>CM053028.1:8861996-9461996 GCA_028564925.1 Lithobates sylvaticus | reverse complement strand
GAGTGAGAAGAAAGAAAGAGGGAGCAGATGGAGGTAAAAGGGAGAACAAGGTGAGAACCTTGCCTTGTTATAGGTTCTCACCTTGTTCTCCCTTTTTCCTCCATCTGCTCCCTCTTTCTTTCTTCTCACTCCACATCCTTAATATATAGTGACACTGATCCTCATATTCTCCTAATTTTTATCCCACTTGGCGTCTCTTTTTATTCTCATTGCCATTTTTTATTTTTTACTCTCACCAATTTTCTGGTGTCCTTCCCCCCCCCCCCCTACTTTCCTTACACACTTATGCACCCCTTCACTCTTCCCTTACCACTTTCACACATATTAATCACACAATTCGTTCACATAGTCCACTAGTTTTGCCCTTTGAAGCTTATAATATACCCATTATTTATACCTTTAACTTATCCCCCCAGATTCCAATCACCACACTATAGCGCCCCCGAGTTGCCGCGGGGGACCTTTTATTAGGTGGTAGCACTGTGAGCTGTTAGCCTGCTGGAGCATAGGTAAGCTGTTGTCAGGGAAATACCAGGCCTCACCGCCGGGTTCCAGGGTTGCGCACGCGCGGTAGAGCAGCGCAACGAATGTTACAGGTACGCCGGGTAACGGGTGCGCATGCGCGGGTCCGCGGCACTCGGGTATCTGACACAGCCCAGCCAGTACGCCTCACCGCTGTGCGCGGCGCTGACAGAAGACGAGTGCGCATGCGCACTCGTCCGGGTATCCCACCTGACCATTTACCTGGCCTATAAAAGGCCTCCCCTGTTTGCTTTCAAATTGCTGGTTTGTTGTCTCTTCTGAGTCCTGTCTCCAGTCCAGTATCCGGTATCCTGTACCCTGTACCCAGTACCCTGTACCCTGCATCTGCTTGACTACCTGTGCCGACCCGGAATCCGTCTGACTACCGCTGCCGCTACTTACCTGTGTTTGAACCCCTGGCTTGCTTCCTGGATATCTCTACTGCCTGATTACCTGTGCTTGACCCTCGGCCTGCCTACTGGACATTCTGTGAGTTACTTACCTGTGTTTGACCCCTGGCTTGCCTCTTGGATACTTCTGCTGCCTGATTACCTGTGCTTGACCCTCGGCCTGCCTACTGGACATTCTGTGAGTTACTTACCCGTGTTTGACCCCTGGCTTGCCTCTTGGATACTTCTGCTGCCTGATTACCTGTGCTTGACCCTCGGCCTGCCTACTGGACATTCTCTGAGTTATCTACCTGTGTTTGACCCCTGGCTTGCCTCTTGGATACTTCTACTGCCTGGTTGCCTGTGTTTGACCCTCGGCCTGCTTGCTGGACTATCTCCTGCTTCTTGTGTTTGACCTCCTGCTCGGTGTTCTGGACTTGCAGTTCTTCCATGCTCCCGAGGGTCCACCTTCAGTATATGCTTGGGTACCTCTGCAACCTCTGCCTGATCACAGCTCTGCCAGGTGTCTACTCCCAGTGCAGCTTCAGCCTCTCCTGGTCAACGTCGCTACTGCACACCACCTGCTACACTCCTGCTGGCAACCCGTGCATCTTTGAGCCCGGTGTCCTCTGTACCCACTCCAGAGGCATCGTGCGCTTAGTCGCAAGGGAAGCAGCTCTCAGCATTTCGGCCCGGGTGAGTACCTCTGACAGCTGTGTTGCTTTTTCTCCCCGTTTTATGTTTAAAGATTTCCCCTATAAGGATGCTGTACGTTTTTTTTGTTTTATTTTTTGATCATCATATGGATTCTTTTGATTTAATCACAGATAATCTCCCGATGAAGCGGTAAATGACCGCGAAACTAGTCGAGACCAATGACATCTGTGATCAATTGTTGTATTTTAACTACTCATTTGTGATTTATTATGTACCACCATTATGTTTTTAACATGTAAATAATGGTTTTCTGCCATCAATAAAATCATCTGGAATATTTATATTTATATATTTTTGTTATATTATCTTTGTACCGCTTTTATTGTACCGCAATAGTCCAAACTGCCCCCATCTCTCTTGGTAGCCTAGTTGGGGATTAGGCTCCCAATCTCTACATCACAACGCCCATGTGTATGAGGCCATATAGTGCAATAGTTCTTTATAAGCTGTACTCAGAGAAGAATTCACTGTGTCAATGCTTGTGATAGACTACATGTGGGGAGGTGCACCTCCAAGTCCAGAGTCCAGTTGCAGGAACAGAATTTGTATTAAAGTGGTTGTAAACCCCCCCCCCCCCCCCCCCCGACCTATTTTTACATATAGGTAAGCCTATACTAAGGCTTACCTATATGTACTGAAAATATCTCCTAAACGTGTGCCGTTTAGGAGGTATTTGCCTTGTAGAGCTCCGTGCCATTTCTTCCCCAGCATGTGCCGTGACTGGCGGCTCCTGCACGCATGCGTGGGTGTGACGTCACGCGGCTCCGGACAGTAACAGAGCCCGTGGCCCTGGAAGGAAGAGGGGTGAATATGGATGCTTACAGCAGTGGGGACATCGTGGACATCGCGGGCTTCCTTTGCAAGGTAAGTGGCACATAATGGGCTAGTATGCGATGCATACTGGCCCATTATGCATTTACTTTGCAGGGGAATAAAGAGGAAGTAAAACCCATCAGGGTTTACTTCTTCTTTAAGGTTGAAGTTCAATGATTCACAAAAAGCCTGGCAGGATGGCACCCGATCGAGAACACTTACACAATGCAAAGCGATGTGTAACAGTGCCGGTCTCAGGAGTGCCAAAAATGTCTGTCCTGAGGGGCAGAATGCCGCCTGGCTGGACCAAAATGGGGAGGTTTACAGAAAGAATGGCAAGTCCCTATCCTTTCCCTACTCATCTGGAACTTCTCCCTGCCGCTGTTCACTGTCCCTGACAGATGGGTGACCTGTCTTTACACGCGAAATGCGCACCAAACCTAGTTGCCAGGGATTTAAATAGGAATAGGCTCTGCCTAATCCAAGATGGCCACCAGAGTCACATGGGGCGGCAACATCCAACTGGACTGGTTAACTTCTCCAGTGACCCAGGAAACCGTAGAGGAACCATGTTCCTCTTGACTTCCCCTCCAACTGCAATGCTGCTGTAGTCGAGCGCCACCTACAGTGGAGAAAATAGACTGCACCTGCCTACACATATATATATATATATATATATATATATATATATATATATATATATATATATATATAAATATCGTTTTTTCACTTGTAGTTTCACTACATAATAAGAGGAATGGATTGAGGCTGCAAACTCTTGTTGGTGGTTGAGTTTGAAGCTTCTTTAAATAACAGCTCAACTGCTGTTCTGTGACAGAAGCAAAGTGCCATTTACTAACTTAATCGCTCCCTGCAAAATTTATAATCTCCTAGACAGGCGGTTTAGCGACTCATCCATCAGTTTTGAAAGGATTTACTTTAGGAATTAAAGCATTCAATACAAATTAAATTAAAAATGTATGTGGAGCACGATGATAGTATCAATAAATTGCTTTATTCCAAGGATTGTCTTCATCCATAACTTCGTTGATTATAAAAGGTGACAAAAAAACAGAGACTAATTACAGGCATTGAATCATTGTAGTGATTTACGGAGTGTAGGGCGGCCGGATGAATAGTGGTAACAAGTCTAATTGTCAGTTAAAGCACAAAAACAATTATATAAACAAGGAATGAAGAATCAGAGAACATCGAGAGCATGAAAATTGATTGTCCATCGCTAATGGAATGGAGTGTCAGGGTGAGCAGGAGAACTACGTGAGTTGTAATCATTGGGGATGGGCAATATACCCGACCTTGATTTAGCCACAAAAATGTACGCCAAATTGGTATCTAATTTCACCATGCAGGGATAAAGTGACCCCCTCCTAAAACTAGCTGTGATGCATGAGGTCCCCTTAAAATTCCATAGCAGACCCTTAATCCGACCATGCAGCCAGTGGCGTAACTAGAACCTTCAGGGCCCCGGTGCAAGAAACCATGAAGGGCCCCCCTGAACCCCAGCCGAGGCCCTTCCTTACGAGTCCGGTGGTGGAACTCCAGGGCTCGGTCACAGGTACAGCTTTTGTGAGCCCTGTAGTTCCACCACTGGTATCAGCAGTTTTTTTATTATTTTTTAGAAGGGGTTCCTGCCCCCAAGGGAAATGGGGTCCCTGTCCTCTGAGGAGAAGTGGGTCCTGTTCCTAGGGGAGATGGGTGCCCGGTGCCTAACCGCCTATGCTGCCACCGGCCATATGTAGAGGGGGCAGCATGGGCCCCTTGCAGCACAGGGCCTGGTTGCGCTCGCGACTGCTGCACCCCCTATAGTTACGCCCCTGCATGCAGCCTGGTTGGCCTGGAAAAGGGGGGGGGGTGTACCAGAGCTCCCCCCTCTTGAACCATATCAGACCACATGTCTTCAACATGGTGGGGGGTGCCTTGAGAAGACCCCCCCCCGGCAAAGCACCTTGTACCGATGTTGATGAGGACAAGGGCCTCTAGCTCACAACCCTGGCCCGATGGTTGTGTGAGTCTGCAGGTAGGGGGCTTATTGGAATCTGGATGCCCCTTTTAAAGAAAGGGGGCCTGCCAGAGATACCGCCTCCCCTTTACATGAATCACTAATTAGCGGCATTAGCGGTAAAGCGCTGCTCATTTTAGCTGCGCTTTACCGGTGTTATAGCAGCGCTTTGGCGCTGCTTTTTGGGCGGTAGCGGGGCGGTTTTAACCCCCAAGAAGGGGTTAAAAGTGCCCGCAAAGCAGCGCTTTGGAAACGGTGCCCATTCATTCCAATGGACAGGGGCGGTGGAGAAGGGGTGTATACACCACTCCCACATCGCCCCAAAGATGCTGCTTGCAGGACGTTTTTTTTACCGTTCTGCAAGCGCACCGCCCCAGTACGAAAGCACTTAGGTTTTCACACTGGGGTGGCTTAAGAAGCCCTTTTTAGGCGGTTAACAAGGGGTTAAAACGCCTGAAATGCGCCTCAGTGTGAAAGGGGTGTGAGGGACACATAGTCCCCCCTACGCATTCACAAAAAAAATTTAACCAAGAAGTAAACACACCCAAAAGTCCTGCATTAAAAGAACATAAATATTCAAAGAAAAGTCCTTCATTGTAAATCCATCATCAATCACGATGTTCACCACCGGCCGACTCACCGAAACGGACCCCCCGCACACAACCCATCCTGAGGGTACTGCTTGTTGTTTGAACGGGCTTCTTATAGTGAAATGGCTCTCGATTCGTATACGGCCAATCAAATATTTCCTTTACTGAAATATACAATAGCATCCTCCAGGCCCAATCATTTCCCTGATTCACTCTATTAAAAATATTTTTTTCTAATTCAGTCTTTAAATACCCTCCAAAATTTTTTTAAGTTCTCTTCCTTGCAACTGCTACAACAGTGGTTGGCCTGCGGACAGAGTCTTCATCCACCTGCTACTAAGAATATCTTATTATATTTCTCTGGAGCCTGCACAGAGCTTGAAGATACATTTTAGTTATCAACCATACTTTTCACCTTTGATTAGATACTGGCAAGGAAATGCTACGGGTATAAAGGATTTCAGGAAGGTGGGCAACATTTATTATTACATTGTCTCCATTTTTTCCTACAGTTTAGCACTCACCAGTTTCTATGCCTTGCCTCTAGCTTAGCACTCATCTGCGTCCATGTCCTCCTTCCAGGTTAACACTCATCTACTACCATGCCCACCTCCAGCTCAGCACTTACCTGCTTCTGTGCCCCCACCCCTCCACTCACCTGCTTCCATATGAACTACCTTCCTGCCCTCCATCCAGCTTAGCACTCTCCTGAATCCATGTCCTCCTTCCAATTTAGCACTCATCTGCTTTCATGCCCTCTCTCCAGCCTAGAACTTATCTGCTTCTGTGCCACTCCTCCAGCTGAGCACGCATCTGCTTCCATGACCTACCAACAGCTTAACACATACCTGTTTATGTGTCCTTTCTCCAGCTGAGCACTTACCTTCTTCCAGTTTAGCTTTTATCTGCTCCCATGTCCTCCCTCCAGCTTAGCACTTACCTTCTTCCAGTTTAGCTTTTATCTGCTCCCATGTCCTCCCTCCAGCTTAGCACTTACCTGCTTCCATGTCCTCCTTCCAGCTTAACATTTATCTGCTTTCATGCCCTCCCTACATCTCAGCCATTACCTGCCTCTGTGCCCCCACACCTCCAGCTTAGCACTCTCCTGCACCCATGTCCTCCTTCCAATTTAGCACTCATCTGCTTCCATGACCTCCCTCCAGCTTAACACGCACCTGCCTCTGTGCCCTCTCTCAGTGGCGTCACCTGGTGCAGTAAAACATGGTGTCACCCCCCCCCCCCTGGGAATGGGTGGAATCAGGGGAATGAATGGAGCCGTGATGGAATCTGGGGAATGGATGGAGCCAGGATGGAATCAGGGTAATAAATGGAGCCGGGATGGAATCTGGAAAATGGATGAAGTTGGGATGGAATCTGGAAAATGGATGGAGCCGGGATGAAATCAGGGGAATGGATAGAGCTGGGATGGGGTGGTGGATGGAGCCGGGATGTGACCAGGGGGGTGGATGGAGCCAGGATGTGATCGGGGGGTGGATGGAGCTGGAATAGGATCGGTGGGGATCGATGGAGCCAGAATGGGATCAGGGGAATGGATGGAGCCGGGATGGAATTAGGGAAATGGATGGAGCCGGGATGGAATCTGGGGATTGGATGGAGCCAGGATGGAATCAGGGGAATGTATGGAGCTGGGGTGGTGGATGGAGCCAGGATGTGATGGGGGGGGGTGGATTGAGCTGGAATAAGATAGGGGGATGGATGGAGCCAGGATGGTGTCACGGTAATAGATAGAGCCAGGATGGGATCAGGGGGTGGAGGATGGAGCTGGGATGGGATCAGGGAGATGGATGGAGCCAGGATGGGATCAGGGGAATGGATGGAGCCAGGATGGAATCAGGGTAATAAACGGAGCCGGGATGGAATCAGGGTAATAAACGGAGCCAGGATGGAATCAGGGTAATGAATGGAGCCGGGATGGAATCTGGAGAATGGATGGAGACGGGATGGAATCTGGGGAATGTATGGAGCCGTGATGAAATCAGGGGAATGGATGGGGCTGGATGGTGTGGTGGATGGAGCCGGAATGTGATCGGGGGGTGGCTGGAGCTGGAATAGGATTGGTGGGGATGGATGGAGCCAGGATGGAATCAGGGGTGTGGATGGAGACGGGATGGAATATGGGGAATGTATGGAGCCGTGATGAAATCAGGGGAATGGATGGGGCTGGATGGTGTGGTGGATAGAGCCGGAATGTGATCGGGGGGGTGGATTGAGCTGGAATAAGATGGGGGGATGGATGGAGCCAGGATGGGATCACAGTAATGGATAGAGCCAGGATGGGATTGGGTTGTGAATGGAGTTGGAATGGGGGTGGTGTATTGACCTGGAATGGGATCTGGGGGATGGATGGAGCCAGGATGGGATCAGGGGAGTGGATGGAGCCAGGGTGGAATTAGGGCAATGTATGGAACCAGGATGGAATAAGGGAAATGGATGGAACCGGGGATTGGATGGAGCAGGGATGGAATCAGGGAATTGATGGAGCTGGGATGGGGTGGTGGATGGAGCCAGGATGTGATGGGGGTGGATGGATGGAGCCAGGATGAGATCAGGAGAATAGATAGAGCCAGGATAGGATCAGGTTGTGAATGGAGCTAGGATGGGATGGGGGTGGTGAATGGAGCTGGGATGGGGGTGGTGGATGAAGCTGGGATGGGATCGGGGGATGGATGGAGCTGGGATGGGGGTAGTGGATGGAGCTGGGATGGGATCGGGGGGATGGATGGATGGAGCTGGGATGGGATGGGGGTGGACGGAGCAGGGATGGGAACGAGGGATGGATGGAGCTGGAATGGGATATTCAATTTTTGGAGAGGTAGAGGACATGTGCTATGTGGTGCTTTGGAAGGGGAGAGGAATTGTGCTGGGGGGGTTAAACTTCAAATCTGCCCCCAGGAGGCGGCTATAGTTCGGTCTGCAGTGAGTGCAGCCGGCAGGGAGAGAGATGATTCCGGCGTGTGGGACAGTGTCAGACTCCGGGCACCTCTGTCTCTGCCTCACTACCCCCCCTTCCCACACATTGCATGCAGCTGAGGAGATCTGGAAGGGAAGGAGGGAGCCACAGTGTCGGTGCCAGACTGCCAGTCCCGCACCTGGGTGCGGACTGCACCCCCTGCCCCCCCCCCCAGCGACAACACTGCCCTTTCTCCAGCCTAGCACTTACATGCTTCCAGTTTAGCTTTTATCTGCTTCCATATCCTCCTCCCAGTTTAGCACTTACCTGCTTTCATGCCCTCCCTTCAGCTCAGCACTCACCTGCTTCCATGTCTTCCTTCCAGCTTAGCACTTACTTGCTTCTGTGCCCCCACCCCTCCAGCTCAGCAATTACCTGCTTCCTGCCCTCCCTCCAGCTTAGCACTCGCCTGCATCCCTGTACTCCTTCCAATTTAGCACTCATCTGCTTTCATGCCCTCCCTCCAGCCTACCACTTACCTGCTTCTGTGCCACTCCTCCAGCTGAGCACTCACCTGCTTCCATGCCCTTCCTCTATTAGTGCCCATCAGTGCCACCTATCAGTGCCCATCAGTGCGGTATATTAGTGCCTTCTCCTCAGCGCCACTTCATCAGTGCCCTTCAGTGCGGCATAATAATGCCTCCTCATCAGTGCCTCCTCATCAGTGCCCATCAGTGTGATATATTAGTGCCTTCTCATCTTTGCCCATCAGTGCGGCATATCAGTGCCACCTCATCAGTGCCCATCAGCGCAGCATATCAGTGCCACCTCATCAGTGCCTCCTCATCAGTGCCTCCTCATCAGTGCCCATCAGTGTGATATATTAGTACCTTCTCATCAGTGCCCATCAGTGCGGCATATCAGTGCCACCTCATCAGTGCCCATCAGCGCAGCATATTAGTGCCACCTCATCAGTGCCTCCTCATCAGTGCCTCCTCATCAGTGCCCATCAGTGTGATAGATTAGTGCCTTCTCATCAGTGCCCATCAGTGCGGCATATCAGTGCCACCTCATCAGTGCCCATCAGCGCAGCATATTAGTGCCACCTCATCAGTGCCCATCAGAGAAGGAGAAAAATTGCTTATTTACAAAATTTTCTTTTTTTTTTTTTCAAAATTTTCAGAATTTTTAGCAAAAAATAAAAAACCCAGTGGTGATTAAATACCACCAATATTAAGTTATATTTGTGGGGGGATTATAAAAATGTTATATGGGTACAGTGTTACATGACCGCGCAATTGTCATTCAAAGTGTGAAGCAGTTAAATAAATGTGTTTCCCTTTAAGGGTGATAATTTTCCCTTTTAAACACAAGGCGCACCTCTGACATCATATAAATCGTTTCCCAGGGCGATCGGCGTATTCATTACTGCAGACGGTCGTGTTAGTTAATGTGATTTCCTAAACAGTAAAATCCATGTAAAGCAAATCCCCGCAGCCTCCTGCGATGTTATTGCTTGCAGCAGGAATGTCTTTTATAATTAACTGTAATTATCTTCCCCGGCGTCTATTGTTATGATTATAAAACGCGATCCTAGACGTCGCTGCCAGCAACGCTTCTGGTTCCCGTTCTGTAAATGCCCCTCCCCCTCCCTCCTCGCTGGGTTCCCCCTCTCAGATGAATGGCGCTGAGCCGGCGGCTTTGTGCGCGGCAATCAGTCACAGCGAAGGACAGCTCTGTATCTCCTTAATGGAAGTTCCGGGAATCTGCACCGCTTTCTGCTTAGTGGTGTGATGAGGAATAATTCAAACCGCTGGGACTGTCCCGGCCGTGCCGCTGTCCTTGCTGGGTCCCCTGAGCTTAGAGGACCTCCCCGACCCCAACCAAGGACACCGGACACACTCACAGCCAAAACATATTCTAAAAATCTATACACTTAAAAAAAAAAAAGCTCTAAATCATCATACTACCTACATAATACTGACCCTGGCCTTGACCTTTGACCCTTACATTGACCCTAATGCCGCGTACACACAGTCAGAATTCTCGTCGGAAAAAGCTCTAATGGTTTTCCCATCGGAATTCCGACGGAATTTCGCTCAAACTGTCTTGCCTACACGCGGTCACACCGAATTCCGCCGGTCAGTAACACAGCGACATACAACACGTTCGACAACACTATAAAAGGGAAGTTTAATGCTTCTGAGCAGGCGTCGAATTGTTTCCGAGCATGCGTCGGAATTTTGCGTGTCGGAATTGCATACACACGATCGCAAAATCCGATAGAAAGGTTTTCCGTCGGAAAAATTAAGAACAGGTTCTCAATCCAAAGTCCGTCGAAAATGCCGACAGAAAAAGACCGATGGGCATACACACGGTCGGAAAATCCGATGAAAAGCTCCCATCGGACTGTTTCCATCGGAAATTCTGACCGTGTGTACACGGCATAAGGCTTCATGTACACGGGACGTCGTTCGACCTCTCCTGAACGATTTAACTTGACAGCTAACAGCCCATAAACTCCACTCTATGTTATCCTATGTGTCCAGGCACACATGGACGTTGTTTAGCTTTTATCAGCAGTGGAGTTTATGGGCTGTTCTCTGAACGCCATAAAATCTTGTTCAAAGTTTTTCTGACCGCAAAAAAACACCAAATGCTGATAAATGTGCATAAACGCGCACTCATTTGTGTTCTGCATCTATTTTTTTCAATGCATTGTGGGAGTTTGGGAATGCATTGTGGGATTTTTGTAGTGTCCTCTGTGTATTTTTATTAAAAACGCCCATAAACGCTAAAAAAAAAGCGCATAAACACTAGTACAAAACGCTGTTAAAAACAGGTTTTTGCAACCAGCGTTTTCTGCCAGCAATCTGGCATCCAAAAAAAGCTTTTTTGAGCTCCAGTGTGCATGGAGCCTTAGGCCTCACGTACACTGCTGCTGGTAAACGGACGTTTAGGAGCAGTTGGGCATTTTTTTCAACTGCCACTGAACCCTCCTCTTTGTTATCTTATCAGTACATGTACACTGGGTCGTTTCTAGGCAGTTGTGTTTAGAGACTTTTTTTGGAACCCCCAAAAAAATGCGTTCAGAAACTGTGTTTAGAGGCATTTCAAATGCCAAACTCGGCTAAACGTGGTATGTAAACGCGACTAAACGTATGTTTTTAGATGCCGGTTTCTAGCTGTCAAGTTAAATCGTTCAGGAGAGGTTGAACAACGTCGCTGTCTAATGCTGCGTACACACGAGCGGATTTTCCGCCGGAAAAAACTTGGACGTTTTTTCCGCCAGAATTTCGCTCAAGCTCAGTTTTCATACACACGGTCACACAAAAGTTCTCTGAACTTTCGACCGTCAGGAATACGGTGACGTACAACACTACGACGAGCCGAGAAAATTAAGTTCAATGCTTCCGAGCATGCGTCAAATTGTTTTCCGAGCATGCGTAGGAATTTTGCGCATTGGAACTACATACAGGCGAACGGCATTTGAGATCAGAACTTTTTTCATCGGAAAAATAGAGAACCTGCTCTCAATCTTTTGCTGGCGGAAATGCCGCCAGCAAAAGTCCGGTGGAGCCTACACACGAACGCATTTTCCGACCAAAAGCTCACATCGGTCTTTTGCTGGCGGCATTTCCGATCGTGTGTACACGGCATTAGGGTCAATGTAAGGCCGCGTACACACGAAGGGACAATCCCGCGGGATTATCCTCTGGACTGAAGTCCAGCGGATAATCCCCTCGTGTGTGGGCGCCGGCGGACTTTTTGGCGCCAAAGTACGGCGGACTAAAGTTTCAGGTTTTGTTTTCAAATTATCCGCTGGACTTGGAAGTCCAGCGGACAATCCCGCCGTTAGTGGGCAAGTCCGCGGGACTTTTGAAATGAAGGGACTTGCCGCTCATCGGCAAGTCCGTTCATTTAGCACGTGACTTCAGGTTACGTAGCTAGCGTAGGCAGTTACTGCCGCCGCGCTAGCTCCGTGACCTGGCATGGATTTAAAGGGAATCCCCATGCCGAAAAAACGGCGTGGGGGTTCCCCCCAAATCCATGTCAGACCCTCATCCGAGCACGCAGCCTGGCAGGCCAGGAAAGGGGTGGGGACGAACGAGCGCCCCCCCCTCCTGAGCCGTACCAGGCCGCGTGCCCTCAACATGGGGGGTGCCCGGGGGAAAGGGGGGCCGTGCGGCCCCCCACCCCAAAGCACCTTGTCCCCATGTTGATGAGGACAAGGGCCTCTTCCCGACAACCCTGGCCGTTGGTTGTCGGGGTCTGCGGGCGGGGGCTTATCGGAATCTGGGAACCCCCTTTAATAAGGGGGCCCCCAGATACCGGCCCCCCACCCTATGTGAATGAGTATGGGGTACGATGTACCCCTACCCATTCACCTAAGGTGTAAAATGTAAAGTAAAAAAAAACACCCACACTTTTGAAAAAATAGTTTATTGCACTGCTCCGGGGGTCTTCTTCCGTCTTGGGGGTCTTCTCGCCGGACTCCCCCCGCCATTTACCAAGCTCTTTTACCGAGCGAGGGGAGTCCGGCTACCTTCTTCGTCGTCGCCGCCGTCTGGGGGTCTCGATCCGCCTTCGGGGGTCTTCTTCCGTCTTGGGGGTCTTCTCGCCGGACTCCTCCCCTCTCTTCTGCTCTTTTACCTAGCTCTTTCACGAGGGGAGGAGTCCGGCTACCTTCTTCGTCGTCGCCGCCGTCGTCTGGGGGTCTCGATCCGCCTTCGGGGGTCTTCCGGGGGTCTCTTCTGTTCTTGCGGCGGTCGTCGTCTTCCGCGCCGCCGGCGCCTTGTCCTTCTTCTTGTCCTTCTTGTTCTTCTTCTTCTTCCGATGTTGACCCGTCGCTGTCTCTGCCCGGAATGCCTGTGCCGATCTGCGCTCGGACTTATATAGGGACATGGGGGACAGGGTCACATGCACATGTCACATGGTGACCCCGCCCCCTTGTGTTGTCACAGTCCCGGAGGATGCTGGCGGATCGAGACCCCCAGACGGCGGCGACGACGAAGAAGGTAGCCGGACTCCCCTCGCTCGGTAAAAGAGCTTGGTAAATGGCGGGGGAGTCCGGCGAGAAGACCCCCAAGACGGAAGAAGACCCCCGGAGCAGTGCAATAAACTATTTTTTTCAAAAGTGTGGGTGTTTTTTTTTTACTTTACATTTTACACCTTAGGTGAATGGGTAGGGGTACATCGTACCCCATACTCATTCACATAGGGTGGGGGGCCGGTATCTGGGGGCCCCCTTATTAAAGGGGGTTCCCAGATTCCGATAAGCCCCCGCCCGCAGACCCCGACAACCAACGGCCAGGGTTGTCGGGAAGAGGCCCTTGTCCTCATCAACATGGGGACAAGGTGCTTTGGGGTGGGGGGGCCGCACGGCCCCCCTTTCCCCAGGGCACCCCCCATGTTGAGGGCACGCGGCCTGGTACGGCTCAGGAGGGGGGGGCGCTCGTTCGTCCCCACCCCTTTCCTGGCCTGCCAGGCTGCGTGCTCGGATGAGGGTCTGACATGGATTTGGGGGGAACCCCCACGCCGTTTTTTCGGCGTGGGGATTCCCTTTAAATCCATGCCAGCTTGCGGAGCTAGCGCGGCGGCATTTACTGCCTACGCTAGCTACGTAACCTGAAGTTACGTTCGAAATGAACGGACTGCTCCGTGTGTGGGCAAGTCCGTTCATTTTCAAAAGTCCCGCGGACTTTTGGCCGGCGGATTATCCGCTGGACAAGTCCGTGCGTGTGTGGGCAAGTCCACACCCTCGGAAAGTCCAGCGGACCTAGCCGGAAAGTCCAGCGGATTGTCCGCTGGACTTAGGTCCGCCGGGAAAAGTCCGTACGTGTGTACGAGGCATAAGAGTGAAAAGGTCAAGGCCGGGGTCAGTATTATGCAGGTAGTATTTTAAAAAAATATGCTTTTTGTAAATTTGCTTACTTCTTTATTTATTTTCTTACTTTAAATAGATTTTCAGTCTCAGTTAGTGTTTTAGGTAGGAGAAAAAAAATAATGCCCACTATTGTTTTTTGGCTGTACTACGGGTACAAACAACTAACTATCACATGTCACTACGATTGTCGGGAGCAGGAGAATTTATTTTAGGTTGTTTTTTTTGGTGGTAGGACATGGTAATAGCAAAAAATATGCAGATAAATTTAAAAAATATATATTTTTTTACTATTTTGGGCCAATTTTCCTTTGATAATTAAAAAAAAACCATCATGAGATATTCGTTACCATTTATCACCAAATGAAAGCCCAAATTGTCCTTGATAACACGGTATAATCCACCTGGATACACCAAGTAGTTGTAATATGTACAGTTTTTAGACATGTGCAATTCGTTTAGTTCCGAATTAGTTTTTCGTTAAAATTCGTTATATTCGTTAATTCGTAAGCATACGAATGAACGAACGGTGTACTAAAAATTCTAACGAAAAACGAACTATCGAAAAGAACGAATATGGAAAACAACGAAAATGCGAAATAATTACATTAGAAACAACGAAAATACAAAAGAATGATAATCCGAAAAACGAAAACAGAAACAACGAATATACCGAACAAAGATTCAAAATAACGAAAATCAAAATGAACGAAAAATCGAAATTACGAATATTCGGAAAACAGAAATCAAAACAACGAAAATACGAAAAAACTAAAATTCAGCTTGAAAGAACTAATTTGTTAGTTCTGATTCTGAAATATTCCATCCAGAGTCCAGATAGGGTGTGGTTGGGAGGCTCTGTGTTTTGGTGGATATGTGAGTTAAGTTCTGACTTGTGAGAGAGAAATTCTTTGTTTCTTAAATGTATAATAGCATACACATTACATAAAATTACGAATTATGCTCCGATTACGAATCTACGAAAACAATGTTACGAAAGTACGAATAAATGAGGCAGTCAATCTCACGAAAGTACGAATGTAATTAAATCTACGAAAATACGAATTTCGAATCAACGAAAATTAGACTCATGGAAATACGAATCAATTCAGATCAACGTAAATATAGCTCTTACGAAAATACGAACGTGTCCAAATATGAAATACAACGAACATACGAATTTCGAATCAATGGAAATTAGACTAACGGAAATACGAATCAACGAAAAAATAACTCTTACGAAAATACGAACGCGTCCGAATACGAAAACCCAAGTCTTACGAAATTACGAATCAACAGAAACGAAACTGAACAAATTTTTCTGTTGTGCACATGTCTAATGCCGCGTACACACGGCCGGAATTTCCGATGGAAACAGTCCGATGGGAGCTTTTCATCGGATTTTCCGACCGTGTGTACGCCCATCGGTCTTTTTCTGTCGGAATTTCCGACGGACTTTGGATTGAGAACCTGTTCTTAATTTTTCAGACGGAAAACCATTCTATCGGATTTTCCGATCGTGTGTATGCAATTCCGACACGCAAAATTCCGACGCATGCTCGGCATAACAGTTTTATTAACACGTCACAGTTGCAACATAGGGTCTGGGGTTTAAGGTGTTAAGGTTTCTCATACCAGCGGTTACTAAGGGGTTAAGGGCCAAGATACCCCGTACGCTGCATTGGATTGCACTGGGATGAAACAAAGGATAAAACTGTGAAATTAGCATTTTTTGTTATAAAGCAAAAAACTGCAATTGTTTATGATGCAAAGCACTTTAGCACATTTAAAGTTTTTATTCACTTAGGGTTTAATTACCTTAGATAAGTTTATACATAGAAGGCCTGCCTTACTCAACAAAGCACTGCAACAAAGATATACAGAGACTGGTAATGCAAGGCAACATAAACATCTCTTTAAGGTAACAAAATAAAATAATAAATAGAAATCAAATAAAATAATAGAAACTGCTGCTCTGCATTCCCTATACCCAGATTTTAGGTAGTATGCTTTTCCCTGAAGTGTAAGCTCAGCCAATCTAAAATCTGATCCCTCCAGCTGGGATCACATGACCAGATGCAAAGGCAGCCATTCTTCAAAGACAGGTCCATCATTTTTTATTATTACAGGTCCTCTTTGACTGACCAGACTGACTTCAACCCATTGGGGGTTTCTTGCAACAGTAGCTGGGACAGCCTGCAACCTACCTCTCCAGCACCAGGAACTTTGCTTCCCTCAGTTGGCCAGATCAAGTTGTACATATAAGAAGTAATAAGGTTTGCTATAGGCACAAAATCAAATAATGAAAAATCATTAAAACCATACATAACACAGTATACAAAAATATGTCATCCCTTTACTTTTTAATCGTACTTGCCTAGGTGAATGCAGCATCTGTCCCCCGCTGACTCTAAGGCTGAGAACCGAGCGATCAAACACTGGGATCGCTCCGGTTTTCAGAGCTCCCTGAGCAGAGAGCTGCTGACTGTCAGTCACCGCTCTCTGCTCTGCCCCTCCAGCACTCACTGAAGCACTGGGCTGTGGAGGGGGCGGAAGCAGTCAGTTTGGTTTCTCAGCGGCTGGCTGAGAGGCTGAGCTGGGTGCCGGTCCAGGCATGTGGGCGGATCCCGACCATTTGGTCGTGATCTTTCCTGAGCCTGGACCAGACTCTGTGACATCAGCCGACAGCGAGCTTCTTCTACTGAAAATGGGTCACAGGAGTGCAAAACCATCTGCACTCCTGTGGCCCTCAGGAGAAGTACAGTCAGCCAAACAAACTTTCTCCTTTCATATCCATGGGACAAAAACCCCCCTGTTGGGCAATGACCTCAAATTGTATATTCAGGTGATTCACAAATTGCTGGGAGGTATCTCCAATATGGATGATACATCTCAACGCATTTCATGGGAACTTCACTTCTTCAGGAGGAGTAGGGGGAGCTCTTATAACAAACAAACCAAATGTGAAGCCACACACCAAAGAGGGGGCAATGTCATGGCCAAAATCCCACAATACCCCCCTCCTCCCCCCCGGGGCAGGTGTGGGAGCGGATGCAAAGGCAAATTAAACAAGCATATTCAAAGCCCGATGTTAGTTCATAAACCAATAAACCCTGAAAGAAGGCTAATGCCCCATACACACTGTCGGATTTTCCAACGGAAAATGTCCTATCGGACAATGTTGTCGGAAATTCCGACCGTGTGTAGGCTCCATCTGACTTTTTCCGTCGGAAAGTTTTATCTCCTGCTCTCAAATTTTACGACAACAAAGTCCTATCGGACTTTTTCCAATCGTGTGTAGCGAATTCCGACGGACAAAGTGCCACGCATGCTCAGATCACATTACAAGACCAAAGCTATTGGCTACTAGCCTCTACGTAGTCCCGTCGTAGGCAACAAACGTCACCACGTTCAGAATGATCGGATTTTCCGACAACTTTGTCCGACCGTGTGTACGCAACACCAGTGTCAGACAAAATCCGTCGGAAAAAATCCGATGGATTTTGTGGTCGGATTTTCCGACCGTGTGTACGGGGCATAAGTGTAAGAGTGTAGGTAGGTATTTAGGGCCCTTGAAGCAAGGTATCCCCAAACTGGCTGGTGGGTGCAAATCAGTTATACATACAGATCACAGAAACTATGCCATTCCGGTAGACAGCCAATCAGTGAGTGCATCCTGTTCATGGGCCTAAGGGATGCCTCTGATACGACCCCCGCATCCTTCCAGTAGGGTTCACCTTCGCCATACCTTCATATACAGTATTTTGTATGGTTTTAATCGTTTTGAATTATCTGATTTTGTAATAAAACAGTCTGTTTTTGATTATATTGTGTGATTGTCTTGGCACCAAGAAAATCCATCTTTCTACTACCCTCCAATGTTCCAGATCAAGTTGTACGCTGTCCTTTCTCTGGGTATGGTACACAGAAGACAAATGGACGTACTCACCTGCTTCTGTCTTCTCTCCGGTCGTCTTCTGCCGCTGCTGTAGTGGAGCACAGCTAGAAATGTTCCAGCAAAAAAGAGCGAGCCTGCAGAGTTTACTGATCTTTTCTGTCTAAAACATTTCCAGCTGGGATCCATTATGGTGGTCCGCACCTTCACAGGACTCATAGAAGATCGTGTAGCCAGGTCTTATTGTCCTCCTTCTGCACTCCTTGTTGGCAAAGACATTGTCAGTATAAATGATCCCTCTAGTCTAGTCGGTGCCAGGAAAAGGTCCATTGGCACCCATATCAAAATATCATCTATTACTTTTTAGTTCCCAGCATATAGATTTCCTACAGACATTCTTACCTGCCACCATTACCCATTATATAGTCTTTATGTAAATGCAAAAAATTTACCCACCAAGTTATGCATTTTCTTGTATGTGCAGTAAGATCAAGGGTCAGGCAGAGAATGGGCTTCATGTGCAGAGGCAGGCCGAGAGAAGAAGGGTGGGAAGGAGGAAACAAAGAAAAGAGAAAGAAAGGAAAAAGAGAAGGAGAGAAGAAAGGAAGAACAAAGAAATATAGGAAGCAAGGAGACAGCAAGATGGGAAGGAAGGAGAAAGATTGGAAAGAGAAAAGAAATGAAAGATGAAAGGAAGTGGGACAGAGAAAGGAAGGAAAGAAGGAAGGACAAAGGAAGTTAAAAGGGAAAGCAAGGAAGAAGAAAAAAGATAGGAAGCAAGGAGACAGAAAGATGGGAAGGAAGAAAGGAAGGAAGGATGGAAGAAAGAATGAAGGGGAAGGAAGGAAGGGGGAAGAGGGGAAGGAAAAATAGAAGAAAAAACAAAACAAAAAATAGGAAGCAAGAAAACCGCAAGATGGGAAGGAAGGATAGGGGAAGAGAGGAAGGAAGAAACAAAGAAAGATAGGAAGGAAGGATGGAAGGAGAAAGGAAGGAAGGAGGGGAAGGAAGTGGGAGGAATGAAGGAAGTTTAAAAGGGAATCAGAGAACGAAAGAAGAAGAAAAAAGATGGGAAGCAAGGAGACAGAAAGATGGGAAGGAAGGGAGGAAGGAAGGAAGGGGGAAGGTGGAAACAAAGAAAAGAGAAAGAGACAGCAAGTTGGGACAGCAAGTTGGAAAAGAAGGAATAGGGAAGAGAGGAAGGAAGAAATGAAGGAAGGAAGGAGAGAGAAAGATTGAAAAGAGAAAGGAACGAAAGATGAAAGGAAGTGGGACAGAGAAAAGAAAGAAGTTTAAAAGGGAATGAGAGAAGCCGGGAAGAAGAAAAAATATATGAAGCAAGGAGACAGAAATATGGGAAGGAAGAAAGGAAGAATGAAGGGGGCGGAAGGAAGGGAGAAGAGGGGAAGGAAAAAAGGAAGAAAGAATTAAAAAATAGGAAGCAATGAAACAGCAAGATGGGAAGGAAGGAAGGAGAAAGGAAGGAAGGAGGGAAAGGAAGTGGGAGGAATGAAGGAATTTAAAAGGGAATGAGAGAAGGAAAGAAGAACAAAAAGATAGGAAGCAAGGAGACAGAAATATGGGAAGGAAGGGAGGAAGGAAGGAAGGGGGGACGGTGTTAACAAAGAAAATAGAAAGAAAGGAAAGAGAGAAGGAGAGAAGAAAGGAAGAACAAAGAAAGATTGGAAGCAAGGAGACAGCAAGATGGGAAGGAAGGAATGGGGAAGAGAGGAAGGAAGAAACAACAAAATATAGGAGGGAAGGAGAGAGAAAGATTGGAAAGAGAAAGGAATGAAAGGAAGGTGGGCAGAGAAAGGAAACGTTAAAAGGGAATGAAAGCAGCAAGGAAGAAGAAAATAGATAGGAAGCAAGGAGACAGAAAGATGGGGGGAAGAAAGGAAGGATGGAAGGAAGAATACAGGAGAAGGAACAGGGAATAGGGGAAGAAAAAAAAGAAAGAAAGAAGAAAAAAAAGGAAGCAAGGAAACAGCAAGATGGGAAGGAAGTAAGGTGGAAGAGAGGAAGGAAGGAAGGAATGAAGTAAGGAGGAGGAATGAAGGACGTTAAAAGGGAATGAGAGAAGGAAAGAAGAAGATAAAGATAGGAAGCAAGGAGACAGAAAGATGGGAAGGAAGGAAGGAAGGGAGGAAGGAAGGAGGGAGGGAGAAAGGAAGGAAGGAAGTGGGACAGAGAAAGGAAGGAAGAGAAGGAAGGAAGAAGAAAAAAGATAGGAAGCAAGGAGAAAGATGGGAAGGAAGAAAGGAAGGAAGGAAGAAACAAAGGATGGAAGCAAGGAAGAAGGGAAGGATGGAAGGAAGGGGAAGGAAGGAAGAGGGAAGGAAGGAAGAGGGAAAAGGAAGAAAGAAAAAGAGAAGACTATGGAGAGGGAACATAGAGAAGCAGGGGGTAAGTATAACGATTTAGGATAGTCTATGGCTGTGGTTCTCAACCTCAGTCCTCAAGTACCCCCAACAGGCCATGTTTTCAGGTCTTCCTTTATCTTGCACAGGTGCTTTAAATCATAGTCAATGGCTTGGTATTTTGGACAGCTGTTTTATCTAAGAGAAATTCCCAAACCATGGCCTGTTGGGGGTGCTTGAGGACCGAGGTTGAGATCCACTGCTCTATGGTAATCCAGAGGGTGGGAGAATATAATCTCACACTAACATATACGATGTCTGATTGGCTCACAGACATTTTTTTTATGTGATTCCATTCTAGAACTCTCTGTATATGTTTGGAGGGCTCAGCTGTGAATTACTTTTTAAATTGTTTCAGCCTGTGACTTAAGCGGATGCCAATTAC
Source organism: Lithobates sylvaticus (assembly GCA_028564925.1). Lineage (NCBI taxonomy): Eukaryota > Metazoa > Chordata > Amphibia > Anura > Ranidae > Lithobates > Lithobates sylvaticus. The sequence goes on along the minus strand of CM053028.1, from coordinate 9,441,450 downwards.
CAGAGCCAGACCCACCGCCGGCAGACTTTGACTTCCCGGTGACACCTCAGATCATCTCATGGTGTTAGGCAGTCATAAAATGACACTGGGAATTGTTTAGTATAAGGTAGAGTCAGGAAGTGTCATGTAAGATATGGAGAGGAGGAGATCTTATAGGATCTTAATAAGTTGTGTTACTATTTGGGCTCTTGGCAGAGCCCATTTAGCGTAATTGGTGGTGTATTTTCTCTGACAAGGCAGCACAGGTGCAGCCTACAGCCCGCCATTCACATGAAAGTTGTCTATTTCTTTTTTATGCATACGCTGTACTGTGTTTATATTACCACCGCAGCAGAGCACAGCCATTCATGTCAATGGTAGACTATACACTAAACCTGGGCTACCCCGGCGAAGGAAATGCTAAACAGGATCCGCCACCGCATGTGCAAGAGCCCAATTTATGTGCATAGTTTGCCATTTCATATACACTGATCAGGATATATTAGGCAGCAAGTGAACATGTTGTCCCTGAAGTTTATGTGTTGAAAACAGGAAAAGTGTAAGGATTTAAGGGACTTTCACAATGACCAACTGTAATGTCTAGATGACTGGATCAGAGCAACTCCAAAACTGCAGTTCTTATGGGATTTTCCCATATGCAATGGTCAGGACTGACCAAAAGTGGTCCAAGGAAGGAAAACCAGCCAACTGGCCACAGGGTCAAGGACGGCCAAGACTCATTGATGGAGGTGGGCGAGGAAAGGTTTATTGATGGAGGTGGGGAGGGAAGGCTCATTGATGGAGATGGGGAGGGAAGGCTCATTGATGGAGATGGGGAGGGAAGGTTTATTGATGGAGGTGGGGAGGGAAGGCTCATTGATGGAGATGGGGAGGGAAGGCTCATTGATGGAGTTGGGGGGGGGGGCTCATTGATGGAGGTGGGGATGGATGGTTCATTGATGAAGGTGAGGGGGGGGGCTCATTGATGGAGGTGGGAGGAAAAGGCTCATTGATGGAGGTGGAGAGGGAAGGCTCATTGATGGAGGTGGAGAGGGAAGGCTCATTGATGGAGGTGGAGAGGGAAGGCTCATTGACGGAGGTGGTGGGGGGGACTCATTGATTTAGGTGGGAAGGGATGGTTCATTGACAGAGGTGGTGGGGGGGATTTATTGATGGAGGTGGAGGAGGGAAGGCTCATTGATGGAGGTGGGGGAGGGAAGGGTCATTGATGGAGGTGGGGAGGAAAGGCTCATTGACGAGGGTGGTGGGGGGGGACTCATTGATGGAGGTGGGAAGGGATGGTTCATTGATGGAGGTGGGGGCTCATTGATGGAGGTGGGGAGGGAAGGCTCATTGATGGAGGTAGGGGGGCTCATTGATGGAAGTGGGGAGGGGGGGCTCATTGATGGAGGTGGGGAGGGAAGGTTCATTGATGGAGGTGGGGAGGGAAGGTTCATTGATGGAGGTGGGGAGGGAAGGTTCATTGATGGAGGTGGGGAGGGAAGGTTCATTGGGGGAGGTGGGGAGGGAAGGCTCATTGATGGAGGTGGGAAGGGGGGGCTCATTGATGGAGGTAGGGAGGGAAGGTTCATTAGTGGAGGTAGGGAGGGAAGGTTCATTGGGGGAGGTGGGGAGGGAAGGCTCATTGATGGAGGTGAGGAGGGGGGCTCATTGATGGAGATGGGAGGGAAGGCTCATTGGGGGAGGTGGGGAGGGAAGGCTCATTAATGGAGGAGGGGATGGGGGACTCATTGATGGAGGTGGGGAGGGAAGGTTCATTGATTGAGGTGGGGAGGGAAGGTTCATTGATGGAGGTGGGGAGGGAAGGTTCATTGGGGGAGGGAAGGCTCATTGATGGAGGTGGGGGGGGCTCATTGATGGAGGTGGGGAGGGGGTTGATGGAGGTGGGGAGGGAAGGCTCATTGATGGAGTTTGGGGGGGCTCATTGATAGAGGTGAGGAGGGGGGGGGGGTCATTGATGGAGGTGGGGAGGGAAGGATCATTGATGGAGGTGGGGGGAGGAAGGCTCATTGATGGAGGTGGGAAGGGGGGGCTCATTGATGGAGGTAGGGAGGGAAGGCTCAATGATGGAGGGAAGGTGGGAGGTGGGGAGGGAAGGCTCATTGATGGAGGTGGGGAGGGGGGCTCATTGATGGAGATGGGAGGGAAGGCTCATTGGGGGAGGTGGGGAGGGAAGGCTCATTAATGGAGGAGGGGATGGGGGACTCATTGATGGAGGTGGGGAGGGAAGGTTCATTGATTGAGGTGGGGAGGGAAGGTTCATTGATGGAGGTGGGGAGGGAAGGTTCATTGGGGGAGGGAAGGCTCATTGATGGAGGTGGGGGGGAAAGCTCATTGATGGAGGTGGGGAGGGGGTTGATGGAGGTGGGGAGGGAAGGCTCATTGATGGAGTTTGGGGGGGCTCATTGATAGAGGTGAGGAGGGGGGGGGGGGGGTCATTGATGGAGGTGGGGAGGGAAGGCTCATTGATGGAGGTGGGGACGGAAGGCTCATTGATGGAGGTGAGAAGTGGGGCTCATTGATGGAGGTGGGGAGGGGGGCTCAATGATGGAGCTGGGAGCAAAGGCTCATTGATGGAGGTGGGGTAGGATGGCTCATTGACGGAGGTGGTGGGGGGGACTCATTGATGGAGGTGGGAAAGGATGGTTCATTGACAGAGGTGGTGGGGATTTATTGATGGAGGTGGGGAGGGAAAGTTCATTGATGGAGGTGGGGAGGGAAGGTCATTGATGGAGGTGGGGAGGGGGAAGGCTCATTGATGGAGATGGGGGGAAGGCTCATTGATGGAGATGGGGAGGGAAGGCTCATTGATGGAGATGGGGAGGGAAGGCTCATTGATGGAGGTGAGGAGGGAAGGTTCATTGATGGAGGTGAGGAGGGGGGCTCATTGATGGAGGTGGGAGGGAAGGTTCATTGATGGAGGTGAGTAGGGGGGCTCATTGATGGAGGTGGGGAGGGAAGGCTCATTGGTAGAGGTGGGGAGGGGGGCTCATTGATGGAGGTGGGGAGGGGGGCTCATTGATGGAGGTGGGGAGGGGGGGCTCATTGATGGAGGTGAGTAGGGGGGCTCATTGATAGAGGTGGGGAGGGGGGCTCATTGATGGAGCTGGGAGCAAAGGCTGGCCTATGTATTCTGATCCAATAGAAGAGCTACTGAAGCTCAAACTGCTGATAAAGTGAATGCTGGTTCTGATAGAAAGGTGTCAGAACGCACAGAGCATTGCAGTTTGTTGTGTATGGGGGCTGTGTAGCCGCAGACCAGTCAGGGTGCCCATGCTGACCCGTGTCCACAGCCAAAAGCACCTACAAGTGAGTATTAGAACTGGAGAACGAAGCAATGGGAGAAGGTGGCCTGGTCTGATAAATAAAAGATCTTTTTACATAATGTGGATGGTCAGGTGTGTGTGCATCACTTACTTGGGGAAGAGATGGCACCAGGATGCAGTATGGGAAAAAGAAAAACCACCGGAGGCAGTGTGATGCTTTGGGCAATGTTCTGCTGGGAAACCTTGGCTCCTGCCATTCATCTGGATGTTACTTGACACGCACCACCTACCTAAACATTGTTGGTGAAATTGAATTCCCTGAAGGCAGAGGCCTCCTTCAGCAGGATAATGCACCCTGCCACACTGGAAAAATGGTTCAAGAATGGTTTGAGGAACACAACAATTGAATTTGAGGTGTTGACTTGGCCTCCAAATTTTCCAGATCTCAATCAAATTGAGCATCTGTGGCATGTGCTGGGAAAAACAAGTGTGATCCATGGAGGCCCCACCTGCCAATTTACAAGACTTAAAGGATCTACTACTGGCAGATTGGTGCCAGATACCACAGCATACCTTCATAGGTCTAGTGGAGTCCATGCCTCATTGGGACAGGGTTGTTTTGGGGGGGGGGGGGGGGGGTGGGCACAGCAACACATCATCAGTAGACTGTGCCAGAACCCGGAAGAGCCAGCACAGCCTCCTGATGACATCACAGATGAATATGGTGACGCGGCACCTGGCAGCGGCTGCAGAGGAGTGCATCTAAAGAGGAAACGCTGGATCCTCAGTCTGGGTGAGCATGAGAAGTGTGGCCGGCTCAGCGTCAGGTAAGCGATGAGTAAAAATGACTATGCTGACAGTGGGTTCCCCGGCTACCTGCCCCTTATTCAGGCATCCCTTACGTTAAAGTGGTTGTAAACCTCAGACATGAAATATGAACAAAGCACATCCCTCTATAGTGTGTACTTGTCTCAGTCCAGAGCACTGAGTGTCATTTTCGTCTGCTGCCCCCTTCCTCTGCTATCAGTAGACATGTGCACAACAAAAAAATTTGTTTATTTTCGTTTCGTTTTTTTCGTTTCCGAAAAAAAATCGTTTTTTTTCGTTTCGTTTTTTTCGTTTCGGTCGATTCGTAACGATTCGTACATTCGTAAGTCGTCGATGTTCGGATTCGTAACGATTCGTACATTCGTAAGAGTTATTTTTTCGTTGATTCGTTTTTTCGTTAGTTTAATTTTCGGACGCATTCGTATTTATTCGTACATTCGTAACATTCGTAACATTCGTAGATTCGTAATCGGAGCATAATTCATAATTTGATGTAATGTGTATGCTATTATTACATTTTAATAATTTACGAATCGTAAAAAAAAGTTACGAATCGAAAAAAAAAAAAGTTACGAATCGTAAAAAAAAGTTACGAATCGAAAAAAAAAAAGTTACGAATCGAAAAAAAAAGTTACGAATGTACGAATTTTTTGTTCAATAGACACGGAAAATTACAAATCGAAAAAAAAAAAAAAAAAAAAGTTACGAATCGAAAAAAAAAAGTTACGAATTGAAAAAAAAGTTACGAATCGAAAAAAAATGTTACGAATGTACGAATTTTTTTGTTCAATCCATTCGAAGCACGTTAAGCAGCGCCATTGTAAGGGACACGGAAAATTACCAATTCAACAAAAAAAAAAAAAGTTACGAATGTACGAATTTTTTTTTGTTCGTTTTCGTTTTTCGGATTTTCTTCATTAGTACATTCGTTGTTTCTAATTTTGTTTTTTTCGGATTTTCATTGTTTTTCGGATTCGTTCGATTCGAATGATTCGTTAATCGGATTTGTATGATTCGAACGATTCGTTACGATTCGTTATTCGGATTCGTACGATTCGAATGATTTGTTCATTCGTACGAAAACGAACGAACGAAAATAACGAAAAAAATGAAAAACGAAAAAAAACGAAACGAATTGCACATGTCTAGCTATCAGCATGAGTCACTTCTGACTGGTTTTCCTGACACCAAGAGAATAATGGTGACAGGGGAGGGATTTCCAGCACACAGCCTATGATTGACAGCCTCAACTCAGTCCCTGTGTGCTGTGTGAAGGGGGGGGGGGAGTGTTCCTTTCCTTCAATCACTGAGCTGTGCAGTGTGAAATTTTAGCTCTCCACCCCACTTTTTTTATTTTACAGCTCAGATAAATTCTGGCCTTTTAATGGATGTAGAGAAGACTGCAGATAAACAGGTACAACTTATGTATGTCATCTCTGTGTATCACCTGAGGCCAGACACTTCACTGGGTATATGGAAGGCAGTGCCGGGACAAGTTACCTGGAGCCCAGGGCAAATGTGCAAAAATGTCCCCCCCCCCCAAGATGTATGAGCAGTATGTGTCAGCAAAATCCCCCCCCCCTAATCTGCATGCTTACCCCTAAGAATAAATCCGCCCTCCTCCCAATAAAAATCCTTTCCCCATTGAAACCCTCTTCCCAGCACGAATCTTTGCCCCCCCCCCCCCCCCAGCTCAAATGCGTCTGTTTCCCATATGCCCCTCTTAGTACAAATTCTCTACCCCCTACTTCAAATCCCCCCTCCCAGCTAAAAATTCTCAACAATTCCCCATCCTAGCACAAATCCCCTCAATTATGCCTGCTAGACTACATCCACCCCCCCCCCCCCCAAAAAAAAAAATTACCCTCTTAGCACAAATCCCCCCACCATATTACCTTTTCTAGGTAGGAGGACGTCTCTGGTAATGTGACGCCTTTCACGAGCATGCGCAATGCGGATGGTAAGGCAGCCGTGCTCCTTTCTCAAGCTAACTTAACCGATTCCCGTCCGCCTCCCGCCGCTATACGTCGGCAGAATGGCACAGCCAGGCAAACCACGTATAGGTACGTGGTCCTTTAAGAGGCCTGCCGTGGGTCGCGCTCGCGACCCGGTCGGGAGCTCCGTGACCACGGGCGTGGGACCAGCGGACCCGATCGCCGCTGGTGTCCCGCGATCGGGTCACAGAGCTGAAGAACGGGGAGGGGTCTGTGTAAACAAACCTCTCCCCACGCTTCCTACTCTGCCTGTCACTGATCTGCTGTTCCCTGTCATCGGGAAAGGCGATCAGTGACATCATACGTAAAGCCACGCCCCCTACTGTAAAAAAACACACACGTTACACTAACTCCTCCCCGCCCCCTAGTGGTTAACTCCTTCACTGCCAGTGTCATTTACATAGGAATCAGTGCTATTTTAAATAGCACTGATTGCTGTATAAATGACAAATGTCCCAAAAATGTGTCAGAAATGTCCGATGTGTCCGCCATAATGTCGCAGTCACAATAAAAATCGCTGATCGCCGCCATTACTAGTAAAAAAAAAAATATTAATAAAAATGCTATAAAACTATCCCCTATTTTGTAAACGCTATAACTTTTGCGCAAACCAATCAATAATCGCTAATTGCGATTTCTTTTACCAAAAATATGTAGAAGAATACGTATCGGCCTAAACTGAGGAAAAAAAAAAATTATATATAATTTTTGGGTATATTTATTATAGCAAAAAGTAAAAAATAATGAATTTTTTTCAAAATTGTCGCTCTATTTTTGTTTATAGCGAAAAAAATAAAAACCGCAGGGGCGATCAAATACCACCAAAAGAAAGCTCTATTTGTGGGAAAAAAAGGACGCCAATTTTGTTTGGGAGCCACGTCGCACGACCGCGCAATTGTCAGTTAAAGCGACGCAGTGCCGAATCGCAAAAAGGGGCCTGGTCCTTTGGCTGCAAATTGGTCCGGGGCTGAAGTGGTTAACAGGACCATAGCATCAGGGCTGGGCTCAGCCCTTCCTTCTCTGAGCTGGCTGCTCATCTGTCGGCTAATTGCCAGCTCCCATCTCTCTCCACAGTTTCTCACCTGTTGATGATATCCTGCTCGTCAGTCCTGCCTACTTAAGCCGTCAAGCCCAGAGGATCTCTGCCTTCGCCTTGGTCAACATCACAGAGACATTCTCCTGCAATCCTGTTTAAAGACTTGCTTTGCTGACATCCCTCCTGGCTCCAGATCCTGCTTGCTGTTCCACTACTTTGATCCCTGACTTCTGGCTTGGCTGACTATCTGTTCCGGTTCCTGAACTCTGGCTATGTTTTGACTAAGTTTGTTCTTTTTACTTTTATTATTAAACAAGTGTGATTTAACTGTACTTCTGTCTCGGTCTGAATTCATGGTTTCTGACACATAGGCATCATTATATAGAGTGAATACAAAAGGGGAAGGGGCCAATCTTAATGATAATAGTTCAATCAAGGGAAAAAGGGAACTTGGAAACAAATTTGATCAAGTTAATTAAGCAACACTAATAAAAAAAATACTGATAAAAAAACACATATATAGCACACAAACATAATGAGTCAAGCATGACATAAATATGATATAAAGTTATGATGTAAACAAATGTCAATACAAAAATAAAAGATTACGTAACCATTTAGTTAAAAATCATTAATTATTCCATGTGTGTATTAATATGCACACATGTAAATTAATAATACTGTATATACTCGATTATAAGCCAACCCGAATATAAGCCGAGGCACCTAACTTTACCACAAACAACTGGGAAAACATATTGACTCGAGTATAAGCCTAGGGTGAGAAATGCGCAGCTACTGTAAGTGGAAAAGAGGGTCAACAATGCCCATTTTCAGCCTCACTGTGCCCATCTGCATGCCTCACTGTGCCAATTTGTAGCCATAGGTTCCCCAAACTTCAAACTTGGTAGTTAAGGGTTCCTAAATACCCCTTAGCTGCAGCCAAAATTTGGGGTCTCTGGACCCAAAGGGGCCCGGAATGACATTGCTGCAGATGGACACAGTTGACCGAGTTTGGGGCCCTGTATCTCTGGGTCACTTGGTGCTAGGAACCCCATCTTTGGATATGTTGTCCACTGGTTTTGAATATCAAATTCGGGGTTCCTAGCACCAAGTGACCCCGAGATACGGGGCCCCAAAGTCGGGTCGGAAAATGTCAAGCACTTTTCTGCTTGACAACCGACTTTGGGGCCCCCGTATCTCGGGGCCACTTAGAGCTAGCAACCCCATCTGGATATGTTGTAGTGCTAGGTCCACTGTGTTGGCATACAAAATTTGGGGTTCCTAGCACTAGATACGGGGCCCCAAAATCGGGTCAGAAAATGTCATTTTCTGCTGCAGAAAAGTGCTTGACTCGAGTATAAGCCGAGGGGGGCACTTTCAGCACAAAAAAAAAAAAATGTGCTGAAAAACTCAGCTTATACTCGAGTATATATGGTATACAGTGCTCGACAAATTCCGGTCGCCAGGTCGCATTGGCGACTAGAATTAGCGACTTGGCGCCTGGGGCAGCACAGCTGGGGGTATCCTGTCTCCATAGTGCACCCCCCCGCGCGTGCGCGCGATCGCGATGGGCCGCGCCGGCCGGTAATTGAGGCCCCGTCTTTGCGGCCTTGTGCAGTCCTATGGTACCTTCTAGAATCTGGTGCCCTCTTGTGGTGGCCGTTGGTATGACACCCAGCAATGCTAATGGAGCTGCTTTGTTTTCACTGCCTGCCCATCTCCTTCACTTAGAACCCCCAAACATTATATATATATATTTTTCTAATACCCTAGAGAATAAAATGGCGGTCGTTGCAATACTTTCTGTCACACCGCATTTGCGCAGCGGACTTACAAGTGTACTTTTTTGGGAAAAAAATACTTTTTTTAATTAAAAAAATAACACAACAGTAAAGTTTGCCCAATTTTTTTTTATATTGTGAAAGATAATGTTAAATTGATACCAAACATGTCGCGCTTCAAAATTGTGCCCGCTCGTGGAATGGCGACAAACTTTTACCCTTTAAAATCTCCATAGGTGACGTTTAAAAAATTCTACAGGTTGCATGTTTTGAGTTACAGAGGATGTCTAGGGCTAGAATTATTGCTCTCGCTCTACCGATCGCGGCGATACCTCACATGTGTGGTTTGAACATCGTTTTCATATGCGGGCGCTACTCACGTGTGCGTTTGCTTCTGCAAACAAGCTCGGCGGGACGGGCGCGCGTTTAAAATTATTTTTTTTTTTCTTATTTATTTTAAACTTTAAATTTTTTCACTGTTCTTTTGAAAAAAAAAATTGTGTCACTTTTATTCCTATTACAAGGAATGTAAACATCCCTTGTAATAGAAAAAAGTATGACAGGGCCTCTTAAATCATATTTACACTAAAATGCAAAAAAAAAAAAAAATTGCCATTTGAAAAAAATGATAAAATGTCCCTTTTTAACCTGTAGCTGACCGCCCACTGTCAAATGACGGCGGAACGGTGCAGCTCTTGTGGCGGGCCGCCGTCATATGACGGCGCTCGCTTTTTGGCCTCTAGGGGGCACGCGTGCCCGCCGCGTAGCTGGGGACCCGGTGACCCGCGATTGCCCGGTAATCGAGCAGGACGTGGATCTGTGTGTGTAAACACACAGATCCACGTCCTGTCAGAGGAAAGGAGACCGATGGTGTGTCCCTTGTACATAGGGACACCGCTCGGTCTCCTCCCCCAGTCAGTCCCCTCCCCCCACAGTTAGAATCACTCATATAGGGAACATATTAACCCCTGCAGCGCCCCCTAGTGTTAACCCCTTCCCTGCCAGTCACATTTATACAGTAATCAGTGCATTTTTATAGCACGGATCGCTGTATAAATGTGAATGGTCCCAAAAATGTGTCAAAAGTGTCCGAAGTGTCCGCCGCAATGTCGCAGCCACGATAAAAATCGCAAATCGCCGCCATTAATAGTAAAAAAAAAATAATAATTAAAATGCTATAAATCTATCCCCTATTTTGTAGACGCTATAACTTTTGAGCAAACCAATCAATATACGCTTATTGCGATTTTTTTTTACCAAAAATATGTAGAAGAATACGTATCGGCCTAAACTGAGGAAAAAATTTGTTTAAAAAAAAAAAAAAATTGGATATTTATTATAATAAAAAGTAAAAAAATATTATGTTTTTTCAAACTTTATCGCTCTTCTTTTGTTTATAGCGCAAGAAATAAAAAACGCAGAGGTGATCAAATACCACCAAAATAAAGCTCTATCTGTGGGGAAAAAAATGATAAAAATTGTATTTGGGTACAGCGTTGCATGACCGCGCAATTCTCATTCAAAATGCGACAGTGCTGAAAGCTGAAAAATGGCCTGGTCAGGAAGGAGGTGTTCGTGCCCGGTAGGCAAGTAGTTAAGACCTATGGGCAGAAGGGACGATTTGAAGTCGCTTCCGCCCTGCAATAACTTGGAGACAGGCGGGGGGCCATCTTTCCCTCCTTCGTCTCCATGTCGTTAAAAAAAAAAAAAAATAAAAAAAAAAGAAATAAAACCTGGCTCCTAACTTTTTTAGCTGGCTCCTAGATTCCAAGCAAATTTGTCCTGACGGTATATACATAGAGAAAGACCCCACACATATAGACGGACATGGGGCACTTAGTTAATGGCAGGTATAAATATTTATACAGTACATAATGGATGCATTATACTATACGGTCAGTAAATATAAGGAGGAGAATGTGAAGAAGGAATATTATAGAAAAGCCGTACTCTACCAATTACTAAATTAGAAGGGGAGTGAAAGTATGATAAAGGAGGAGTCATATTAGCATAATGACTAAAATAAATCAAATTCAATTAATTTCAATAAATTCTGAGATAATGGTAATTTTAGATAATTACTTAATATAGTGTATATATGAATCAGGAAACATGTAAATTGATAAGAACATGAACTGCACAATAAATATGTTGCACAATATAAAAATGTATACCCATGGGCGTCCGCAGGTAGGAGCAAGGGGGGGCAAGTGCCCCCCCCCCTGGATTTAGGGATCAGATCAGGAGTTCCCCACTCTGTCTTTATCCAGGTACTGTACTGAGCATTACACACACCACTGGGACATAGGGGCACTTGAGGGACTGCAGACAGGGCTAGGGGGTCCCTCTTTCTGACCCCCCATCACCCCTCTCTGTCACCCCCCCCCTGTCTCTCACTGTCACACTCCTCTCTCTCTCTGTCACCCCCCTCTGTCTCTTTCTGTCACCCCTTTCTCTCTGTCACCACCCTATGTCTCTCTGTCACCCCCTCTGTCTCTTTCTGTCACCCCCTCTGTCTCTTTCTGTCACCCCCTCTGTCTCTTTCTGTCACCCCCTCTCTTTGTCACCCTCCCTGTCTCTCTCTGTTACCCCCACATGTATGCAGTCTGTTAGAGTCTCTTGTGCCATGCCCACAGTCTCTGACGGTCTCTTGGGCCATGTATGCAGTCTCTGACCATCTCCTGTACTACATCTGCAGTCTCTGACCGTGATAATGTGATAATGACATTGTCGAAAAGGGTCAGAGCATGGGTGACCCTAAAATCATGCTCCCCCCCTGAAAAAAGTTCTGCGGACGCCCATGTGTATACCGTATATACTCGCGTATAAGCCGAGTTTTTCGGCACATTTTTTTGTGCTGAAAATGCCCCCCTCGGCTTATACTCGATTCAAGCACTTTTCTGCAGCAGAGAATGACATATTCCGACCCGACTTTGGGGCCCCCGTGTCTCGGGGCCACTTGGTGCTAGGAACCCAATTTGGTGTGCAAACCCAGTGGAACTATCAATACAACATATCCAAATTTGGGGTTCCTAGCACCAAGTGGCTCCGACATACGGGGCCCCAAAGTCGGGTCGGAAAATGTCATTCTCTGCTGCAGAAAAGTGCTTGACATTTTCCGACCCGACTTTGGGGCCCCGTATGTCGGAGCCACTTGGTGCTAGGAACCCCAAATTTGGTGTGCAAACCCAGTGGAACCAACACTACAACAACAACAAAAAAGATACAGGGCCCCAAAGTCAGTCAACTGTGTCCATCTGCAGCATTTCGGGACCCTTTGGCTGCAGCTAGGGGGGCATCTAGGAACCCTTAACTACCTAGTTTGAAGTTTGGGGGACCTATGGCTGCAAATGGGCACAGTGAGGCTGCAAATGGGCATTGTTGACCCTCTTTTCCACTTACAGTAGCTGCGCATTTCTCACCCTAGGCTTATACTCGAGTCAATACGTTTTCCTATTTTTTTGTGGTAAAATTAGGAGCCTCGGCTTATATTCGGGTCGGCTTATACTAGAGTATATACGGTATTATGTATAATCCATCAAAAGTAATCATCAGTCAAAAGGTGTATATATATATATATATATATATATATATATATAGATGGATTATACATAATATACATTTTTATACTGTGCAACATATTTTTTGTGCAGTTTATGTTCTTATCATCAATTTACATGTTTCCTGATTAATATATACTGTATATGTAATTTAACATGTAGATTGATATCAAGTCAGCCACAACACTACGTCAGGGACTAAATACCCGGCGGCCAGTGTTGGACCAGACGAAAGAAAGAGAGACTCTCGAAATTAATTTACGTGTGTGTATATTAATACACATATGGAATAGTTAATACATTTTTAACTAAATGGTTGCTCAATCTTTTATTTTTGTATTGATATTTGTTTACATCATAACTTTATATCATATGAATGTCATGCTGGACCCATTATGTTTGTGTGCTATATATGTGTTTTTTATCAGTATTTTTTATTAGTGTTGCTTCAGCCCCGCCCGGACCATTTTGCTGGTCAAAGACCAGAGCATTTTTTGCGATTCGGCACTGCGTCGCTTTAACTGACAATTGCGCGGTCGTGCGACGTGGCTCCCAAACAAAACTGACGCCCTTTTTTCCCCCATAAATAGAGCTTTCTTTTGGTGGTATTTGATCACCTCTGCGGTTTTAAATTTTTTGCGCTATAAACAGAAAAAGAGCGACAATTTTGAAAAAAATAAAAAAACAATATTTTTAACTTTTTGCTATAATAAAAACCCCCAAAATATATAAAAAAAAAAAACATATTTTTTCCTCAGTTTAGGCCGATACGTATTCTTCTACATATTTTTGATTAAAAAAATTGCAATAAGCGCTTATTGATTGGTTTGCGCAAAAGTTATAGCGTCTACAAAATAGGGGATAGTTTTATGTCCTTTTTATTTATTTATTTTTTTATTTTTTACTAGTAATGGCGGCGATCTGCGATTTTTATCGGGACTGCGACATTAGGGCGGACACTTTTGACACATTTTTGGGACCATTGTCATTTATACAGCAATCAGTGCTATACAAATGCACTGATTCTTGAGTAAATGACACTGGCAGTGAAGGGGTTAACCACTAGGGGGCAGGGTAAGGATTAAGTGTGTCCTGGGGCGTGTTTCTAACTGTAAGGGGCGTGGCTACGTGTGATACATCACTGATCACCGCTCCCGATCACCAGGAAGCAGAGATCAGTGACACTGTCGTTAGGCAGAACGGGGAGATGCTTGTTTACATTAGCATCTCCCCATTCTTCCTCTCTGTGAGACGATCGCGGGTATCCCCGCGGCGATCGAGTCCGCGGGACCCGCGACCCGACTCAAGGAGGTCCCGGCCGGTGTGTTTTTAGCCGGCGGCGCGCACGCGATGGCACAGCGGCAAATTTAAAGGGACGTGCCTGTACGCCCATTTGCCTGTCCGTGCCATTCTGCCGACGTACATCGGCGCGCGCCGGTCGGGAACCGGTTAAGGACGCGGCAGCCAGGCTGCCCGGCCCGTTCCTTAACAGCCAGATATTCTTCACACATAATTCGAATCGGTCGATCATTTTTCGACCAATCCAAATTTGAATTGTTCCAAAAATTTGGAATTCGTCAGAAAACGGATATACAAAACAAAAATAAACAAAATGTGTTACTATTTCATTCGTAGATTCAGATACATCCGAATCTTCGAATAACCAAAAATGTGTCCGAATTTATATTTGAACCAAAAAATTTTTTTTACATGTCTAGCCAGAAGGAAGTTGGTGGGGGAAGAGTCCAGCTGTCCTACGGTGGTGTGAGTCTATATCTCTGTAAGTAGATGACCCCAGTGCTGAAGAAGAGTGACGTGTGTGACGTGTGTGACGTGTGTAGCTTTTAACTCTGGAAGGAGTACAGATCACCGTCAGCATAGGGATCATGTGGGACATTCCGCAGTTTGTGCAGCGAGCAGGAAGGAGTCTTTACATTGTTCAGTTCTATAGATTACCGGGGTGTCCCATGCTCCATTCTCCCCAACCAAGTTCATTGTTCCCAAAAAAAAACCCCAAAAGGAAACCCCTAGACCAATTCTGTCCGGTCCGTAACATTTTCTTTCTCCAGAGGATCGAATCTGATTTTTGTTCTATGACTCAGGTCCTTCACATCACAGCATCACCCCCCCCCCCCCCCCCCCTTACATCACAGCCCCCTTTACATTTGTGTCTTCAGTCCCCTTTTTAAAATCACAGACCCCCCCCCCCTTTTACATCAGAGACCCGTCTCCTCACATCACAGCCCTCTTTATATCACAGCCCCCCCCCCCCAACACCCCCCCCCCTTTCACATGAAAGCCCCCCTAACATCACAATCCCCCTTGCAATCACAACCCTCCATTTCGCATCAAAGCCCCCTATATCACAGCTCCCCCTCTCACATCCCAGCCCCCCCCCCCCTTTACATCAATGTCTTGAGTCCCCTCTTTCAAACCAAAGACCCCCCCCCCCCTTCTTACATCAGATCCCCCTCTCCTCACATTACATATCAGTCCCGCCCCTTTCACATCACAGCCCCACTTACATCACAGTCCCCCCTTTTCACATCACACCCGCTTACATCACAGTCCCCCCCTTTTCACATCACAGCCCCCTTTACATCACAGCCCCCCTTTCACATCACAGTCCCCCCTTTTCACATCACAGCCCCGCTTACATCACAGACCCCCCTTTTCACATCACAGCCCCGCTTACATCACAGTCCCCCCCTTTTCACATCACAGCCCCGCTTACATCACAGTCCCCCCTTTTCACATCACACCCGCTTACATCACAGTCCCCCCCTTTTCACATCACAGCCCCCTTTACATCACAGCCCCCCTTTCACATCACAGTCCCCCCTTTTCACATCACAGCCCCGCTTACATCACAGTCCCCCCTTTTCACATCACAGCCCCGCTTACATCACAGTCCCCCCCTTTTCACATCACAGCCCCGCTTACATCACAGTCCCCCCTTTCACATCACAGCCCCCCTTTCACATCACAGTCCCTCTTTCACATCACAGTCCCCCCCCCCTTTCACATCACAGCTTGCCCCTATATCCCCACTCCCCCCTTTCACATCAAAGCCCCCCATATCACAGCTCCCCCTCTCACATCCCAGCCCCCCCCCCCTTTACATCAATGTCTTGAGTCCCCTCTTTCAAACCAAAGACCCCCCCCCTTCTTACATCAGATCCCCCTCTCCTCACATTACATATCAGTCCCACCCCTTTCACATCACAGCCCCACTTACATCACAGTCCCCCCTTTTCACATCACACCCGCTTACATCACAGTCCCCCCCTATCACATCACAGTCCCCCCTTTTCACATCACAGCCCCCCTTACATCACAGTCCCCCCTTTCACATCACAGCCCCCCCCTTTCACATCACAGTCCCCCCTTTTCACATCACAGCCCCACTTACATCACAGTCCCCCCTTTTCACATCACAGCCCCGCTTACATCACAGTCCCCCCTTTTCACATCACAGCCCCGCTTACATCACAGTCCCCCTCTTTCACATCACAGTCCCCCCTTTCACATCACAGCCCCCCTTTCACATCACAGTCCCCCCTTTCACATCACGGCCCCCCTTTCACATCACAGTCCCCCTCTTTCACATCACAGCCCCCCCTTACATCACAGACCCCCCCCCCCTTTCACATCACAGCTTGCCCCTATATCCCCACTCCCCCCTTTCACATCAAAGCCCCCCATATCACAGCTCTCTCTCTCACATCACAGCCCCACTCAATCAATGTCTTGAGTCCCCTCTTTCAAACCACAGACCCCCCCCCCCCTTTTTACATCAGATCCCCCCTCTCCTCACATCACAGCCCCCCACCCCTTTACATCACAGACCACCCCTTTCACATCACTGCCCCCCTTACATCACAGCTTGCACAAATATCCATACTCCCTCCCTTTCACATCAAAGCCCCCCATATCACAGCTCCCCTCCTCACATCACAGCCACCACCTCCCCCCCACCAATATCAATGCTCCCACCAAAGAGAGTGCTCCCTCACAATCATAGCTCTTCTCCCTTCACTGCCCTACCTTAACACAGCACAGCAGAGGGCGGGAGTCACAGCAGGCTGGATTCCTGTTCTGTATATGTATTTGCCTGCCGCTGCCATCGCCGCCACCACCGCCGCCACCACCGCCGCTAATGTTAAACTCACAGGGGGAATAGGGATCCAGCCTCCTGTGACTCCCGCCCTCTGCCGTGCTGTGAGTTTTAAGAGCAGCAGCAGAGGAGCCCACCAAGGCTGCTAAGTGGTGCGGCCACGGTCCGGATAGGACTGTCACTCCGTCTGTGTCTGGATCTGGACTGCGGTCCGCCATTTAGTGACACCTGCCCTGGACAGTTCATTGGAGCCAGTAGAACAATGCAGGAAATGCTGTGTGCCTGGCTGTGATCAATATCTACCAGCGGCCAGTGGCGGCTGGTGGGTTCTTCTTTTGGGGGGGGGGGGGTGGCAAACAAAACAAACACCCCCCCGTGGCACAGCACTGACAGCACCCCCCCCCCCCAAAACCCCCCTCCCTGCAGGCGGTCTGGCACTTACCCGCTCGTGTGGCGTGGCTGTGGTGTCCTCTCCTGGAGTGCGGGCAGCGGCGGCTCTGGTGTCCGCTCCTCAAGCTTCCTACAATGCGTGTCTCCACTTCCACCAAAGCGCTAGGCACCCAATAGGATCGCCTGATGCTTTGGCCAATCGGGAAACAGAACAGGTTTCATGACCTGCCTCCTAATTGGCGGAGAGGAACTTTAGTGTGAAAATAGCGAAAATTCATTCGCTATCCTCACACAACTTGGGTGGGCTCGGAGCGCAAAGCTCTGCGCCACAAGCCCACCCTTTTTTGAAGCCTATTAGAGCCTCTGGCTCTAATCATGTGCTTCAAAAAAACACCCCCCCCCCCCATTGGAATGCATGGTCCGGCACTCTGATATGTAGATCAGGGGGCCGGACGCATGGATAGGGAAGGTGGTGCCCGTGCGCCCTCTATGGACAGACCACCACTGCCAGTGGCTCTTTAGAGTGTGCGCAACAGTTAAACTAGATGAATTTTTGTCTTTTTTTTTTTAACCTGACTATGTAACAATGTAACGGCTCTGAGAATTTGTGATAACCTGACCCGGGCACCGCACACAGCTACAGCCATAAGAGTCGCAACCACAGACGCGAGCAGTGAGAGCGTACCGGCAAATTGCGTCATTTCTGAAATTGCAGACGAAATGTACGCAACCCGCTGTACAAATCCACCCTATCCCTCCTCCCCCACCCTTTGAGTGTTCTCATTCATTTACATTTAAAGTGTTTATTGTTTCTGTGGATGTCACATTGTATTTGAAGAAGACGTCCGCACCCGGAGGGGAAACTTTTACCTTTTTATTATCTATTCGGCCGCGGTTTGTACAGCGTGGGTTTTTGTACGCTGAGAATTTCCCCCCCGCGGTGATCAGCACAGAGCGGGGCGATAACAGATCATAAACATTTGGATTTGCCTTTTGACCGTTCTTTCTCCCTGAGGCTGCCGAGACCGAATTCTGCGGCACAGCCAGTTCCCGATCTTTCATTTACACAGTAATGGAAAAGCTGTTTAGGGAAGTTTGTGCTTTTTTTTTTTTTTGGTTGATATTTTATTGGATTTGTCTGACTTTGAGTTTAAAGTGAACTTCCAGCTCAGTTTTATAAAATAATTCCTGGCTGAAGCCAAGCAGTCCGCTATGCCATTCAGCAAACACCGCAGCTGTGCAGAAGTGTCACCTTGTATTGGTGGTCAGTACAAATCTCCTCGACAATGGAGGTCAGTGTAAATTCCCCCCTTACATGGAGGTCATTGTATATTCCTCCTTATGCCGCGTACACACGATCGGAATTCTCGTCGGAAAAAGCTCTGGCGGTTTTCCCGACCGAATTCCACTCAAACTGTCTTGCCTACACACAGTCACACCAAATTCCGACCGCCAAGAACGCGGTGACGTACAACACTACAACGAGCCGAGTTCAATGCTTCCGAGCATGCGTCGAATTGTTTCCGAGCATGCGTAGGAATTTTGTGCGTCAGAATTGCTACAGACGATTGGAATTTCCGATAGAAACCTTTTCCGTCGGAAAAATTGAGAACATGCTCTCAATTCTTTGCTGTCGGAAATTCGGCCAGCAAAATTCCGATGGAGCCAAGACACGGCCGCATTTTCCGATGAAAAGCTCTCATCTGTCTTTTTCTAGCCGGAAATTCCGATCGTGTGTACGCGGCATTACACTGGTGGTTGGTGTAAATGCTCCTATTACATTGGTGTCACTGTAGAAATCCCTCTTTATATTTGGGGGGTGGCGTAAAATCCACCGTTACAAGGTGGTCAGTGCAAATTCCCCCTCACATTGGTGGTCAGTGTAAAATCCCCTACTATATATTTTCCAAAAATGTCAAGCTTCTACATAATTCAGAATTTGCCACAGTGTACTGCCTCTTAACTAATCCCACCCCCCCCAACCCCATCACTGCCACTGATCCCATCAACCCCCCAGCATTTCCACTGATCACACCCCCCTCCCCCAGCATTGCCACTGATCCCAGGAGTCCTATTGATGGGTCCCCTCCCCAGTCCATGGTGTGCAGGCAGTGAAGAGATGATGTGCTGTAACCTTTAGTACCAATCAGTGAGCAGTAATGATGTGCATTAATGAAACATAAATATAAAAAATCGTGGAATACACCCAGCAGGAGTATTATGAAACGAATTTGAACAATGACCAATTCGCCCCAAGGGAATTAGATACTCTTTTCAAAAAATGAGGGACAAAGAAATGTCCACAGAAAGCAATTAAGAGGTGGGTCAACAATGGTATTATTGTACAAAAGATAAGGCTTTATTGATGAATTACACAAATTAATGAAAAAAAGTCCAACCAGTTTGGTACAATGACCGTACTGGTGGACCTCGTTCCTACAAAGTACACAGTAACTAATAAATAATTACTGCAGTAATAGACAAAGTTGTCGTTAAAACCCCGCTGAATGATGTGCATTAACCTCTTGCAACCAATCATTGAGCGGTAAGAATATGCAGCAACCTCTAGCAACCAATCAGTGAGCAGTACTAATGTGCAGTAACATCTAGAAACCAATTAGTGAGTGGTAAGGATGTCCAGTAACCTCTGGAAACCAATCAGTGAGCAGTATTGGTGTACAGTAATTTCTAGCAACCAATCAACAAGCAGAAGTCATGTGCTGTAACCTCTAGAAAATAATCAGTGAGTCATAATGTGTGCTGTAAGCCTCTAGCAGCCAGTCAGTGAGCAGTAATGATACACTGTAACCTCTGGCAACCAATCGAAATCGCTGCCTGATCTGATTCAGTAAACTAATTTTAAGTCTTGCTGCTATTTATTGTATGTCTCAGAGCAGGTGGAGAGTGAAATTACATTGGGGGGGGGGGGGCAAGAAAATGTTTACCAAGGGTCCAATCAATATTAAAGACAGCCCTGACCACGGCAAACTATGGGTGGAGCCACATTGTGTAAGAGTGGGAGGGGCTGCCCTACACGCGATGGATGAGAACGTGTGAACCCCCATGTTAATCTGTCCATTACAGTAGGAAGAGGAGCCAGCTGGGATGTTTTCTTTGCAAAGGATGCGTGGTGCTGTGCCTGGCTCCTTGGAGACACCAGGCAGTCCTTGGTGAAGCCCCCCCCCCCTCTCTAATGTACAGCTGGCAATTGACAGCCTCGGATGTACAGTACATGTTTCCCAGTAAGGCTGTGTGTGTGTGTGTATGGGGGGGTGTCCTTTGCCTCCACTCAGGTCTCAGATTACACCCAGCTTCGTGCTCTGTGCTGTGCAATGTGTGACATCAGATCCCCGCCCCCTGCCTCCCGGGAGAGAAGGCTGCAAATAAACAGGTACTTATGTAGGAGGATTTAATTCATAGCCTGAGGCTAGTCACTTCAGTGGGCCTACTTAAAGTGGAGGGCCACCCAAAAAAAAAATGCATTAATAATCTTAGGCAGTCTTCCTAATCTGCCTCTTCCTATTCCGTGGCGTTTCCTCCTCTTTGGTAAGCGGCCCCGTTGCCTTCTGGGACACGTGTGTGTCCCAGAAAACAACGGGGCCATTCACAAAGCGCCGCGCGACTCACGCATGCGCAGTAGGAAACGGGCAGTGAAGCCGCAAGGCTCCACTGCTGATTTCCCTTTGTTAAGATGGAGGCGCCGGCAGCCGATCCGATAGACGGATCGGCCTTGGGGCAGCCGACATCACAGGATCGCTGGACAGGTAAGTGTCCTTATTAAAAGTACTTTAAAAAAAAAAAATTATTGTCCGGAACGCCCCTTTAAGGGTCTATTATTGGTATTATAGGTAAAAAAGAAAAAAAAAAGAAAAATTCCAGTAGCACATATTGCAGGATTTTGTCATTCATCAGTCAGTAAAATCGTGGGAACACAGAACCTGCGGATCAGAAACTCTGCCCCCTTACTCACCCCAGCCAATGCATACATAGACCCGGAAGAGCCTCTGCTCGGAGAAGACGGACAGAACCAGCAAGGTGTGCAGGTAGATCCCTTCCACCAGGAGCCAATAGTAGTTGGCTGCCACACAGTACTGCATCAGGACGAACACCAACCGGCAGCTGAGCGACTCCTGCAAAAGATGACAGCACCAAATTCACATCTGTACTTCCCGCCATTCATCAGCTGCACATTTATGAAGATCAAAAGAATAACCGCTTCCTATGTTACCACAATTCGCCCAATCAGTGAGGGCAAATTTACACCATTAGACATGTGCACTCCCGAATAATTTGTTTGTTTTCATCTCATTGTTTTTTTTTGTTTTTTTTTTGTTTTCCGGGTTATTTGTTATGATTGCAATTTGTAAATTCTAAAAAAATGGTAAATTCTAAAAAATTCTAAAAAAATCGGAAATCCAAAAACAATTTGGAATATCAGAAATTCTGAAAAAAATACGGAAATTCGAAAAAAATCAGAAATTCGGAACTTAACTATTACTAAATATTATAGGTATTTGAATTTCCTTTCAAATTTGTCTGTTAGTAAACGTAAAGAATAAGAATTTATCTGAATTTACGAATTACCCGAAATAACGAACGCCGTATCTAAACAAATGGTACGGAACAGATTTATAATAAATAATAATAAAATGTTTTTAGTATTATTATTGTAATTTATTATTATTATTATTATTAATCGTCATGTTCCATTTAGATACGCCATTCATTATTTCAGACGATTCGTAAATTCAGATAAATTCATATTCGTTACGTTCACTAACAGTTAAATTTAAAAAGGAAATTCCAATGCCTATAATTTAATAGCTAGTAATAGTTAAGTTATTATTAGTTAGTTATTTTCGGGTTTTCGAATTTCCGATTTCTTTTCGAATTTCCGAATTTCCAATTTTTTTGGAACTTCCGAATTTCTGATTATTTGGGAATTTCCTAATTTTTCTAAATTTACGAATTTCAGATATTTTTTCTCGAATTTACGAATTATTAAAAGAATTACGAAATATCAGGGGTCTAAACAGACCCCTGATATCTCACCTTTGAGACAGAAAAAAGAATGGAGGACACAAGTCCTTCAAGATGAATGAACAGGACACAGAGGCTCCTGTCCTTCTATAAACTGAAGCACAGTTTACTATGCTTGAGTTTTGAATGGACACAGGAGTGATCGGTGCTGATTGGTCACTGTGTCCAATTCAGAAGAGAAGGAAGGGGCCGGTAAATTACATATTTATCGGCCCTTCCTCCGGTCTCCACCCTGAAAGCAGCAGCGGTAGCCTACAGGAGATGAGAGTAGGGAGGCCGGAAACACTGCAGGACAGGACACAGAGGCTCCTGTCCTTCTATAAACTGAAGCACACTTTACTATGCTTCAGTTTTGAATGGACACAGGAGTGATCGGTGCTGATTGGTCACTGTGTCCAATTCAGAAGAGAAGGAAGGGGCCGGTAAATTACATATTTATCGGCCTTTCCTCCGGTCTCCACCCTGAAAGCAGCAGCGGTAGCCTACAGGAGATGAGAGTAGGGAGGCCGGAAACACTGCAGGGTGGGGGGGGGGGGGGCACAGAGGGGGCCCGGGCAGCTGGGGGTTAGAGAATGGTGCGCAGAGAGAATTATCAGCATGGCAGGGGGGAGAGGGCATTTATAGGAACCGCTCCCCGGTCTGCCTCTTCTTTGCAGCAGCTGAAAGGCGGTAGGGAGAGGAGGAGAAGCTGTCTTTCAGCTGCTGCAAGGGGAGGCAGACAGGGGAACAGTTCCTGTAATTTCCCTACCCCACTGCACCGACCACCCCCCTCTTCTGCTTACATCTGGATCCCCTGCTGTCCGGGCCCCTCTGCTGGCTTGATCCAGGTACAGGAGGACCGGTGCTACCGCCTTATCAGCTGCCCTGGGCTGGAGATTCAGATCCCCTCCCATCCTGGGGGTGCCTAAGCAACCTCATGCTGGCGCCGGCCCTGAGTACATAAGTGCAATACTGTGTCATATTGTATATATTGTGTATTATAGTACAACCCTCGGCAATGCACCGGCGTGCGTTATGGTGCAGTGCACTGCCAAAAAATATAGTTCACTATATTCTGGCAGCATACTGCGCCACAATGCACGTCTGTTGGCAGGTGCTTTGGGTGGCATTCAAAACGAATAGCTCTGCATTGCATAAATGCATTTAATGTGCATTACGGAAATGAAAAGAGGAACGCAGTGATACGCACTGCAAATAGATGGTGTCAATGAGTCCCCTATCTTACCCAATTTTAAAATAGGAAAGTTGGAACACAATAGAAAAAATAGGCATTTTTTTTTTTCTGCCAATAAAGGTTCAAATTGTCAATTTCCAAAATAGGTCCTGATGACGATTATTCGTTTTTGCAGGGAAAGGAGTGAATGTTATAGAGTTTTAATTAATAAAGGATTGGAAGACTGTGTTCAGACTCCAGAATTTGGTACAACTTGGTCAGTCGGCATCCATCCAACTGAAACACTCTACCTCAAAGCCAACAAGGCCCCTGGAGTTTCCTCTTCTACTTCTTTTGACCCATATAGTTCATCAAAATATAAGAAATGCCCAACTGCAACCTCCCAAACCTTTATTGAATGAATTGAACTCCAAAACATACAACAGTAACGCGTTTTGAATACGACAGTCTTAAGACGAAGATTCAGCCAAAAACAGGTTAGCGTTCTTGTCACTGGTATCTGCCATGGAGTTTTAGGTAATAAAGTATTGGGAGACTGAAGTCGGACTCCAACATTTGTTACAACTTAATCAGTCAGCATCCATCCATCCACAACTGAAATATCAATTTAAGGTTGAGGTTGTCTCTAAATAGGAGTGTTCTTCATGACCCTCATGTATGAAACCAAAGAATTTATTTTGCAGCCATTCTCAACCAGGGTTCCTCCATTGGTTGTGGAGCTGTGGCTCATTGGCCTCCCATTTAATGGTGCCTGCATAGTTCCCGATCCAATGCCACTTGACATCGCCAATTCATTTTCACAGGGGTTCCTCCGACACCTGACAATTATTTCAAGGGTTCCTCTAGAGTAAAAGGGTTGAGAAAGGCTTGCATAGACATGGAACAAAAGATCTAATGAGCTCCATTTATTGGTCCAAATGAAACATTTCCCAGTCTGAACTAGCCAACCAACCCACATACATATTACATAAATACATTGTAATTATATATTGGACAAGTGGTATATATGCATAGATGGAGGTCATGTGATACCTGGTAGGAAATAAGCCCCTCCCAGTGGTTATCAAGTATGGCGATGTTATACATCCACTTCAGGACAGAGTCCTTTATAAAGACGGAGATGGCTCTCAGGATGAAGGAGGTGAAGAGGTTCAGGTGGATGTAGTTTCTGGTACAGTGGAGATGTCTGTAAGCAAAAAAAAAAAAACATACGTTTCCCCATTAGAGTCACCTTCACCACTTCTACCTTTCACAATGGTACCACTATATAACCCATGTCAACCTCACCACTCCTACCCTTCGCAATGGCGCCACCTTAAAACCCATATAAACCACACCACTCCTACTCTTCATAGTGGTACCACCATATAACCCATATCACCCTCACCACTCCTACCCTCCCCAATGGTACCACCATATAAGCTATATCACCCTCACCACTTGTACCCTTCACATAGGTACCAATATGTAACCCATATCTTCTTCACCCTCCTACTCTTCACAATGGTACCACCATACAACCAATATCAACCTCAACTCTCCTACCCTTCACAAAAGTACCACCATATAACCTATATCACGCTCACCACTCATACCCTCCACAATGGTACCACCATATAACCCATATCACCCTCCCAACTCCTACCTTTTACAATTGTATGACCATATAACCCATATCAACCTCACCACTCCTAATCTTCACAATGATACCACCATAAAACCCATATCACCCTCCACACTCCCACCCTTTACAATGGTACCACCATAAAACCCATATCACCCTCAACACTCCTAACCTTCACAATATTACCACCATATAACCCATATCACCCTCACCAATCCTACACTTCACAATGTTACCAGCATATAACCCATATCCCCTCACCAATCCTACCATCCACAATGGTACCACCATATAACCCATATCACCCTCCACACTCCCACCCTTTACAATGGTACCACCATAAAACCCATATCACCCTCAACACTCCTACCCTTCACAATATTACCACCATATAACCCATATCACCCTCAACACTCCTACCCTTCACAATATTACCACCATATAACCCATATCACCCTCACCAATCCTACACTTCACAATGTTACCAGCATATAACCCATATCCCCTCACCAATCCTACCATCCACAATGGTACCAGCATATAACCCATATCACCCTCATCACTGCTACCCTCCACAATGGTACCAGCATAAAACCCATATTACCCTTACCACTCCTACCCCCCACAGTGGTACTAGCATATAACCCATATCACCCTCACCACTGCTACCCTCCACAATGGTACCAGCATATAACCCATATTACCCTCACCACTCCTACCCTTCACAATGGTACTACCACATAACCTATATCAACCTCACCAATACTACACTTCACAATGGTACCACCATACAACCCATATCACCTTCACCATCCCTACCCTCCACAATGGTACCGCCATATAGCCCATATCACCCTCACCAATCCTACACTTCACAATGGTACCACCACAGATATCTGTAAGCAAAAAAAAAAAAAAAAACATTCCCCATTAGAGTCAATACCTGTAGAGTCCATGTCATCTCCGTTTTTTCTTTTCAATATATTTATTGGAATTTTTAACAAAGAATAGAGATAGCAATTGCAAATTTTGACTTGCAAAGCCAAATATATTAGAATAACATGCATTCAATAGAAAAAATCTCAGTTTTTTATATAGATTTTAGTCTTCATTAATTATATAGGTCAGTGGGATCATCTTAAAGAAGAATTCCAGGTATAGCATTTTTTCATGCATTGGTCTAGTTTGGACTAATGTAACTATCGTATTTATCGGCGTATAACACGCACTTTTTCCCCCTTAAAATCGGGGGAAAGTCGTGGGTGCGTGTTATACGCCGATACTCCCAAAAAAAAGTGACAAAAATAGCGAGCGGCGCTGAAAAATAGTGAGCAGCGCCGAAAAAGACCGAAGCGCCGCCGGAAAAGACCGAGCCGACTGCTCGGCTCCGCTCGTAGTCCCGCCTCCCTGCGCTCACTCCCGAAACAGCAGGGAGGCGGGACCGCGAGCGGAGCCGAACAGTGACCTCGGTCTTTTCCGGCGGCGATTCGGTCTTTTCCGGCGGCGATTCTGTCTTTTTCAGCGGCGCACGCGCGGTCTGTCTCGGCGGCGGGAAATTTAAACGTGGGCAAGGCTGCAAATGACGCTGGGCAAGGCTGCAAATGACGCTGGCAAGCTGCAAATGACACTGGGCAAGCTGCAAATGACACTAGGCAAGCTGCAAATGACACTGGGCAAGCTGCAAATGACGCTGGGCAAGGCTGCAAATGACGCTGGGCAAGCTGCAAATGACGCTGGGCAAGCTGCAAATGACGCTGGGAAAGCTGCAAATGACACTGGGCAGGCTGCAAATGACGCTGGGCAAGCTACAAATGACGCTGGGCAAGCTGGGCAAGCTGCAAATGACGCTGGGCAAGCTGGGCAAGCTGCAAATGACGCTGGGCAAGCTGCAAATGACGCTGGGCAAGGCTGCAAATGACGCTTGGCAGGCTGCAAATGACTCTGGGCAAGCTGCAAATGACGCTGGGCAAGCTGCAAATGACGCTGGGCAAGCTGCAAATGACGCTGGGCAAGCTGCAAATGACGCTGGGAAAGCTGCAAATGACGCTGGGCAAGCTGCAAATGACGCTGGGCAAGCTGCAAATGACGCTGGGCAAGGCTGCAAATGACGCTGGGAAAGCTGCAAATGACGCTGGGCAAGCTGCAAATGACGCTGGGCAAGCTGCAAATGATGCTGGGCAAGCTGCAAATGACGCTGGGCAGGCTGCAAATGACGCTGGGCAGGCTGCAAATGACGCTGGGCAAGCTGCAAATGACGCTGGGCAAGCTGCAAATGAAGCTGGGCAAGCTGCAAATGATGCTGGGCAAGCTGCAAATGACGCTGGGCAAGCTGCAAATGACGCTGGGCAGGCTGCAAATGACGCTGGGCAGGCTGCAAATGACGCTGGGCAAGCTGCAAATGACGCTGGGCAAGCTGCAAATGACACTGGGCAAGCTGCAAATGACGCTGGGCAAGGCTGCAAATGACGCTGGGCAAGGCTGAAAATGACGCTGGGCAGGCTGCAAATGACGCTGGGCAAGGCTGCAAATGACGCTGGGAAAGCTGCAAATGACGCTGGGCAAGCTGCAAATGACGCTTAAATGTAAGTTTTTTTTTTCCCTAAACTTCCCTCCTAAAACTTTTTTTCCTTAAAATGCCCTCCTAAACTTGGGGTGCGTGTTATACGCCGATAAATACGGTATACATGATCCAGATCCCCCAAAAAAAAAATGCCCATGCCACACACCAGATGTGGCCCGTGTACCACTGCTGTAGCCTACGGATGTATGTCACGCGAATTATGAGCCACCTCTTTATTGGAGAGATATGGAGAGCTTCCCAGATACAATAAGCTGCCAAATGTTCAATAACCAGGAGATAATTTAATCCCTGGAAATCCCAACAAATGACACTTTGATTGCAACCTTCAAATATTGCATGTTGCAGGCGTCACACCTTGGGAATAACATTATTCACATTATTCTATCACCGAAGGGGGATACTTTCCATATGAAAAGTATATGATAATGGCACCCTTCCTCCTACATGATGATTACCTGCACCACTCATGTACCTCTGTGCCCAGCTGGTCCACGTCAATTATACGCACAAAGAGCAGAATATATAACCATGGATACACATTAATCAACTGTCGCTGCAGCATTGCTATGGGGGTTGGAAAAATAAAGGTATGCGTCTATCAAGTTTAACCCATTATTATACTTTGATGTGATAACCCTAAAAAAGAAAAAGAAAAAAAAACATATTCACCACAAAACCCATCAGAGAAGCATCTCAGTCCATTCTCATGACATTCTCAGTCCATTAAACAATGAAAAAGCAAAGTCGGCAAGAAGGACAAAACAGTTTATACCATCAAAGTGAGGAAGAATCATATCATGAAAAATAACAGTAGCTCCAGGATGATAACAACGCACTCTAGTAAACTAACTCCGGGAGGAAGACAAATAAAGGAAATGCACTAAAAGTTTTACAAAGTTCAGAACAAATCAGATATAAACCGCCACAAGATTATTTCACCCTCGCCACTTTCACCCTTAAAAATGGTACCACCATACAGCCCATGTAACCCTCATCACTTCTACCCTTCACAATGGTACCACCATATAACCCATATCAACCTCACCACTCCTACCCTTCATAATAGCACCACCACCATATATTCCATATCACCATCACCACTCCTACCCTTCACAAGGGTACCCCCATTGAACTCAAATCAACCTCACCACTCCTACTCTTCACAATAGTACCACCATATAACCCATATCACCCTCACCACTCCTACCCTTCACAATGGTACCACCATTGAACCCAAATCAACCTCACCACTCCTACTCTTCACAATAGTACCACCATATAACCCATATCACCCTAACACCTCCTACCCTTCACAATAGTACCACCATATAACCCATATCACCCTCACCACTCCTACCCTTCACAATGGTACCACCATATAATCCATATCACCCCCACCACTCCTACCCTTCACAATGGTACCACCATTGAACCCAAATCAACCTCACCACTCCTACTCTTCACAATAGTACCACCATATAACCCATATCACCCTAACACCTCCTACCCTTCACAATGGTACCACCATATAACCCACATCACCCTCACCACTCCTACCCTTAACAATGGTACCACCATATAACCCATATCACCTTCGCTACTCCTACCCTTCACAATGGTAACACCATAAAACCCATATCACCCTCACCACTCCTACCCTTCACAATGGTACCACCATATAACCCATATCACCCTCATCACTCCTACCCTTCACAATGGTACCACCATATAACTCATATAACCCTCGCCACTCCTACCCTTCACAATGGTACCCCCATATAACCCATATCACCTTCGCCACTCCTACCCTTCACAATAGTAACACCATATAACCCATATCACCCTCACCACTCCTACCCTTCACAATAGTACCACCATATAACCCATATCACCCTCACCACTCCTACCCTTCACAATGGTACCACCATATAACCCTCACCACTCCTACCCTTCACAATGGTACCCCCATATAACCCATATCACCTTCGCCACTCCTACCCTTCACAATAGTAACACCATATAACCCATATCACCCTCACCACTCCTACCCTTCACAATGGTACCACCATATAACCCATATCACCCTCACCACTCCTACCCTTCACAATGGTACCCCCATATAACTCATATAACCCTCGCCACTCCTACCCTTCACAATGGTACCCCCATATAACCCATATCACCCTCACCACTCCTACCCTTCACAATGGTACCACCATATAATGCATATCACCTTTGCCATTTGTACCATTAACAATAGATTCCACCATCATTCAAATAAACTATCGATGCTCCCCGCTGGGACCACTGCCTGTGGAAGGGAATTCCACATCTTTGCTGCTCTTACAGTAAAGAACCCTCTACGTAGTTTAAGGTTAAACCTCTTTTCTTCTAATTTTAATGAGTGGCCACGTGTCTTGTTTTTTTTTTTTTTTAAATCATATCATCTTTTTATTCATTTTATATACAGACAACAATAAAAAAAAAAAACAACAAAAAACGACAAAATACATACAACCCTAGCCCGTATTAAGAGGGGAGGAGAAAAAAAAAAGAAAAAACACCCTTGGCCCCCATGCCCCCCCCCCCCCCCCCCCACTACTCATACGTTGATCCTCTCTTGTCATACCTTCAAGATTTCAAACCACCTTCTCCATATTTTTTCACATTTTCCTAAACAGCCTCTATGTAAGAAAGCATACTTTTCCTTAATTAAATTCTCACTTACTTGTATTTTCCATACTGCTACAGTAGGTGGGTATGGTGATGGCCATTTTAATGCTATGCGTTTACGAGCCTGGAATAGACTTCTATTTATTGAGACAATATATTCCCTCTGAAATTCTTGATTCATCCAGTATACCTAGAAGGCATCCCCCAGGCTCCATAGGCATCCCACTCTCAAATGCCTTATTGATCATAGATACCACCCCAGACCAATAGCGATGGAGTTTAGGACATCTCCATAGCAAGTATATTAAATTGGCTGCTCTCCCTTTACATGTCGGACATTGGTCTGTATCTTTGCATTCCCATTTGAATAATTTCTCTGGTGTATAATGTGCCCTGTGTAAGATGAATCATTTTGTTAAAGTGGTGGGACACCCTGAAAAAAAAACTTTAAAAAATGTTAGTAACAATTTCAAATGAAAAAAAAAAAATAAAATTATTTTTTTTACTTACCAGAAATGGCTGTTGCTAGGCAGATTGTCCTAATCTGCCTCCTCCAGCGCCGCGGTGATCTTCTCTCCTTCCGTCTTCTAGTGAATGGGGCGCGGTGTGTTATGGGAACGGTGTCCCACAACACATTTCATTCCCCATTCACAAATCCGACTCGCGCATGCGCAGTAGGCCGCGCGCCATCTCGCGCATGAGCAGTAGGCCGCGCCGACTCGCGCATGCGCAGTAGGCCGCGCAAAGCCATTTCCCTTACTGAGGATGGCGGCGCTGGATCCGGATCGCCGAGGGACATTTCGGCTTCCACGAACGACATCGCGGGCGCCCTGGGAGGGTAAGTGTACTTATTAAAAGTCAGCAGCGACTTTTTTTTTAGCTGCTGACTTTTAAATTCTTTTTTTTTTTAAGCTGAAACACCGCTTTAAATTTTTTGTTGAAGATAAAGAGGCCTGAGGTATTGCCCATAGTGCCCATGCCCACTGTTCATCTGAAATTGGCCCTATATCGCCCGAACAGGCTAATCTTGCTGGTATATCCACGGTGCCTTTAAATTTATAAAATAATATATCATATAATTGTGATATCGATCCTTTTTTTTCCCTATCTTATCCAACAAGGCTATTACCACTGACTTATTAAACTTCAATTCATGCAGTCGACCCTGTATTTTTAATGCATGCCTGAGCTGTAGAAATTGAAAAAATCTTGTTAAACTCCCTTCTGCGAAAAAGTTTTCTCCCTATTGTGGGGTCACCAGTACGGTATTTATAAATTGAAATCATATCCCCTCTCGAGCGTCTCTTCTCCAGAGAGAATAAGTTCAGTGCTCGCAACCTTTCCTCATAACTAATATCCTCCAGACCCTTTATTAGCTTTGTTGCCCTTCTTTGTACTCGCTCCATTTCCAGTACATCCTTCCTGAGGACCGGTGCCCAGAACTGGACAGCATATTGAGTGTTATGAGTGATAAAACCTTTTCTTGATTTGGATGTAGCGCTCATAAAGGGCCCACTGATTTGGTCTCAAGGTTTTTTCCCCAGTAGGTGCTCCAGTAGCCAGACACACAGTCTAAGGCCCCTTTCACACCGGGGCGTTTTTCATGCGGTGCAGCGCTAAAAATAGCGCCTGTTCACCGCATGAAAAAATCCTGCCCCTTTAACTCCAGTGTGAAAGCCGGCGGGCTTTCACACTGGAGCGGTGCGCTAGCAGGATGACAAAAAATGTCCTGCTAGCAGCATCTTTGGAGCGGGATAGGAGCGGTGTGTTCACCGTTCCTATACCGCTCCTTCCCATTGAATAGAATGGGACACCGCGGTGAAACCGCGGCAATACCGCCGCAAAGCGCCGCTACGGCGGCGCTCTGCGGGGGGTGTTTAACCCCTTTTCGGCCGCTCGCGGGGGTTAAAACCGCACCACGAGCGGCCGAATACCGCGGTTAAAACGACGGTAAAGCAGCGCTAAATATAGCGCTGCTTTACCGTCACCGCGGCTCACCGCCCCAGTGTGAAAGGGGCCTAAGTTACTCCTCTGGCTCAATGATCAGTCTAGGGTTATTCTTTATCTAGCTTTATTTAAAAAAACTTAAACTTGGATGGTTTCAGAGTAACTGGGGGATACTCCAACAACGCCAAGTAGTAACTTGAAGACCCATATCTTCCTCATAAAGATTCTGACCACAGTCCTTGCAGCAGCAAATGATGGGCTGAGCTACACAGGGACACCATGAACAATGTCTGCTGAACCTCCTCTTTCTGGAACCCCCCCCCCCCTCTCCGGTGTTACATTTGGCACCTTTCAGGGGGATGCAGATAGGTATTTGCACCCACTTCTGGGCGTAGACTCCCGCGGGAGTCTACGCCTCTTCTTGTCCCCCCGCGCTGTCTGCTGGGACACACGCGGGTCTCAGAGACAGCAGGGACCATTCGGATTGCGCAGCGCGACTTCCTGATTCCCTTACTGAAGATGGCAGTGGCAGCATCCGAGGACCGAGGGACGGTTCGGCCTCGGGTGCCGACATTGCGGGCACCCTGGACAGGTAAGTGTCCTTATTTTAACCGCTTCCCGACCGCCTCCTGCACATATACGTTGGCAGAATGGCACGGCTAGGCAAAACCACGTACAGGTACGTGGCCCTTTAATTGCCTAGCCGTGGGTCGCGCGCTCGCGACCCGGTCGGGAGCTCCGTGACCACATCCGCGGGACCAGCGGACCCGATCGCCGCTGGTGTCCCGCGATCGGGTCACAGAGCTGAAGAGCGGGGAGAGGTCTGTGTAAAACAAACCTCTCCCCGCGCTTCCTACTCTGCCTGTCATTGATCGGCTGTTCCCTGTCATCGGGAAAGCCGATCAATGACGTCAGACATCAGCCTCGCCCCCTAATGTTAAAAAAAACACAACACGTCACAGCCCATAACCCCTCCCCTCCCCCTAGTGGTTAACTCTTTCACTGCCACTGTCATTTATACAGGAATCAATGCATTTAAATAGCATTGATTGCTGTATAAATGACAATGGTCACAAAAATGTGTCAAAAATGTCCGATGTGTCCGCCATAATGTCGCAGTCACAATAAAAATCGCTGATCGCCGCCATTACTAGTAAAAAAAAAAATATTAATAAAAATGCTATAAAACTATCCCCTATTTTGTAAACACTATAACTTTTGCGCACACCAATCAATAATCGCTAATTGCGATTTTTTTTACCAAAAATATGTAGAAGAATACGTATCGGCCTAAACTGTGGAAAAAAAAAGTTTTTTTATATATTTTTTGGGGATATTTATTATAGCAAAAAGCACAAAATATTGCATTTTTTTTCAAAATTGTCGCTCTATTTTTGTTTATAGCGCAAAAAATAAAAACCGCAGGGGCGATCAAATACCACCAAAAGAAAGCTCTATTTGTGGGAAAAAAAGGACGCCAATTTTGTTTGGGTGCCACGTCGCACGACCGCGCAATTGTCAGTTAAAGCGACGCAGTGCCGAATCGCAGAAAGGGGCCTGGTCCTTTGGCTGCCAATGGTCCGGGGCTGAAGTGGTTAAAAGACAGCAGCTGCAGTATTTGTAGCTGCTGACTTAAAAAAAAAAAAAAAAGTTGGACCTCCGCTTTAAGTCCAGGCAGACTCTGATGCAAGAGGGACAACAGCAGCACACAGTCACTTGGATCTCACACACTGGTCTGGACTCACTAATGTCCTTGGATAATTGGATGCAATATCTTCCATACACCTCTTCTGTGATTTCTCCAGATTCCCAAAAAGAAAGAAGTCCCTCAGTCAAACCTGGCAAAGTTCAGCAGAATAGACCCCCTAGCTAGCATAGCTGGGACCTCGAGCAGTAGAAAATCACAGCTGGACTGCCTAGAAGGCCGCTCAGTTCCAAGTCCCAAACTATTTATGCTCCCTCCCACCCACCATCTGGGCACACATCCCCAGGAATTGTCTGGGACCGCATAAATATTTAGCTACTGATTTAAATCTTCCAACTGATTACAGTAGAGCTAATAACTGCATTTACTTAACCTAGCACCTATCTAGGAGGGTGCTACATGGACATTGTTGTAGAACTTGCTTGGCTAGCTTGACCTACAGACTCCTTTAATGTGTCGCAAGACTTGCACTTTGTTAGTTTGAGAACTGAAAAAAAAAAACTTTTTACACTATTGTATTGATAAATGTTTTGGACTACCTTATTTAACCGCGCAGCCCAGGTTGTCCTCAGAGAATGTGCAGATGTTTCCTTAATTATTAAGCCAGTAATTGCTGCTGCCTATGACTAGTAATTTTACTAGATGTCTCTATTACATGCAGTGATAAATGTTTTGTTACTTGGTGACTATGTCCCAACATATTGATAATGTGAGTGTTAATTATACTGAACGAAATGTTTGCTAAATTGCTGTTATGCTTGATGCAGCTCGCTATCTAGTACGGGAACATGTTGTACTGTCGCGCAGTATGAGGTCCAGTGTTATGGTTGGGGGAAATCTTCTTCCGTAGTGGAGAATAGGACGTCAGTTGCTGGAGGTAATTTCTCATAAGCAGTCAAGACAGCAAGATTTTTCTCTGTGTGCTGGAGCAGGGGTCTCCAAATCCTTGTAAACAAAGGGCCAGTTTACTTGCCATCAGATCTTAGGGGGGCAGGGGAGGGCTGGCAGCCTTAGGCCGGGGGGGAAGTCCAGTCAAGTGGCTCATTGAACTACCGAATCAGCTCACCATCCATGCCCAGCTGTTTTTTCAATGCAGCCTCACCAGTACCCCTCAATGCCGACTCATCAGTGCCCATCAATGCAACCTCACCAGTGTCCATAAATGCAGTCTCACCAGTGCCCATCCAATGCAGCCTGATCACTGGAGCAGGGTAAAGGGGGTGTGGGGGTCAGCTGGGGGTGTCAGGGTCTCTTACTTGGCAGCTCAGGTTGCACGCCACGGCCAGCGCAAGCCAGAACCCAGCCCGAGCCAGTCACGGGCACCCTGGTCTCTGAGGGTGGTAGTTTCCTCTGCGCTGCTTGGGAGCTTGAGTGTGGACTACAACTCCCGGAATGCAACAGTTGTAAAAATAGCAGCGGGCCCCAGCCATTTTCAACGTAAGTTAGGGCGGCCTGAGGGGCAATTGCCACTCTGCCCCCCAGCCCAGCCCTCCCCTGTAGGGGGGCCAGACTGTGGCCAGTGGGAGTAGAAAATGTCCCAGCCTTGGTGGTCAGTGGTACAAAAATGACATAGCATCTGTGGTCAGTAGTGTCACGTATCAGGTGAGACCAGAACTGGGTGGTCCGCAACAGAGGAAACCCAAACGTATATAAGTGAAAATATAGCGATTTATTAAGACAAGTGAATCATATAAACACAGCCACCCCCAATATAATACAATGTGCAACCAACCAAGCACAAACAGAAACCCACAAATAATAATAATAAACAGATAGATATATACATATAATGGGGAATACCAGAATCATAAACGTAGCCAGGCCAGGGTCATCAACGGGAGGTCAGCAGATGGGGACAGGGAACAAACAGGACAAGGAGAGGATGGATGGATCAGGCTGTACGGTAAAGGTAAGGGTAACAGGATCACAGGAGGGACGGGTCCAGGTACAAGGCACATGGTTCAGGTACAGGGATCAGGTTCAGAGCTCACAGAATAAGTGTGTGTGTACTTGCCGGGTATTTATACATATCTCCTGCAATCAGGCTCAGGTGATGCCTGATCGTAGGAGATGATGTCGGCTCCACACTGCCAGGAACCACCGGCTGGTGGGTGCCAGTACTGCGGCCCAAAGATCAAATAATACCACCAGCAGGAGAGAGCTCCCCTGACAGTTCCAGACTGTCAGGGGACACCCGCTGGTGGACATCAGTACTGCACGCCAAATGCCTGACAGAGCCATTAGCGGGTGGAACCTTTCCTGACAAAGTAGTAGGAGGACTAGTGCCCTATCATTGGTAACGATGGTATTGGTGGGAGGAAACGTGCCCCATTGTTGGTGTCAGTGGGAGGAATAGTGCCCCATCATCAGTTGTCAACTCAAGCTCAAACTCGATCTATCCAAAACTGAGCTCATAATATTTCCTCCCCCACGCGCCTCTCCCCTGATTTCTCCGTCAAAATCAATGGCTCAACTATCGACCCATCCCCGCATGCCAAGGTTCTAGGTCTAAACCTGGACTCTGAACTATCCTTTCAGCCCCACATCCAATTACTGTCCAAAGCTTGCTGCCTCAACCTCCGCAACATCTACAAGATACGCCCCTTCCTAACCGATGACACCACAAAGCTTCTAATTTACTCCTTGGTCATCTCTCGCCTCGACTTCTGCAACTCCCTCCTCATTGATTGGCTTACCCTTACATAGGCTATCCCCTATTCAGTCATTGGAAACATCGGGAGCCAATCAGCGGGGGACCCGCCGATCGTTCATTGGAGAGGCAGAATGGTGGTTTGCCTATGTAAACAAGGCAGGCCGCCATTCTGTCAGAGAGGAAGAGAGAGATCTTGTGTTCCTGCTAATCAGGAACACAGATCTCTCTCTTCCTCCAGTTAAGCCACCTCCCCCCACAGTTAGAAAGCACTCCATAGGAGCACACCCAACCCTTTGATCACCCCTGATGTTAACCTCCATTCCCTGCCAGTGTCTATACAGTGACAGTGCATTTTTTTAGCACTGATCACTGTATTAGTGTGACTGGTCTCCAATAAGTTCCACTCAGTGTCCGATTTGTCCGATGCAATGTCGCAGTCCCGCTAAAAATCGCTGATTGCCGCCATTACTAGTAAAAACAATAAAAATATAAAAAGCCCATAAAGCTATCCCATGGTTTGTAGACTCTATAACTGCGCAGACCAATCAATATACGCTTATTGGGATTTTTTTTTGTACCAAAAATAAGCAGAGCTTTCTTTTGGTGGTATTTATTCCCCACTGGGTTTTATTTTTTATTTTTTTGCGAAACAAACAGAAACAGACAGAACATTTTGATTTAAAAAGTTTGTTTTTCTTAGTTTCTGTTATCAAATATTGTAAATAAGCAATTTTGCTCCTTCACTGATGTGCCCTGATGAAGCTGCACTGATAAGGCGGCACTGATCAGAACTGATGAGGTTGCAGTGATGGGCACTGATGAGGTTTCAGTGATGGGCACTAATAAGGCGGCACTGATGGGCACTGATGAGGCTGCACGGATGGGCACTGATAAGGTGGCCCTGATGGGCACTGATAAGGTTGCAGTGATGGGCACTGATAAGGCGGCACTGATGGGCACTGATGAGGCTGCACTGATAAGGCAGCTCTGATTGGCACTGATGAGGTTGCAGTGATGGGCACTGATAAGACGCCACTGATGGGCACTGATAAGGCGCCACTGATGGGCACTGATGAGGCTGCACTGATAGGCACTGATAAGGCGGCCCTGATGGGCACTGATAAGGTGACACTGATGGGCACTGATAAGGCGCACTGATGGGCACTGATGAGGCTGCACTGATGGGCACTGATAAGGCGCCACTGATGGGCACTGATAAGGCGCCACTGATGGGCACTGATAAGGTGCCACTGATGGGCACTGATATCCTGCACTGATAAGGCAGCACTGAAAGGCACGGATGAAGCGGCACTGATGGCCACCGAAGAGGAGACACTAATATGTAGCATTGATGGGCACCATAGGTGGCACTAATATGCAGCACTGATGATGGGCACTGATAGGTGGCACTTATGGACACTGACTGGCATCACTGATAAGCACTGACTGGCATCGTTGATGAGCACTGACTGGCATCACTGATGAGCACTGACTGGCATCGTTGATGAGCACTGACTGGCATCACTGATAAGCACTGACTGGCATCGTTGATGAGCACTGACTGGCATCACTGATGAGCACTGACTGGCAGCACTGATGGGCACTGATTGGCAGCACTGGTGAGCATCACTGGTGGGCACTGACAGGCATTAGTGAAGGGGCTGATCGCCCCTGTGAGGGAAGTTGCTTACATTCCTGGGACTGCACTGGGCAACGCAAATACCGTGCAACCCATCATTACACAAGTGGTGTGAACAGGCCCTTTACGTATTTTTTAGTTATCAGTAAAAGGTAAACACACAACAAGCGTGTTCTTGGCGGGTTGCAGAGCCGGTATTGCCCCTACAAGGCGGTGAGCATATCTGCCGCTTCTGAGAAACATTGAATGCAGAATAATATACACAATTATGATACAACTGCAGACAGACGCAGGTGATGATATTACAACATTACTTGGCGTTCATTTTCCCCCCTTTTTATCGCGGTGACAAGCGAGCGCGGTAAATACACGCCGTAACTTCATTCCATTCCATGAATGGCGCTAATTATTTTTCTTGCAGTCGATCAATTTTCCATCTCCATTTTCTCCGGAGAGCAGAATTTCTATAAACAGTGATTAAGGAGAGCGCGCCGCCTTTTTATACCCCGCTTGTCGTAAACTTGTCACAACAGCGGCGGGAGGTGCGCAAGTCAATTACCCGCAGCGTGAGGACGGAGCAATCATGTACACGTGTTGTCAGATGTAAATAACCCGTAGGTTGTGATTGTTTCTTTCTTTGGCTGCTGCTGTTTATGTGTTTGTTTACTTGGAGGATTTATTTCTACTTTTTCCTCTGAAGGTAGACATAACGCCAATCACTAAAATCTCATTTAACCACCTGATTACTTGGCACTTAAACCCCCCTCGTGCCCAGACCAATTTTCAGCTTTCGGCGCTGACGCACTTTGAATGACAATTGCGCGGTCATACAACACTGTACTCAAATTAAATTTTTATAATTTTTTTCCCCACAAATAGAGATTTCTTTTGGTGGTATTTAATCACAGCTTGGGTTTTTATTTTTTGCTAAACAAATAAAAAAAGATGGAAAATTAAAAATAAAAATAAAATCATGTTTAATAGTTTGTTATAAAATTTTGCAAACAGGTCATTTTTCTGCTTCATTGATATGCGCTGATGAGGCGGCACTCGTGGGCACTGATAGGCGGCACTGGTGGGCACTGATAGGCTGCACTGGTGGGGACAGATAAGTTGGTACTGATGGGCACAGCAAAGATGGCACTGATGGGCATGGATGGGTGGCACGGATGGGTGGCACGGATGGGTGGCACCGATGAGCACTGATGGATGGCACTGATAGATGGCACTGATGGGCACTGATAGATGGCACTGATAGATGGCACTGATGGGCACTGATAGGTGGCACTGATGGGCACTGATAGGGGGCACTGATGGCACTGATAGGTGACACTGATGAGCACTGGTAGGTGACACTGATGTGCAGCACTGGCACTGTGGGCACTGACAGATGGCACTGTGGGCACTGACATATGGCACTGTGGGCACTGACAGATGGCACTGTGGGCACTGACAGATGGCACTGTGGGCACTGACAGGTGGAGCTAGTGGGCACTTTTATTATTCACAGGAGGGCACCATGGACCCTGGGTATATTGCAGTGAGAGGGACTAATGTCCCTCTCACTGCCGCCGGTGATCGGCTTTTTTTTTTTCTCCTCACGCTGTCAGCGCGAACAGGAAAAAAAGCCGATTACCGGCTCGGTTATTTTCACATGATCGGCTGTCATTGGCTGACAGCTGATCACGTGGTAAGGGGTCGGGATCGACCCCTCACTCGGATCTGTGATCCAGCGAGTCTCACAGGCTCGCGGATCACAGAGCGCGCCGCGCGCGCCCTTCAGGGGGCGCGCAGGCAGCTCGTTGCCGGGACGACGTCAATAGACGTCGTCCCGGCACATCAGATCCGCGCTGTAGCCATCATTTGGCTATAGCGCGGATCTAAGGTGGTTAACACCTTGGTGTCGGCTCAAGGTGGCCCTAAGGGTCGCATTTTTGAGCATTTTTTTGGCGTTTTTCATGTGTTTTTATGCACGTTTTTGAGCGTTTGCGTAAGGCGCTTTCAAATCGTTTTTGAGTGCTGGCATTTTTTTAATAGCCAGTAGAGAAAAATATCATCTGTTTCATCATTTGTTGCTATGCTTTTCAGCTTTTTCATCCGCTTTTGTTTATTATTTTTATTTTTTTTTTCTTGTGAGGGGTTAAGGGTTAGGGGTAAATTTATTTATTTAGTTAGGTTAGGGGTTAAGGTTAGGAGCTAGGGGTTAATATTAGGGTTAAGGGTTGGGGTTAGGGTTTTTTGTTTATTTTAATTTATTTATTATTATTTATTTTAAGTTTATTTAGTATTTATTATTCATATATTTTAATATTTACTTATTTTATTATTTATTATTTTTATTTAATTATTGCATTTGAGCAAAAAAAACACTCATAAACGCTTGAATCACGTGTTTTTCGATGTATATCTATAGAACGCAAAACACCTAAAAAAAACGCACCGATGCCCAATTCAAGCTACAAAAAAAGTTCCATACATTTTTGGCGCTTCAGGCATTTGGTTTCAGGCGACTTGTAGTGGAGATACATTGAGCCATCCCCATAGACCTAAAGCGGAGGTTCACACAAAAATGTAACCTTCGCTTTTTGGAAACCCCCCCCCCAGTGTCACATTTGGCACCTTTCAGGGGGGAGGGGGGTGCAGATACCTGTCTAATTTAACTATTTGGTATTTTCGTTGTTTTCCATTATCGTTCATTGTGATAATTCGTTTTTTGGTTCGAATTTTTAGTAAAACGTTCGTTCATTTGTATGTTTACGAATATAACGAATTTTGACAAATAACTAATTTGTAACTAAACGAATTGCACATGTCTAATATTAGTTATTTTTGTATTTATTGCAGTGAGTAGCTAGTGGGGGGTGCTGATCTGTGTGGCTTTGTGTCTCTGTGGGGGGGATTTTTTTTCTCCCTGGCTAGAATTCAACTTTAATTTCTTTTTTTTTTTGTAGTTAAGTTAATGAAAAGTCAATTAATAAAAAACTGCCTTGAACGCAAAGAAGTTAATTAAAAGTAATTACATTTTTTTTTCAGATAAAATGTAAAGCATTAGACAATGTTGTGCTAATATACCATTCCCGGGGGCTTCCAGCAATCACAGCCATTGAAAGAAAACTAGAAAACTATTAATTTCCTCATTATTGTGAGCGATCCTCCTCATACTAAGGAACTGCCTCCTACATCTCCTATGGAGGCGTTAGTTACAGATTTAAAGCTGCTCTTATAGGAAGAAAATCCTCCTACATAAGTGGCACCTGTTTATCTGCAGCAATCTCTCTTCAACAGCAGCTGTTAGTGCCGCCCACTCCCCATCTTCCCACCCCAGTAGGCATATAAGAAGACGTCTCCTCTTGCTTTCCATCAATTGTCATGAAGAAGGAGCAACCGTGCATGCTCTGAAACGCGTCACCACCCTCTTTTGACATCACTTCAGGGTACCTGCTTTCCACGCTGGTCCCAACAGCGTGGCTGCACTTCCTGGATCGTGTCATACACCACTCCCCACCGCTGGTCGGCTGGCTTACCACCTACAGCTGTCAAATCCTTCAGGAGAAATATTTGAAGCTTAGCAAATGTCCTGTGTGTGATTTTCTATTTGTTTTAAAGGGGCTCAGTAGTACTCCTAGCTCAGCAATACCCTTGCCTAGAAGATCCACAGATCATTAGTACCCCTGCTCAGCAGATCCCCACTCAGTAGTACCCCAGCTCTGCTGATCCTCTGCTCAATCGTAACCTCCAGCTCTGCTGATCCTCTACTCAATCGTAACCTCCAGCTCTGCTGATCCCCCACTTAGTACTAACCCCCTGGCTCAGCTGATCCCCCACTCAGTAGTAATCCCCAGATATGCTGATCCCCCCACTCAGTAGTAACCCCCTGGCTCAGCTGATCCCCCACTCAGTAGTAATCCCCAGATCTGCTGATCCCCCACTCAGTAGTAACCCCCAGCTCAGCTGATCCCCCACGCAGTAGTAACCCCAGCTCTGCTGATCCCCCCACTCAGTAGTAACCCCCAGCTCAGCTTATCCCTCAGCTCAGGTTATCCCCCATTCAGTAGTAACCCCCAGCTCAGGTTATCCCCCACTCAGTAGTAACCCCCAGCTCAGCTTATCCCCCACTCAGTAGTTACCCCCAGCTCTGCTGATCCCCCACTCAGTAATAACCCCCAGCTCTGCTGATCCCCCAGTCAGTAATAACCCCCAGCTCAGCTGATCCCCCACTCAGTAGGAACCCCAGCTCTGCTGATCCCCCACTCAGTAGTAACCCCAGCTCTGCTGATCCCCCACTCAGTAGTAACCCCCAGCTCCTGATGATCCTCTAGTTTTCTGAACTCCTCTCTCTCTCCAGTCCCTGCACACCTCCCTCTATATTTCTCCCATACTGCTCACCACGTGTGACATATGCTAGTTCTTCCTGCTCAGGTTCCCTAGCTCTGCTGATTCTCCGCCGCTCATTCCCTTTCTCTGGTCCCCATTCACCTTTCGCTACAGCATTCCCACATTGTACACCACGTGTGCCGCCTGCTAGTTGCTCTGCTCCGGGACCCCGCTCACCTTCCTGCTGC
Source organism: Lithobates sylvaticus (assembly GCA_028564925.1). Classification (NCBI taxonomy): domain Eukaryota; kingdom Metazoa; phylum Chordata; class Amphibia; order Anura; family Ranidae; genus Lithobates; species Lithobates sylvaticus. Next base: position 9,398,877 of record CM053028.1, on the reverse strand, counting down.
TCCACGCTTCACACCAGGTGTGACGTCTGCACCAGAATATATACACATGAACCGGAAGTGACTGCTGATGACATCTTTCTAGTTCGTTTGTTGGTTTCCCAGTGCATTGTGGGACATCTCATACCTGCAATACCTCCAAAACAAAGCAAAGCTAATGCTGAATAAAAGCCCCTCAAAGACTTCAGGTGCTGTTAGCGAGTGTTGTCATAGACTTCTATGGAGGCTTTAGAGATGCTTGGAGCACCAAGAAAGTGTCATGGGGGATCATTTTGGAAGCAAACCATTTCATTTAGTGACGGGCACTATGATTGGCATTCAGAGCACTTTTAAAAAAGCACATCCAATGCCACATTTAATAGTGCGATGGGTTACCAAAATAAATGACACCATAATGCAATGCATAGTCCATGCGCTACCTGCATTGTGTGTAAGCCATACATTGCACTTTACCACAATGCATGAGTGTGAATGGGCCCTTCTTGCTAGGATGAAATCAGCTGCAGTCAGGAAAGGTCTGCGTCGCAGAGATTCGGGTGATTTGTAGCTGAGCGATTGACATTTTCCAGCCTTTAGCGTTAAAGAATCGCCAGCTGCTTCTCATGTTATATGGTGCAGCTGTTGGCGGTCATGGCGCGCAAGAGATTAGTATCTGCACAGAGAAGTATTGTAGTCTGCTATACAGCAACAATGTATCAACTGCAAGGACAATAAGAACAGAGATTGTTGTCGGTTACAAATCTCTGCTACAAAGTTTCTAGTATGACACGCCTTGAGCATTCATTAGACATGGGAGCCGTCAAAAAATTTGTTTTGTTTCGTTCCGTTTCATATAAAAAAAAAAAATCGTAATTCGTAATTCGTGTACGAAATTTAATTCGGATTCGTACGAAATACGAATTTCGTACGAATCGTTAATATCGTTACGAATCGTTACGAATATCGACACTCTACGAATAATAACGAATTATCCGAAAACGTATTAACGTTACATAACACAAGTCTATTGTCTATTGTTCACCAATCACTCAGAGGAAGTACGAAATACGAAATTTCGTTTACGAATACGAAATTTCGTATTTCGTACTTCCTCTGAGTGATTGGTGAACAATAGACAATAGACTTGTGTTATGTAACGTTAATACGTTTTCGGATAATTCGTTATTTTTCGTAGAGTGTCGATATTCGTTATACTGAATCTCGAATTCATTCGAATCATTCGTTATATCCGCTATAATTTCTTTCATATTAGTTGAAATTTATCATTTGGTAGTTTGGATACGGATAATTTGGATCCGAAATTCGTAAACAAAATTTCGTATTTCGTACAGAATTCGTATTCGTAATTTGGATTCGTACGAATGTACGAATTTCGAAAAATTCGTACGAAAACACAAAAACGCACATGTCTAGCATTCATTTTAGGCTGGCTCCTAGACATGTGCACAACAAAAAAAAAATTGTTTATTTTCGTTTCGTTTTTTTTCGTTTCCGAAAAAAATTTGTTTATTTTCGTTTCGTTTTTTCGTTTCCGTTGATTCGTAACGATTCGTAAATTCGTAAGTCGTCGGTGTTCGTATTCGTAACGATTCCTACATTCGTAAGTCGTCGGTGTTCGTATTCGTAACGATTCGTACATTCGTAAGTCGTCGGTGTTCGTATTCGTAACGATTCGTACATTCGTAAGAGTTATTTTTTCGTTGATTCGTTTTTTCGTTTATTCGAAATTCGGACGCATTCGTATTTATTCGTAACATTCGTAACATTCGTAGATTCGTAATCGGAGCATAATTCATAATTTTATGTAATGTGTATGCTATTATTACATTTTAATAATTTTACGAATCGAAAAAAAAAAAAAGTTTACGAATCGAAAAAAAAAGTTACGAATGTACGAATTTTTTCGTTCAATCCATTCGAAGCACGTTAAGAAGCGCCATTGTAAGAGACACGGAAAATTACGATTCGAAAAAAAAAAAAAAAGTTACGAATGTACGAATTTTTTCGTTCAATCTATTCGAAGCACGTTAAGCAGCACCATTGTAAGAGATACGGAAAATTACGAATCGAAAAAAAAAAAAAAAAAAGTTACGAATGTACGAATTTTTTCGTTCAATCTATTCGAAGCACGTTAAGCAGCACCATTGTAAGAGACACGGAAAATTACCAATTCAACAAAAAAAAAAAAGTTACAAATGTACAAATTTTTTTGTTTTTCGGATTTTCTTCATTCGAACATTCATTGTTTCTAATTATTTTTTTTCGGATTTTCGTTGTTTTTCAGATTCGTTCGATTCGAATGATTCGTTAATCGGATTCGTACGATTTGTTATTCGGATTCGTTCGATTCGAACGATTCGTTCATTCGTACGAAAACGAACGAACGAAAATAACAAAACAAAACCAAACACAAAAAAAAAAGAAACAAATTGCACCTGTCTACTGGCTCCACACCTTTGCAGGTACACCAAAACTTTACCACATTACCATCATTTCCATGCAGTGCAATTTTGGATGCAACTTCATCATACATAGACAATAGAACCAAATCCATATGCTCCACAATGCACAGATATGAATGCCGAATGTGTTGTGGTGTACCGCATTGCCAAAAATAGTGCAGGAGTGTGTTCTTTGTGTGTTGCGCGCAGAGGAGTTTACACTCTAATGTCCCCCACAGTCACACTATTATTGTTATTATACATTTATATAGCTCTGCAATATACCACAGGGCTGTACAGAGATCACTGAGCAAGTCACATCAGTCTCTGCACCAGAGGAGCTTCTCCACCAGGTGGTGCTGTTTTGCAAGGTGCTGTTGGCTCACTCTGCTTTGGTCTTAGCTAGAGGAAACATCAACCCTGCGCCTGTCCCGCAGGCTTCTCCCCCAACCACCATGCAGTGGGTGGGGTGGGATGGAGGTGGATACTCCCCAGAGACACTGAGGCCTACTCCATGTGCTCAAGCTGCAATGGATCCTGGGCTTGTCCCTATGCAAGGGGAGTCCTTACCAGTCTTCCAGGATAAAGTGGTGAACAGACTTCGCCACATTACTAAGGAGGAACAGAAACTTGCTGTCATGAAAGAAGATCTCAGGAAAAATAAATCCCTGCATAGTAAGTCTGGAAACAGTAAGAGGGAAGTCTCAAAGCTGAAGTCTCTGGAAGAGGCATTGAAAAGCAGGAGAAGTTGGTCGCCTCTCTGAAGGAAAGCAGCGGTGTGTTCAGAGAAAAGTGTGAGAATGAGGAGACATTCCAACAGATGAAGGAAAGTGCCTGAGGGTGGATGCCAGAGCAACGGTGACAGTATGGATGTCGGTAAGGAAGTGGCTTCACATGGTGGCCCCAGTACTACCCCTGTCTCAGGATCTGTCATGTCTGAGTCAGAGTCTGCCCCCCTCCCTCCCCAGTAGCCTGGGTCTTCTCAGGAGGAGGTTGAGGAAAATGGCAGATTGCTGCAGGCCATTACAGAAATGGAATCTCCCTTGAGTAGCATGATTCATCAGATGAGGATCATGGTGAAGGTGTGCTTGCTGAAAATCTCTCTCAGTGTGTGGAGGACCTTCCTCAGATCCTTGCAATCAGCAGGGAATGTAGGACGAGATGGGGTGTATTCAGACAGAGAAGTTTCTGCTGGCTGCGAGGAGTCCCACATGGACACTAACAGTGCAGAGCAGGAATGTCACATGAAAATTGAAACTGCAGAGCAGGAGGGCCGTATGAACGCTGAAACAGCTAGTGTTTTTTCTAAACGGAAGACTTTACTTGATGACGGGACTACTGATAACTATGGTACTTCTGGGACTATGGTGAGCGGCACTGTTGTGCTTGAGGGGAGGGTCAAGTGGTGGGTAATTTACCAAACCAGATTTCAGCGGTTCCTATGCAGGCAGTTAAAGCATTATCTGTCCCAGTTAGGAATTATGCTAAGGCTGAGTTGGGACAAAATCATGCTGCTAGTGGAAGGGAACCAGTTGTGCGACTTCCACCTAACGCACCTTCTTCTATTAAACGCAGGAATGTGGTACAGCTCAGGTGGGAATGAGGAGGTATTCATCAGGAGGTTGGTTGTGGATAATATCCTAGCCATGGGATTTTAGGCAGAGGATATTTATGCTCTTATCAGTCTGGCTGGTTCCTATGAATATGATTTGTAATTTGTGCGTCCAGAATCACTGAATCTGTTTTGGGAGCGGTTTGAGCATGTATATAGGGGCCAGCCGGACTGGAAGGGGCTTGTCCCCAAAGTTGTCTCACGACAGCCCTTGATTAAGAAAGTGACTCTACTGACAAGGAATGAGTCTATACCCCCCTGTTAGAAATTTCTTTAATTTAATATCTAATATACAGCAATTAACAAATATTAACAAATGAATGAATGGATTAGATCTTTACAGAATAATTGAGTTGTATATATATATATCTTTTGGTTGTGGAAAAAGTGAAATAATATACACTTTTATACTTGTGAAAGTATACATATTGTTATAAGCGTCATACGCATTTCTATGGAGAGCCAACATGTGTTAATAATTAGGGATGGGCTGAACACTCCCCCCCCCCCCCCCGTTCGGTCGCACCAGAACATACCGAACACTGTTAAAGTCTATAGGACACGAACATGAATAATCAAAAGTGTGCTGATTTTAAAGGCTTATATGCAAGTTATTGTCATAAAAAGTGTTTGGGTACCCGGGTCCTGCTCCAGGGGACATGTATCAATGCAAATTTTTTTTCTTAAAACAGACGTTTTTTTTGGGAGCAGTGATTTTTTTAATGCTTAAAGTGAAACAATAAAAATGAAATATTCCTTTAAATATCGTGCCTGGGGGGTGTCTATAGTATGCCTGTATAGTGGAAATTTTTTTTTCCAATTAATGTCCAAATCTTGCCGCTTCAACCTCCAGAACATCTCCAAAATACGCCCCTTTCTAACCAATGACACAACAAAGCTCTTAATTCACTCGCTCGTCATCTCTCGCCTTGATTACTGCAACTCTCTCCTCATTGGCTTACCTCTACATAGTCTACACCCCTTTAATCCATCATGAATGCTTCTGCCAGACTCATCAACCTTACCAACCGCTCTGTCTCTGCTACTCCTTTCTGTCAATCCCTCCATTGGCTTCCGCTCACCCAACAAATTAAATTCAAAATACTAACTACCTACAAAGCCATCCACAACCCGGCCCCCAGCTACATCTCTAACCTAGTCTCAAAATACCAACCTAATCGTTCTCTTCGTTCTTCTCAAGACCTCCTGCTCTCTCGCTCTCTTATCACCTCCTCCCATGCTCGTCTCCAGGACTTTTCCAGAGCCTCTCCAAGCCTACGGAACTCCTTACCCCAATCTGTCCATCTATCTCCTACTCTATTAGCTTTTAGATGATCCCTGAAAACCCTCCTCTTCAGAGAAGCATACCCTAATCACACCTAAGAACGGTATTTTCATTTTGTCCATCTGATCATCCCCCACAGCTACTACCCTTTGTTCCACTTGACCTCCCTTCTAGATTGTAAACTCTAACGAGCCGGACCCTCTGATCCCTCCTGTATTGTATTGTAATTGTACTGTCTTCCCCGATGTTGTAAAGCGCTGCGCAAACTGTTGGCGCTATATAAATCTTGTATAATAATAATAAAAATAATAATAATAATATTATAATTTGGCATTTACCCCCTTTTTCTTGATAGAACTGATTTATTATGTAGAAAGCCCATCTAATTAAAAAATCTTTTATGCTTTTTATGAGATGACATTTAGGTGAATTGAGACGTTCAATTACCTTCTCTTAAACGAGGCTAATTTCCATAATGACCTTCCTGTGTTCCTTATCCAATCAGCTCTGTTTACTAATTGGCTTTGCATTGCATCGTTTCGGGAATAAATGAAGATGAATAGAATTAAATCACTCATTTTTTTTGCAGGTCGCTGGAAGATTCGTACTGAGAGACAGAGTCCGGCAATTATTTAATTTATTTAAAGTTTGACAGTTTTCCTCACTGTTGAGGACTCAAGTTAATTGAGTTTTACGATGTCACAAGTATAAAAAAAAATATATATATATTGATAGATAGATAGATAGATAGATAGATATAGATAGATAGATATAGATAGATATAGATAGATATAGATAGATATAGATAGATATAGATAGATATATATATATATATATATATATATGACAAGTAAGGGGAAAGGCTGTTTTGCATAGAGCAGGGATTAAAGTGAACCTGTGTCCAGACTATGGACATTAAAGTATTGACAAATTCATAACAAGCAGTAAAATCTCACACCTCATTCACCTCTGTAGCTAATAGCTATAGGTATTGTGGAAAAATGTATCTTTAAAGCTCAAAATAGAAGCCATTAGACCCCAGCTTCTCTCCCCTCTGTAGAGAGTGGCATTTTGACATGGAGGTTGTTAGGGACAACTTCAGAGTCTCTGTCTGGCTTTTGAGGATTAATTACTTCATAGTGCAAGCAGCTACAGTGGTGTGAAAAAGTGTTTGCCCCCTTCCTCATTTCCTGTTCCTTTGCATGTTTGTCACACTTAAGTGTTTCGGAACATCAAACCAATTTAATACAATAGTCAAGGACAACACAAGTAAACACAAAATGCAATTTTGTAAATGAAGGTGTTTATTATTAAAGGTGAAAAAAAATCCAAACCATCATGGCCCTGTGTGAAAAAGTGATTGCCCCTAAACCTAATAACTGGTTGGGCCACCCTTAGCAGCAACAACTGCAACCAAGCGTTTGCGATAATGTGCAATGAGGCTTTTACAGCGTCCTGGAGGAATTTTGGCCCACTCATCTTTGCAGAATTGTCCTAATTCAGTTACATTAGAGGTTTTTCGAGCATGAACGGCCTTTTTAAGGTCATACCACAACATCTCAATAGGATTCAGGTCAGGACTTTGGCTAGGCCACTCCAAAGTCTTCATTTTGTTTTTCTTCAGCCATTCGGTGGTGGACTTGCTGGTGTGTTTAGGATCATTGTCCTGCTGCAGAACCCAAGTTCGTTTCAGCTTGAGTACACGAACAGATGGTCGGACATTCTCCTTCAGGATCTCTTGGTAGACAGCAGAATTCATAGTTCCTTTTATCACGGCAAGTCTTCCAGTCCTGAAGCAGCAAAACAGCCCCAGACCATCACACTACCACCACCATATTTTACTGTTGGTATAATGTTTTTTTTCTGAAATGCAGTGTTCCTTCTACGCCAGATATACTTGGACACACACACACCTTCCAAAGAGTTCCACTTTTGTCTCATCGGTCCACAGAATGTTGTCCCAAAAGTCTTGGGGATCATCAAGATGTGTTGTGGAGAAATTGAGACGAGCTTTGATGTTCTTTTTGCTCAGCAGTGGTTTTCTCCTTGGAACTCTGCCATGCAGGCCATTTTTGCCCAGTCTTTTCCTGATGGTGGAGGCATGAACGCTGACCTTAACTGAGGCAAGTGAGGCCTGCAGTTCCTTGGACGTTGTTGTGGGGTCTTTTGTGACCTCTTGGATGAGTCGTCGCTGCGCTCTTGGGGTAATTTTGGGCGGCCAGGCCACTCCTGGGAAGGTTCACCACTGTTCCATGTCTTCGCCATTTGTGGATAATGGCTCTCACTGTGGTTTCGCTGGATTCCCAAAGCTTTGGAAATGGCTTTATAACCCTTTCCAGACTGATAGATCTCAATTACTTTCTTTCTCAATTGTTCCTGAATTTCTTTGGGTCTCGGCATGATGTGTAGCTTTTAAGGATCTTCTGGTGGACCTTACTGTGTCAAGCAGCTCCTATTTAAGTGATGCCTTGATTGTGAACAGGTGTGGCAATAATCAGGCCTGGGTGTGGCTAGAGAAATTGAACTCAGGTGTGGACAACCACAGTTATAGTATGTTTTAACAAGGGGGGCAATCACTTTTTCACACAGGGCCATGATGGTTTGGATTTTTTTTCACCTTAAATAATAAACACTTTCATTTACAAATTGCATTTTGTGTTTACTTGTGTTGTCCTTGACTATTGTTTAAATTGGTTTGATGTTCCGAAACACTTAAGTGTGACAAACATGCAAAGGAACAGGAAATGAGGAAGGGGGCAAACACTTTTTCACACCACTGTATATAGGTCAGTGATGGCTTGTTTTAAAGATTTCTTACTGCTTGATAAGAATGTGTGAGGAACACAATGGCTTGCAGCATGGTCCTTGGTTTGAATCCCAACCAGGACTCTTCTGGCATTGAGTTTGCATCAGTGGCGGCTGGTGAAAAATATTTGGGGGGGGGGGTGGTGGCAAACTAATGCCACCCCATCTCCCCCCAGGGGGAGACAGACAGGAAGGCAGCGATCGCCGCAAGCACCCTCCTCCCCACCCCGCGGGAGACGGTCTCCCAGCAGTCTGCATGTGAACATGAGGCATGAGAGAGAGCTGGGCTGTGGGCCCGGTGATGTGGTGGAGAGGACTGTGGGTCTGAGCAGGAAGAAGAGGCCAAGGACACTGGGCGGAAATCCGGCGCCATCTTGGCCCCCCTCCTCGTGTGGCCCAGGACCGCTAGCAAAGTAGGAGTCCAAGGCTCTCAAGCGGGATGTGACAGCTCGGGCCGGCTATGAGGAGGCTCTCTGATGACTGGGCATGCTGTAGCGGGTGTGCAGTGGGCGAAGTCCCTCCGTTAAAGAGCCAAAAGCCCGGGTGGAAACAGGGGCTCACCGGAGATGGGACCTCCCGCTCGCATGTCCAAGCCACACTTCATGTAATATAGCCAATATTCATTCACTATTAATCACCTCAATACTGGACACTTTCACCCCCTTTCTGCCCAGGCCATTTTTTAGCTTTCAGCGCTGTCGCACTTTGAATGACTTGAAATTGCGCGGTCATGTAACACTGTACCCAAATTTTTTTATCTTTTTCTTCACATAAATAGAGCTTTCTTTTGGTGGTATTTAATCACTGCTGGGTCACTGAGTGACAATTTTGAAAACAAAAAAAAGTTTCTTATTTTCTGTCAGTAAATTATGTAAATAAGTAATTTTTCTCATTCACTGATGTGCGCTGATGAGGCTGCACTGATGGGCACTGATTAGTTGGCACTGATATGCGGCACTGGTGAGCACTCATAGGTGGCACTATGAGCACTGATAGGTGGCACTATGAGCACTGATAGGTGGCAGTGGTGGGCACTGATAGGTGGCAGTGGTGGGCACTGATGGGCAGCACTGGTGGGCACTGATAGGCAGCACTGATGGGTGGCTCTGATGGACACTGATGGGTGGCACTGATGGGAGGCACTGATGGGCATGGATGGGCAGCACTGGGTACTGATGGGAGGCACTCACTGGCATCACTTATGGGCACTGATTACATTTATGGGCACTAATTGGTGGCACTGATAGGCACTATTTGGTGGCACTGATGGGTGGCACTGCTGGGGCTTTCCTGTAATCAGGGCACTGATGATCAGTGCCTTGATTACCTGCCTGATACCGATTACCGATACTTTTTTTAAATGTCATGTGACAGTTTTCAGAGCACAATACAGATTAGGTGGCACTGATATGCAACACTGATGGGCACTAATAGGTGGCACTGATTAAGCAGCACCGATGAGCACTGATAGGATTAGGTGGCACTGACTGATGGCTGGCACAGATGGCTGGCGGTGATAGATGGCTGGCACTAACAGGTGGCACTGATAGATGGCATTGACGGGTGGCCGGCACTGATAGATGGCTGGCACTGATAGATGGCATTGATAGGTAGCGGCACTTATGGAGAATGGGCACTGATAGGTGGCATTTATGGGCACTGATGGGCAGGCACTGAAATGCCATGAGAGGAAAGGCTGCCTGCGACACCCAACTTGGCACTCCTTGCACTCAGCCGCATAAAAGCAGCATCGGCCATCTTGTTACACACAGGCAGAACTATATGGGCTGGGTGTAACAAGGTGTCCGCTGCTGGCTTACTGCGGCCGAATGCAGGGTGTACCAAGATGGTTATCGGGATGTCCAAACGCTGACGTCGACACGAGCGGTACGTCCGTTGTTTTCCGGCCGCTCCCAGGTATCGGATCAGGCTTCGGGAGCATCTGTGTGAATACAAGTACTCACACAAATGATCGGTGTCGGTCCCGATACCGATACTAGTATCAGTATCGGGACAACTCTAAATTTTAACCGCTTCCCGACCGGCCACTGCATATATACGTCAGCAGAATGGCACGGGCAGGCAAAATCACGTTCCTGTACGTGATCGTGCATTTGCCTGCCCGTGGGTCGGGAGCTCTGCGACCCCGGCCGCGGGACCAGCGTACCCGATCGCCGCTGGTGTCCCGCGATCGGGTTACGGAGCTGAAGAACGGGGAGAGGTCTGTGTAAACAAACCTCTCCCCGCGCTTCCTACTCTGCCTGTCATTGATTGGCTGTTCCCGGTCATCGGGAAAGCCGATCAATGACGTCAGACGTCAGCCCCGCCCCCTAATGTAAAAAAAAACACACACGTCACAGCCCATATCCCCTCCCCTCCCCCTAGTGGTTAACCCCTTCACTACAACTGTCATTTATACAGGAATTAATGCATTTAAATAGCATTGATTGCTGTATAAATGACAATGGTCCCAAAAATGTGTCAAAAATGTCCGATTGTGTCCGCCATAATGTCGCAGTCACAATAAAAATCGCTGATCGCCGCCTTTACTAGTAAAAAAAAAAATATTAAAAAGTGGTGAACAGACTTCGCCACATTGCTAAGGAGGAACAGAAACTTGCTGTCATGAAAAAAGATCTCAGGAAAAATAAATCCCTGCATAATAAGTCTGGAAACAGTAAGAGGGAAGTCTCCAAAGCCGAAGTCTCTGGAAGAGGCATTGAAAAGCAGGAGAAGTTAGTCGCCTCTCTGAAGGAAAGCAGTGGTGTGTTCAGAGAAAAGTGTGAGAATGAGGAGACATTCCAAATACGGACATCAGCATTCGAGACAACATAGCGCTACCATGGTCAGACCACCACGCTATCAAATTTGAGATCGCCACCAACATCTCCCTGCAAAAACCAAACCAGGCAGCAACAACACACTGGATTAGATCGCAGAAGAAACTACATTCGGAAATCTTCAAAACCACACTAACATACAAAATGGCTACACTAAATCAAAACCACTCAACAGAATGAATACTCAGCTTCATAAACAAGTCACTTCTACAAACAGCAGACGCAGTCGCCCCGAAACATCGAGCACCCATCCGCAAGAAAAATTCTGGTTGGTTTAATGGCACGCTTACTCTACTGAAACGGGAACATAGAAGAGCAGAAAGAGCCTGGAGAAGAAACACCACAAAGGAAAATCACACAAACTACAGAATACTCACCAAGAGATATCATAAAGCAATTTTCACAGCAAAAAAAAAAGAACATGTCTCAAACACCCTCTCAAAAGCCTTAAACCGACCACGGGAACTTTTCAAACTAGTCGCCCAGATTATGAACCCCACCTGCCTTGAACCCCTAGGAAACGAAACTCAAGAATACTGCAACAAATTATCCGATTTTTTCATCAACAAAATAGACAACATTCAGAAAATAATTCAACAACAAAAAAAAACAACAACCAACTCTACTCAACTCAACCCAGGTAAGGAATTTTACATCCACAGCACACAAGCACCACATTTTTCACTTACCCCGATCACAACGGATGAAACCAAAAATGTCATCAAGAGCCTCCGAGACAGCACCTCGCCAAACGACATCATCCCCACAAAACTCTTGAAAGAATGCTCCGACATTCTGGCCCCCGCTATCACACACCTAGTAAATCAGTCGTTCAAAGAAGGATTGGTTCCGAATTCCCTCAAGCAAGGCATCATCAAACCATTACTAAAGAAACCCAACCTCGACCCCAAGGATCCGAACAATCGCAGACCGGTAACAAGCCTCAACACCATTTCCAAGATCATGGAGAAAGCAGTAGTACAACAGCTTCAACTTCATCTGGACACACACAAGCTCCTGGACCCACTACAATCAGGCTTCCGCCCAGGCCATGGCACAGAAACGGCACTTCTGAAAATATGGGATGACGCCCTAGAAGCAGCGGATGATGGAGAATCGTGTCTTCTGGTATTGCTGGATCTCAGTGCAGCGTTCGACACAGTGGACCACAACATGCTTCTCAGCCGCCTCAAGGAAGTGGCAGGAGTTACAGATGGAGATCTGCCATGGTTCGCTTCCTTCTTAGGAAACCGGTCACGAACAGTGAAACTAGGAGCCTTCACTTCGGAAACCCGGGCAATCACTTATGGAGTCCCTCAAGGATCACCATTGTCACCAGTACTGTTCAACATTTACATCCGGCCACCCTTCAAAATTATTAGCAAATTGTGCTTCCACTCGTACGCGGACGACACTCAACTGTACTTCCGGATCACCGGACAAAAAGACCAATACCAGGAACTAGGAAAATGTCTCACAATGATAGATGACTGGATGACCACTAGCTCCCTCAAACTAAATGGATCAAAAACAGAATTACTGCTCCTCGACGCAAACCGAAGGAAAAGACAAAGACCCCTTGGACACCACCAACCATCCTTGGACAGACCATCCTTCCAAGCAACAAAGCCAAAAGCCTCGGAGTAATCTTTGATTCAGAGATGACAATGGAGGCGCAAATAGTATCCGTAATCAGCGGATACCACCATCTCCTTCGCATGCTACGCAGACTCATCCCCTTCATCCCGGAAAAGGAAAAATCGGTAGTAGTAGGAACGATCATCAATTTGCGTCTCGACTATGCAAACTCCCTGTACATAGGATTAACGGATTACCAGATTGCACACCTTCAAATTGTCCAAAACACAGCAGCAAGATTAGTCACCGGAAAGAAACCCTGGGAATCCATCTCCCCATCCCTAAGGATGCACCATTGGCTCAAGGTAAAAGAGAGGATAACATTCAAGACCCTCTGCCTCACCCACAAATGTACACAAGGAAATGCTCCTCAATACCTTTGTGAGAAAATAGAAAAATACATACCAAATCGCAGCCTTCGATCAACAAACCAAAATCGCCTTCTCATCCCCAAAGCTCGCTACAAATCGAAGGGAGAACGAAGATTCGCAGTACAGGGACCCCGGCTATGGAATGCTCTACCAAACAACATCCGCTTGGAAGAAAACCATCAGGCCTTCAGGAAAAAACTCAAGACCCACCTCTTCTAAACATGGCATCACAACATGAGCAGTCAAGCGCCTTGAGGCGATTCATGTTGGCAGTCAAGCGCTATACAAATCATTCATTCATTGATTCAACAGATGAAAGAAAGTGCCTGTGCCAGTACCAGCCAGAGGGTGGATACCAGAGCACTGGCGACAGTATGGATGGCGGTAAGGAAGTGGCTTCACATGGTGGCCCCAGTACTACCCCTGTCTCAGGATCTGTCATGTCTGAGTGAGAGTCTGCCCCTCTCCCTCCCCAGCAGGAAAATGGCGGATTGCTGCAGGCCATTACAGAAATGGAATCTCCCTTGAGTAGCATGACTCATCAGATGAAGATCTTGGTAAAGGTGTGCTTGCTGAAAATCTCTCTAAGTGTGTGGATGACCTTCCTGAGATTGCACCTGCTAACAGATCCTTGCAATCAGCAGGGAATGCAGGACAAGATGGCATGTATTCAGACAGAGAAGTTTCTGCTGGCTGCGAGGAGTCCCACATGGACACTAACAGTGCAGAGCAGGAATGTCACATGAACATTGAAACTGCAGAGCAGGAGGGCCGTATGAACACTGAAACAGGTAGTGTTTTTTCTAAACGGAAGACTTTACTTGATGACGGGACTACTGGTAACTATGGTACTTCTGGGACTATGGTGAGCAGCACTGTTGTGCTGGAGGGGAGGGTCAAGTGGTGGGTAATTTACCAAACCAGATTTCAGCGGTTCCTATGCAACCAGTTAATGTGTCATCTGTCCCAGTTAGGAATTATGCTAAGGCTGTGTTGGGACAAAGTCATGCTGCTAGTGGAAGGGAACCAGTTGTGCACCTAACGCACCTTCTTCTATTAAACGCAGGAATGTGGTACAGCTCAGGTGGGAAGGAGGAGGTATTCCACCTATAAGGAGGGTGGTTGTGGATAATATCCTAGCCATGGGATTTTAGGCAGAGGATATTTATGCTCTTATCAGTCTGGCTGGTTCCTATGAATATGATTTGTCATTTGTGCGTCCAGAATCACTGAATCCGGTTTGAGCATGTATATAGGGGCCAGCCAGACTGGAAGGGGCTTGTCCCCAAAGTTGTCTCACAACAGCGCTTGATTAAGAATGTGACTATCCTGAAAAGGAATGAGTCTATACCCCCCCTGTTAGAAAGTTTCTTTAATTTAATATCTAATATACATCAATTAACAAATGAATGAATGGATTAGATCTTTACAGAATAATTGAGTTGTATATATATATATATATATATATAATATATATATCTTTTGATTATGGAAAAAGTGAATGATATAGACTTTTATACTTGTGAAAGTATACATATTGTTATAAGCGTCATAAGCATTTCTATGGAGAGCCAACATGTGTTAATAATTAGGGATGGGCTGAACACCCCCCCCCCCCCCCCGGTTTGGTTCGCACATACCGAACAGGCAAAAAATTCGGCAGAACACACGAACACTGTTAAAGTCTATAGGACACGAACATGAATAATCAAAAGTGCTCATTTTAAAGGCTTATATGCAAGTTATTGTCATAAAAAGTGTTTGGGGACCCGGGTCCTGCCCCAGGGGACATGTATCAATGCAATTTTTTTTTTGGAAGCAGTGATTTTTTTAATGCTTAAAGTGAAACAATAAAAATTAAATATTCCTTTAACCGCTTCAGCACCGGCCCATTTTACACCCTTCCTTACCAGAGCACTTTTTGCGATTCGGCACTGCGTCGCTTTAACTAACAATTGCGCGGTCGTGCGACGTTACACCCAAACAAAATTGACGTCCTTTTTTTCCCACAAATAGAGCTTTCTTTTGGTGGTATTTGATCACCTCTGCGGTTTTTATTTTTTGCGCTATAAACAAAAGAAGAGCGACAATTTTGTAAAAAAACGCAATATTTTTTACTTTTGCTATAATAAATATCCCATTTTTTTAAAAAAAAAACAATTTTTTTACTCAGTTTAGGCCGATACGGATTCTTCTACATATTTTTGGTAAAAAAAAAATCGCAATAAGCGTATATTGATCGGTTTGTGCAAAAGTTATACCGTCTACAAAATAGGGGATAGATTTATTGCATTTTTTTTTTTAAACTAGTAATGGCGGCGATCTGCGATTTTTTTTTTCGTGACTGCGACATTTCGGCTGACACTTTGGACACTTTTGACACATTTTTGGGACCATTCACATTTACACAGCGATCGTTGCTATAAAATTGCATTGATTACTGTGTAAATGTGACTGACAGGGAAGGGGTTAACACTAGGGGGCGCTGCAGGGGTTAATGTGTTCCCTATAGGAGTGATTCTAACTGTGGGGGGAGGGGACTCACAAGGGGAGGAGACCGATCGGTGTTCCTCCGTACTGGGATCACATGATCGGTTTCCTTGCCACTGACAGGACTTGGAGCTGTGTGTTTACACACACAGCTCCACGGTCCCGCACGGTCCCGCTGTTTTAACGGGCAATCGCGGGTGACCGGAGGACATCGCGGCCCCGATGCGGTCCCGAGCGACGCCGCGGGCGTGCGCGCGCCCCCCAGGTCGGCCGGGAATGGGAGGACGTCATATGACGCCCACCCAGGATGGGAGATCCACCTTGTGGGCGTCATATGACTATGGGCGGGTATTGAAGTGGTTAAATATCATGCCTGGGGGGTGTCTATATTATGCCTTTATAGTGGCAATTTTTTTTTCCAATTACTGTCCAAATCTTGCCGCTTCAACCTCCAGAACATCTCCAAAATACGCCTCTTTCTAACCAATGACACAGCAAAGCTCTTAATTCACTCCCTGGTCATCTCTCGCCTTGATTACTGCAACTCCCTCCTCATTGGCTTACCTCTACATAGTCTATCCCCCTTCAGTCCATCATGAATGCTGCTGCCAGACTCATCAATCTTACCAACCGCTCTGTCTCTGCTACTCCTTTCTGTCAATCCCTCCATTGGCTTCCGCTCACCCAACAAATTAAATTCAAAATACTAACAACTACCTACAAAGCCATCCACAACTCTGCCCCCAGCTACATCTCTAACCTAGTCTCAAAATACCGACCTAATCGCTCTCTTCGTTCTTCTCAAGACCTCCTGCTCTCTAGTTCACTCATCACCTCCTCCCATGCTCGTCTCCAGGACTTTTCCAGAGCCTCTCCAAGCCTATGGAACTCCTTACCCCAATCTGTCCATCTATCTCCTACTCTATTAGCTTTTAGATGATCCCTGAAAACCCTCCTCTTCAGAGAAGCCTACCCTACCCACACCTAACAACGGTAATTTCATTTTGTCCATCTGATCATCCCCCACAGCTACTACCCTTTGTTCCACTTGACCCTCCCTTCTAGATGGTAAGCTCTAACGAGCCGGACCCTCTGATCCCTCCTGTATTGTATTGTAATTGTACTGTCTTCCCCGATGTTGTAAAGCGCTGCGCAAACTGTTGGCGCTATATAAATCCTGTATCATAATAATAAAAATAATAATAATAATAATATTATAATTTGGCATTTACCCCCTTTTTCTTGATAGAACTGATTTTTTTTTATGTAGAAAGCCCATCTAATTAAAAAATCTTTTATGCTTTTTATGAGATGACATTTAGGTGAATTGAGACGTTCAATTACCTTCTCTTAAACTAGGCTAATTTCCATAATGACCTTCCTGTGTTCCTTATCCAATCAGCTCTGTTTACTAATTGGCTTTGCATTGAATCGTTCCGAGAATAAATGAAGATGAATAGAATTAAATCACTTTTTTTTTTTTTGCAGGTCGCTGGAAGATTCGTACTGAGAGACAGAGTCCGGCAATTATTTAATTTATTTAATGTTTGACAGTTTTCCTCACTGTTGAGGACTCAAGTTAATTGAGTTTTACGATGTCACAAGTATAAAATATATATTTATATATATATATATATATATATATATATATATATATATATATATATATATATATGTGACAAGTAAGGGGAAAGGCTGCTTTGCATAGAGCAGGGATTAAAGTGAACCTGTGTCCAGACTATGGACATTAAAGTATTGACAAATTCATAACAAGCAGTAAAATCTCACACCTCATTCACCTCTGTAGCTATAGGCATTGTGGAAAAATGAATCTTTAACCGCTTCAGCACCGGGCCATTTTTCACCCTTCCTTACCAGAGCACTTTTTGCGATTCGGCACTGCGTCGCTTTAACTAACAATTGCGCGGTCGTGCGATGTTACACCCAAACAAAATTGACGTCCTCTTTTTCCCACAAATAGAGCTTTCTTTTGGTGGTATTTGATCACCTCTGCGGTTTTTTATTTTTTACGCTATAAACAAAAGAAGAGCGACAATTTTGAAAAAAAACACAATATTATTTACTTTTTGCTATAATAAATATCCAAATTTTTTTTAAAAAAAACTATTTTTTTCCTCAGTTTAGGCCGATACGTATTCTTCTACATATTTTTGGTAAAAAAAAAAATCGCAATAAGCGTATATTGATCGGTTTGCGCAAAAGTTATAGCGTCTACAAAATAGGGGATAGATTTATTGCATTTTTTTTTTTTTTTTACTAGTAATGGCGGCGATCTGCAATTTTTTTTTCGTGACTGCGACATTGCAGGGGACACTTCGGACACTTTTGACACATTTTTGGAACCATTCACATTTACACAGCGATCGTTGCTATAAAAATTGCAATGATTACTGTGTAAATGTGACTGGCAGGGAAGGGGTTAACACTAGGGGGCGCTGCAGGGGTTAATGTGTTCCCTAATAGGAGTGATTCTAACTGTGGGGGGAGGGGACTCAAGGGGTGGAGACCGATCATGTGTTCCTCCGAACTGGGATCACATGATCGGTCTCCTGCTCGCTGACAGGACGTGGAGCTGTGTGTTTACACACACAGCTCCACGGTCCTGCACGGTCCCGTTGTTTTAAACGGGCAATCGCGGGTGCCCGGCGGACATCGCGGCCGCCGGGCACTCGCACCGTGTCCCGAGCGATGCCGCGGGCGCGCGCGCGCCCCCCAGGTGGCCGGGAATCCGAGGACGTCATATGACGCCCACCCAGGATGGGAGATCCACCTTGTGGGCGTCATATGACTATGGGCAGTATTGAAGTGGTTAAAGCTCACAATAAAAGCCATTAGCCCCCAGCTTCTCTCCCCTCTGTAGAGAGTGGCAATTTGACATGGAGGTTGTTAGGGACAACTTCAGAGTCCCTGTCTGGCTTTTGAGGATTAATTACTTCATAGTGCAAGCAGCTATATAGGTCAGTGATGGCTTGTTTTAAAGATTTCTTACTGCTTGATAAGAATGTGTGAGGAACACAATGGCTTGCAGCATGGTCCTTGGTTTGAATCCCAACCAGGACTTTTCTGGCATTAAGTTTGCATCAGTGGCGGCTGGTGAAAAATATTTGGGGGGGGGGGGGTGGTGGCAAACTAATGCCACCCCATCTCCCCCCCCCCAGGGGGAGACAGACAGGAAGGCAGCGATCGCCGCAAGCACCCTCCTCCCCACCCCGCGGGAGACGGTCTCCCAGCAGTCTGCATGAGGCATGAGAGAGAGCTGGGCTGTGGGCCCGGTGATTAGACGTGCAATTTGTTTCGTTTTTTTCTTTTTTTCGTTTTTTTTTCGTTATTTTCGTTCGTTCGTTTTCGTACAAATGAACGAATCATTCGAATCGTACGAATACGAATAACGAATCATTCGAATCCGAAAAACAGCGAAAATCCGAAAAAAACTAATTAGAAACAACGAATGTACTAATGAAGAAAATCCGAAAAACGAAAACGAACGAAAAAATTTGTTGAATTGGTAATTTTCCGTGTCCCTTACAATGGTGCTGCTAAACGTGCTTCGAATGGATTGAACAAAAAAATGAGTACATTCGTAACTTTTTTTTCGATTCGTAACTTTTTTTTTTTTTTTTTTCGATTTGTAATTTTCCGTGTCTTTATTGAACCAAAAAATTCGTACATTCGTAACTTTTTTTTTTCGATTCGTACCTTTTATTTTTTCGATTCGTAACTTTTTTTTTTCGATTCGTACCTTTTTTTTTTTTTTTTTTTTTTCAATTTGTAATTTTCCGTGTCTTGATTGAACCAAAAAATTCGTACATTCGTAACTTTTTTTTCGATTCGTAACTTTTTTTTTCGATTCGTAAATTATTAAAAAAAGTAATAATAGCATACACATTACATCAAATTATGAATTATGCTCCGATTACGAATCTACGAATGTTACGAATGTACGAATAAATACGAATGTGTCCGAAAATTTAACTAACGAAAAAACGAATCAACGAAAAAATAACTCTTACGAATGTACGAATCGTTACGAATACGAACAACGACGACTTACGAATGTACGAATCGTTACGAATCCGAACAACGACGACTTACGAATGTACGAATCGTTACGAATCAACGGAAACGAAAGAAACGAAAATAAACACATTTTTGGTTGTGCACATGTCTACCGGTGATGTGGTGGAGAGGACTGTGGGTCCGAGCAGGAAGAAGAGGCCAAGGACACTGGGCGGAAATCCGGCGCCATCTTGGCCCCCCTCCTCGCGTGGCCCAGGACCGCTAGCAGAGTAGGAGTCCAAGGCTCTCAAGCGGGATGTGACAGCTCGGGCCGGCTATGAGGAGGCTCTCTGATGACTGGGCATGCTGTAGCGGGTGTGCGGTGGGCGAAGTCCCTCCGTTAAAGAGCAAAAAGCCCGGGTGGAAACAGGGGCTCACCGGAGATGGGACCTCCCGCTCGCATGTCCAAGCCACACTTCATGTAATATAGCCAATATTCATTCACTATTAATCACCTCAATACTGGACACTTTCACCCCCTTTCTGCCCAGGCCATTTTTTAGCTTTCAGCGCTGTCGCACTTTGAATGACAATTGCGCGGTCATGTAACACTGTACCCAAATTTTTTTTATCTTTTTCTTCACATAAATAGAGCTTTCTTTTGGTGGTATTTAATCACTGCTGGGTCACTGAGTGACAATTTTGAAAACAAAAAAAAGTTTCTTATTTTCTGTCAGTAAATTATGTAAATAAGTAATTTTTCTCATTTACTGATGTGCGCTGATGAGGCTGCACTGATGGGCACTGATTAGTTGGCACTGATATGCGGCACTGGTGAGCACTCATAGGTGGCACTATGAGCACTGATAGGTGGCACTATGAGCACTGATAGGTGGCAGTGGTGGGCACTGATAGGTGGCAGTGGTGGGCACTGATGGGCAGCACTGGTGGGCACTGATAGGCAACACTGATGGGTGGCTCTGATGGACACTGATGGGTGGCACTGATGGGCATGGATGGGCAGCACTGGGTACTGATGGGAGGCACTCACTGGCATCACTTATGGGCACTGATTACATTTATGGGCACTAATTGGTGGCACTGATAGGCACTATTTGGTGGCACTGATGGGTGGCACTGCTGGGGCTTTCCTGTAATCAGGGCACTGATGATCAGTGCCTTGATTACCTGCCTGATACCGATTACCGATACTTTTTTTAAATGTCATGTGACAGTTTTCAGAGCACAATACAGATTAGGTGGCACTGATATGCAACACTGATGGGCACTAATAGGTGGCACTGATTAAGCAGCACCGATGAGCACTGATAGGATTAGGTGGCACTGATGGGCACTGATATGCAGCACTGATGAGCACTGATAGGATTAGGTGGCACTGACTGATGGCTGGCACAGATGGCTGGCGGTGATAGATGGCTGGCACTAACAGGTGGCACTGATAGATGGCATTGACGGGTGGCCGGCACTGATAGATGGCTGGCACTGATAGATGGCATTGATAGGTAGCGGCACTTATGGACAATGGGCACTGATAGGTGGCATTTATGGGCACTGATGGGCAGGCACTGAAATGCCATGAGAGGAAAGGCTGCCTGCGACACACCCAACTTGGCACTCCTTGCACTCAGCCGCATAAAAGCAGCAGCGGCCATCTTGTTACACCCAGCCAGAACTATATGGGCTGGGTGTAACAAGGTGTCCGCTGCTGGCTTACTGCGGCCGAGTGCAGGGTGTACCAAGATGGTTATCGGGATGTCCAAACGCTGACGTCGACACGAGCGGTACGTCCGTTGTTTTCCGGCCGCTCCCAGGTATCGGATCAGGCTTCGGGAGCATCTGTGTGAATACAAGTACTCACACAAATGGTCGGCCCCGATACCGATATCAGTATCGGGACAACTCTAAATTTTAAGAAGGTAAAGGAGGAAACGACCTAAAGTCCATTTGCAGAGTAAAAGTAACACTTACGGGTCTTGTCCCTCCCCCCATCCTGTGACTGGACAGTGAAAAGAGAAGCAGCACACTGATGAGCTCATCCCCCCGCCACTCTGCTCTCTCCTCCTCACAGCATGCCCCTTATTAAAGCATGAGCACAACTGATTTGTTTCTTGTCCTGCTTCTCCCTCCCTCAGTCTGAGTTTTGCTGTACAAGAACTGCAAGAGTCTGATACCAGGTCACGTTCAGATACTTACACTTTTTTTTTTTTTTTAAATAATAATAATGACGTATTAACCACTTCCCGACCGCCTAACGCCGATATACGTCGGCAAAATGGCACGGACAGGCAAAATCACGTACCTGTACGTGATCGTGCATGTGCCTGCCTGTGGGTCGCGCGCGCGCCGCCAGCGGCGCGCTCGCGACCCGGTCGGGAGCTCCGTGACCACGGCCGCGGGACCAGCGGACCCGATCGCCGCTGGTGTCCCGCGATCGGGTTACGGAGCTGAAGAACGGGGAGAGGTCTGTGTAAACAAACCTCTCCCCGCGCTTCCTACTCTGCCTGTCATCGGGAAAGCCGATCAATGACGTCAGACGTACAGCCACGCCCCCCTACTGTAAAAAAAAAAACAACACGTCACACTGACTCCTCCCCGCCCCCTAGTGGTTAACTCCTTCACTGCCACTGTCATTTACATAGGAATCAGTGCTTTTTAAATAGCACTGATTTCTGTATAAATGACAAATGTCCCAAAAATGTGTCAAAAATGTCCGATGTGTCCGCCATAATGTCGCAGTCACAATAAAAATCGCTGATCGCCGCCATTACTAGTAAAAAAAAAAATATTAATAAAAATGCTATAAAACTATCCCCTATTTTGTAAACGCTATAACTTTTGTGCAAACTACTCAATAATCGCTAATTGCGTTTTTTTTTACCAAAAATATGTAGAAGAATACGTATCGGCCTAAACTGGGGAAAAAAATGTTTTTTTATATATTTTTTGGGGATATTTATTATAGCAAAAAGCTAAAAATATAGCATTTTTTGTTTATAGCTCAATTTTTGTTTATAGCTCAAAAAATAAAAACCGCAGGGGGCGATCAAATACCACCAAAAGAAAGCTCTATTTGTGGGAAAAAAAGGACGCCAACTTTGTTTGGGAGCCACGTCGCACGACCGCGCAATTGTCAGTTAAAGCGACGCAGTGCCGAATCGCAAAAAGGGGCCTGGTCCTTTGGCTGCCAATTGGTCCGGGGCTGAAGTGGTTAATGGATACAAAGCTGAATTATTTGCATCTTTTATAGACATGTACACAACAAAAAAATTTGTTTATTTTCGTTTGTTTTTTTAGTTTCCGAAAAAAAAAATTGTTTATTTTCGTTTCGTTTTTTTTCATTTCCGTTGATTTGTAACAATTCGTAAATTCGTAAGTCGTCGTGTTCGTATTCGTAACGATTCGTACATTCGTAAGAGTTATTTTTTTTCGTTGATTCGTTTTTTTCGTTAATTTAATTTTCGTTTATTCGAAATTCGGACGCATTCATATTTAATTGTACATTCGTAGATTCGTAATCGGAGCATAATTCATAATTTTATGTAATGTGTATGCTATTATTACATTTTAATAATTTATGAATCGAAAAAAAAAGTTACGAATCGGAAAAAAAAAGTTACGAATGTACGAATTTTTTCGTTCAATCCATTCGAAGCACGTTAAGCAGCGCCATTGTAAGAGACACGGAAAATTATGAATCGAAAAAAAAAAAGTTACGAATGTACAAATTTTTTCGTTCAATCCATTCGAAGCACCTTAAGCAGCGCCATTGTAAGAGACACGGAGAATTGTACGAATTTTTTCGTTCATTTTCGTTGTTCCTGTTTTGGTTTTTTTTCGGATTTTCTTCATTAGTACATTCGTTGTTTCTAATTTGTTTTTTTCAGATTTTCGTTAGTTTCATTTTCGTTTATTCGTTTATTCGAAATTCGGACGCATTCGTATTTATTCGTAACATTCGTAGATTCGTAATCGGAGCATAATTCATAATTTTATGTAATGTGTGTGCTATTATTACATTTTAATAATTTATGAATCGAAAAAAAAAGTTACGAATCGAAAAAAAAAAGTTACGAATGTACCAATTTTTTCGTTCAATCCATTCGAAGCACGTTAAGCAGCACCATTGTAAGAGACAGAAAATTATGAATCGAAAAAAAAAAAAAGTTACGAATGTACGAATTTTTTCGTTCAATCCATTCGAAGCACGTTAAGCAGCGCCATTGTAAGAGACACGGAAAATTACCAATTCAACAAAAAAAAAGTTACGAATGTACGAATTTTTTCGTTCATTTTCGTTGTTCCTGTTTTGGTTTTTTGGATTTTCTTCATTCGTACATTCGTTGTTTCTAATTTGTTTTTTTCAGATTTTCGTTTTTTTTTTTCGGATTCGTTAGATTTGAATGATTCGTTAATCAGATTCGTACGATTCGTTCATTCGTATGAAAACGAACGAACGAAAATAACGAAAAAAAACAAAAAACGAATTGCACATGTCTAATCTTTTATCTGTCTATATTCTGGGCTCAGGGGCACTTTAAGATAAACGCCTTATACTGTATCTCAACTGTTTGGCAGGTCAGTTATTCTGTTTGGCCAGTCTTGCGACTCACACAGCCCTCCTATATAAAGCCAGAAGGGTGACACCACAAATCTCTGCTGTAGCTATGGAGCTTTCTATCTGTAAAGCGAAGTACTCCTCATTCCACGGGGCTCAGTCAAGGCTCCAGTCCGCCCCTGAATCACAAGGCAATGCAGAAAAATGCCGGCACATGGCAGCAAGTCCTTGGTAATGTTTATCGATCAATGAACACGGAATTCTTGACAATGACGCTGACGCATTTCAGTCTCCAGTACTCATAGTAATGTTTGCCCAGAGCTCATCAAAAAAAAAAATTTGCAAGGTCTTGCTGTCGTGTGTCGGAATTTTCCCGCATTACCTTGCTGCTCATTGAATCATAAAGTTCCACGAGTCTTCTTTGGATCCCCGCTCTTTAATTTCAGTAAATACATTGATAGAAACAGAGTAGCAACACAAAAAAAAAAAATGTAAAGTTAGGCACTGAACTCTGCAAGGTGATGTTCACAAGGACATCTAGATTTAGGCCCCTTTCACACTGGGGCGGTTTGCAGGCGCTATTAATAGCGCCTGCAAACCGACCCGAAACAGCTGTTGCTGTGTCTTCAGTGTGAAAGCCCGAGGGGTTTCACACTGGAGCGGTGCGCTTGCAGGACGCTGGAAAATGTCCTGCAAGCCGCATCCTTGGCTCGCTATAGGAGCGGTGTATTTACCGCTCCTATAGCGCCCGTTCCCATTGGAAACAATGGGGCAGCGCACCGAACCCGTATTGACCCTTTTTCGGCCGCTCGCGGGGGGTAAAACCACCATGCGAGCGGCCGCAATGGCCGCTTTACCGCCAGCGCCCCCATCGCTCCAGTGTGAAAGTAGCCTTAAAGGGGTGCATTTATAATAATAATAAAAAAAAAATCACATATCTATTTGTCCATCGAAACAGTTGGTACAGTATATTTGTCAGTATATTTGTTCTGTGAGAATGGGGCAAAATCAAATGTTCTCTGGCTATTTCCTCTACAGGTCGAATGTTGTTCATAAAGAATACAGTGGTCAAGGAAAATTTCCTATTATGGCCACTAGGTGGAGCTGAGGATCATAGGAAATTAACACATAATCCCCAATGACCATCAGCTCCATCTAATGGCAATAATGAGGTATTTTCCCAAAGCAGAGGAATGACAAGGTGGGTGCCTCCTCTGCCTCTGCTTTGGCCCCTATAATTTTCTTGCTGTGTCCCTTTGGGGAGAATTACTACTTGTCCAAGTTATAAAAGAGAAAAAAAAAGAGAGGAAGTCTCTCTAAAGTGAAGGGACAGTTGTCACTGAGATAGGTGCCCCCATTGGAGACATTGGAGACTTATCCTCAGTTCCTATTAACTGTAAAATCTTTGATTTCCCATCACTTTTTGTTCCAACAACGATGATAACCAGGATTAATGGTAGACATGCGCACAACAAAAAAATGTGTTTATTTTCGTATTGTTTTTTCGTTTCCGTTGATTCGTAACGATTCGTAAATTCGCAAGTCGTCGGTGTTCGTATTCGTAACGATTCGTATTTTCGTTAGAGTTATTTTTTCGTTGATTAGTTTTTCCGTTTATTCGAAATTCGGACGCATTCGTATTTATTCGTAACATTCGTAACATTCGTAGATTCGTAATCGGAGCATAATTCATAATTTTATGTAATGTGTATGCTATTATTACATTTTAAGAGACACGGAAAATGACGAATCGAAAAAAAAGTTACGAAAGTACGAATTTTTTCGTTCAATCCATTCGAAGCACGTTAAGCAGCGCCATTGTAAGAGACACGGAAAATTACGAATTGAAAAAAAAAAGTTGGGCACGTTAACCACTTCCCGACCGCCTCACGCCGATATACGTCGGCAGAATGGCACGGCTAGGCAAAACCACGTACAGGTACGTGGCCCTTTTAAAGCCTAGCCGTGGGTCGCGCGCGCGCGCACCGCCGGCGGCGCGCTCGCGACCTGGTCGGGAGCTCCGTGACCACGGCCGCGGGACCAGTGGACCCGATCGCCGCTGGTGTCCCGCGATCGGGTCACAGAGCTGAAGAACGGGGAGAGGTCTGTGTAAACAAACCTCTCCCCGTACTTCCTACTCTGCCTGTCATTGATCGGCTGTTCCTGGTCATCGGGAAAGCCGATCAATGACGTCAGACGTCAGCCTAATGTAAAAAAAAAAAAAACACACGTCACACACCATAACCCCTCCCCGCCCCCTAGTGGTTAACTCTTTCACTGCCAGTGTCATTTATACAGGAATCAATGCATTTAAATAGCATTGATTGCTGTATAAATGACAATGGTCCCAAAAATGTGTCAAAAATGTCCGATGTGTCCGCCATAATGTCGCAGTCACAATAAAAATCGCTGTTCGCCGCCATTACTAGTAAAAAAAAAAATATTAATAAAAATGCTATAAAACTATCACCTATTTTGTAAACGCTATAACTTTTGTGCAAACCAATCAATAATCGATAATTGCGATTTTTTTTACCAAAATTATGTAGAAGAATACGTATCGGCCTAAACTGAGGAAAAAAAATGTTTTTTTATATATTTTTTGGGGATATTTATTATAGCAAAAAGTAAAAAATATTGCATTTTTTTCAAAATTGCCGCTCTATTTTTGTTTATAGCGCAAAAAATTAAAACCACAGGGGGGATCAAATACCACCAAAAGAAAGCTCTATTTGTGGGGGAAAAAAAAAAAAGACGCCAATTTTGTTTGGGAGCCACGTCGCACGACCGCGCAATTGTCAGTTAAAGCGACGTAGTGCCGAATCGCAAAAAGGGGCCTGGTCCTTTGGCTGCCAATTGGTCCGGGGCTGAAGTGGTTAAGCAGCACCATTGTAAGGGACACGGAAAATTACCAATTCAACAAAAAAAAAAGTTACGAATGTACGAATTTTTTCGTTCATTTTGATTTTCGTTGTTCCCGTTTTCGTTTTTCGGATTTTCTTCTTTCGTAGATTCGTTGTTTCTAATTCGTTTTTTTCGGATTTTCGTTGTTTTCGGATTTGAACGATTCGTTAAAATTTTTTCGTTAAAATTTTTACCGAATCGTTCATTCATTCGTACGATAACGAATGAATGAAAATAACGAAAAAAAACGAAAAACGAAAAAAAACGAAACGAATTGCACATGTCTAATTAATAGAGGGGACATAGACAGCAATATAAACGTGACAGCAGTTCCAAACCCTCAGAAGTCCCCCAAAAAAATGGTTTTAGATACAATTTCAGCTGGAATTCCCTTTTAACTGAGAACCTTTTGGATGTGGAAACACTGGTCCTCTTACACTAGATTTTGCTTTAACTTTGGTTTTCCTAAGAATCAGTATATAAATAGATGTTCCTGCAGACAGAATCATTTATATAAAAATCGCTGAGCACTCCTGGAAGGTGGAGCGTTTTGTCTGTTCAGCTATTTTCTCTTCGCTGGCTGAGATTCAGAATAAAAAACGAATTTATCATTTTCTGAGGTGAGGTGTATGAAGTGTAGAACTGTCTTTAAAAAAATTACTGAAATCTTTACTCTCCTGTGCTTAATCAATAGTATTCTATATAACACCAGGCAATGCTTTTCCATTCTTCAGTCCTCTAGTGTTGTTGACCTGGGATCCCCCGTGTCCAGGGGCGGACTGACCATTCGGCCACTCGGGCACTTCCCGAGGGCCCCGGGCCACTAGGGGGCCCCATCAGGGTTGCCGGCCTCAGTAAAACCAGGGACAGTATGTAAAAATCTTTTTTTTGTTTTTTTTTACATCCGTTTCTGAAATGTCCCTTAACTGACATCCTTTTGGTCTAAACATCCTGAGATTATAGCTGCCCCACCTCTCCAGTACCTTCTCAGCCAATAGAAACATGTCTGTGTATACTGTGTGATTGTATACTGTGTGGCCCCATAATCTCTGATTGCCTGGGGGCCCCATAATCTCCTATTGCCCGGGGGCCCCATGAGTTGTCAGTCCGCCCCTGCCCGTGTCCTAATTTTGCTGGATGAATGGTCTTCCAGCTTTCCCACAATGAGTGTTCAGAGATGGCCTTCAAAGTTTACCACGATGATTGCTCAGAGCTGTCCTTCAAGGCTTCCCACGTTGAGTATTTATAGATGGTCTTCAAGGTTTCCCACATTGAGTGTTCAGAGATGGCCTTCAAAGTTTACCACGATGATTGCTCAGAGCTGGCCTTCAAGGCTTCCCACGTTGAGTGTTTATAGAAGGTCTTCAAGGTTTCCCACATTGAGTGTTCAGAGATGGCCTTCAAAGTTTACCACAATGATTGCTCAAGGATGGCCTTCAAGGCTTCCCACGTTGAGTGTTCAGAGATGGTCTTCAAGGTTTCCCACGTTGAGTGTTCAGAGATGGTCTTCAAGGTTTCTTACATTGAGTGTTCATAGATGACCTTCAAGGCTTCCCACATTGAGTGTTCAGAGATGGTCTTCAAGGTTTCCCACGTTGAGTGTTCAGAGATGGTCTTCAAGGTTTCCCACGACGATTGCTCAGATATGGCCTTCAAGGTTTCCCACATTGAGTGTTCATAGATGAACTTCAAGGTTTCCCATGTTGAGTATTCAGAGATGGCCTTCAAGGTTTCCCACGTTGAGTATTCAGAGATGGTCTTGGAGGTTTCCCACGTTGAGTATTCAGAGAGGGTCTTCAAGGTTTCCCACGTTGAGTGTTCAGAGATGGTCTTCAAGGTTTCCCACATTCAGTGTTCATAGATGACCTTCAAGGCTTCCCGCATTGAGTGTTCAGAGATGGTCTTCAAGGTTTCCTACGTTGAGTGTTCAGAGATGGTCTTCAAGGTTTCCCACGTTGAGTGTTCAGAGATGGTCTTCAAAGTTTACCACGACGATTGCTCAGAGATGGCCTTCAAGGTTTCCCACATTGAGTGTTCAGAGATGGTCTTCAAGGTTTCCCACATTGAGTGTTCATAGATGAACTTCAAGGTTTCCCACGTTGAGTGTTCAGAGATGGTCTTGGAGGTTTCCCACGTTGAGTATTCAGAGATGGTCTTGGAGGTTTTCCATGTTGAGTATTCAGAGATGGCCTTCAAGGTTTCCCACGTTGAGTATTCAGAGTTGCCTTCAAGGTTTCCCACGTTGAGTGATCAGAGATGATCTTCAAGGTTTCCCACATTGAGCGCTCAGGCTTCCTGTTAATAGCAGTACTGTACTTATGACTAGGCGGGGAAGGGGGGGACTGCTGTAGAGATACCACTGCTTTCACACAGAATGTATTTACCCATACATCATATTGTTAAACAAGAGTTATTTCCCATAGTTACATTTTTCCAGAAATTGCAAGTCTTCAAGGTTTCCCACATTGTGTTCAGAAATGTTATTCAAGGTTTCCCACGTTGAGTGTTCAGAGATGGTCTTCAAAGTTTACCACGACGATTGCTCAGAGATGGCCTTCAAGGTTTCCCACATTGAATGTTCAGAGATGGCCTTCAAGGTTTCCCATGTTGAGTGTTCAGAGATGGTCTTCAAAGTTTACCATGACGATTGCTCAGAGATGGCCTTCAAGGTTTCCACATTAAATGTTCAGAGATGGTCTTCAAGGTTTCCCACGTTGAGTGTTCAAAGATAAACTTCAAGGTTTCCTACGTTGAGTATTCAGAGATGGCCTTCAAGGTTTCCCACATTGAGTGATCAGAGATGGCTTTTAAGGTTTCCCACACTCAGTGCTCAGAGTTGACCTTCAAGGTTTCCCACATTGAGCGCTCAGGCTCCCTGTTAATAGCAGTACTGTACTTATGACAAGGCGGGGAAGGGGGGACTGCTGTAGTGATACCACTGCTTTCTCACAGAATGCGTTTACCCATACATCATATTGTTAAACAAGAGTTATTTCCCATAGGTACATTTTTCCAGAAATTGCAATGTAATACGTGATTGGTTGATTTGCCTTAAAAACAGCCGGACCTGGAAACTGCCATGTCCCATCTCTGGCAGCTGAACTTTCCAATAGAGTGCTAGAATATCCTAAGAGTACAGGATTCCTTTAAGATTTGTAGCTTTGAAAATGAAGATAACTTCTATTGAGCCCGCATGGCTTGTAGTTATGTAAGCGTAATATGGACCGTGATCGAGAAAGAATGATTTTAATCCAATCATAGGCCTGCTAATCATTCCACCTTTCACCAAACCGTCACAATCAAATTAGAAAAAAATTGTGGAATTCTTCTATTGTTACATTTTATACTTTGTAGCGCAGAATTGCCCCAGAATAAATGTGTCTTTGTCTAAATAAATAACATCAGTGTTCCTATTATTCCTATTCAGATTGTAGATTGGCTTAGCCCTATAATTATCCACCAATGGGCCGGATTCAAAAGACTAAATTCGCCAACAGCTAACAAGAGCATTGACATGCAGATTGGCAATAACGAGTGTCCGCAGTACGAGACAGATTTAGGAAATATCCTTCTGAATAGAAGGGACAAAGCTGAGTTTCATGGAGTGAAGACTGAGCACGAAGGACTGATCAGTCCACACTATACAAGATATCAGGGTGGTCACTCTCTAGCTGTTATGTTATATTACCCATTGATATAGCACCAACAAGTTCTGCGGTGCTGTACACTGAGCCAGTCGAGTCAGTCCGTCTCTGCACCACAGGAGCTTACACTCTAAAGTCCTTCCACAGTCACACACTATTATTACAGTATAATACATTTATACATATATACTGTAGCTCTGACATATACCGCATTGCTGTACAGAGAATGATGAGCCAGTTGAGTCAGTCTCTGTACCAGAGGAGCTTACACTCTAATGTCCCCAGACAGTCACACACTATTATTATAAATTTACAGTATATAGCTCTGACATATACCACAGTGTTGTACAGAGAATGCTAAGCCAGTCACATCAGTCTCTGCACCAGAGGAGCTTCTCCACCAGGTGGTGCTGTTTTGCAGGGTGCTTTTGCCTCACTCTGCTTTGCTCTCAGTTGGAGGAAACATCAAGCCTTGGCCTGTCCTGCAGGCTTCTCCCCACAACCACCATGCAGTGGGTGGGGGGAGACGAAGGTGGAGGCTCTCCAGAGGCACTGAGGCCTACTCCATGTGCTCAAGCTGCAATGGATCCTGGGTCTGTCCCTATGCAAGTGGAGTCCTTACCAGTCTTCCAGGATAAAGTGGTGAACAGACTTCGCCGCATTGCTAAGGAGGAACAGAAACTTGCTGTCATGAAAGACGATCTCAGGAAAAATAAATCCCTGCACACTAAGTCTGGAAACAGTAAGAGGGAAGTCTCCAAGCCGAAGTCTCGGGAAGAGGCATTGAAAAAGCTGGAGAAGTTGGTCGCCTCTCTGAAGGAGAGCAGCGGTGAGTTCAGAGAAAAGTGTGAGAAGGAGGGGAGATTCCAACAGATGAAGGAAAGTGTCTGTGCCAGTACCAGCCAGAGGGTGGATACCAGAGCAACGCCGACAGTATGGATGGGGGGTAAGGAAGTGGCTTCACACGGTGGCCTCAGTACTACCCCTGTCTCAAGATCTGTCATGTCTGAGTCAGTATCTGCCCCCTCCCTCCCCAGCAGCTTGGGTCATCGCAGGAGGAGGTTGAGGAAAATGGCGGATTGCTGCAGGCCATTACAGGAATGGAATCTCCCTTGAGCGGCACCGACTCATCAGATGAGGATCTTGGTAAAGGAGTGCTTGCTGAAAATCTCTCTCAATGTGGAGGACTTTCCTGAGGTTGCACCTGCCAACAGATCCTTGCAATCAGCAGGAATGCAGGATTAGTTGGCTGTGGGGAGTCCCACATGGACACTAACAGTGCAGAGCAGCAATGTCACATGAATATTGAAACTGCAGAGCAGGAGGGCCGTATGAACACTGAAACAGCTGGTGTTTTTTCTAAACACAAGACTTTACTTGATGATGGGACTGCTGGTATCTGTGGTACTTCTGGGACTATGGTGAGAGAGACTGTTGTGCTGGAGGGGAGGAGGAAGGATCAAGTGGTGGGTAATTTACCAAACCAGATTTCAGAGGTTCCTATGCAGCCAGTTAATATTCCTATGGAACCAGTTAATGTGTCATCTGTCCCAGTTAGGAATTATGCTAAGGCTGTGTCAGGTCAAAGTCATGCTGCTGGTGGTGGAAGGGAGCCAGCTGTGCCACTTTCACCTAATGCACCTTCAATTAAATGCAGGAATGTGATACAGCTCAGGTGGGAAGGAGGAGGTATTCCACCTATCAGGAGGGAGGTTGTGGATAAGATCCTAGCCATGGGATTTAAGGCGGAAGATATTTATGCTCTTATCAGTCCAGCTGGTTCTTTTGAATATGATTTGTCATTTGTGCGTTCAGAATCACTGGATCTGTTTTGGGAGTGGTTTGAGCAAGTATATGGGGGCCATCCAGACTTGAAAGGGCTTGTCCCCAAAGTTGTCTCACGTCAGCCCTTGATAAAAAAAATTGACTATCCTGACTAGGAATGAGTCTATACCCCACGAGGATTCATGGGTCTGGTTGAGGAGGTTTGGTGAAATGTTGTGTCCCCTAAAAAAGATTGTGGATGATAGAGGAATCTGGATGGGTGGGTGGTCAGTGTCATTGAGTTGAGTGTGTGTGGGAATGTGGTCCAGCATTTGCCCTCTTCTGCCTTTATTGGTAGAGATAGGATTACTGTCTTCTACCCTGGTCAACCAAAGCTGTGACATAAATGTGGAGTCAAGGGACATTTCTCCTCTATCTGTCCAGAACAGAAGTGCTCTTTGTGTCAGGAACTGGGGCATCTGGCAAGGGACTGTAACATCATTAAATGTAACCTATGTGATAAGGTTGGTCACCCTTATAGCCGGTGCCCTGAGGCTTTGCACAATAAGCCAGAGTTGGTGGAGGAATTCTTCCGTCTCGATAGAGAAGAGTCTGGGTTGGCGGAGGTTGCACCAGGGAATCCTAGTGTCTCTGTCCCGTCAGAATCTGTGTCTGTGAGGCTGTCTGTGGTGTCAGTGTCCCCCCAGTCTGTGGTCCCCAAGTCAGTGTCAGAAAGTGTGGTTGTCAAGTCTGTGTCCTATTGTTTCTCCTAGTGTAGTGAAGGTAGTGGAGGGTACTGGACCAGCATGTATGGTGGTGCCAACCCCTCCTCCTCGGCATGGCAGAAGTGGGTCTGGAAGTCGGCAGACACCGAGAGGTGGAGTGAGGGATGGATTGGAGATTGGATGATGATGGTGGAGGGGGGAAGTGAATGAGAGTGGCTTTTGCAGAATGCAAGGTGAATGATGTGGAAGTCAGGGTGAATGATGTGGGGGGAGGGGTTAATGGGGGGGTTTTGGAATCACATCCTGATGGCGATTAAATCTCAAAATGTTTCTTAGCCTGGATTGTGTTTGAGTTGAGGTTTGTGGTCTCTTTTTTGTTCTCATTAAAATATGTTTCTTTCTATATTATCAGGAAACGGTTTTCTTTACTCGCTTTTTTTTTGTTTAGTTGTTGTTTATTTTTATGTAAATATGTTTTTATTAATGAGTTGTATGTTTGTATGATTTTTTTAACCACTTTGCGACCGCCGGCTGTCAAATGACGGCCAGGCGGCGCAGCTCTCGTTCCGGGAGGGCGTCATATGACGTCCTCCCCTTCTGTGCACTGCAGGGAGCGTGCGCGCGCCGCCGGGAGCGCGCGCGCGCTCTCGCCGTGTCACTGGGCACCCGATGCGCGTGCCCAGCGGCCACGATGTCCGCTGGGCACCCGCGATTGCCCGGTAACACAGCGGGACCGTGGATCTGTGTGTGTAAACACACAGATCAACGGTCCTGTCAGAGGAGAGGAGCCGATGGTGTGTTCTCTGTACAGAGAAACACCGATCGGTCTCCTCCCCTTGTGAGTCCCCTCCCCCCACAGTAAGAATCACTCTTAGGGAACATAATTAACCCCTCCCCGCCCCCTAGTGGTTAACCCCTTCACTGCCAGTGTCATTTATACAGGAATCAATGCATTTAAATAGCATTGATTGCTGTATAAATGACAATGGTGCCAAAAATGTGTCAAAAATGTCCGATGTGTCCGCCATAATGTCGCAGTCACAATAAAAATTGCTGATCACTGCCATTACTAGTAAAAAAAAAAAATATTAATAAAAATGCTATAAAACTATCCCCTATTTTGTAAACGCTATAACTTTTGTGCAAACTAATCAATGATCGCTAATTGCGATTTTTTTTTTTACCAAAAATATGTAGAAGAATACGTATCGGCCGAAACTGAGGAAAAAAAATGTTTTTTTATATATTTTTTGGGGATATTTAGTATAGCAAAAAGTAAAAAATATTGTTTTTTTTTTAAATTTGTCGCTCTTCTTTTGTTTATTGCGCAAAAAAGAAAAACCGCAGAGGTGATCAAATACCACCAAAAGAAAGCTCTATTTGTGGGGAAAAAATGATAACAATTTCATTTGGGTACAGTGTCGTATGACTGCGCAATTGTCATTCAAAGTGCGTCAGCGCTGAAAGCTGAAAAATGGCTTGGTCAGGAAGGGGGTGAAAATGCCCTGTAGTGAGGTGGTTAATAAACAAAAATGTACACTCTAATGTCCCTCCACAGTCACACACTATTATTATTATAATACATTTATATAGCTCTGACATATACCGCAGTGCTGTACAGAGAACACTGAGCCAGTGACATCACTCTCCGTACCAGGTGAGCTTACACTCTAATATCTGCTTTTTGGTGGCATGACAGGATGTACTACAAACATAGGAAGGATAGCACAAGACAAAAATCAAACATAAAAGAAAGGCATTAGCGGGACTGATAGTGAAGTTTTGCTTTTACCTTGAATTTTTATTCTTTATTTATTGAATATTTATGCAAAGTAAGGACATTGTATTAGCGGAGTTCCGATGACTGACCATTGTGAGAGCGCCAAGAAATCCATCAAACGATGCCCGTAGCTTGTTTACCAAAAATAAATTATCTTTTGATTTTCCTGGTGTGACGGGACGCCGAATTGGCCCCCATCCATCTCCATCCTCAGGAGCGATCGTAGGAGGGTGTCACCAGTACGGTTTGGACGCTCCAATCGATCTCAACCCTGATACTCTGACACGTTTCTATACATTCTAACAATAATTGGTGTCTCTTAATGAGAAACCCCCCATCTGTCTAGTTTAGCAGCTGAGATGGGTCTGGGGGTGTCAGTATAACTCAGGAAAATATGAAATTAAACAGGTGGTAGTTGCATTTTTTTTTTTATGTTACACGATAATTGTGTAATTGTTTATAAAATGCATAGTTTAAAAAAAAAAAAAAAAAAATAACTAAAAATGATTTTAGTGTAAACAAACCCAACATAATATCCAATTTTTTGGGTAAAATATTAACCACATCAATACCGGGCACCTTCACCCCCTTCCTGCCCAGGCCAATTTTCAGCTTTCAGCGCTGTTAAGCCTCATACACACGATCGGACCGTGGACCAACTTTCCCGTGGATTTTTGTCCAAAGGGCGTTGGCCCCAAGTTGGTATTGCATACACACGGCAGGACTTTTTCAGCCAACTTTCACCAAATCACTTGGTTTTTCTGCTCTTTACCGCCACCTTTGGTCAACTTCTGTATTGTTGTCTGATCTTTTGCATTGGTTCTACATTGGTTTGTACAAAAGTCCGTTGGTTTTGTGTACACACGGTCGGACTTTGGTCCATCAGACTTTTGTTGGCAGAAAGTTGGTCCGTTCGCACAGCCAACAAAAGTCCGATGAAACCTGGAAAAAGTTGGTCCGATGGAGCGTACACACGGTCGGATGTTGGTCCAAAACAGCTAATTTGCATGTTGGTTGTCAAAAAGTCCGATCGTGTGTACGGGCCTTTACACTTTACTACTCTATAGAGATTCCCATGGATTTGACCAATCGCGATTATACACCCTCCTATCCTCAATTTACCTGCCTTCCCTCTTTAACGCCCCGTACACACGGTCGGAAATTCCGACCACAAAATCCGTCGGATTTTTTTCCGACGGATTTTGTCCGACACTGGTGTTGCATACAGACGGTCGGACAAAGTTGTCGGAAAATCTGATCATCCTGAACGTGGTGACGTTCGTTGCGTACGACGGGACTACGTAGAGGCTAGTAGCCAATAGCTTTGGTCTTGTAATGTGATCTGAGCATGCGTGGCACTTTGTCCGTCGGAATTCGCTACACACGATCGGAAAAAGTCCGATAGGACTTTGTTGTCGGAAAATTTGAGAGCAGGAGATAAAACTTTGTCCGTCGGAAAATCCGACGGAAAAAGTCAAATGGAGCCCACACACGGTTGGAATTTCCGACAACATTGTCCGATAGGACATTTTCCGTCGGAACAAGAAACCCTAGACAGACTACCGAAATAGAAATACAGACAGCAATAAAATCACTAAAACCACGTAAACGCCCAGGCAAAGATGTTTTTTCAGCTACTTATTATAACACTACTACCCCCACTCATGGTTGAAGCCTTCAACTCCCTTCTCACAGGTCACTCCTTCCGTTCAGAATCCCTAGTTGCCTCTATTTCTATGATTCCAAAACCAAACACAGACGATACCTCATTACAGACCAATATCAATACTCAATATTAAACTATTGGCTAAGATCCTCTCTAACAGATTCAATCCTATTATAGCCGCCTCAGCCCCGGAAGATTTTACCCCCCCCCCCCTTCCTGACCAGAGCACTTTTTGAGATTCGGCACTGCGTCGTTTTAACTGACAATTGCGCGGTCGTGCGACGTGGCACCCAAACAAAATTGACGTCCTTTTTTTTCCCCCACAAATAGAGCTTTCTTTTGGTGGTATTTGATCGTTTTTCTTTTTTGCTCTATAAACAAAAAAAGAGTGACAATTTTGAAAAAAAAAAAAAAGCAATATTTTTTACTTTTTGCTATAATAAATATCCCCCAAAAATATATATAAAAATAATTTCCTCAGTTTAGGCCAATACGTATTCTTCTACATATATTTGGTAAAAAAAAAACAAAAAACGCAATAAGCGCTTATTTATTGGTTTGCGCAAAAGTTATAGCATCTACAAAATAGGGCATAGATTTATGGCATTTTTATTAATAATTTATTTTTTACTAGTAATGGCGGCGATCTGCAATTTTTCTCATCACTGCGACATTATGATGGACACATTGGACACTTTTGGCACTATTTTGGGACCATTCACATTTATACAGCGATCAGTGCGATTAACCGCTTCCCGACTGGCACGGACAGGCATAAGGGAGTGCAGGTACGTCCCTTTGAATTTGCCGCCGTGCCATTGCGTGCGCGCCGGTCGGGACCTCTGTGAGTCGGATTGCGGGTCCGCAGACTCAATCGCTGCGGGGATACCCGCGATCATCTCACGGGGAGGAAGAACGGGGAGACGCTATAGTAAGCAAGCATCTTCCCGTTCTGCCTAGCAACAGTGACACTGATCTCTGCTCCCTGTGATTGGAGCAGAGATCAGTGATGTCCACAACACAGCCACGCCCCCCACAGTTAGCAACACACCCCTAGGACACACTTAACCCCTACACTGCCACCTCCAGGTTAACCCCTTCACAGGCATCAGTGCATTTGTATAGCACTAATTGCTGTATAAATGACAATGGTCCCAAAAATGTGTCAAAAATGTCCAATGTGTCCGCCATAATGTTGCAGCCACAATAAAAATCGCCACCATTACTACTAAAATATTAATAAAAATGCCATAAAACTATCCCCTATTTTGTAAACGCTATAACTTTTGCACAAACCAATCAATATACACTTAATGCGATTTTTTTTTACCAAAAATATGTAGAAGAATATGCATCGGCCCGGGATATTTATTATAGCAAAAATAATGTGTTTTTTTTCCAAATTGTCGCTCTTTTTTTGTTTGTAGCGCAAAAAATAAAAAACACAGAGGTGATCTAATACCACCAAAAGAAAGCTCTATTTGTGGGAAAAAAAGGACGTAAATTTTGTTTGGGAGCCACCTCGCACGACTGCGCAATTGTCAGTTTAAACAACGCAGTGCTGAATCGCAAAAAGTGGTCTGGTCTTAAGCCAGCAAAACGGTCCGGTCTGAAAGTGGTTAAAAATGCATTGATTACTGTGTAAATGTGACTGGCAGTGAAGGGGTTAACCAGGAGGGGGCACTGTAGGGGTTAAGTGTGTCCTAGGGAGTGATTCTCACTGTGGGAGGGGCTGTGTGTGTGATCACCGCTCCGGATAACAGGGAGCTGTGATCAGTGACGAAACACGCGTAGGGAGGCTGACATGCTGACGTCACCGCTCCTATCTAGTGGACAGGTGTTCGCAAGTCGGCTGGCTGTTTCTCTATGATCGTTATTTCCACTTTCTTGTAAGTGCAATTTTATTAGTTTTAAATAAACCATTGTTACGTTTTACATAGTGTAAAACGTAACAATGGCCGAATAAGTCTTCTTGTTTTTCTGGGTAACGGCTGATCCACCGTCCTGGTGGTTGATGCTCGAGTCCCCCCGGTCGTTTTGGTGTCCTATTCCAGTTGCCCTCCCTGTGGATTTCCAGCATCTCCCCGGATAGAGGCCCTGGCTGGGAAATTAGCCGCAGGCTTACTAAAGCTTTCCTTTTGGTAAGCGCGCATTCTATGTGGTGGAGGGGCACTGTCTTTGAGAGGTGTATTTCACAAGTACCTACACTGATGTTTTTTATGGACTGTTGATCATTTTTCACATGTTATTTTGTGTTGTAGTTCACTCACTTTCACTGCTGGGTTTTTTCATTTGTACATTTATAGCGCTGTCACATTGAATCCTATTATCTGTATTTGTGTGTATCTCACAATTTTGACAGCTGCTTAACTTTATTTTATTTTTTTTTCCATTTAGATTTTGTGCTTTTGTTTTAGCGCGGTAATTTTTAATTTTCTTATTACTGATGGGCACTGATAGGTGGCAGCGGTGGACACTGATAGCAGTGGCGAGCGCCCCCTCTCTCCAGCCACCCCCTCTGTGTACTATGGATAGAATTATGCATTGCAGCCACCCCCAAAAATCTTTCGAATTTTTGGATTTTTGAATTTCCGGATTTTCGAATTTCAAATTTTTGTTCTTTCGAACTTCCGTTCTTTTAGAAAATTTGTTTTTGAAAACCTTAGTTAAACGGTCCTTTGTTAATTCGGATGTTGGATTTTCAAATTTTGGATTTTCGTTCTTTCGAATTTCCGGATTTTCGAATTTCAAATTTTTGTTCTTTCGAACTTTCATTCTTTTAGAAAATTTGTTTTTGAAAAAATTTGTTGTAATGGTCCTTTGTTAATTCGGATGTTTCCGAATTAATGACTATGCTGAACTCGGAACGAAACTAAATTGCACATGTCTACTAGACATGGGTGCCGTCAAAAAATTTGTTTTGTTTCGTTCCGTTTCGTATAAAAAAAAAAATCGTAATTTGTAATTACATAAGTAACACAAGTCTATTGTCTATTGTTCACCAATCACTCAGAGGAAGTACGAAATCCGAAATTTCGTATTTCGTACTTCCTCTGAGTGATTGGTGAACAATAGACAATTGACTTGTATTATGTAATGTTAATACATTTTTGGATAATTCGTTATTATTCGTAGAGTGTTGATATTCGTTATACTAAATCTCGAATTCATTCGAATCATTCGTTATATCCGCTATAATTTCTTTCATATTAGTTGAAATTCATCATTTGGTAGTTTTGATTCGGATAATTTGGATCCGAAATTCGTAAACGAAATTTCTTATTTCGTACAGAATTTGTATTCGTAAAAATTTGGATTCGTACGAATTTCCGTTTCGTACGAAACTAATCGCACATGTCTAATGTCTACTTCTAAGGGACTGAGAGTTCCTGGCCTGTTAGGGGACATAGACTTTTAGCTACCAAAGAGGAATCAATGGGAGCTGTAAATAGAGAGGAAGTTGTCCCTGGTTTTGTTACTTTCAAGTTGGGCATCCCATTATTCCTATCCCCAAACAAGTTATCACCCCCCTAAAAAAAAAAAACACAAAACAAACTTGAGGATTGTTCACTGTGTTCAGATGGAGGTTGGAGCTGTTGTGTGCCTGGCTGTGCAGCAAGGTGGAACCCTGTCACCTGCAACCCCTATGGGGTAGTGCTACACTCACTTTATCCAAAACTGGATGTTGGCTTCACATGCACTTTAATGTATCCCCAGGGGCGTGTCCTGGCAGATATTAATATACAGTAGACATGTGCACTGCTGAAAGATTTGTTTGTTTTTCGTATCATTTGTTTTTTTTGTTTTTGTTTTTCGGGTCATTCGTTATGATTGCAATTCGTAAAATTAGAAAATTCGAAAATCAGAAAGAAAATCTGAAAATTCGAAAGAATACCTAACTAACTAATAATAACTAACTATTTAAATTATAGGTATTGTAATTTCCTTTCAAATTTGGCTGTTAGCGAACGAATTTGGAAATTCGAAAATTTGAAATTCCAAAAACCCGAAAATGTGAAAATCTGAAATAATGTCTAACTAATAATAAATTAACTATTACTAACTATTAAATTATAGGAATTGGAATCTTCTTTCAATTTGTCTGTTAGTGAACGTAACTAATATGAATTTATCTGAAGTTATGCATTTTCCGAAATAACGAATGCTGCATCTAAACAAATGGAACAGAACAAATTAATAATTAATAATAATAATAATAATAATAATAAAAAGGTTTTATTATTATTATTGATATTTATTATTATTCGTTACGTTCCATTCGTTTAGATGCGGCATTCGCTATTTCGGATAATTCATAACTTCGGATAAATTCATATTACTTACGTTCACTAACAGACAAATTAAAAGAAGATTCCAATTCCTATAATTTAATAGTTAGTAATAGTTAAGTTATTATTATGCGGCGTACACACGATTGGACTTTCCGGCGGGATTGTCCGCCGGACCTAGTCCAGCGGACAATCCACTGAACTTTCCAGTGGAGGTCCGCCGGACTTTCCGAACGTGTGGACTTACCCACACACACCCGGACTTTTCCAGCGGACAATGTTTGTGTTTTCGTTAATTTGGATACTTCCGAATAAACAAATTTGTCGAAATTTGTTAAAAAACAAATTTGAAACGAAACAAATTGCACATCTAATATAATATACGGAGGACGCAGTTAATGCAGACTTTGTATATATATATACAAATATATATCATCTGTTCTGATATAGCAGATGGTCTTCCGTGAAACGCGTTCACCTTGACTCTTCCAATACTCGAATGTACAGTAACAAAAAATTGAATGTAAAAACATGGCTGTACGTTTGTCGGAGACGAGGACTGAGATGAGTCAGAGTTTATATAACTGTACACTTGTATGAATACAAAGAAAGATTTGCAGCTTTTATCATTGCCATTGTTATATAAAAAGTCATTGCTTTCATTAATTCATGAATAGAAGAAAGCACTCATAACATTTTACAAATTTTATGTGATAAAACAAATCAAAATTAACGCTTGAGTGTCTCTAAACAATCCCTACAAGGACATAAAACAATAAAAAAAAAATGTATACAGTCCTCTAAAAGTAAATCCCTTATACCTCATCCTGCTGTTGATGGAGAGCCAATGACGAAACGCGTTGGTCGAGACCAATAGGAACACTTCATCATGTCACACTCATAAGAGGTCTGCAGAGAATTTCGTAAGTAATGCCGTTTTTTGGAAAAAAAAATTATTTTAATGCAAAACAACAAACAAAAAACACAAGATATAACCCAATTTTTGGGTAAAATATAAAAGGTGATGTTACGGCGAGTAAATAGATAACCAACATGGAATGTAAACATCCCTTGTAATAAAAATAATAGATGACAGGCCCTCTTTATGGAGAGATATGGAGTCTATAAGACCCCAAATTTCTCCTCTACCTTTGAAAAAGATAATAAATAAAATAGATCTTTTGCTTTAAAATGGAAAAAAAAAGTTTACTTCCTCCCTAGACTGGAAGTGACGTCATGATGTTGCTCTAGTCCTCCTAGATCATAGAGGTGATCAGATCATCTATTCTCCGTTCACCTCTATGGCGTCAGATCGCTTCCTGGGCTCGCTGCTAAGAACAGTAAGTCCAAGAAACACTGAAGAATGTTGGGGGGGAGGGGGGTGACGGCACTTTTTGAAAGCGACCTAGCGGCTCAGAATGCCTTCATTAGAAAGAGAATCGCTGGGTGATGCACAGTCATTTGGTGGAGGGGGAATTATGGTGTGGGAGTTGTTTTTCAGGGGTTGGACTTGGCCTCTTAGTTCCAGTTAAGGCGTCAGCATACCAAGACATTTTGGACAATTTCATGCTCCCAACTTTGTGGGAACAGTTTGGGGATGACCCCTTCCTGTTCCAACATGACTGCACACCAGTTGTCAGGGAAATACCGTACTTCGTCGCCGGGTTCCGGGTATGCGCACGCGCGGTAGAGCGGCTCAGCGAACAGTACAGGTACGCCGGGTAGCGGGTGCGCATGCGCGGGCCCATGTCGCTCGGGTATCGGATGCAGCTCAGCCAGTGCGGCTCACCGCTGTGCGCGGCGCTGACAGAGGACGAGTGCGCATGCGCACTCGTCCGGGTATCCCACCTGACCACTTACCTGGCCTATAAAAGGCTTCCTCTGTCTCTTCACAAATCGCTGGTTTGTTGTCTCTTCCTGAGTCCTGGCTCCAGTCCTTGTATCCAGTATCCTGTATCCTGTACCTTGTATCCAGTACCTTGTATCCTGTACCTGCTTGATTACCTGTGCCTGACCCGGAACCCGCTTGACCACCGCTGCTGTTACCTGTGTTTGACCCTCGGCCTGCTTACTGGACATTCTCTGAGTTACTTACCTGTGTTTGACCCCTGGCCTGCTTCCTGGATACCTCTGCTGCCTGATTACCTGTGCTTGACCCTCGGCCTGCGTACTGGACATTCTCCGAGTTACTTACCTGTGTTTGACCCCTGGCCTGCTTCCTGGATACCTCTGCTGCCTGATTACCTGTGCTTGACCCTCGGCCTGCTTACTGGACATTCTCCGAGTTACTTACCTGTGTTTGACCCCTGGCCTGCTTCCTGGATACCTCTGCTGCTTGATTACCTGTGCTTGACCCTCGGCCTGCTTACTGGACATTCTCTGAGTTACTTACCTGTGTTTGACCCCTGGCCTGCTTCCTGGATACCTCTGCTGCCTGATTACCTGTGCTTGACCCTCGGCCTGCTTACTGGACATTCTCTGAGTTACTTACCTGTGTTTGACCCCTGGCCTGCTACTGGATACCTCTTCTGCCTGATTACCCGTGTTTGACCTTCGGCTTGCCTACTGGACATTCTCTGAAGTTACTTGTGTTTGACCCTCTGCTCGGTGTTCTGGACTTCTAGTTCTCACATGCACCTAAGGGTCCTCCTCCAGTACACGTTCTGGTACCTACGTAACCTCTGCCTCATCACGGTCCTGCCAGGTGTCTACTTCCAGTGCAGCATCAGCCTCTCCTGGTCAACGTCGCTACTGCACACCACCTGCAACACACCTGCTGGCAACCCGTGCATCTTTGTGCCCGGTGACCTTTGTATCCACTCCAGAGGCATCGTGCACCTAGTCGCAAGGGGAGCAGCTCTCAGCATTTCGGCCCGGGTGAGTACCTGTGACACCAGTGCACAAATCAAGGTCCATAAAAGACATGGATGAGCGAGTTTGGGGTGGAGGAACTTGACTGGCCTGCACAGAGTCCTGACCTCAACCCAATAGAGCACCTTTG
This sequence comes from Lithobates sylvaticus, assembly GCA_028564925.1. Classification (NCBI taxonomy): domain Eukaryota; kingdom Metazoa; phylum Chordata; class Amphibia; order Anura; family Ranidae; genus Lithobates; species Lithobates sylvaticus. The sequence continues at coordinate 9,355,032 of CM053028.1, read as the reverse complement.
GGATGAATTGGAGCGGAGACTGCAAACCAGGCCCTCTCATCCAACATCAGTGCCTGACCTCACAAATGGGCTTCTGGAAGAATGGTCAAACATTCCCATAGACACACTCCTAAACCTTGTGGACAGCCTTTCCCAGAAGAGTTGAAGCTGTTATAGCTGCAAAGGGTGGGCCAACTCAATATTGAACCCTACGGACTATGACTGGGACGCCATTAAAGTTCATGTGCGTGTGAAGGCAGGCGTCCCAATACTTTTGGCAATATAGAGTACATTCATATTGTGGTTGTGAGGTGGTTATACTATAACATTGGTTCCTTTGTGTTCCGTTAGATTGTAAGCATCTATGAGGAGGACTCTCTGAACCCTCCTGCATTGGATTCTTCTTTTCAGAATTTTTGGTCTTTTTTTCATTTGTATTGAATAAAACGATAAGATGTTGTTGTGTCCAAAATGCACCTGTACAATATGCAATGGATTGTAATTATAGCTCTGACCTTTATCTTTATTCTTCTGAACTTTTCAACAAAAATTAAAGCTTAAAAAATAAAAACCCCTCTCTGTTTTGTAGAGCGTGCTCGGTGGAAATGATCAAGTGCTTTTGACCTTTTCTTTAAGAGGAAGAACTCATCTGGTGAGTGTGCTTTTTAGAAGATGGTGGAATACACCGAGTACCGCACCGAAGAGAGAGAGTGGCTCTTGTTACGCAGGAGTATGCTGATAATGGATTCTGCGTAGGCGGTGACCCCCATGTGCTACATTTACATTTTATACAAAGGCTGCCTGATACATGGAGATTTTATCATTGACATTCAATAGGATGGTGTTTATTGTCAGATGTAATTTTTATACTTTTTATTTATTTTATATCCTGTTTATGTGTAGAGCATCCCTTCTAGGGATGGGCCGAAGGACCCCCTGTTCGGTTCGCACCAGAACTCTGGAACATCAGGAAAGTTCGGAACCAAATAACGAACCCCATTGAAGTCTATGGGACCCGAACTTGAAAAATAAAAAGGTGCCCATTTCGAAGGCTTATATGCAAGTTTATTGGGCATACAATGGTTATGGTGGTCTGGGTACTGCCCTGGGGGACATGTATAACTGAAAAAAAAGTTTGTAAAAAACATAATTTTTACATGAGCCGTGATTTATTGATGCTTGAAGTGAAAGTATAAAAATGTATTGCTTTTATTATAGTGCTTGGGGGGTCCCCATAGTCCACCTGTAAAGTGGTGCATCTGTATGATGTATAGAACATGCTGCAGCAATAATTGTGTTTAAAAAGCCCAAAAAATTACATTTTCCCTGCAAGCTTTCTTCATTTTGTAAGCAACGGCTTGGGGAGCCAGTCTGTACGATGAGCCCACAATGTAGTGCACAGGGAACAAGATTATACATTTTTTTTATAAATTCTGGTTTCTCTACCACAGACTTTGGATTTCTACTTCTGTAACGGGTGCTGAAAAATTGTTCTTTGGGTGTCGGTGGCGCCTTCACACCGTAAGCCTATAGAGGTACTCTTGATGAAAGCAAGAATGGGCCTTGCTGTCAAAAATTGTAATGATAGGCACCTGTCAAACAGGTGCAGGAAAATTGGTCTTTGGGTGTTAATTGTGCCCATGAAACCTACACCAAAAACATTCTTCCAGATGAAATCAACACCCACAGCACTGAGCAGCCTAGATGTCCTGCAGAGATTCCACATCCCAAAAACACTTAATCAGCAACATCGGCATCAGGGGCTTCATATATGCTGGTAATCCAAGACTGATTTATTTTGATAAAAGTCAGACGGTCCACGGAGTCTGTGGTCAGACAAGTTATATGATCAGTAACAAAACCTCCAGCAGCACTGAATGCCCATTCGGAAAGCACGCTGGATGCAGGGCAGCACAGTAGCTTCGTTTCACACTGGGCAAGTTCTGGCCAGTGGTCTATTCTCATGATCCAGTAAGTCAGTGGATCGTCGACTGGAAAGCTCTCCAGCTCTCTTTTTGCCCCTAGATAATCGTCCACCATGTACATGTGCTACAAATGGCTGGTATAGAAAGAATACTTTTATAGTGTGGGACCGGATTAAGAGCAATGAGCCATGATTGAATACAGTCATCATAACAGCGTCCAATCATGGCTCTGACAGTGTTCTGTGCCCCGATTGGGCGAAGCTTTCTTTACTTGAGCAAATCAGGGCTTTCAATGCACTTTCAATGCACTGTGTGGCCACAATGTTACTTTGTATCTCTCTATCTCCAATATGATGTTTATAAACAGAGAGATACAAAGTAACATTGTTTATAAACATTGTCCAGATACTTTATAAACATTGTCCAGATGCAAGATAGAGAAATAAAAAGTATCTGCACAATGTTTGTAAACAATGTTACTTTGTATCTCTCTGTTTATAAACTTTGGATTGGAGATAGAGAGATACAATGTAACATTTTTTATAAACATTGTACAGATGCAAGATAGAGAAATACAAAGTAACATTGTTTATAAACATTCTTCAAATTAGAGAGAGAGAGAGATATATAAAGTAACATTGTTTATAAACATTGTCCAGATACTTTGTATTTCTCTATTGTGCATCTGGACAATGTTTATAAACAATGTTACATTGTATCTCTCTATATCCAATCTGAAGAATGTTTATGAACAATGTTACTTTGTATTGCTCTATCTTGCATCTTGACAATGTTTATAAACAATGTTACATTGTATCTCTCTATCTTTAATCCAAAGTTTATAAACAGAGAGATACAAAGTAACATTGTGTATAAACATTGTCCAGATACTTTGTTTTTCTCTATCTTGCATCTGGACAATGTTTATAAAGTATCTGGACAATGTTTATAAAGTATCCCAAGAATGTTTATGAACAATGTTACTTTGTATTTCTCTATCTTGCATCTGGACAATGTTTATAAACAATTCTACTTTGTATCTCTCTATCTCTATTCTGAAGAATGTTTATAAACAATGTTACTTTGTATGTCTCTAACATTGTTTATAAACATTCTTCATATTGGAGATAGGAGGGATACAATGTAACATTATTTCTAAACATTGTCAAGATGCAAGAGTATAGAGAGATACAAAGTATAAACAATGTTACTTTGTATTTCTCTATCTTGCATCAGGACAATGTTTATAAACAATGCTACATTGTATACCCTCTGTCTCCCATCTGAACAATGTATTATTCTATTCTTTTATTTTCTAATCTATTCTATTTTATTCTATTTGATTCCTTTATTGTCTATTTTCTATTATTTTCTATTCTGCTTTATTCTATTCCATTTCTTTATTTTCTATTCTATTTTATTCTATTAAGCAGCCTAAGTAGGAATCATCATTTTATTTCACTTTTATACCTCACTGTACCTTACATTTATTGCAATATGTTTCCATTTCGAATTCAAATTTATTTTCAAATTCAACGCTATATTAAAATTTGAATTTAAATTCATTTTGGAATTCGGATAGTTCATTTTGTTATAACTTATTTTGGATTTTTGAAATTCATTACTATTGTAAATCGGAAATTCAGATAAATCCAAATTTACGAAGAACGAGAATTTCGTCAGAATTTCGATTCGGATCGAATCCGGATAATGAAAATTTTGTCTGAATTTCGAATCGCAATGCAACAAATTGCACATAAAAAAAAGAACGGTCCACTCGGGCAATCATATTACCAGTGGTGGGACCTACCTGTCAGGGTGGGCGGGGCATGATGCAAGGTGTTCAGACATTGCTCTCTGTATTCTCTCCACTTCTGGACTGTATCGGATAAAGAAACGGCCGCACTCTGGAAGAGAAGAAGAAATCCGGGTTATTTCATAGCAGAACTTTCTACAGAACGTTCAAAAGAAAATGCAGTGTAGCGCAACATAGCACAACATAAAGCAAACATAATATACAATATCTCTCGTCGTTACTCTCTGTATATCCACGCCTTTTCCAAATAAAGAAACTTCAGTGAAAATGATATCTGACACAAAATAAAAATGAACGTGAAAGATCCTCCAACTCAGTAGTGACGTCACAGGCTCGGCTCCTCCCTAGACGCGTTGCGCCTGATAATTGGGCTTCTTCAGTAGGCCTAGATCGAACCGCACTAGGTGGTGAGCCGACTTTTTAGCCCGGTATTTCAATAAAAACTTCAAAACGGAAGGGCACTATGTCTTTGCCCTTTTACAGTGCCTTGAAAAAGTATTTATACCCCTTGAATATGTTCCTCATTTTGTCATGTTACAATCAAAAATGTAAATACATTTTTGGGGATTTTATGTGATAGACCGACACAAAGCGGCACATAATTGTGAAGTGGAAGGAAAATGATAAATGGTCTTCAAACATTTTTACAAATAATACAAAGAGAAAATTGCGCTGGACAAAAAAACTAAAAATGAAAAATGAAAGCAGCAACCGAAATGTGATAAGCATATAAAAAGTAAAATTGGAAGAGGCTGCGCTGTATTAAATTTGAGTAAACCACAATAATTGGTGCCAAAAACGTGATAACAGTGTCAGTGCATATACCTCACTCGTTAAGAGTGAAAAATGACTAGTGAAAATGATGAATGAGATTGCTAAGTATCCATAACGGTTATAGCAATCAGATAGTCTACCAAAAAACCATACAAAATTAATTATATAGTATCAACAAAATTCAGTGAACTTAGTATCCAAACAAAGTAAAATTGTGATATACAGTACAAAGAATTAAAGTGGGCTGTATAGTACCCAACGTTGGTGATTAATGGGCTTAGTAACCCAACAAATTGTCAAATTGTATTATACCGTGCATTGATAAATGTCCAAATAAACTAGTATAATAACCCAAAAAGTGAAAAACAAAGTCCAAATAGGTTGCGAGATCAATCAAAACCAGCAGTAAATGGCTTCCGCGTGTTGAAAAATGGTGACTTTGTGTAGATTCAAATTTAAAGTGACAAGTGCTTGTGGAAATCCCTCCACCAGAAAGATTGCAGGCTTACCAGACTGTGGAGGGAAACTCGCATGTGGCTTAATACCCAGCCAGGGCCTTGACTTCCACCGTAGCTCGCTTACACCCCTCGCGATATCCAGAAAGGCTGCTCGCTTCAGATGCAGGAAAAAGCGGGGCTCACCACTGGTAATAGTGGGTCGTAGCCTCTGGGTTGCATAAGCTAATTTAATGGATCTCCGGAAAGGTTGGCCCAAAAAGAAAAAGAGGGGGACACACCATGGGTGGAATCCAAAGGATTTATTTGATAAAAAGTGCCGATAAGCACAAAAAAACAGGATACATAAAAACAGTTGTAGATACTCTTAAAATTATGCGGCCGGCCGGCAGCAGTACTCGTCCGTGCTAGGACGTAAGACGCGGTGACGTCAGCACGTCGCTCCTCCCTACGCGTTTCGTCCCATGATTACGTCACTCTCTGACGAAACGCGTAGGGAGGAGCGACGTGCTGACGTCACCGCGTCTTACGTCCTAGCACGGACGAGTACTGCTGCCGGCCGGCCGCATAATTTTAAGAGTATCTACAACTGTTTTTATGTATCCTGTTTTTTTGTGCTTATCGGCACTTTTTATCAAATAAATCCTTTGGATTCCACCCATGGTGTGTCCCCCTCTTTTTCTTTTTGGGCCAACCTTTCCGGAGATCCATTAAATTAGCTTATGCAACCCAGAGGCTACGACCCACTATTACCAGTGGTGAGCCCCGCTTTTTCCTGCATCTGAAGCGAGCAGCCTTTCTGGATATCGCGAGGGGTGTAAGCGAGCTACGGTGGAAGTCAAGGCCCTGGCTGGGTATTAAGCCACATGCGAGTTTCCCTCCACAGTCTGGTAAGCCTGCAATCTTTCTGGTGGAGGGATTCCCACAAGCACTTGTCACTTTAAATTTGAATCTACACAAAGTCACCATTTTTCAACACGCGGAAGCCATTTACTGCTGGTTTTGATTGATCTCGCAACCTATTTGTACTTTGTTTTTCACTTTTTGGGTTATTATACTAGTTTATTTGGACATTTATCAATGCACGGTATAATACAATTTGACAATTTGTTGGGTTACTAAGCCCATTAATCACCAACGTTGGGTACTATACAGCCCACTTTAATTCTTTGTACTGTATATCACAATTTTACTTTGTTTGGATACTAAGTTCACTGAATTTTGTTGATACTATATAATTAATTTTGTATGGTTTTTTGGTAGACTATCTGATTGCTATAACCGTTATGGATACTTAGCAATCTCATTCATCATTTTCACTAGTCATTTTTCACTCTTAACGAGTGAGGTATATGCACTGACACTGTTATCACGTTTTTGGCACCAATTATTGTGGTTTACTCATTTTTACAAATAAAGATGTGAAAATTGTGGCATGCATTTGTATTCAGCCCCCTTTACTCTGGTACCCCTAATGACTCTATGCCCTTGGAGGAACAGAGGGACATCAAATGTCAGTTTTGCCCTCTGGCCTTAAAGGGCCCTTTTTTTTTCTTGGAAAAAATACGTTTTTTTTATTGAAAAAAAATATTCTTTTTTTTTATTGGAAAAAATCTATTTTTTTTTATTGGAAAAAAATATATTTTTTTTATTGGAAAAAAAATAAAAAAAATTTATTGAAAAAAAAAAAAAGATTATTTTTTTTTTTTTTATTGCTTTTAAGTGTAAATGTGAGATCTGAGGTCTTTTTGACCCCAGATCTCACATTGAAGAGGTCCTGTCATGCTTTTTTTCTATTACAAGGGATGTTAACATGTCTTGTAATATTAATAAAAGTGACCCAAATATTTATTTTTAAGGGACAGTGTAAAAAAATAAAAATAAAATAAAAGAAGTAAAATAGAAAATAATAAAAAATAAATTTAAGCGCACTGCACAAAAGCAACCAGTTGAAGTTTTTAAATGTCGCCTATGAAGATTTTTAAGTGCCAAAGTTTGTCGCCATTCCACGAGCGGGCGCAATTTTGAAGCATAACATGCTGGATATCAATTTACTCAGCATAGCATTATCTTTCACAATATAGAAAATTGGGCTAACTTTACTGTTTTCTTATTTTTTCATTAAAAAAACGTGTTTGTAAGACCGCTGCGCAAATATGGTGTGACATAAAGTATTGCAACGACCTCCTTTTATTTTCTAGGGTATCTGAAAGAAAAAAATATATTATATATTTATATATATATATATATATATATATATATATATATATAATTAGAGCTGCACGATTAATCGTTAAGAATCGTTATCGTGATTTTTTTCCCGTTGCAATCTTGACAAAATATTTCTCGATTTCTATGCAGAGAATTCTCTCTGCTCTGCTAAAGCCGACAGCCTCAAAAGAAAGGGGAAAAAAAAAAACGGCAGTCTGCCAAGAATCACAATATTGTTTAGCAGTGCAGCTTAAGTATAAACATTTTAACAATTTGTCTTTTGTTAGATCAAAGGAATAGACTTTGGTGTGTAAATGAGGGAAGTTTAATCACTTAAAGCGGTTCTGCACTGGGGTTTTTTTTTTTTTTTTTTTTTTGGGGAATAGGCTAAGGGGTAATAGGAAAATTAGGGGACTCACCTGTTCCATCTTCATTCGTGATCGCTGCCGGTTTTCGTCCGATGAAGTTCTTTATCTTCTTCTTTTGTGCTGGGGGCCATCTTGCCTGTGGGCATGTGAAACCCCACAGGCACTTTAGATGGCCCAGCATGCACCGCCGTTACTCGCTCGTGCGCAGTAACGGCAAAGTGCAGCTCACGTTCTCCGAAATCTCACGAGATGTCGGCACATCTGCCGACATCTCGCGAGATTTCGGAAGATGTGTCCGAAATCTCGCGAGTTTTCGGAAGATGTGTCCGAAATCTCGCGAGATTTCGGAAGATGTGTCCGAAATCTCGCGAGATTTCGGAAGATGTGCCCGAAATCTCGCGAGATTTCGGAAGATGCCCGCACAGGCTCCTGGGATCAATGACACCAGATCCCAGGAGACAGTGCGTCGTGACGAGGATCCCCGCACAGACCCCGCCCAGCCCCGCAGAGACAGAGGACCGGAAGTCATCGATTACAAGGTAAGTGAAAAAAAAAACACATTTCATTTAGTACTCTTTGCCTGATTTGGAAGGCAAAGAGATTTACTAAATAAAATGAACCGCTTTAAACACTAAACCTTTTTCCCCTCTGTGTACTATGGATAGAATTATGCATTGCAGCCACCCCCAAAAATCTTTCCAATTTTTGGATTTTTGAATTTCAGATTTTCGTTCTTTCAAATTTCCGGATTTTCGAATTTCGAATTTTTGTTCTTTCGAACTTTCGTTCTTTTAGAAAATTTGTTTTTGAAAAAATTAGTTAAACGGTCCTTTGTTAATTTGGATGTTGGATTTTTAAATTTTGGATTTTCATTCTTTCGAATTTTCGGATTTTTGAATTTTAGGTTTTCGTTCTTTCGAATTTCCGGATTTTCTTATTTCGAATTTTTGTTCTTTCGAACTTTCGTTCTTTTAGTAAAAAAAATTGGAAAAAATGTGTTAAACGGTCCTTTGTTAATTCGGATGTTTCCGAATTAATGACTATGCTGAACTCGAAGCAAAACTAAATTGCACATGTCTACTAGACATGGAAGCCGTCAAAAAATTTGTTTTGTTTCGTATAAAAAAAAAAAATCGTAATTTGTAATTACATAAGTAACACAAGTCTATTGTTTATTGTTCACCAATCACTCAGAGGAAGTACGAAATCCGAAATTTCGTTTACGAATGCGAAATTTCGTATTTCGTACTTCCTCTGAGTGATTGGTGAACAATAGACAATAGACTTGTGTTATGTAACGTTAATACGTTTTTGGATAATTTGTTATTATTCGTAGAGTGTCGATATTCGTTATACTGAATCTCAATTTCATTTGAATCATTCGTTATATCTGCTATAATTTCTTTCATATTAGTTGAAATTCATCATTTGGTAGTTTGGATTCGGATAATTTGGATCCGAAATTTGTAAACGAAATTTCCTATTTCGTACAGAATTCGTATTCGTAAAAATTTGTAATTCGGATTCGTACGAATGTACGAATTTCGAAAAATTTGTACAAATTTCGAAAAATTTGTACGAATTTCGAAAAATTTGTACGAATTTCGAAAAATTTGTACGAATTTCGAAAAATTTGTACGAATTTCCGTTTCGTACGAAACTAATCGCACATGTCTAATGTCTACTTCTAAGGGACTGAGAGTTCCTGGCCTGTTAGGGGACATAGACTTTTAGCTACCAAAGAGGAATCAACGGGAGCTGTAAATAGAGAGGTAGTTGTCCCTGGTTTTGTTACTTTCAAGTTGGGTGTCCCATTATTCCTATCCCCAAACAATCACCCCCCTAAAAAAAAAAAAACACAAAACAAACTTGAGGACTGTTCACTGTGTTCAGATGGAGGTTGGAGCTGTTGTGTACCTGGCTGTGCAGCAAGGTGGAACCCTGTCACCTGCAACCCCTACTGGGTTGTGCTACACTCACTTTATCCAAAACTGGAAAAAAAAAAAATGTTGGCTTCACATGCACTTTAATGTATCCCCAGCAGGGGGCGTTGTCCTGGCAGATATTAATATACAGTAGACATGTGCACTGCTGAAAGATTTGTTTGTTTTCGTTTCATTTGTTTTGGTTTTTCGGGTCATTCATTATGATTGCAATTCGTAAAATTAGAAAATTCGGAAATTCGAAAATCAGAAAGAAAATCTGAAAATTCGAAAGAATACCTAACTAACTAATAATAACTAACTATTTAAATTATAGGTATTGTAATTTCCTTTCAAATTTGGCTGTTAGCGAATGAATTTGGAAATTCGAAATTCCAAAAACCCGAGAATCTGAAAATCTGAAATAATGACCAACTAATAATAACTTAACTATTACTAACTATTAAATTATAGGAATTGGAATCTTCTTTCAATTTGTCTGTTAGTGAACGTAACTAATATGAATTTATCTGAAGTTATGCATTTTCCGAAATAACGAATGCTGCATCTAAACAAATGGAACAGAACAAATTAATAATTAATAATAATAATAATAATAAAAAGGTTTTATTATTATTATTGATATTTATTATTATTAGTTACGTTCCATTCGTTTAGATGCGGCATTCGCTATTTCGGATAATTCATAACTTCGGATAAATTCATATTACTTACGTTCACTAACAGACAAATTAAAAGAAGATTCCAATTCCTATAATTTAATAGTTAGTAATAGTTAAGTTATTATTATGCGGCGTACACACGATTGGACTTTCCGGCGGGATTGTCCGCCGGACCTAGTCCAGCGGACAATCCACTGAACTTTTCAGTGGAGGTCCGCCGGACTTTCCGAACGTGTGGACTTACCCACACACACCCGGACTTTTCCGGCGGACAATGTTTGTGTTTTCGTTAATTTGGATACTTCCGAATAAACAAATTTGTCGAAATTTGTTAAAAAACAAATTTGAAACGAAACAAATTGCACATCTAATATAATATACGGAGGACGCAGTTAATGCAGACTTTGTATATATATATATATACAAATATATATCATCTGTTCTGATATAGCGGATGGTCTTCCGTGAAACGCGTTCACCTTGACTCTTCCAATACTCGAATGTACAGTAACAAAAAATTGAATGTAAAAACATGGCTGTACGTTTGTCGGAGACGAGGACTGAGATGAGTCAGAGTTTATATAACTGTACACTTGTATGAATACAAAGAAAGATTTGCAGCTTTTATCATTGCCATTGTTATATAAAAAGTCATTGCTTTCATTAATTCATGAATAGAAGAAAGCACTCATAACATTTTACAAATTTTATGTGATAAAACAAATCAAAATTAACGCTCGAGTGTCTCTAAACAATCCCTACAAGGATATAAAATTTTTTTTTTTAAAAAATGTATACAGTCCTCTAAAAGTAAATCCCTTATACCTCATCCTGCTGTTGATGGAGAGCCAATGACGAAACGCGTTTGTCGAGATCAATAGGAACACTTCATCATGTCACACTCATAAGAGGTCTGCAGAGAATTTCATAAGTAATGCCATTTTTTGGAAAAAAAATAATTTTAATGCAAAAAAAAGATATAAACCAATTTTTGGGTGAAATATAAAAGGTGATGTTGCGGCGAGTAAATAGATAACCAACATCGCATCTTATCGCCACGCTCGTTTTTACAGGTTACCTGTTTAGAGTTACACAGGAGGTGTAGTGCTAAAATTATTGCTCTCACTCTAACATTTGCGGCGATACATTACACATACAGTGGTGTGAAAAAGTGTTTGCCCCCTTCCTCATTTCCTGTTCCTTTGCATGTTTGTCACACTTAAGTGTTTCGGAACATCAAACCAATTTAAACAATAGTCAAGGACAACACAAGTAAACACAAAATGCAATTTGTAAATGAAGGTGTTTATTATTAAAGGTGAAAAAAATTCATGGCCCTGTGTGAAAAAGTGATTGCCCCCTAAACCTAATAACTGGTTGGGCCACCCTTAGCAGCAACAACTGCAACCAAGAAAAAGAACATTATACCAACAGTAAAATATGGTGGTGGTAGTGTGATGGTCTGGGGCTGTTTTGCTGCTTCAGGACCTGGAAGACTTGCCGTGATAACAGGAACTATGAATTCTGCTGTCTACCAAGAGATCCTGAAGGAGAATGTCCGACCATCTGTTCGTGTACTCAAGCTGAAACGAACTTGGGTTCTGCAGCAGGACAATGATCCTAAACACACCAGCAAGTCCACCACCGAATGGCTGAAGAAAAACAAAATGAAGACTTTGAAGAGGCCTAGCCAAAGTCCAGACCTGAATCCTATTGAGATGTTGTGGTATGACCTTAAAAAGGCCGTTCATGCTCGAAAACCCTCTAATGTAACTGAATTAGGACAATTCTGCAAAGATGAGTGGGCCAAAATTCCTCCAGGACGCTGTAAAAGCCTCATTGCACGTTATCGCAAACGCTTGGTTGCAGTTGTTGCTGCTAAGGGTGGCCCAACCAGTTATTAGGTTTAGGGGGCAATCACTTTTTCACACAGGGCCATGATGGTTTGGATTTTTTTTCACCTTTAATAATAAACACCTTCATTTACAAATTGCATTTTGTGTTTACTTGTGTTGTCCTTGACTATTGTTTAAATTGGTTTGATGTTCCGAAACACTTAAGTGTGACAAACATGCAAAGGAACAGGAAATGAGGAAGGGGGCAAACACTTTTTCACACCACTGTATGTGAATACCTTTTACATAAGCGTGTGTGACTTACGTATGCATTCGCTTCTGCGAACGAGCACAGAGAGATTTCACTTAATTATTTTTTTTTATGCTGTCCCTTTTAATTGTTTTTATTATTTTTTTTTATCACTTTTATTCCTATTACAAGGAATGTAAACATCCCTTGTAATAAAAATAATAGATGACAGGCCCTCTTTATGGAGAGATATGGAGTCTATAAGACCCCAAATTTCTCCTCTACCTTTGAAAAAAATAATAAAAAAAATAGATCTTTTGCTTTAAAATGGAAAAAAAAAAAGTTTACTTCCTCCATCGACTGGAAGTGACGTCATGATGATGTTGCTCTAGTCCTCCTAGATCATAGAGGTGATCAGATCATCTATTCTCCGTTCACCTCTATGGCGTCAGATCGCTTCCTGGGCTCGCTGCTAAGAACAGTAAGTCCAAGAAACACTGAAGAATGTTTGGGGGGAATGGGGGTGACGGCGCTTTTTGAAAGTGACCTAGCGGCTCAGATTGCCTTCATTAGAAAGAGAATCGCTGGGTGATGCACAGTCATTTGGTGGAGGGGGAATTATGGTGGGGGGTTGTTTTTCAGGGGTTGGACTTGGCCTCTTAGTTCCAGTTAAGGCGTCAGCATACCAAGACATTTTGGACAATTTCATGCTCCCAACTTTGTGGGAACAGTTTGGGGATGACCCCTTCCTGTTCCAACATGACTGCCCACCAGTGCACAAAACAAGGTCCATAAAGACATAGATGAGCGAGTTTGGGGTGGAGGAACTTGACTGGCCTGCACAGAGTCCTGACCTCAACCCAATAGAGCACCTTTGGGATGAATTGGAGCAGAGACTGCAAACCAGGCCCTCTCATCCAACATCAGTGCCTGACCTCACAAATGGGCTTCTGGAAGAATGGTCAAACATTCCCATAGACACACTCCTAAACCTTGTGGACAGCCTTTCCCAGAAGAGTTGAAGCTGTTATAGCTGCAAAGGGTGGGCCAACTCAATATTGAACCCTACAGACTATGACTGGGCGCCATTAAAGTTCATGTGCGTGTGAAGGCAGTGGTCCCAATACATTTGGCAATATAGTGTATATTCATATTGGGGTTGTGAGGTGGTTATACTACAACATTGGTTCCTTTGTGTTCCGTTAGATTGTAAGCATCTATGAGGAGGACTCTCTGAACCCTCCTGCATTGGATTCTTCTTTTCAGAATTTTTGGTCTTTTTTCATTTTGTATTGAATAAAACGATAAGATGTTGTTGTGTCCACAATGCACCTGTACAATATGCAATGAATTGTAATTATAGCTCTGACCTTTATCTTTATTCTTCTGAACTTTTCAACAAAAATTAAAGCTTAAAAAATAAAAACCCCTCTCTGTTTTGTAGAGCGTGCTCGGTGGAAATGATCAAGTGCTTTTGACCTTTTCTTTAAGAGGAAGAACTCATCTGGTGAGTGTGCTTTTTAGAAGATGGTGGAATACACCGAGTACCGCACCGAAGAGAGAGAGTGGCTCTTGTTACGCAGGAGTATGCTGATAATGGATTCTGCGTAGGCGGTGACCCCCATGTGCTACATTTACATTTTATACAAAGGCTGCCTGATACATGGAGATTTTATCATTGACATTCAATAGGATGGTGTTTATTGTCAGATGTCATTTTTATACTTTTTATTTATTTTATATCCTGTTTATGTGTAGAGCATCCCTTCTAGGGATGGGCCGAAGGACCCCCTGTTCGGTTCGCACCAGAACTCTGGAACATCAGGAAAGTTCGGAACCAAATAACGAACCCCATTGAAGTCTATGGGACCCGAACTTGAAAAATAAAAAGGTGCCCATTTCGAAGGCTTATATGCAAGTTTATTTGGCATACCATGGTTATGGTGGTCTGGGTACTGCCCTGGGGGACATGTATAATTGAAAAAAAAGTTTGTAAAAAACATAATTTTTACATGAGCCGTGATTTATTGATGCTTGAAGTGAAAGTATAAAAATGTATTGCTTTTATTATAGTGCTTGGGGGGTCCCCATAGTCCACCTGTAAAGTGGTGCATCTGTATGATGTATAGAACATGCTGCAGCAATAATTGTGTTTAAAAAGCCCAAAAAATTACATTTTCCCTGCAAGCTTTCTTCATTTTGTAAGCAACGGCTTGGGGAGCCAGTCTGTACGATGAGCCCACAATGTAGTGCACAGGGAACAAGATTATAATTTTTTTTTATAAATTCTGGTTTCTCTACCACAGACTTTGGATTTCTAATTCTGTAACGGGTGCTGAAAAATTGATCTTTGGGTGTCGGTGGCGCCTTCACACCGTAAGCCTATAGAGGTACTCTTGATGAAAGTAAGAATTGGCCTTGCTGTCAAAAATTGTAATGATAGGCACCTGTCAAACAGGTGCAGAAAAATTGGTCTTTGGGTGTTAATTGTGCCCATGAAACCTATACCAAAAACATTCTTCCAGATGAAATCAACACCCAGAACACTATGCAGCCTAGATGTCCTGCAGAGATTCCACATCCCAAAAACACTTAATCAGCAACATCGGCATCAGGGGCTTCATATCTGCTGGTAATCCAGGACTGATTTATTTTGATAAAAGTCAGACGGTCCACGGAGTCTGTGGTCAGACAAGTTATATGATCAGTAACAAAACCTCCAGCAGCACTGAATGCCCATTCGGAAAGCACGCTGGATGCAGGGCAGCACAGTAGCTTCGTTTCACACTGGGCAAGTTCTGGCCAGTGGTCTATTCTCATGATCCAGTAAGTCAGTGGATCGTCGACTGGAAAGCTCTCCAGCTCTCTTTTTGCCCCTAGATAATCGTCCACCATGTACATGTGCTACAAATGGCTGGTATAGAAAGAATACTTTTATAGTGTGGGACCGGATTAAGAGCAATGAGCCATGATTGAATACAGTCATCATAACAGCGTCCAATCATGGCTCTGACAGTGCTCTGTGCCCCGATTGGGCGAAGCTTTCTTTACTTGAGCAAATCAGGGCTTTCAATGCACTTTCAATGCACTGTGTGGCCACAATGTTACTTTGTATCTCTCTATCTCCAATATGATGTTTTTTAAACAGAGAGATACAAAGTAACATTGTTTATAAACATTGTCCAGATACTTTATAAACATTGTCCAGATGCAAGATAGAGAAATACAAAGTATCTGCACAATGTTTGTAAACAATGTTACTTTGTATCTCTCTGTTTATAAACTTTGGATTGGAGATAGAGAGATACAATGTAACATTTTTTATAAACATTGTACAGATGCAAGATAGAGAAATACAAAGTAACATTGTTTATAAACATTCTTCAGATTGGAGAGAGAGAGAGATATATAAAGTAACATTGTTTATAAACATTGTCCAGATACTTTGTATTTCTCTATTGTGCATCTGGACAATGTTTATAAACAATGTTACATTGTATCTCTCTATATCCAATCTGAAGAATGTTTATGAACAATGTTACTTTGTATTTCTCTATCTTGCATCTTGACAATGTTTATAAACAATGTTACATTGTATCTCTCTATCTTTAATCCAAAGTTTATAAACAGAGAGATACAAAGTAACATTGTGTATAAACATTGTCCAGATACTTTGTTTTTCTCTATCTTGCATCTGGACAATGTTTATAAAGTATCCCAAGAATGTTTATGAACAATGTTACTTTGTATTTCTCTATCTTGCATCTGGACAATGTTTATAAACAATTCTACTTTGTATCTCTCTATCTCTATTCTGAAGAATGTTTATAAACAATGTTACTTTGTATGTCTCTAACATTGTTTATAAACATTCTTCAGATTGGAGATAGGGGGGATACAATGTAACATTATTTCCAAACATTGTCAAGATGCAAGAGTATAGAGAGATACAAAGTATAAACAATGTTACTTTGTATTTCTCTATCTTGCATCAGGACAATGTTTATAAACAATGCTACACTGTATACCCTCTGTCTCCCATCTGAACAATGTATTATTCTATTCTTTTATTTTCTAATCTATTCTGTTTTATTCTATTTGATTCCTTTATTGTCTATTTTCTATTATTTTCTATTCTGCTTTATTCTATTCCATTTCTTTATTTTCTATTCTATTTTATTCTATTAAGCAGCCTAAGTAGGAATCATCATTTTATTTCACTTTTATACCTCGCTGTACCTTACATTTATTGCAATATGTTTCCATTTCGAATTCAAATTTATTTCCAAATTCAACGCTATATTAAAATTTGAATTTAAATTCATTTTGGAATTCGGATAGTTCATTTTGTTATAACTTATTTTGGATTTTTGAAATTCATTACTATTGTAAATCGGAAATTCGGATAAATCCAAATTTACGAAGAACGAGAATTTTGTCAGAATTTCGATTCGGATCGAATCCGAATAATGAAAATTTTGTCAGAATTTCGATTCGGATCGAATCCGGATAATGAAAATTTTGTCAGAATTTTGATTCGCAATGCAACAAATTGCACATGTGTAAACAAACAAAAAAAAAAGAACGGTCCACTCGGGCAATCATATTACCAGTGGTGGGACCTACCTGTCAGGGTGGGCGGGGCATGATGCAAGGTGTTCAGACATTGCTCTCTGTATTCTCTCCACTTCTGGACTGTATCGGATAAAGAAACGGCCGCACTCTGGAAGAGAAGAAGAAATCCGGGTTATTTCATAGCAGAACTTTCTGAAGAACGTTCAAAAGAAAATGCAGTGTAGCGCAACATAGCGCAACATAAAGCAAACATAATATACAATATCTCTTGTCGTTACTCTCTGTGTATCCGCGCCTTTTCCAAATAAAGAAACTTCAGTGAAAATTATATCTGACACAAAATAAAAATGAACGTGAAAGATCCTCCAACTCAGTAGTGATGTCACAGGCTCGGCTCCTCCCTAGACGCGTTGCGCCTGATATTTGGGCTTCTTCAGTAGGCCTAGATCGAGCCGCACTAGGTGGTGAGCCGACTTTTTAGCACGGTATTTCAATAAAAACTTCAAACGGAGTGCACTATGTCTTTGCCCTTTTACAGTGCCTTGAAAAAAGTATTTATACCCCTTGAATATGTTCCTCATTTTGTCATGTTACAATCAAAAATGTAAATGTATTTTATTGGGATTTTATGTGATAGACCAACAAAAAGCGGCACATCATTGTGAAGTGGAAGGAAAATAATAAATGGTTTTCAAACATTTTTACAAATAAAGATGTGAAAATTGTGGCATGCATTTGTATTCAGCCCCCTTTACTCTGGTACCCCTAATGACTCTATGCCCTTGGAGGAACAGAGGGACATCAAATGTCAGTTTTGCCCTCTGGCCTTAAAGGGCCCTTTTTTTTTCTTGGAAAAAATATGTTTTTTTTTATTGAAAAAAAATATTTATTTTTTATTGGAAAAAAAAGATTTTTTTTTATTGAGAATTTTTTTTTTTTTTTTTTATTGCTTTTAAGTGTAAATGTGAGATCTGAGGTCTTTTTGACCCCAGATCTCACATTGAAGAGGTCCTGTCATGCTTTTTTCTATTACAAGTGATGTTTACATGTCTTGTAATATTAATAAAAGTGACCCAAATATTTATTTTTAAGGGACAGTGCAAAAAAAAATAAATAAATAAAAGAAGTAAAATAGAAAATAATAAAAAATTAATTTAAGCGCACTGCACAAAAGCAAACGCATATGTAAGTTGTGCCCACATATGTAAACGGTGTTCAAACAATACATGTATCTCCACGATCGTTAGAGCGAGAGCAATAATTCTGTGTCAAAATAAAAAATTTTAAGTAAAATAAATAATATTTTTTTTTTTAATGCGCCCCGTCCCGACGAGCTTGCGCTCAGAAGTGAACACATACGCGAGTAGCGACCGCATATGAAAACGGTAGTCAAACCACACATTCGAGGTATCACCACGATCTTTAGAGCGAGAGCAATAATTCTAGCCCTAGACCTCGTCTGTAGCTCAAAACTGGTAACCAGTTGAAGTTTTTAAACGTCGCCTATGAAGATTTTTAAGTGCCAAAGTTTGTCGCCATTCCACGAGCGGGCGCAATTTTGAAGCATAACATGTTGGATATCAATTTACTCAGCGTAGCATTATCTTTCACAATATAGAAAAAATTGGGCTAACTTTACAGTTTTTTATTTTTTCATTAAAAAAACGCGTTTGTAAGACCGCTGCGCAAATATGGTGTGACATACAGTATTGCAACGACCTCCTTTTATTTTCTAGGGTATCTGAAAGAAAAAAATATATTATATATATATATATATATATATATATATATATATATATATATAATTAGAGCTGCACGATTAATCGTTAAGAATCGTTATCGTGATTTTTTTCCCATTGCAATCTTGACAAAATATTTCTCGATTTCTATGCAAAGAATTCTCTCTGCTCTGCTAAAGCCGACAGCCTCAAAAGAAAGGAAAAAAAAAAAAAAAACGGGCAGTCTGCCAAGAATCACAACATTGTTTAGCAGTGCAACTTAAGTATAATTATTGTAACAATATGTCCTTTAGATCAAAGGAATGGACTTTGGTGTGTAAATGAGGGAAGTTTAATCACTTAAACACTACACCTTTTTCTGACATTTGTTGGTTTCAAGTTAAAATCTTTTTTTTTTTTGCTAGAAAATTACTTAGAACCCCCAAACATTATATATATATATATATTAGGGCTGTGCAAATTAAAGATTAATTCCTCGATTAATCGTTAATTTTTTTGATCGATCAAAATTCTTTTGATCGGTACTCACCTCTCCACCGGCTTCCGGGTCTTCAGGAAGTTCCGTCGGAGATCCGGTGACGTCACGGACATCAACGTCACCGGACTCCTCCCCTCTTCTCCAAGTGCCGCCGTCTGCTAACGAAGAGAAGGGGGAGGAGTCCAGTGACGTTGAAGTTCTGATTGAACGTAACGCGTACGGGGGAGGAGCTACGCATGACGTCACCCGCTGCTGCCCTACGGAACTAACACGATTGTCGGCTTTACATGCTGTGTTTTTATCATCTTTATGTGAGTAGTTTGTGTTTGAACACAAAAATGAAATCTTATACTTAAGCGGTGAGCACTGAGATCTTTTCTTTCTACCCATGACCTGCGTCCTTGCTGAGATCTAAGGAGACGTGAGAGAAGTTTATGGTCCGTGTTAACCCTTTTCATACCCGCTTGCCTGACCACCTGTTTGCACAGGGGTCCATGCCATAAGGGGAGAGTGATTAGTTAGACCGGAGGGGAGGGATTGTCACGCTACTGTGGGGAAAAAAATGACTTACATCAGTGCTACAGTTTGAATTTAAACCGTATTTGTGTGAACTGTGAAGTTAAGTCATGGATTGTGGAAACTAACTAGTGTCGGGTGATTGTATATAGTGTATACCACATTTACCACTGACTAATGCAGAGTTGCAATGCAAGGAGATCAGCTAAAAGTAGTTGGATCTGTATGTGCGTTATAATTAATCTAAATTAGTCGATTAATCGATTTTTTTTTTATTTAGGAGAGACCCTAGAGAATAAAATGGTGGTTGTTGCAATATTTTATGTCACACTGTATTTGTGCAGCAGTCGTTCAAATGCAATTTTTTGGTTAAAAAATTACACTTTAATGAATTTTAAAAAAAAAACTAACCAGTAATGTTAGCCCAATTTTTTTTTTTTTTTTTTGTATAATGTGAAAGATTTTACGCTGCAAGAATCGTGATCTTTTTATGCTAAGCAAAAAAAAAAAAAATAGACATGTGCACAACAAAAAAATGCGTTTTTTTTTTTTTTTTTGTTTTTTTTTCGTTTCCGAAAAAAATTAGTTTTTTTTCGTTTCGTTTTTTTCGTTTCCGTTGATTTGTAACGATTCGTACATTCGTAAGTCGTTGGTGTTCGTATTCGTAACGATTCGTACATTCGTAAGAGTTATTTTTTCGTTGATTCGTTTTTTCGTTAGTTTAATTTTCGGACGCATTCGTATTTATTCGTACATTCGTAACATTCGTAGATTCGTAATCGGAGCATAATTCATAATTTTATGTAATTTGTATGCTATTATTAAATTTTAATAATTTACGAATCGAAAAAAAAAGTTACGAATCGAAAAAAAAGTTACGAATGTACGAATTTTTTTTTGTTCAATAGAGACACAGAAAACTACAAATCGAAAAAAAAATAAAAAAGTTACGAATCGAAAAAAAAAGTTAAGAATCGAAAAAAAAGTTACAAATGTACAAATTTTTTTGTTCAATCCATTCGAAGCACGTTTAGCAGCACCATTGTAAGGGACACGGAAAATTACGCATTCGTATTTTCGTAGATTTAGTTAATTCGTACTTTCGTTAGATTGATTTATTCGTACTTTCGTAACATTGTTTTCGTAGATTCGTAATCGGAGCATAATTCATAATGTTATGTAATGTGTATTCTATTATTACATTGTAAGAGACACGGAAAATTACGAAAAAAAAAAAGTTACGAATGTACGAATTTTTTCGTTCAATCCAAAGCACGTTAAGCAGCGCCATTGTAAGAGACACGAAAATTACGAAAAAAAAAAAAAAAAAGTTACGAATGTACAAATTTTTTCGTTCGCTTTCGTTTTTCGTACTTTCTTCATTCGTACATTCATTGTTTCTAATTTGTTTTTTTCGGATTTTCGTTGTTTTTCGGATTCGTTCGATTCGAATGATTCGTTAATCGGATTCATACGATTCGTTCATTCGTACGAAAATAACGAAAAAAACGAAAAACAGAAAAAAACTAAACGAATTGCACATGTCTAAAAAAAAAACGTGATTCTCATTCTGGCCAGAATTGTGTAGCTGTAATATATATATATATATATATATATATATATATAACATTTGGATGTTCTAAATAATTTTCTAGCAAAAGAAAAAAAACTGATTTTAACTTGTAAACAACAAGTGTCAAAAATAGGCTTGGTCCTTAATTGGTTAGTTTGTTTATTTTGTTGTTTGCGCTGATTGTAATAACACTTTCTTTTCTGCAGAACGTGAACTGCAATACATCGCACGCCTTATGTTCTGGAATGCATTTAGCGGATTAATTCTGCAAGTTCAATGGAGGTTTAATCATACAAATTGCTGCATTGTGGGAAAACTCCACTCCAATAACAACGAACGTCTTTCACAGATACAAAGGGAAGTAATTGGGCCGATCGCTGGTTATTAATTCTCGCCTTCGGATGGGGAATATCGCACCTTAATGAGTTTATGTTTAGTAGAAATTCCGCTGCGTTGTGTCCCATTGGGTTTATTACAGGAGCGGCGGGAGGCGCCATCAATCCTGCATAATTGGGGGGATAAACGCCGCCGGAGTCTGACAGCCGACTGAGACACGCGAGGAACGCGAGACGAACCCACCTTTATTCACAGGAGGTTAAACAGGCGCTGATCATCCAGCCGATAACAAAATATTACAATAAAAGTGACTCCAGGGACGTCCGTCTTTGTGGTCACCATTGGCCGGTCCTTAAAGCAGAACTTCACTCAACACGAACGATTTGTAATCCTTATACTGATAGTAAATAGATAGGAAGGTTTATTATCTTTACTGGTTTTAGACTTTTTGTTATTTTTACATTTTTTTTGGGATTCCCACACAAGGAGTTACAGCCAGAGTCCCACACAAGGAGTCACAGCCGGAGTCCCACACAAGGAGTCACAGCCAGATTCCCACACAAGGAGTCACAGCCAGAGTCCCACACAAGGAGTCACAACTGGATTCCCACACAAGGAGTCACAGCCGGATTCCCACACAAGGAGTCACAGCCGGAGTCCCACACAAGGAGTCACAGCCATATTCCCACACAAGGAGTCACAGCCAGAGTCCCACACAAGGAGTCACAGCCGGATTCCCACACAAGGAGTCACAGCCGGATTCCCACACAAGGAGTCACAGCCGGATTCCCACACAAGGAGTCACAGCCGGATTCCCACACAAGGAGTCACAGCCGGAGTCCCACACAAGGAGTCACAGCCGGATTCCCACACAAGGAGTCACAGCCAGAGTCCCACACAAGGAGTCACAGCCAGATTCCCACACAAGGAGTCACAGCCAGAGTCCCACACAAGGAGTCACAACTGGATTCCCACACAAGGAGTCACAGCCGGATTCCCACACAAGGAGTCACAGCCGGAGTCCCACACAAGGAGTCACAGCCATATTCCCACACAAGGAGTCACAGCCAGAGTCCCACACAAGGAGTCACAGCCGGATTCCCACACAAGGAGTCACAGCCGGATTCCCACACAAGGAGTCACAGCCGGATTCCCACACAAGGAGTCACAGCCGGATTCCCACACAAGGAGTCACAGCCGGAGTCCCACACAAGGAGTCACAGCCGGATTCCCACACAAGGAGTCACAGCCAGAGTCCCACACAAGGAGTCACAGCCGGATTCCCACACAAGGAGTCACAGCCAGAGTCCCACACAAGGAGTCACAGCCGGATTCCCACACAAGGAGTCACAGCCGGATTCCCACACAAGGAGTCACAGCCGGATTCCCACACAAGGAGTCACAGCCGGATTCCCACACAAGGAGTCACAGCCGGAGTCCCACACAAGGAGTCACAGCCGGATTCCCACACAAGGAGTCACAGCCAGAGTCCCACACAAGGAGTCACAGCTGGATTCCCACACAAGGAGTCACAGCCGGATTCCCACACAAGGAATCACAGCTGGCTTCCCACACAAGGAGTCACAGCCGGAGTCCCACACAAGGAGTCACAGCCGGATTCCCACACAAGGAGTCACAGCCGGAGTCCCACACAAGGAGTCACAGCCGGATTCCCACACAAGGAGTCACAGCTGGATTCCCACACAAGGAGTCACAGCCGGAGTCCCACACAAGGAGTCACAGCCGGATTCCCACACAAGGAGTCACAGCTGGATTCCCACACAAGGAGTCACAGCCAGAGTCCCACACAAGGAGTCACAGCCAGAGTCCCACACAAGGAGTCACAGCCAGAGTCCCACACAAGGAGTCACAGCCAGAGTCCCACACAAGGAGTCACAGCCAGAGTCCCACACAAGGAGTCACAGCCAGAGTCCCACACAAGGAGTCACAGCCAGAGTCCCACACAAGGAGTCACAGCCAGAGTCCCACACAAGGAGTCACAGCCAGAGTGCCACACAAGGAGTCACAGCCAGAGTGCCACACAAGGAGTCACAGCCGGATTTCCACACAAGCAGTCCCAGCCAGAGTCCCACACAAGGAGTCACAGCCAGAGTGCCACACAAGGAGTCACAGCCAGAGTCCCACATAAGGAGTCACAGCCAGAGTCCCACACAAGGAGCCACAGCCAGATTGCCACACAAGAAGCCACAGCCAGATTCCCACACAAGGAGTCACAGCCTGAGTCCCATACAATGAGTCACAGCCAGAGTCCCACACAAGGAGTCACAGCCAGAGTCCCACACAAGGAGTCACAGCCAGAGTCCCACACAAGGAGTCACAGCCAGAGTCCCACACAAGGAGTCACAGCCAGAGTCCCACACAAGGAGTCACAGCCAGAGTCCCACACAAGGAGTCACAGCCAGAGTGCCACACAAGGAGTCACAGCCGGATTTCCACACAAGCAGTCCCAGCCAGAGTCCCACACAAGGAGTCACAGCCAGAGTGCCACACAAGGAGTCACAGCCAGAGTCCCACATAAGGAGTCACAGCCAGAGTCCCACACAAGGAGCCACAGCCAGATTGCCACACAAGAAGCCACAGCCAGCTTTCCACACAAGTAGTCCCAGCCAAATTCCCACATAAGCAGTCACAGCCAGAGTCCCACACCAGTAGCCACAGCCGGATTCTCACACAAGGAGTCACAGCCGGCTTTCCACACAAGTAGTTACAGCCGGCTTCCCACTCAAGGAGCCACAGCCGGATTCCTAGACAAGGAGTCACAGCCGGATTCCCACACAAGAAGTCACAGCCGGCTTCCCACACAAGGAGTCACAGCCGGCTTCTCACACAAGGAGTCACAGCCGGCTTCTCACACAAGGAGTCACAGCCGGCTTACCCCCAACAAGGAGTCACAGCCAGATTCCCACACAAGGAGCACAGCTGGCTTCCCACACAAGGAGTCACAGCCGGATTCCCACACAAGGATTCGCAGCCAGCTTCCAACACATGGAGTCACAGCCGGATTCCCACACATGGAGTCACAGCCGGCTTCAAACACATGGAGTCACAGCTGGCTTCCAACACATGGAGTCACAGCCGGCTTCCCACACATGGAGTCACAGCCTGCTTCCAACACATGGAGTCACAGCCGGCTTCCCACACAAGGAGTCACAGCCAGATTCCCACACAAGGAGTCACAGCCAGATTCCCACACAAAGAGTCACAGCTGGCTTCCCACATAAGGAGTCAAAGCTGGCTTCCCACATAAGGAGTCACAGACGGCTTCCCACACAAGGAGTCACAGCTGGCTTCCCACACAAGGAGTCACAGCCGGATTCCCACACAAGGAGTCACAGCCGGCTTCCCACATAAGGAGTCACAGCCGGCTTCCAACACAAGTAGTCACAGCCAGATTCCCACACAAGGAGCCACAGTCGGATTCCCACACAAGGAGTCACGGCCAGCTTCCCACATAAGGAGACACAGACAGATTCCCACACAAGGAGTCACAGCCAGATTCCCACACAAGGAGTCACGGCCGGCTTCCCACATAAGGGGACACAGACAGATTCCCACATAAGGAGACACAGCTGGCTTCCCACACATGGAGACACAGCCAGATTCCCACACAAGGGATTACATCTGGCTTCCAATACAGGGAGTCATAGCCGGCTTCCCATAACAAACATGGCGGCACCAGGGACCCAAAGACCAGTGAAGGCCTGTTTTTATTAAATGAGATTCTGCCTAAAGCGGACCTTCACCCTTTTTTCAATGCCTCCCTCCTCCCTATGATCTAATTGCAAAAAAAATATATATATATTTACTACAGGATCCATTACGCCAGTTCTGCCCATGCATTCAGTCCTGCAAACCAGGTGCTTTAAATCAGAGTCAATGGCTTGGTACTTTGAAGAGCTATTTCATCTAATTTTTTTTTGGGGGTGGCAAATAAACCTGCCCCCTCACTCCCCCCACGCACTCCGTCGCCCCCTCGATCGCCGCTTCACTCACCCGCCAGCCCTGCACTTACCCCATCCAGGTCGTGGCTTTCGGTGGCTTCGCCCCTGCATCTCCACCCGAGTCCCGCAGTCGCTTTTCCTCCCGGCCAATCAGGTCTTAGGACTCCCAAGCCAAATCGGGTCTTAGTACTCTCGGCCAATCGGATCTCAGGAACCGCTTCCTAATTTGGCCGGGAGGAGAAGCAGGAAGACATTAGCAAATATTAATTTGCTAATGTCACACAAGTGGATGGGCTCGGGGCAGAGTGGGTGGGCTCAGGGCGCAAGCCCAAC
Organism: Lithobates sylvaticus; assembly: GCA_028564925.1. Lineage (NCBI taxonomy): Eukaryota > Metazoa > Chordata > Amphibia > Anura > Ranidae > Lithobates > Lithobates sylvaticus. Next base: position 9,329,302 of record CM053028.1, on the reverse strand, counting down.
CTTTTGGAAGCCAATTAGAGCCTCAGGCTCTAATCACGTGCTTCATAAAAAAAAATCCATGCGTCCAGCGCCCTTCATGGAGATTAGAGGTCGGGCGCATGGATTAGGGGGGCGGTGCCCCTGCGCCCCTATGAGCGGCCACCACTGCTGTGTACAAATTGCAGGGGGCAAGAAGATATTATACAAGACCCTGCATACAGAGTGTGCTAGTCCGGTCTGGTATGGATTTTAAAGGGAACCCTGCGCCAAAATTTAAAAAAAAATGGCGTAGGAGTCCCCCCAAAATCCATACCAGACCCTTATCCGAGCACGCAATCTGGCAGGCCACAGGAAAAGAGGGGGAAAGAGAGAGTGCCCCCCCCCTCCTGAACCATACCAGACCACATGCCCTCAACATGGGGAGGGTTATTTGGGGTACAAGGGCCTCATCCCCACAACCCTTGCCCGGTGGTTGTGGGGGTATGCGAGTGGGGGCTTATCGGAATCTAGAAGCCCCCTTTTTTACAAGGGGACCCCCAGATACCAGGCCCCCCCATGTGAATTGGTAACAGGGTACATTGTACCCCTACCATTTCACAAAAAAAGTGTCAAAAATGCTAAAAAAGACAAGAGATAGCTTGGGACGAGTCCTTTATTAAAAAAAAAAAAATGTCCCGCTATGTAAATCCACACCGCCGACAGACGGAAAAAGAAAAAAAAACACAGCTCTGCCTTCATGGGAGACTCCCGCAGAGTGACGCTTCTTCTGGGTGACAGCTGTTATATAGCTGAGGGCAGGGCCACCCGGTGACGTAAACAGGTGACCCCACCCCCTCTGATGCCACAGGGGGCTTCCCTGGGGGAGGACCCGGGTCCCCAAACACTTTTTATGGTAATAACTTGCATATAAGCCTTTAAAATTAGCACTTTTTATTTTTCATGTTCGTGTCCCATTTAACGGTGTTCATCCAAATGTTTTGCCTGTTTGGATGTTCTGGTGCGAACTGAACCGGGGGTTATTCGGCTCATCCTTAGTTAAAGGTAGAGTTAGGGTTAGAGTTAGGGTTAAGGGTTAGGCTTAAGGGCTGAGGTAAGGGCTAGGGTTAAATGTTAGGGTTAGAGGTAGAGTTGAGGTTAAGGGCTAGGGTTAAATGATAGGGTTAGGGTAAGAGTTAGGTTTTAGGGTTAAGGGCTAGAATTAGGATTTCGGGTTAAGGGCTAGAGTCAATAGTTAGGGTTATGGTAAGAGTTAAGGTTAGAGTTAAGGGCTAAGGTTAAAGGTTAGGGTTAGAAGTAGAGTTAGGGTTTAGAGTTAGGGTTAAAGGCTAGGGTTGAATGTTAGGGTTAGAGGTAGAGGTAGGGTTAGGGACTAGGGTTAAGGGCTTGGATTAAGTGTTAGGGTTAGAGGTAGAGGTAGGGTTAGGGACTATGGTTAAGGGCTTGGGTTAAATGTTAAGGTTAGAGGTAGAGGTAGGTTTAGGGACTAGGGTTAAGGGCTTGGGTTAAATGTTAGGGTTAGAGGTAGTTAGGGTAAGGGTTTTGGGTTAGAATTAGGGTTTAGGGCTAGAGTTGGAGTTAAGCGTTAGGGTTAAATGTTAGGGTTAAGGATAGAGGTAGAGTTAGGGTTAAGGTTAGGGTTAAGGGCTAGGGTTAAAGGCTAGGGTTAAATGTTAGGGCTAGGGTTAGGGTTAGGGACTATGGTTAAGGGCTTGGGTTAAATGTTAGGGTTATGGTTAGAAGTAGAGTTAGGGTTTAGAGTTAGGGTTAAGGGCTAGGGTTAAACGTTAGGGTTAGAGGTAGGGCTAGGGACTATGGTTAAGGGCTTGGGTTAAATGTTAGGGTTATGGTTAGAAGTAGAGTTAGGGTTTAGAGTTAGAGTTAAGGGCTAGGGTTAAAGGCTAGGGTTAAACGTTAGGGTTAGAGGTAGGGTTAGGGACTATGGTTAAGAGCTTGGGTTAAATGTTAGGGTTAGAGGTAGTTAGGGTAAGGGTTTAGGGCTAGAGTTGGGGTTAAGGGTCATGGTTAAATGTTTAGGTTAAGGTTAAGGGCTAGGGTTAAATGTTAGGGTTAGAGCTAGAGTTAGGGTTTAGGATTAGAGTTAGGGTTAGGGGTATTACCCCATCTCTAACCCTAACCCTATCTCTAACCCTAACATTTACCCTAGACCTTAACCCTAACCCTAAAATGTGACTTTGGACAGATAACATTTCCTGCACTACTTTGATGTGACTTTGATGCAACTTAAGTACCAGAGAGTGTAAAGTAATGTGCGCTGCAATATGCCCCTGATGCCCTCCATGCCTAGATGTACAGTAAATGTGATTCTAATCACTCCTGTTCCTTATTTCCATACTTCCTGTATCCATCTGTCTGCATCATTTCATGTATCCCATTAAAATAAATAAGAAAAACTGAATCTGCATGAAAGGCGGTTTTCGGAGAGCGCGGCGCTGGCTTCCTCCTCCATGCTGATTTTCTCTTCTGTCTGCAATTTGGAAGTGGAAATTATTAGGCGATCATTGCAGCAAGAAGCGACCCGGGAAATCCGAGTCTTGCCGGACGATCGGATGAATGTGCGAGCCGCTACGTCGCGGCCTTTCACTTGACAGTGAATATCACCAGCAGATTTATTACTCACCCCTGCCCCCTCCCCCCACATCTACAAATGAGACGTCATTGCCGCCACCGTAAAGTGAAGTGGAAAGTCACAGATAGTTTGTTTGTGAGCCGATAATGCAGATGTATATTCGCCTCTCCGCCACGCGTTCCGCTGCGGTCCTGTTTACTAAATTGCTTTTCTGGAACCGAATAAATATCATTGCGGCATAACTATCCCGCTTACTCAATGTCACGGCTTAATGAAGGCGCTGACAACGAGCCGCGTGATATTTACTGCCAGATAACAAGATAAATAATCAGAGGGATTAGGATGACATTGTGCGGCCCTTGGGGGAAGCGGTCCACCTGTCCCCGCATACACCCCCTCTGACGCCTTTTATTTGGAATTATTTGAATTATTTTCACATATTTTCTTTGGACGTTTGGTGATTCTGTCCTTTGCAGTTGCATTAATGAACATTTTAACCACTTCCCGCCTGGCCTGTTGTCAAATGATGGCCAGGCGGGACATTCGTTGTTATTCCGGGTAGGTGTCATATATAACGTCCTCCTGGGATGGGCCTCGCATGTGCCCCACGGGCCGCGCTGCTACAGGATCTGTTACCGGCTGTGTTCAGCGGATTGGCTGATCAGTGTACCGGCCCGCTGCCCATACCATGTGATCGCTGGGGCCAATCACAGCAAAATCACATGACATTTGAAAGCAATGGATGGCTTCCTTTCATGCCATTCATTGTGTACAATTGTGTTGCTAGCTGTGATTGGCCTTGTCTGTACCATGTGATCACTGTGACCAATCACAGCTAGCAACATGGCATGAAAGGAAGCCATCCATTGTTTACAATTGTCATGTGATTTGCTGTGATTGGCCACAGCTAATCACATGGTACAGATGGGATGTGATTGGCCCTGTCTGCACCATGTGATCACTGTGACCAATCACAGCTAGCAACACAGTTGTACACAATGAATGGCATGAAAGGAAGCCATCCATTGTTTACAATTGTCATGTGATTTGCTGTGATTGGCCACAGCTAATCACATGGTACAGATGGGATGTGATTGGCCCTGTATGTACCATGTGATCACTGTGACCAATCACATTCCATCTGAACCATGTGATTAGCTGTGGCCAATCACAGCCAATCACAACAATACACACTGAATGAATCAGTTTCATTCAGTAAAAGTGGTGGCTTATACCAGTGAAATTAACCTCTTTACTACCGCCACATAGCAGATTTACTGCTACAGGGCAGCCGCTCTGTGCAGCATCATGTGTATATATATATATATATATATATATATATATATATATATATATATATATACCTGATTCTATACTTCTGAGTTTTGGGCGCGAGCAAACACCACTGCTGGTTCGCTCCCATTGTGATTTTACACAGCAGGAGATGATCAGCAGGTCCCGCAGACCCGATGTCTGCTGGGACCCGTCGATCGTTTGGTACGCTGACAGAATGACAGTCTATTTAAACAAGGATTAGGAGTACAGAAGACATGGGTCCTGTGAAGCAGAAACACTGATCCATGTCTTTCACTAGTAAAAGCACCCCCCCCCCCCACAAGTTAGTAAGCACGCCCTAGGCACACATTTAACCCTTTGATTGTCCCTGATGTTAACCCCTTCCCTGCCAGTGTCAATAGTACATTGACAGTGCATATTTTTATCTCTCACTCTCTCATAATGGTCACTGGAGGTTCAACATGGCACCTCATGCAAGGAACTCTCTGAGGATCCGAAAAAAGAATTGTTGCTGTACATAAAGATGGCCGAGGCTATAAGAAGATTGCCAGGACCCTGAAACTGAGCTGCAGCACGGTGGCCAAGACCATCCAGCGGTATAACAGGACAGGTTCCCCTCAGAACAGGCCTCGCCATGGTCGACCAAAGAAGTTGAGGTCACGTGCTCAGCGTCATATCCAGATTTTGTCTTTGGGAAATAGATGTATGAGTGCTGCCAGCATTGCTGCAGAGGTTGAAGTGGTGGGGGGTCAGCCTGTCAGTGCTCAGACCATACGCCGCACACTGCATCAAATTGGTCTGCATGGCTGTCGTCCCAGAAGGAAGCCTCTTCTAAAGATGATGCACAAGAAAGTCGCAAACAGTTTGCTGAAGACAAGCAGAGTAAGGATACAGATTACTGGAACCACGTCCTGTGGTCTGATGAGACCAAGATAAACGTATTTGGTGTCAGATGGTGTCAGGCGTGTGTGGGGGCAACCAGGTGAGGAGGACAAAGACAAGTGTGTCTTGTCTACAGTCAAGCATGGTGGTGGGAGTGTCATGGTGGAGGGAGTGTCATGGTCTGGGGCTGCATGAGTGCTGCCGGCACTGGGGGGCTACAGATCATTGGAGGGAATCATGAATGTCAACTTGTACTGTGACATACTGAAGCAGAGAATGATCCCCTCCCTTCAGAGACTGGGCCGCAGGGCAGTATTCAAACATGATTACCACCTCAAACACACCTCCAAGACCACCACTGCCTTGCTAAAGAAGCTGAGGGTAAAGGTGATGGACTGGCCAAGCATGTCTCCAGACCTAAACCCTATTGATCATCTGTGGGACATCCTCAAACGGAAGGTGGAGGAGCGCAAGGTCTCCAACATCCACCAACTCCGTGATGTCGTCATGGAGGAGGGGAAGAGGACTCCAGTGACAACCTGTGAAGCTCTGGTGACCTCCATGCCCAAGAGGGTTAAGGCAGTGCTGGAAAATAATGGCGGCCACACAAAATATTGACACTTTGGGCCCAATTTGGACATTTTGACTTAGGGGTGTACAGACTTTTGTTGCCAGCGGTTTAGACATTAATGGCTGTGTGTTGAGTTATTTTGAGGGGACAGCAAATTTACACTGTTATACAAGCTGTACACTCACTACTTTACATTGTAGACAAGTGTCAATTCTTCAGTGTTGTCACATGAAAAGATAGAAGAAAATATTTACAGAAATGTGATGGGTGTACTTACTTTTGTGAGACACTGTATATATACAGTGGTGTGAAAAAGTGTTTGCCCCCTTCCTCATTTCCTGTTCCTTTGCATGTTTGTCACACTTAAGTGTTTCGGAACATCAAACCAATTTAAACAATAGTCAAGGACAACACAAGTAAACACAAAATGCAATTTGTAAATGAAGGTGTTTATTATTAAAGGTGAAAAAAAATCCAAACCATCATGGCCCTGTGTGAAAAAGTGATTGCCCCCTAAACCTAATAACTGGTTGGGCCACCCTTAGCAGCAACAACTGCAACCAAGCGTTTGCGATAACGTGCAATGAGGCTTTTACAGCGTCCTGGAAGAATTTTGGCCCACTCATCTTTGCAGAATTGTCCTAATTCAGTTACATTAGAGGGTTTTCGAGCATGAACGGCCTTTTTAAGGTCATACCACAACATCTCAATAGGATTCAGGTCAGGACTTTGGCTAGGCCACTCCAAAGTCTTCATTTTGTTTTTCTTCAGCCATTCGGTGGTGGACTTGCTGGTGTGTTTAGGATCATTGTCCTGCTGCAGAACCCAAGTTCGTTTCAGCTTGAGTACACGAACAGATGGTCGGACATTCTCCTTCAGGATCTCTTGGTAGACAGCAGAATTCATAGTTCCTTTTATCACGGCAAGTCTTCCAGGTCCTGAAGCAGCAAAACAGCCCCAGACCATCACACTACCACCACCATATTTTACTGTTGGTATAATGTTCTTTTTCTGAAATGCAGTGTTCCTTCTACGCCAGATATACTTGGACACACACCTTCCAAAGAGTTCCACTTTTGTCTCATCGGTCCACAGAATGTTGTCCCAAAAGTCTTGGGGATCATCAAGATGTGTTGTGGAGAAATTGAGACGAGCTTTGATGTTCTTTTTGCTCAGCAGTGGTTTTCTCCTTGGAACTCTGCCATGCAGGCCATTTTTGCCCAGTCTTTTCCTGATGGTGGAGGCATGAACGCTGACCTTAACTGAGGCAAGTGAGGCCTGCAGTTCCTTGGACGTTGTTGTGGGTCTTTTGTGACCTCTTGGATGAGTCGTCGCTGCGCTCTTGGGGTAATTTTGGGCGGCCGGCCACTCCTGGGAAGGTTCACCACTGTTCCATGTCTTTGCCATTTGTGGATAATGGCTCTCACTGTGGTTCGCTGGATTCCCAAAGCTTTGGAAATGGCTTTATAACCCTTTCCAGACTGATAGATCTCAATTACTTTCTTTCTCAATTGTTCCTGAATTTCTTTGGGTCTCGGCATGATGTGTAGCTTTTAAGGATCTTCTGGTGGACCTTACTGTGTCAAGCAGCTCCTATTTAAGTGATGCCTTGATTGTGAACAGGTGTGGCAATAATCAGGCCTGGGTGTGGCTAGAGAAATTGAACTCAGGTGTGGACAACCACAGTTATAGTATGTTTTAACAAGGGGGGCCTGCACTTTTTCACACAGGGCCATGATGGTTTGGATTTTTTTTCACCTTTAATAATAAACACCTTCATTTACAAATTGCATTTTGTGTTTACTTGTGTTGTCCTTGACTATTGTTTAAATTGGTTTGATGTTCCGAAACACTTAAGTGTGACAAACATGCAAAGGAACAGGAAATGAGGAAGGGGGCAAACACTTTTTCACACCACTGTATATATATATATATATATATATATATATATATATATATATATATATATATATATATTAGACATGTGCACAATAGAAAAATTTGTTTATTTTTGATTTGTTTCTTTCGTTTCCGTTGATTCGTAACGATTCGTAAATTCGTAAGTCGTCAGTTTTCGTATTCGTAACGATTCGTATTTTCATAAGTAATTTTTTCGTTGATTCGTTTTTCTGTTTAATTTTCGTTTATTCGAAATTCGGACACATTTGGATTTTCGTAGATTTAGTTATATTCGTACTTTCGTTAGATTGATTTATTCGTACTTTCGTAACATTGTTTTCGTAGATTCGTAATCGGAGCATAATTCATAATGTTATGTAATGTGTATGCTATTATTACATTGTAAGAGACACGGAAAATTATGAATCGAAAAAAAAAAGTTACGAATGTACGAATTTTTTCGTTCAATCCATTCGAAGCACGTTAAGCAGCGCCATTGTAAGAGACACGGAAAATTACGAATTCAACAACAAAAAAAAAAGTTACGAATGTACGATTTTTTTTCGTTCATTTTGATTTTCGTTGTTCCTGTTTTAGTTTTTCGGATTTTCTTCTTTCGTAGTTTCGTTGTTTCTAATTTGGTTAATTCGGATTTTCGTTGTTTTTCGGATTCGTTCGATTCGAACATTCGTTATTCGTTAAAATTTTTAGCGAATCGTTCGTTCATTCGTACGATAACGAATCAACGAATATAACGAATTTTAACGAAAAACGAAACGAATTGCACATGTCTAATATATATAGTATAATTAGTTATAGATTGGTAACATTGATCAAAAAACATTATAGCTCTCCTTTGTGCTGAAATTCTGGATCAAAGAGAAACAATGTTCCTCCTTCCTATGTTACATTGTAACTGATAACATTTGTTATAATACATTGTTGCAAAGTGTTTTCTGTTTTCTAAAACTCACATCGGTAATTAATGCCAATTTATTGGGTTTTTACTTGAGTGCCCTTTCAATTCCCCCCTAGACACGCGGCAATGGAAGCCGCCCGATATCATCGGAGTGATGAAACAACTAGAGTACGGTAAACGAGTGTATCAGTTATTCTTCGTTTGTTCTTTATTTCCGGAACGGTAATCACGCTCCGTATTGCGGGGAACTGAACTCATTTTATGACCCTTCAATAATAAAGCGCCCGAAGTTCAGGACGACGGTTGCGAATGCCAAAATATTCATCAGCCTCGTAAAGCCAAATCGTCTGTATTTATTGGGTCTACTTAATAGACTTCCTCGCTGCGTGTGTTAATTAGAACCTCCATCACCCGCGCATTTCCAGCCGGAGGGGTAATAGGGTCGTCTTGGTGGAGGCGACAGATGACGGTCGGCGATGTCTGACAGCGGCTTGATCACAAACATATGTTTGTTCTGCAGTGAACACGGCTATTGAGCTTCATGAGTTCTGTGCCATCAAGTTCCTGAGTGCCGGAGATCTGCGCGGCGTCCTAAACCGCGGTACGACATAAGATGGTTATTTTGATAAGCAGACGCATCATTTCTGCAAACAGACGGCAAAATTCTGGAGACTGGAGGGAGCGATGCCGGAGAAGCGACACAGGACACTAAACCCGGGTTCACACTGCTGCAATTCGCACCCGCACTGAAGGTGCCCATCACATGCGATCTCTGAGCAATGCAGGTTCATGGCTGAACTCGCATTGGATTCACACAGAAAATAGCGCAGGGGACTTGTTTTTCCTCGCACTAGAATCGGATTGCATGGGTGTTCTCACCTATGCGTTCTGATTCCTGTGCGAGTTTACAGAACGCACTGCGATCTGTGGACTAAACTGGGGGGTGTCATTAACTTTGTTAATGACACCCATGGGCTTCTGCAGAACTTTTTTCAGGGGGGTGGAATCATTTTAGGGTCACCCATGCGCCGCCCCTTTTCGACAATGTCATTATCACGTTGTCATGGTGAGAGACAGCAGGCGTAGTACAGTCCCTAGCATAAGTAATGGATAATGGCCGACAGGCTCTCTTACCAGACCCAGCGAAACGACCGCAGTGATCCCTCCTGATGGACGATTGGTCACTCTGGGTTCCCCTGGGGCGATTCTGGTCAGTAGTGTAGCATGTCTGTACCCTGGCAGTGGCTCAGTCTTTCTCTCTCTGGTGGTGCTGGGTAGCATGGCTCTCTCTCTGGTGGTTCTGGGTAGCGTGACTCTCTCTCTGGTGGCGCTGGGTAGCGTGGCTCTCTCTCTGGTGGTGCTGGGTAGCGTGGCTCTCTCTCTGGTGGTGCTGGGTAGCGTGGCTCTTTCTCTGGTGGTGCTGTGTAGCGTGACTCTCTCTCTGGTGGCGCTGGGTAGCGTGGCTCTCTCTCTGGTGGCGCTGGGTAGTGTGGCTCTCTCTCTGGTGGCGCTGGGTAGCGTGACTCTCTCTCTGGTGGTGCTGGGTAGTGTTACTCTCTCTCTGGTGGCACTGGGAGTGTGGCTCTCTCTCTGGTGGTGCTGGGTAGCGTGGCTCTCTCTCTGGTGGTGCTGGATAGCGTGGCTCTCTCTCTGGTGGTGCTGGATAGCGTGACTCTCTCTCTGGTGGTGCTGGATAGCGTGGTTCTCTCTCTGGTGGTGCTGGATAGCGTGGCTCTCTCTCTGGTAGTGCTGTGTAGCCTGACTCTCTCTCTTTGGTGGCGCTGGGTCGCGTGGCTCTCTCTCTGGTGGTGCTGGGTCACGTGGCTCTCTCTCTGGTGGTGCTGGGTCGCGTGGCTCTCTCTCTGTGGTGCTGGGTAGCGTGGCTCTCTCTCTGGTGGTGCTGGGTAGCGTGGCTCTCTCTCTGGTGGTGCTGGGTAGTGTGACTCTCTCTCTGGTGGTGCTGGGTAGAGTGACTCTCTCTCTCTCTGGTGGCGCTGGGTAGCGTGGCTCTCTCTCTGGTGGTGCTGGGTAGCGTGGCTCTCTCTCTGGTGGCGCTGGGTAGCGTGGCTCCCTCTCTGGTGGTGCTGGGTAGCGTGGCTCTCTCTCTGGTGGTGCTGGGTAGTGTGACTCTCTCTCTCTGTGGCGCTGGGTAGCGTGGCTCTCTCTCTGGTGGTGCTGGGTAGCGTGGCTCTCTCTCTGGTGGTGCTGGGTAGCGTGGCTCTCTCTCTGGTGGTGCAGGGTAGCGTGGCTCTCTCTCTGGTGGTGCTGGGTAGTGTGACTCTCTGGCTTTGACCCAAGTCCAGTCCAGGAACAGGAGGAGGAGGGGTTCTTGGACCAAAAATTGGTTGCTTTATTACCGTATAGGCTTTCTCAGCCTAGGCTTATACTCAATACGTTTTCCCATTTTTTTGTGGTAAAATTAGGTGTCTCGGCTTATATTCGGGTATATACGGTATATGTTTTTATTTATTTTTTTAATAGCAGAGACCTTATAGAATAAAATGTCAGTCGTTGCAACTTTTTATCTTGCACGGTATTTGCGCAGCAATTTTTGAAACACGTTTTTTTTTGGGGGGGGGGGGGGGGATGCATTAAAAAAAAAAAAATAAAGTTAGCCCAATTTTTTTGTATAATGTGAACTGTACGTCCCTCCCATTCATCTGAGCAGAAATCAGAGAACGGCGGTATTTGTCAGCTCTCCGTAGCGATCGATCTCCTCTCCGTGTAATGCGGAGGGTCTCCTATCATCTCCGCTTCTCCAAACTCCAATTTAAATGGAAGATTCCGGCCCGGAACGGTTTAATATTCTATATCTTCTCTCCTCATTACTTTCAGTGCTGATGATGGGCGATCCGTCTCCAACCAATATTATTATTGCCGCCTCGTCTGCAGTCCACAGCGGCCGGTAATGATACATTGTAACAACGGCATTCTTCATCTTATTCTGGGAAGTGCCGAGAATCCCAAATTCACACATCTAGAGAAGATGACTTTTCACATAAAAGGCAACATCTAGTTTCTGCAGAGTATTTCAGGAGAGGAGAGTTATAGAGAAAGGAGCAGAGTCCTCCAGCAGAGCAGAGTATTTCAGGAGAGGAGAGTTATAGAGGAAGGAGTAGAGTCCTCCAGCAGAGCAGAGTATTTCAGGAGAGAAGAGTTATAGAGGAAGGAGCAGAGTCCTCCAGCAGAGCAGAGTATTTCAGGAGAGGAGAGTTATAGAGGAAGGAGCAGAGTCCTCCAGCAGAGCAGAGTATTTCAGGAGAGGAGAGTTATAGAGGAAGGAGCAGAGTCCTCCAGCAGTGCAGAGTATTTCAGGAGAGGAGAGTTATAGAGGAAGGAGCAGAGTCCTCCAGCAGAGCAGAGTATTTTAGGAGAGGTGAGTTATAGAGGAAGGAGCAGAGTCCTCCAGCAGAGTATTTCAGGAGAGGAGAGTTATAGAGGAAGGAGCTGAGTCCTCCAGCAGAGCAGAGTATTTCAGGAGAGGAGAGTTATAGATGAAGGAGCAGAGTCCTCCAGCAGTGCAGAGTATTTCAGGAGAGGAGAGTTAGTAGAGGAAGGAGCAGAGTCCTCCAGTAGTAGTATGTAGCCATGGCTTTGTCATCCTTGCACTGTGTATAATATACTCTATTACACCATCATGGTACATACACAGTTACTCTGGAAATGTTTTCCATCCCCGGTGTAGTTTGTAATGTTTGTTTTTCCCAACACAGTCCCTTGATTCCACCCCCTACTCACCTCCCTTTGTTCCATCCGCTACTCACCTCCGAGCACCGTTCCTTGTCCCCACCCCCTACCCACCCCCGAGCACCGTCCCTTGATTCTACCCCCTACCCACCTTCAAGCACCGTCCCTTGATTCTACCCCCTACCCACCCCCGAGCACCGTCCCTTGATTCTACCCCCTACCCACCTCCAAGCACCGTCCCTTGATTCTACCCCCTACCCACCCCCGAGCACCATCCCTTGATTCTACCCCCCTACCCACCTCCGAGCACCGTCCCTTGATTCTACCACCTACCCATTTCTGAGCACCGTCTCTTGGTGCCACCCCCTACCCACCTCCGATCACCATCCCTTGATCCTGCTCCCTATCCACCTCCGAGCACCATCCCTTGATTCCACCCCCTACCCACCTCCCAACATCATCCCTTGGTTCCACCCCCTACCCACCTCCCAACATCGTCCCTTGGTTCCACCCCCTAACAATTTCTGAGCACCGTCCCATGGTGCCACCCCCTACCCACCTCCGATCACCATCCTATGTTTCTGCTCCCTACCCACCTCCAAGCACCATCCCTTGATTCCACCACTTACTCACCTCCCAACACGGTCCCTTGATTCCACCCCTACCCACCTCTGAGCACCGTTACTTGGTTCCACCCCCTACCCACCTCCGATCACCATCCTATGTTTCCGCTCCCTACCCACCTCCAAGCACCATCCCTTGATTCCACCACTTACTCACCTCCCAACACGGTCCCTTGATTCCACCCCCACCCACCTCTGAGCACCGTTACTTGGTTCCACCCCCTACCCACCTCCGAGCACCGTCCCTTGGTTCCACCCCCTACACACCTCCGAGCACTGTCCCTTGGTTCCACCCCCTACACACCTCCGAGCACTGTCCCTTGGTTCCACCCCCTACACACCTCCGAGCACTGTCCCTTGGTTTCACCCCCTACACACCTCTGAGCACTGTCCCTTGGTTCCACCCCCCACAACACCTCCGAGCACCGTCCCTTGGTATGACCACCTACCCACCTCCCAACACCATCCCTTGGTTCCATCCCCCACCCACCTCCCAACACCATTCCTGAGTTCACACCTCTTACTGCTGCCCCTTTTAGGGATTACAGAACCAAGTAAGCTAAGGGCCAAGTAATTTGTATGGGATTTGTTGATAACAGGGAAAGCAGTAAAATAGATCCTCTTCAGCCAGCAACAATAGACCTGAAACAAAATACCCTCCCAGCAACAATAGATCCTTCGTAACAACAAAAGACCCCACCCGCAGCAATAGATCTCCCAGCAACCAGCATCAATAGACTCCCCAGTAGCCAGAAACAATAGACCCTCACCAGAAACAGTAGATCTTCTAGCAACCAGCATCAATAGACTCTCCAGTAGCCAGCAACCATAGACCCCATCCTCAATAGTAGATCCTTCCCAGCAATAGTGGACTCCCCAGCAACAATAGATCTCCCACCAGCAACCATAGACCTCCCCAGCAACAATAGATCTCCCAGTAGCCAGCAACTACAGACCCCTTACTCAACATGAGACCCCTCCCAGCAACAAATGACCCTCAGAAACAGCAGATCCCCCACCAGCATCAATAGACTCTCCAGTAGCCAGCAACGATAGACCCCCTTCCTTCCCAGCGATAGTTGACCCCCAGCATCAATAGATCTACCACCAGCAATAATAGATCTCACAGCAGCCAGCATCAATAGAATCTCCCGTAGTCAGCAACTATAGACTCCTTCCTTTACTGTAGACCCCTCCCAGCAACAAATGACCCCTCAGCAACAACAGATTCCCCATCAGTAACAATAGACCTCCCCAGCAACAACAGATCCACCACCCATCCACGGAATCATCTAATATTAACTAAGAGAAACTAAATCCGTCCAGAGCAATCTCTAGCTCAAACCTATCATATCCCTGAGGAAACATTTGAAGCCTCTAGATGCCAACTGTCCCGGATTTGAAGGGATAGTCCCGCATCTTTGCCATGTGGTCCAGACGATTCTGTGTCCCAGGCAATGTCCTGGGATTACAGAATCAGCACAGTAACTCAAAAACAAATTAAAGTGGAACTAAACTTAAAAAAAAATTGAATTGTGAACAGGTAAGGTTTTTATTGCAGAAGAGACACGCAATGTCTCTCCTGAGAAAAAAAACTAAACATACCTACCTGGTCACAATCTTCTTTAGAGTGTTCACTGAGCTGCACAAGCGGAAGCTTCTCTTCTCAGCCAATCAGGAAGTGGGTCCTGAGACCCAATTTGCCAAGAGGAGAAGGGACCATATTGGCCGGGAGCAGGGGGGAGGCGCCAAGGAGGAGATGCAGGGGGAAGCCACTGACGCTGCCGGCGACTTGGCTGGGGCAAGTGCGGAGCTGATGAGCGGACGGATGGAGGGGCGAGCGACGTGGAGGGGGTTTGTTCGCCAATCGACCAAGCGATGAGGGCGGGTGTTTTTTTCCCGCCCTCCCAAAAAATAGAGCACCAGCCACCACTGGGTGCAATAAACTTCTATTGAAGGAATGCAGCAATAGTTCACAACAAACCTGAGAAGGCCACCCGGCTGAGCGCACTCACAGTTCAGTAGCGGGACAGGGTAGATTCCAGCCAGACTGACAGCGTATGTTGAGAGGGGACCAAATGTGGCCTTGCCAGCTGGTCCTATTTGGAAGAAAGCCCAGAAGAGATGAGGCCCTACACTTACCCTCCTCGTCAGGAACCTTTCCCTAGCGCTATTACTGTCCCTAACAGATGGAGTACCTGTCCCTAGACATGTGCAATTCGTACATTCGTAACTTTTTTTTTCGATTCGTAACTTTTTTTTCGATTCGTAATTTTACCTGTCCCTACACTTGCCAAAACTAGGGAGCCAGGGCCTTAAAAAGGTTTTGCCTGACCCAAGATGGCCGCTTGAGTCACATGGGGCGGCAACATCCAATAGGAGAGCTTCCCCAGCGACCCAGGAAACCATAGAGGAACCTTGTCCCTCCTGACTTCCTGTCCAGCAACAGGTCTGCTGCGGTGAGCTCCACCTGCTGTGAAAAAAAAGAAAATTAAACTAACGAAAAAACGAATCAACGAAAAAAATAACTACGAATCGTTACGAATCACGACTTACGAATGTACGAATCGTTACGAATCAACGGAAACGAAAAAAACGAAACGAAAATAAACGAATTTTTTTTCGGAAACGAAACGAAAATAAACAAATTTTTTTGTTGTGCCCATGTATACCTGTCCCTACACTTGCCAAAACTAGGGAGCCAGGGCCTTAAAAAGTAGGATAGCTTCCCCAGCAACCCTGCCTACACACATAACTATTTTTTATGTGCCAAAAGTGCCTTTCAGATATTTTTTTTCCTGAATAGATTGAATGAATAGATTGTTACTTCTTACCATTATAGGAGAAAGTAAAAATGTGCGTCTTTTCATGTTGTTGGTGGGTAAGATTCCCCCTGACATTCCCCCAGGACACTCTCTATTATGTCACGCCTCACCTCTCCAAGCACTGAGTAATTTTGATCCATGACACTCGGAAATGTCAGCTCCGGGGGCCACTCTGATTTATCTGCCGCGCTTTTTCCTGCAGGACGTTCCATCAATGCAATTCATTATCTTAGCGGAGGCAGATTTTTTCCTCTTTGTGTATGTAGAGCCGTCATTAGAGCTCTCAATTTAGATTTAGCACCACTTTAGGGCAGTTTATTGTCCCAGTAATTCTGGTGACGCCGTGGCTGAATGTGACCTTCCTGCCGTTAAAACGTCTCGGCGTTTAACAAATGTTCCCATGTCTGCCATGGCAGAAAAGCCTGAGTCATCATTTCTCAGTTATATTGTTATGCCCCGTACACACGATCGGAAGTTCCGCCAGCAAAAGTCCGATGTGAGCTATTGGTCGGAAATACCAACCGTGTGTGCGCTCCATGGGACTTTTGCTGACGGAATTCTCGCCAGCAAAAGATTGAGAGCAGGTTCTCAATCTTTCGGTCAGAAAAAGTTCCGATCGGAAATTCCGATCGTCTGTACCAATTTCCCACGCGCAAAATTCCTACGCATGCTCGGAAACAATTCAACGCATGCTCTGAAGCATTGAACTTAATTTTCTCGGCTCGTCGTACTGTTGTACGTCACCGCGTTCTTGACGGTTGAAAGTTCAGAGAACTTTTGTGTGACCGTGTGTATGCAATGCAAGCCAAGCTTGAGCGGAATTCTGTCGGAAAAAAACATCCAAGATTTTTCAGACGGAAATTCCGCTGGTGTATACGGGGCATAAGAGTTAAAGAGCCACTAAAGGGCAGCACAGTGGTGTAGTGGTTAGCACTTTCACCTAGCAGTAATAGGGTCGCTGGTTCAAATCCCGACCACGACACCTTCTGCCTGGAGTTTGCATGTTCTCCCTGTGCCTGCGTGGGTTTCCTCCCACACTCCAAAGACATGCTGGTAGGTTAATTAGATCCTGTTGATAAAAATTGGCCAAATATGTGTATGTTGTATGTGTTTGTAAGCGTGTCGGGACCCCACAGGGCAAGGACCGCACTATACCACAGATGGACACCAGTGGCAAAAAGCACCCTGGGGCGATTCAGTTCGCATAGGTAGCGCTATACAAGTCATTTATTCATTCACTCCTGCCAAGTAACAACATAAAAAACACACTTATATAGAGTTAAAATTACCATTTGTTAACTAATGCAAACTTGCTGTGCCCTATTGACATGTAGGGTTGTATTATTTTTGCTAAATTCCTTATTTTTTTGTGAATTCTGTAGCTGGCTATGAGACTATATTCACCCCAAGTGTACCTCAGGAAGATTGGTTCTCTAAGCATAGTGTGTTTTCTCCACCTGCTGTTCCAGCTTTCTCCAGTAGGGTGTGCTGGAGAGGTATCATTCCATGTTATGGATGTTTGATGGCCTAACCCAGGGTTCTTCAAACCTTTCTGTACAAGGGCCACATTGGATATTTTATGAATATTCATAGGTTAAAAAAAAATGAAAAAATGATTAACTTATTTTACATGAATAAATATGCTCCAGGACATAACTTCACTCTTCTTATGCATCAGAGCACCCCTTACACTTCAGCCCCCCCCACCTTCAAATCAGATTCTTTAGTCCTCTTCTCCTGATTTACAATCCTCACTTGCAAATGGTCACATACACAAAAATCTCCTGCACTTGAGGGTGGGCCCAGAAAGATTTATAAGCTATAATTCCATCCTGGCTTGCACAGATCAGTCTCGTCTTGCTGCCCTCATAAGAATGGGGATGTCTGGATCTAGTAAACCACAAAACAAAAAACGAGAGGGCGCACCGACCTACTGCATTATCCTAAAACAACTGATTTCTTTAATAAAAAGTGTATTATACTCACAAAACAGTAATTGCATCATAGTTCATCATATATCACAGCATCGTCCAGTGCACAGTACAACTGAACATAACAGGAGAAGATGTTGATCCAATAGGCTAAAGTTTTACGAGTACTTGCCTTTTCCTCAGGGCCTGAGGAAGAGGCAAGTCCTCGAAACGTGTTAGTCTTATGGATTAACATCTTCTCCTGTTACGTTTGGTTGTACTGTGCACTGAATAGCAATTGCATCATAGTTTATCATATATCACAGCATCGTCCAGTGCACAGTACAACCAAACGTAACAGGAGAAGATGTTGATCCAATAGGCTAACGTGTTTCGAGGACTTGCCTCTTCCTCAGAGCCTGAGGAAGAGGCAAGTCCTCGAAACGTGTTAGTCTTATGGATCAACATCTTCTCCTATTATATTATTATGCACCACAGTTCATCATATATCACAGCATCGTCCAGGGCATCGTCGCATGGAAGAAAACCATCGGCCTTCAGGAAAAAACTCAAGACCCACCTCTTTTAAGAAGGAGGACAACACAGGACGGATCAAGCGACTTGAGGCAATTCAGTTCGCATTTGTAGCGCTATACAAGTCATTCATTCATTCACAGTACAACCAACCATAACAGGAGAAGATGTTGATCCAATAGGCTAAAGTTTTACGAGGACTTGCCTTTTCCTCAGAGCCTGAGGAAGAGGCAAGCCCTCGAATTGTGTTAGCCTATTGGATCAACATCATCAACATGCATCATTAAGTGCACAGTACAACCAAATGTAACAGGAGAAGTTGTTGTTCCAATAGGCTAATGTGTTTTGAAGATTTGCCTCTTTCTCGGAGCCTGAGGAAGAGGCAAGTCTTTGAAACGTGTTAGCCTTATGGATCAACATCTTCTCCTTTTACGTTTGGTTGTACTGTGCACTGAATAGCAATTGCATTATAGTTCATTATATATCACAGCATCGACCAGGGCACAGTACAACCAAACGTAACAGGAGAAGATGTTGATCCAATAGGCTAAAGTGTTACGAGGACTTGCCTTTTCCTCAGAGCCTGAGGAAGAGGCAAGCCCTTGCATTGCGTTAGCCTATTGGATCAACATCATCAACAGCATCATTCAGTGCACAGTACAACCAAACATAACAGGAGAAGATGTTGATCCAATAGGCTAAAGTTTTACGAGCACTTGCCTCTTCCTCAGAGCCTGAGGAAGTGGCGAGTCCTCGAAACGTGTTAGCCTTATGGATCAACATCTTCTCCTGTTACGTTTGGTCGTACTGTGCACTGGACGATGCTGTGATATATGAACTATGATGCTGTGGGTATAATACTTAACACTTTTTATTAAAATAAGTAATTGTTTTAGGATAATGCAGTAGGCTGGTGCGCCCTTTCTCTTTTGTTTTGTGGTTTCTAAGCGGCAGCATGACCCAAATCGGGAGGACTAGCAGGTTTGAACAGAGTATGGGGGGGGGCAGAGCAGGTCCTCATCTAAATGCTGGGGTGGCTCTGGATTAGAATCACATGTTTCCATGGTACAGTTGGACAAGCCATCAGCCCCATAGGAACAATTTTGACCATGGGGGGGGGGGGGGGGGGGTTTACCAAAGTTGGACCATGCAGAACCCTGGTGAACATGTGCATTGTAGCCAATCAGCTTCTAAGTTCAGCTTGTTCAATTAAAGTGGAAGCAAACACCCTCTGCTTACATTTACCTATAGGTAAGTTTATAATAAGGCTCACCTATAGGTAGTGAAAATTTCTCCTAAACCTGTGCCGTTACTTCCGAGCCCATGCCTTAAACAGCGGCTCCCGCGTGCATGTGCGGGAGTGACATCATCGCGGCTCCGGTCAATCACAGTGCTGGAGCCAGTGAACCCGGAAGAGACGGAAGAGAAATGTCAGACGGCTCAGCGGCGTGCGGGGGGGGGGGGGGGGGCTGCTGGAACATATTTGTTCTAAGGTAAGTATTGCATAATGAGCTAGTATGCGATGCATACAAGCTCATTATGCCTTTGTCTTGCAGGGTTTATTTATTTATTTTTTCGTTTTTTTTTTTTTATGAACCTCTTTTACAACCTCCTTAAGCTGTGGAAAAAAATCCTGGAAGCCAGACCTGCACCAGATTAAGCACTCTCCAGTTTTAGTAAATAACCCCCCCCCCCCCCCCCATGTGTCCTGGCCATGCAGCAACATTGTACACAGATATGCTTTAAACCTGTGAACCCCCATCACATAAAATGAAAAACATGACCAGAAGAAAATCCAATTCCACCAATTGCAATGCAATGCACTATTCAATATATACAGTAGTTGTTTTGAAATATATTGTGTTTTGGATTGCCAGTGAAATGTAACCACTGAATTCCTTCAATGGGCATGTGTTGTTTCTTTTGTGCTCAATAAAAATAAAGAATTAAAAAAAAGTTATATAATTAAAGTCACAATAAAACCCTAAGCAAATAAGAAGCAGTAAAATACAAAAGGATACAAAGTAAGGAGAGAAGTAAAAAAGAAAGTAACAAAAAATGTAAGAAAATAAAAAATAAATACAAATGGAAGAAAAAGGAGGATAGATAGATAAATAGATCATCTACATAAATAGTAAATACTATAACTGTAGTAATCTAAAACAAAGCAATAAAACTCAAAGCAAAAGAGAAGCAGAAAAATGAGTGGAAAAGAAAGAAAAAGAAAATATTAAAAATAGGAAAACAATAAAACAAATAAAGAAAAGGAACGAAAAAAAAAAAAGTTAAAAAAGTACAAATCTATATTTGTATATATTGGGTAGAAGGAACCACGCCAGTTCCTAAATGTCTTCCAGGACAATTTCATGGGTCAGATGGTAAACGCACCAACTAGAAACAAAGCGTTACTAGACCTACTGATTACCAACAATACAGACTTGATAATGAATGTGGAAATACGGGGCAATTTAGGTAACAGGTCTATTCGTTTCAGTATGAATCACACAAATAGGAAATATAAGGGGAATACAAAGACACTGAATTTCAAAAGAGCCAACTTCCCTAAACTACGAACCTTGCTAGAGGATAATAATTGGAATAAAATCTTAAGCCCCATACACACGGTCGGATTTTCGCATGGATTCTGTCCTATCGGACAATGTTGTCGAAAAATCCGACCGTGTGTAGGCACCATCGGACAGTGTACGTCGGATTGTCCGACGGACAAAGTCCTATCTCCTGCTGGTTAGATTTTTCGACAACAAAGTCCGATCACACCAAATCCGATCGTGTGTATCGAATTCCTGGCGGACAAAGTGCCACGCATGCTCAGATCACATTACAAGACCAAAGCTATTGGCTACTAGCCTCTACGTAGTCCCATCGTACGCAACAAACGTCACCACGTTCAGAATGATCGGATTTTCCGACAACGTTGTCCGACCGTGTGTATGCAAAACCAACATCGGACAAAGTACGACGGACAGGATCCGACGGACCTGGTCCTCGGATAATCCACGCGTGTGTATGGGGCTTTAGGAACAAAGAACACGGAGAAAAACTGGGTATGCTTTAAGAGCATATTAAACAAGGGCATTAGCCAGTGCATCCCAATGGGAAATACATTTAAAAGAGCTAATGAAAGTCCTGGGTGGCTTAACTTTTACAATGTAAAAATGCATATAAAAGCAAACGAGAAAAATGGAAGGCTGATGGATCATCATCAGCATTACAACTTTACAAAGAATGCAACAAGATATGTAAGGGTGCAATCAGGGCGGCTAAGATAGAACACAAAAGACACATAGCAGAGGAGAGCAAAAAAAATCCCAAGAAATTCTTTAAGTACATAAATAGTAAGAAAGGGAGGTCAGATCATATTGGCCCCATAAAGAATGATGAAGGGAATCTGGTTACTAAGGATGGGGAAATGGCGAAGGTTTTGAATTTATTCTTCTCCTCAGTCTTCACGAGGGAATCGGGGGGCTTCAGTAACCAAAACTGCAGTGTTTATCCTCATGACACATCACAGGAAGCACCTCCATGGCTAACAGAGGACAGAATTAGAAATAGACTTGGGAAACTTAACATTAATAAATCACAGGGACCAGATGGCTTGCATCCGAGGGTCCTTAAGGAACTCAGTCAAGTAATTGCCAGACCATTGTTCCTAATTTTTACTGACAGTCTACTGACTGGAATGGTACCAGCTGATTGGAGAAAAGCCAATGTAGCACCAATATTTAAAAAAGGACCAAAATACATCCCTGGGAATTACAGACCAGTTAGCCTAACATCAATAGTATGTAAGCTCCTGGAGGGGATGATAAGGGACTATATACAAGATTTTAGTAATGAGAACGGTATCATTAGCAGTAATCAGCATGGATTCATGAAGAATCGTTCTTGCCAAACCAATCTACTAACCTTCTATGAGGAGGTGAGTTGCCATCTAGATAAAGGAAGGCCCGTAGATGTGGTGTATCTGGATTTTGCAAAAGCATTTGACACATTTCCCCCAAAAAGTACACTATACTGTACAAAATAAGGTGCGTTGGCATGGACCATAGTGTGAGTACATGGATTGAAAACTGGCTACAAGAGTGAGTTCAGAGGGTGGTGATAGATGGGGAGTGCTCGGAATGGTCGGGGTGGGTAGTGGGGTCCCCCAGGGTTCTGTGCTGGGACCAATCCTATTTAATTTGTTCATAAACGACCTGGAGGATGGGGATGGGGGAAACAGTTCAATCTCTGTATTTGCGGACGATACTAAGCTAAGCAGGGCAATAATTTCTCTGCAGGATGTGGAAACCTTGCAAGAAGATCTGAACAAATAAATGGGGTGGGCAACTACATGGCAAATGAGGTTCAATGTAGAAAAATGTAAAATAATGCATTTGGGTGGCAAAAATATGAATGCAATCTATAGATTGGGGGGAGAACCTCTGGGGGGATCTAGGATGGAAAAGGACCTGGGGGTCCTAGTAGATGATAGGCTTGGTGTCAGGGATCCACCAGTACGGGATGTGCAAATATGCGTGCGCGCGTGAGCGCACAAGCGCCACTGGTCGACCTGAGCATCGGTACGTGTGTGCGCCTGTGCGCGATGGGTGCGGGTGCACTCACAACGGGCGCACACAAGTTCACGCTAGCGCCGTTTGGCCAATGGCCCTTAAGAGGATCACAGCTACACTTGTGCATCGCTGTTCATCTGCAGCTCTGTGCCCAAGTTCTTGATTCCCGCTTGTTTGATCCTGTAATTACCGTGTGGCTCCTGTCTGACCGCTCTGATCTCTCCTGTAACGATCCCAGCTTGCCTGACCCTGCTTATGGACTTCTGCCTGACCTCTGTTGCCGAACCCCTGCCTGCCATCTGACCTTGCTCCAGCCTGCTGCATCTGCCTGCTTGTCTACCCGTTCTGTCATCTCAGCCATCTCCTGCAGTTCCAACCTTCCTGGAGAATCTTCACCCTGCTTCACCCTGCTTCACTTCAGCCGCTGCAACCTGCTCAGACACTCCTACCCCGCTGTGCTCACGGGACCACTGTCTCCATTCCAGTGGCCCCTGAACCAGAGTCGTAAGAGAGGTCTTCTCCTACCAAGTCAGGCTCATCACCAGGTACCTAACACTCAGCAATGGCATGCAATGCCAAGCTGCTGCTAACAAAGCAAACAGAATATTGGCATTAAAAAGGGGATTAACTCCAGAGATAAAATGATAATTCTCCCGCTCTACAAGACTCTGGTCCGGCCGCACCTGGAGTATGCTGTCCAGTTCTGGGCACCAGTCCTCAGGAAGGATGTACTGGAACTGGAGAGAGTCCAGAGAAGGGCAACAAAGCTAATAAAGGGTCTGGAGGATATTAGGTATGAGGAAAGGTTGCGAGCACTGAACTTATTCTCTCTGAAGAAGAGACGCTTGAGAGGGGATATGATTTCAATATACAAATATCGTACTGGTAACCCCACAATAGGAATAAAACGTTTCTGTGAAAGGGAATTTAATAAGACACGCGGACATTCACTAAAATTAGAAGAAAAGAGGATTAACCTTAACCGCTTCCCGACCGCCTCCTGCACATATACATCGGCAGAATGGCACGGCTAGGCAAAAGCACGTATATATACGTCCCCTTTAATTGCCTAGCCGTGGGTCGCGCGTGCGCCGCCGGCAGCGCGCTCGCGACCTGGTCGGGAGCTCCGTGACCACGGCTGCGGGACCACAGAGCTGAAGAACGGGGAGAGGTCTGTGTAAACAAACCTCTCCCCGCGCTTCCTACACTGCCTGTCACTGATCGGCTGTTCCCTGTCATCGGGAAAGCCGATCAGTGACGTCAGACGTACAGCCACGCCCCCTACTGTAAAGAAAAACACAACACGTCACTCTTAGCCCCTCCCCGCCCCCTAGTGGTTAACTCCTTCACTGCCAGTGTCATTTACATAGGAATCAGTGCATTTAAATAGCATTGATTGCTCTATAAATGACAATGGTCCCAAAAATGTGTCAAAAATGTCCGATGTGTCCGCCATAATGTTGCAGTCACAATAAAAATCGCTGATCGCCGCCATTACTAGTAAAAAAAAAAAATATTAATAAAAATGCTATAAAACTATCCCCTATTTTGTAAACGCTATAACTTTTGCGCAAACCAATCAATAATCGCTAATTGCGTTTTTTTTTTACCAAAAATATGTAGAAGAATACGTATCGACCTAAACTGAGGAAAACATTTTTTTTTTTTTATATATATATTTTTCGGGGATATTTATTATAGCAAAAAGTAAAAAATATTGCATTTTTTTCAAAATTGTCGCTCTATTTTTGTTTATAGTGCAAAAAATAAAAACCGCAGGGGCGATCAAATACCACAGAAAGAAAGCTCTATTTGTGGGAAAAAAAGGACGCCAATTTTGTTTGGGAGCCACGTCGCACGACCGCGCAATTGTCAGTTAAAGCGACGCAGTGCCAAATCGCAAAAAAGGGGCCTGGTCCTTTGGCTGCAAATTGGTCCGGGGCTGAAGTGGTTAAACTGCGTAGAGGGTTCTTTACTGTAAGAGCGGTTAGAATGTGAAAATTCCCTTCCACAAGCGATGGTTTCAGCGGGGAGCATCGATAGTTTAAAAAAAAAAACCTCAGATAAGCACCTGAACGACCTCAACATACAGGGATATACAATGTAATACTGACATATAATCACACACATGGACTTGGTTGACTTTTTTCAACCTCACCTACTATGTATGTATGTCAAGTCCTATGAGTGCCACCTTATCTTTTGCATTGCAATATATATATATATATATATACACACACATATACACACACACACACACATCTATTCCAATAGTTAATTCCAACGTTTTTTTTTATTAATTAATATAAGGAAAAACGATAAAGTATCCTAAAATACCAACCTGCAAGAAATTAGAAGAGAATACAGTAAAATATAACAGAATTGCAGGTATTGCAAGAAGACGGTAAGGTGGGTTAATCTGTGGGGGAGAGTACATTGCATAAAATTACATAGAATATATAACGGGGGGACACAGAATAGATGTATACTGTATGTACTTTTTTATGTCTTTGATGCCTTTTGTATAATTAGTTAATGTTGCCCAACTGTTTGCCAATGGAATCCTTCACTTCATCCTTCCTTCATTGGCAGACTGAATCTACATGATTTAATAGCAGTTATTTTCTTATCACAAGACTCAACGATTTTCATGTCCCCAACTCCTGAAGATGATTGACACCCCACACAAAGGTGACATGCTGCCAATTGTAATAAAATAAGTGAGCCGAATGATTTCTATTGAATGCTGGCACATTGCTGCCTGTTTCCTGCCACGTTTCGCGGTCCAAGAAATATTGTATTAATACAGGGAGCAATTTTACAGCAGCGTAGGAGAGATCTGGAGAATTGTATATCTTATAAATGCTATGAGGTGTAAATCTTAACTTGAAGACTTGGTGTGCACAGTGTACCATTAACATTTCCCAGCGGGGGGCTTCCTAATGGTGACCATGTTTGTGTATTGTGTGTGCAAAACTACCATCGGAAGCCTGGGTGACAAGGCAGGAGCACAGTTGGTAGACCTAGACAAAGAGTCGTGGCAGTCGTGGCATCCTTCATGGCAGGATCACCAGGAATTTATTTTAATGGAAGCTTGTTTTTGCTAATTTTTGCAGTAAAGCCAAGGAAACAACCCTGTTTATTAATTTGCCTGTACTAAACAAGAATGGTGTGATTAGAAACTGTGACGGAACGTCCCTACACTCCTCTTGAGTGCGTTTGTCATATATCACTTCCTCCCAGTCTGGAAATAGATATCAGATATTCCAACCGCTCCCAAGCACCAAACGAGACGACACTTGCTTAGTGCTAGCATGGACTGTTTTATTACAAAACCAAACTGACATTTATATACAGTAGAAGAGGAGATCCCCCCTCCTGCTCATATTACTCTAACAATACACCTGTAACAACTTAACATAAACTAATTAACTAATCCCTTTAAGCAGCCGATGTGACTCATCAGGATTTCACTACAGGTCAGACTTGTTGTCACTGAGCTAAACACAGTTGATTATAAATGATCATAATTACCACCACAAGACATTTCATCACAATAGCAGGAGACCACCAGTAACAGACGGACCGTCTCCTACATTGTACAGAGGACAAGGTGATCAGCTCTCTCAATTAACATCTTGAGTTCATGACACTAGCATCTGACAGTGTGTGTCCCAACAGCATGAGACCACACACATTATATATACACATATATACAGCATTGAATCTGACTGGGGTTGGGGTTCTCCTTCACCCTGTGCCCCTTAAAATCCAGGCCTCATAATCGGTTGGCAGGAGGCTCGCATTTAGTCCTCTCAAAAAGCCTGTGTCCCGGCTAGGTCTGTCACAGAAACTATCTACAGTTACGGGGCTACAACACAAAACATACAGAGTGCTACAGATATACATACACACACATATATATATATATATATATATATATATATATATATATATATACGCACACACACAGTATCCCACAAAAGTAAGTACACCCCCCACATTTTTGTAAATCTTTTCTTCTATCTTTTCATGTGACAACACTGAAGAAATGACACTTGTCTACAATGTAAAGTAGTGAGTGTTCAGCTTGTATAACAGTGTCAATTTGCTGTCCCCTCAAAATAACTCAACACACAGCCATTAATGTCTAAACCGCTGGCAACAAAAGTGAGTACACCCCTAAGTGAAAATGTCCAGATTGGGCCCAATTAGCCATTTTCCCATCCCGGCGTCATGTGACTCGTTAGTGTTAAAAGGTCTCAGGTGTGAATGGGGAGCAGGTGTGTTAAATTTGGTGTTATCGCTCTCACTCTCTCATACTGGTCCCTGGAAGTTCAACATGGCACCTCATGTCAAAGAACTCTCTGAGGATCTGAAAAAAAAAAGAATTGTTGCTCTACATAAAGATGGCCTAGGCTATAAGAAGATTGCCAAGACCCTGAAACTGAGCTGCAGCACGGTGGCCAAGAAGACCATACAGCGGTATAACAGGACAGGAAATTACAGGAAATTACGATCGTGTGTACACAAATCCATTGCACAAAAGTTCACGCA
Source organism: Lithobates sylvaticus (assembly GCA_028564925.1). NCBI lineage: Eukaryota > Metazoa > Chordata > Amphibia > Anura > Ranidae > Lithobates > Lithobates sylvaticus. The sequence continues at coordinate 9,302,459 of CM053028.1, read as the reverse complement.
TGCTTGGAATCAAGCACAAGGAGCCACACTGGCTATTGAACTTCCTTTTTCTTGGCTCGTCGTACGTCACCGCGTTCTCACGTTTGGAATCAACATTTGTGTGACTGTGTATGCAAGAAAAATTTGAGCCAAGATCCTACGGAAAAAAATCCACGGTTTTGTTGTCAGTAAGTCCGATCGTCTGTACGCAGCATAAGGATATGGATTACTGGAACCATGTCCTGTGGTCTGATGAGACCAAGATAAACTTATTTGGTGTCAGATGGTGACAAGCGTGTGTGGGGGCAACCAGGTGAGGAGTACAAAGACAAGTGTGTCTTGTCTACAGTCAAGCATGGTGGTGGGAGTGTCATGGTCTGGGGCTGCATGAGTGCTGCCGACACTGGGGAGCTACAGATCATTGAGGGAACCATGAATGCCAACATGTACTGTGACATACTGAAGCAGAGCATGATCCCCTCCCTTCAAAGACTGGGCCGCAGGGCAGTATTCCAACATGATAACCACCCCAACACACACCTACAAAATGATCACTGCCTTGCTAAAAAAGCTGAGGGTAAAAGTGATGGACTGGCCAAGCATGTCTCCAGACCTAAACCCTATTGAGCATCTGTGGGGCACCTCAAACGGAAGGTGGAGGAGCGCAAGGTCTCTAACAACCACCAGCTCCGTGATGTCGTCATGGAGGAGTGGAAGAGGACTCCAGTGACAACCTGTGAAGCTCTGGTGACCTCCATGCCCAAGAGGGTTAAGGCGGTGCTGGAAAATAATGGCGGCCACACAAAATATTGACACTTTGGATCCAATTTGAACATTTTCACTTAGGGGTGTACTGACTTTTGTTGCCAGCGGTTTAGACATTAATGGCTGTGTGTTGAGTTATTTTGGGGGGACAGCAAATTTACACTGTTATACAAGCTGTACCCTCACTACTTTACATTGTAGACAAGTGTCATTTCTTCAGTGTTGTCACATGAAAAGGTAGAAGAAAATATTTACAAAAATGTGAGGGGTGTACTCACTTTTGGGAGATACTGTATATCTATATCTATACACACATATACACACACACATGCTACCTGCTATGCCTTTTCTCCTCTGTATGCTATAGTGGTGCACTAAAATTCACTTAACTTCTGTTATAGCTGGTCCGCGATTTCTGTAGTAAACAGATGTCAGAGAACGGTTCTTAGAAGGATTGGCACACCTGCAAATGCCCAGCAAAATTGAAGATTGGCACATAGAAAATCACCAAAGCAAATGCACGAACAGGCGCGAGGATCCATGTACCAGTGCAATGCGTGACAGATTCTGGTTGCCCAGTGGACTATTTAGGCCCCTTTCACACTGGGGCGTTTTTCATGCGGTACAGCGCTAAAAATAGCGCCTGTTCACCGCCTGAAAAAATCCGGCCCCTTTAACTCCAGTGTGAAAGCCGGCGGGCTTTCACACTGGAGCGGTGCGCTAGCAGGACGGCAAAAAAAGTCCTGCTAGCAGCATCTTTGGAGCGGTATAGGCTCGGTGTGTTCACCGCTCCTATACCGCTCCTTCCCATTGATTTGAATGGGAAACCGCGGTAAAACCGCGGCAATACCGCCGCAAAGCGCCGCTACGGCGGCGCTCTGCGGGGGTGTTTACCCCTTTTTCGGCCGCTCGCGGGGGGGAAAACCGCACCGCGAGCGGCCGAATACCGCGGTTAAAACTACGGTAAAGCTAAATATAGCGCTGCTTTACCGTCACCGCGGCTCCCCCGCCCCAGTGTGAAAGGGGCCTTAAACCCAGCAGTATGAGCCATTAGTTGCCGGATGATCTTCAGCACCCTCCCCCCCCCCCCCCCCGAGTGCTCCTGTGTTCCTGTTCTTGTTATTTTTGGATTTCTTGTTACCGACCCGGCTTGCCTTTGTCCTGCCTTGTCTCCATTCCTGGCTTTGACCCTTGGGTTTAGATGCATTACAACTTTAACAAAGATTTTCCTTCCCACATCTGAATTATGATTTGTATTTAGCAAAACTACTACAATTATTACAAGATAAAAGTGCAGACAGACCGTCCTCCGGTTACTTGCGTTATTCAGCTGTCTAACATTTGCTTAGCCTGATGGTGTTAACACAAAAGCCACCAAAGATTCTACACTGAAGGCCGTAAGTCGCTCATCTTGGCCGCCCGCCCAATCTGCTATACCATCTGGGGAAAAAAACAAACCAAACAAGACGTGTGCGATTTCTCACGCTTAATGAGAATGCAGATTGTATTTTTGTACTTATTTTTTAAGTATGCACATTGCTGTTAACTATTGGTGCAGATGTTATTTTATTATTTTTACATGTTTTTTTTTTCTCCTTTTTACATTTTTTTTCTACTTCGAATTTTAAACGTTATTACCTTTTTCTTCTAATTTTGACTCGATTGAGCAGGCAGATGATCAAGAGCAAATGGTCAAAGTCCCTGGGTAAGTAATGTTCAACCCAAGGGTTCAAAACCCAAGTTTGTCTTTTAGAATAGTAGACCTCTTTTCATTCAGGAAGTACTATGCCATTTTTTTTCTTCACCTGTATTGTTATCATTTCTCTGATGTAAGGGGGAACTCTGATATATGAAGCAGCTCTGATGTAAAGGCGGATTCTGATGTAAAGGGGGACTCTGATGGGGACCCTGACCCTGTCAGGGCCGCCAACAGGGGGTACCACCGGGCCTCCTTTTAGGGCACACAAGGGGGGCACAGACAGCAGGGGGATCAGTGAAGAGGGATGGGAGGGTAATTACAGAACGATGCACTGTCTCTCCCTCCAGCAGCTGAAAGCCGGTTTCTCCCCTCTCCCTCCCGCTGGCTTTCAGCTGCTGGAGGGAGAGACCCAGACACAGTGCATCGTTCTGTAATTGTCCTCTCACCTCGCCACACCAATCAACTTCTAATTGTCCCTGTGTACCTGGTCCCTCTTGCCCCCCCCCCCAGCACTGCTGGCTTCCCTTTCCCCAGTGGCAGCCCATCCATGCGGGGTGCAGGGGCGTCGCCCCCTAATCCATGCGAACCGGCCCCTAATCTACATGCAGGATGCTGGACGCATGGATTCCAATGGGGATTTAAAAAAAAAAATGTAGAAGCACATTCTAATTGGCTTCAAAAAAGGGTGGGCTTGGGGCACAGGGCACTGCGCCCCAAGCCCACCCAGTTGTGTGACAATAGCAAATTAATATTCACTATTGTCTTCCTGATTCTCCTTCTGGCCAATCAGAAAGTGGGTCCTGAGACCGGTCACCCGATAGGATCGCTTCTCCTCTCAGCCAATTGGCTGCCAAGAAGAAGAAGGAGGAGGAGGAGGGAGGAGATGCAGGGGAAGCTGAGGAGAAGGAGGGAAGAGACACAGGGGAAGCTGAGAAGAAGGGAGGAGATACAGGCGAAGCCGAGTAGGGAGGAGACGCAGGCCAAGCCGAGGAGGAGGAGAGGCAGGGGAAGGCAAGGAGGAGGAAGGAGGAGACGCAGGGGAAGCCGAAGGAGGGAGGAGACGCAGAGGAAGCTGAGGAGGAGGAGGGAGGAGACACAGGGGAAGCTGAGGAGGAGGAGGGAGGAGACACAGGGGAAGCTGAGGAGGAGATGTACGGGAAGCCGAGGAGGAGGAGGAGACGCAGGGGAAGGCTGGGAGGAGGAAGGAGGAGATGCAGGGGAAGCTGAGGAGGAGGAGGGAGGAGAGGCAGGTGAAGCAGAGGAGGGAGGAGATGCAGGGGAGCCGAGGAGGAGGAGGAGGGAGGAGACGCAGGTGAAGCCGAGGAGGGAGGAGACACAGGGGAAGGCGGGGAGGAGGAAGGAGGAGATGCAGGGGAAGCAGAGGAGGAGGGAGGAGATGCAGGGGAAGCCGAGGAGGAGGGAGGAGATGCAGGGAAAGCTGAGGAGGAGGAGGAAGGAGAAGTAGGGGAAGCCGAGGAGGAGGCAGGAGGAGATGCAGGGGAAGCTGAGGAGGAGGAGGGAGGAGACACAGGGGAAGGCGAGGAGGAGGGAGGAGATGCAGGGGAAGCTGAGGAGGAGGAGGAAGGAGATGCAGGGGAAGCCGAGGAGGAGGCAGGAGGAGATGCAGGGGAAGCCGAGGAGGAGGAGACGCAGGGGAAGCCAAGGAGGAGGAGGAGGAGAGAAGGGAGAGGAGGAGAAGCAGGGGAAGCTGAGGAGGAGGGAGGAGAGAGGAAGGGAGGAGGAGGCGGGAGGAGACGCAGGGGAAGCTGAGGAGGAGGAAGGAGATGCAGGGGAAGCCGAGGAGGAGGCAGGAGGAGATGCAGGGGAAGCTGAGGAGGAGGGTGGAGACACAGGGGAAGCCGAGGAGATGCAGGTTGAAGCCGCCGCCCGCTGCCCAGAGAAAGCCGCCTCTCCCGCTGACTGCTGCGGGTACACAGGGTGGTGGAAGGGGCTGGTAAGTATGGCCCTTTCCTTTTCTGAATTGGACACAGTGAGCGATCGCTATGGATCACTCCTGTGTCCAAAACTGAAGCAGAGTATTCATAGTTGAATGAATGAATGAAGAGGAGCCTCTGTCTGGATCCCCTTAGCATAACACAGGCTGCCTGCACACAGCAATGGCCACATTCAAAAAGAAAACAAAAACCACTGATGATTCAAACTGCACAGGTCACAGCACCTTTGTGAATGAGCCCCGAGACCTCATTTACACACAGAACTTTATTCATTGACTCGTGTCATTTTATCTTTTTGATTTTAGATGTTATGTTTGTGTCCGCCAATAATCATTTTAGTGTATTTTTAATAAAAATATTGTTTTGAAATTTGCGGGAGGGAGGGGCCTGTCAGGTAGGCTTTACTTCTAACTGCAGCCCTGCCTGATGTAAGGGGGGACTCTGATGTAAAGGGGGATCCTGATGTAAAGTAGTTCTACTGATGTAAGTGGGACTCTGATGTAAGGGGGGACTCTGATGGGGACCCAAATGTAAGGGGAGTGCTGATGTAAAGGGTGCTACTGATGTAAATATGTACTCTGATGGGGCCCCTGATGTATGGGGGGACTCTGATGTAAAGGGGAACTCTGATAGGAACCTGATGTAAGTACTCTAATGTAAGAGGGACCCAGATGTAATGGGTGTTAGATGTAAAGAGGGACTCTGATGGGGACCAAAATGTATGGGGTCCCATATGTAAAGGGGGGTCTTGATATAAAGATAAACTCTGATGGGGGCCTTGATGTAAGGGGGGACTCTGATGTAAATGAGTACTCTGGTGTAAGGGGGGACGCTGATGGGAACCCAGATGTAAGGAGGGGTTAGATGTAAAGAGGGGCTGTGATGGGGACCCAAATGTAAGGGGGGATCCTGATGTAAAGATTGACTCTGATGGGGGCCCTGATGTAAGTGGGGGCTCTGATGTAAAGGGGAACCTTGATGGGAACCTGATGAAAGGGGGGGTGGACGCTGATATAAGGGGGTTCCTGATGTAAAGGAGTACTCTGGTGTAAGGGGGGGACTCTGATGGGAACCCAGATGTAAGGGGGGTTAGATGTAAAGAGGGGATGTGATGGGGACCCAAACGTAAGGGGGGCTCTGATGTAAAGGGGGATCCTGGTGTAAAGATGGACTCTGATGGGGGCCCTGATGTAAGTGGGAGCTCTCATGTAAAGGGGAACTTTGATGGGAACCTGATGTAAGGGGGGGCACTGATATAAGGGGTTCCTGATGTAAAGGAGTACTCTGGTGTAAGGGGGGGACTCTGATGGGAACCCAGATGTAAGGGGGGTTAGATGTAAAGATGGGCTGTGATGGGGACCCAAATGTAAGGGGGGCTCTTATGTAAAGGTGGATCCTGATGTAAAGATGGACTTTGATGGGGGCCCTGATGTAACTGGGGGCTCTGATGTAAAGAAGAACTTTGATGGGAACCTGATGTAAGGGGGGGGGGTGCTGATGTAAGGGGGGACGCTGATGTAAGGGGGGACGCTGATTAAGGGGGTTCCTGATGTAAAGGAGTACTATGGTGTAAGGGGGAACTCTGATGGGGACCCAGATGGTAGGGAGGTTAAATGTAAAGAGGGGATGTAATGGGGACCCAAATGTAAGGTGGGCTCTGATGTAAGGGGGGATCCTGACGTAAAAAGATGGACTCTGATGGGGGCCCTGATGTAAAGGGGGACTTTGATGGGAACCTGATGTAAGGGGGGGGGGGGTGCTGATATAAGGGGGTTCCTGATGTAAAGGAGTACTCTGGTGTAAGGGGGGACTCTGATGGGGACCCAGATGTATGGAGGGGTTAGATGTAAAGAGGGGCTGTGATGGGGACCCAAATGTAAGGGGGGGCTCTGATGTAAAGATGGACTCTGATGGGGGCTCTGATGTAAAGGGGATCCTGATGTAAAGATGAACTCTGATGGGGGCTCTGATGTAAGGGGAACTTTGAAGGGAACCTGATGTAAGGGGGGGAGCTGATATAATAGAGGGGGACGCTGATTAACGGGGTTCCTGATGTAAAGGAGTACTCTGGTGTAAGGGGGGAATCTGATGGGGATCCAGATGTACGGAGGGGTTAGATGTAAAGAGGGGCTGTGATGGGGACCCAAATGTAAGGGGGGCTCTGATGTAAAGATGGACTCTGATGGGGGCTGTGATGTAAAGGGGAACTTTGATGGGAACCTGATGTAAAAGGGGGGACGCTGATATAAGGGGGTTCCTGATGTAAAGATGGACTCTGATAGGGATCCTGATGTAAAGGGGTGGGGGCTCTAATGTAAGAGGGGACTCCAATGAGGACCCAGATGTAAGTGGGGTGAGATGTAAAGATGGACTCTGATGGGGACACTGATGTAATTGAGGGGGGCTCTGTAGTAAAGGGGGATACTGATTTAAAGGAGTACTCTAAAGTTATTTTTTGGAACGTGTTTATTCATTCATATACTAGATTTTTTGAGGGGTCTGGAGGCTCCGGGTATCACCAGTGCCAGTCCTGTGTAGCTCCGAGTGGCGGCAAGGTGAAATCCTCGATTATGATGAGCTATGTGGGGGGAGGGGAGGGGGGGCACCTAATGCAGACGGATGGGGTCCCTGACGTCTGTCCCCTCATTACCGGATACAAAGTGTCTCTATTTGTAGACGTTGACTGATTATAATCTCCCCGCTCACATATAATGATGTCATCCATTCTGCTTCGCCGGCCTCCAGCTGACGCGCGGCGTAGTAAAACGCGCACTTCCACATCTGCCGTAGCTGCACACCGAACCCCTCCGCCGCGATGTGATTGGTTCAGATTTGTCTTCAGTGCTGTCAATGAGCCATCTGTGGCTGAATATCTGTAATATCTTCATAAGCCGCCCCTCCCCCCCAGGACTGGATTTAATTACATGGTGATAATGAGGATACTACAGAGAAGATAATATCGCTGTCAGCATTCCTGAGTAGATGGAGTCCATGCAGAGAGATCGGGATTGTATCACTGACACGGCAACTGAGCGAACGATTTAATCCAGAGGGAACCCTCTTCTACAACACACAGCCGACCCCCCCCGTCAATAATCCTACTTTAGGAGGAACTCCACCTTTACCATCAAAAAATAACATTTTTAAATCTTAGAAACGAGGGATGCTTCAATACCATTTTTTTTACAATGAGTACGAGTATTGATACTTTTTTTTTAGTATTCACCGATACCGACCGCAACTGTTTTGTTTTAACTTCAGCTGTCAGCAATGGTACAAAGCATTGGAAAGTGATTTACAAATGAAATAAATAGATTTTTGTTTTAAATTTTGTGCTTTTTCGATGTGAAATGTGTAAATATATGTTTTTTTTTTGTTTTTTTTTTATCAATATTTTTTATTGAAATTTTAACAATACATAAAATGTAAAAGAAAAAAACAAAAGGAATATAAGAAGTTCAAACAGAATGAAAGGTTCAGGCACTATGCTGAACTAACATGGGATAGTTCAAAGGGGGAGATGGTTTTCCCATTTACTATCATTAGCAGGTTGTCATTGGTTACTACATCGGTGCCTGCACAGCAACAGGCGATGGATTGGTTGAAAGTGGCGGGCGGCTGAAGCCCGCGAATCAAGAGCTAATATAAGGAGGCTGTTACCCTCAGACCCCTCAGGACAGGACCGGGACTCGGACGGGATGGAGCGCCGCTCGCCTGAGAAGAGAGAGAGTCTCTTCTTCGCCGCCTGGTAGAGAGAGCGGAGAGCTGCGGGGGTGAGGAGTGGCTTGTCCGCTGCCTGGAGGAAGGCGGGCTGTCGGCTCCGCCTCCGTTACCATTAGCTAACATGGAGGCGGAAGCAACGCGCATGCGCAGTACGCGCCAGCAACCCGGGAGGAAGAAAAAGAAAATGAGACAAGGGGCTTCTCCACAGCCGAACGGCCAGGAAGGAGCAAGCGGCATTCCTGTCAGGAGCGCGCAGCCTATGCAATACAAGGGAGCTACTCAGCCAGCCTCTGAGGCGGCAGGCAGTGAGCACAGGAGTCCCCCTGTTGGTGAGACTACATGTAAGATTAATATGTCAGATGCTAATGCTGATATTGCTGAGTTGAAAGTAATGGTTAACTCTTTATCTAGTTTATTGAAAAATATTGAAGGGGCACACACAGTTGGTGCTGGTGGTAAAAGAAAGGCTGAAGGAGCACAGAATTCTGGTGCATTAAACTATGCTGATATTGGAACTAGTTATATGGGAGCACATACTGATGGTGCTGATTTATTTACACATGATGTTTTACTCCAGCAGAATGCAATGGAAGATATTTGCCCAGTATGGCAAAATTTGTCAGAATCCCCTTTAAATAGACCTTTTCAAAGCAAGAATAACATTTCAAAAGAAACTATTCCTATTACCAAATCAGCGGTCCCTCGCTTCTCTCATTCTGTAGTGGCAGAGTCCTCATTTAAGGAACCAATGACATGTGACATCTCCCCATTAGGTTTCCATTTAGCCAATTCAGTTAAAGAAAGGATTTGGGGGGGGGGGGGTGATTTTATTGATTTGTTATCATTGTTACCAGCATCTAAGGAATTCCTTTCAAAATCTGAAAGGAGGGCTGAGGACCGTACAGAAGAGGATAGGAGGAGGGCCGTTCCTAAAACTTTCCAAAATTGGTTACAAGCATTCTGTATTTATGCTGCAGTTTTAGGGGAACGATTCCCTGAGAAATGTTCGGGTTTGTTTCAACACCTGGACATAGTACCGCCATTTTGGTGGTACAGCATGGTTCACATATGATGAAAACTTCAGACAGAAGCTTTCGGTCCATCCAACCCTTCGTTGGGGATCGAAAGACGTAGGTCTATGGCTGAACCTCATGTTACCACAGAGGCCACAATTTACACCCAGGGCGCCCTCTGCCTTGCAAAATACCTTTCGTAAAGGCTTCTGCTTCGCCTTTAATGAGGCTCAGTGCAAGTTTTTGTCCAACTGCAGATACAAGCATGAGTGTTCCTACTGTGGTGGCACCCACCCAGCCTCCAGATGTTTTCGTAAGTCTGCAGCAGGTAATGCCACCCCAGTTTCCAGGGACACTAGTGGGAAAAGCCTTGACTCCAGTGAAACTATCAAAAATGCGGCCATGGCTAGAGCTATACCCAGATCGCTCGATGGCACACCTATTAACTGAAGGTTTTGAAACAGGTTTTTTGGTTCCTTACTTTTCTGGGGAAGGTTGCAATTTAGTCAAAAATGTACGTTCTGTTTCGTTTCACGCTGTATTAGTTGCAGATAAAATTAATAAGGAGGTCAAAGAAGGGAGGGTTGCTGGTCCTTATCTTCACCCTCCTTTCCAGAATTTTCGTCTTTCTCCCTTGGGAATAGTCCCAAAAAAGGAGCAAGGTTGCTTTAGACTGATTCATCACCTGTCATTCCCACAAGAATTCTCACTCAATGATGAAGTTGCAGGTATCGAGGCACCAGTTTCTTATTCATCATTTGATGAAGCACTAGTTTTGTAACGGCATTTTAAACAGAATGCCTTATTGGCGAAGGCAGACATTAAATCTGCTTTTCGCCTACTCCCGGTTCACCCCCAAGGTTTTAATTCTCTGGGATTTCATTTTCAAGGTCTTTTTTATTTCGATAAATGCATGCCAATGGGCTTTTCACTATCATGTTTTTATTTTGAGGCCTTTTCTAAGTTTCTTCATTGGGTAGTGGAGTCTCAAATTCCTTTTGGAGGTGTCCTCCATTACCTCGATGATTTTCTTTTTATAGGCCCTGCGGACTCAGACATTTGTCGTGAGGTTTTAAATACATTTTTTCATATATGTGATGACTTTTCAGTTCCACTTGCCAAGGAAAAAACAGTTTTTCCTACAAAAATTATTGAATTTCTAGGGATAGATATAGACTCCTCATTAATGGAATTTAGGTTGCCCCTGGACAAACTTCATCGGATGAGAACTACAATATCATTATTCTTAGGTAAACGAAAGGTTTTTTCTTAAAGAGGCTCAGTCCCTGCTGGGACTTTTCGCCTTCGCAGCTAGAGTTATTCCTGTAGCCAGGGTTTTTTCTAGGCGTTTTGCCCTGGCCACTAGAGGCATTAAAACCCCATTTTCACACATTCGGCTATCCAGAAGTATCAAAGAAGATTTGAGGATTTGGGACTCTTTTCTTTGCAACTTTAATGGAGCACTGGTGTGGCAACAAGCTTTTATTCAGGATTTTGATCTAAATTTCATCACAGACGCGGCAGGTTCCTCTGGTTTTGGTGCTTTTCTAGATGGTCACTGGTGTGCCTCTGAGTGGCATGCCAGTTGGCAACATCAAGACATCTTACATAATATAGTTCTGTTAGAGCTATTTCCGGTAATAGTCTCTTTAGTCATCTGGAAAGAGAAATTTACGAACAAACGTGTATTATTGCATACGGATAACAAAGGCGTGCTCTTTGCTATCAATATGCTGTCATCCAAATCTGAAATGGTGGTCAAGCTATTACGTTTCTTTGTCTTACATTGTATGAAGTTTAATATTTGGTTAAAAGCAAAACACATAGCGGGAATACATAATAACATAGCTGATGCCTTATCTCGTTTGCAGTTCAAGAAATTCTGAGAATTGGCCCCGTCGGCAGACCTATGCAGCACACGTTGCCCGGATTCCCTCTGGGGCTTGATTTGGGACTGATATCTACTTTCTTTAAGAACTCGGTATCCCCAAAGACATGGCAGGCTTATGGCTTAGCCTGGTCTAAATGGTGTCATTTTTGCTCTTGCATGTCTTTAGATACTATGGAGGTGAATGCATATACAGCACTGGCATTTGTATCCTTCCTATTGAGAGCAGATCTTAGTTCTGCTTCAGTAAGTAAGATATTAGCCGGTGTTTCCTTTTTTCTGAAATGGGCTGGTCTTCCTGCTTTAACATCTTTTTTCCAAGTTGCACAGGTCTTAAAAGGCCTCAGGAATTCATTCCCTGTTCAGGACACAAGACGCCCAATTTCGGTTAGTTTGTTGCCCAAATTAATGTCTGTTTTAGAGAAAGTCTGCTCTAACCAGTATGAGTGTGCACTTTTTAAAGCAGCTTTCTCGGTGGCATTCTTTGGAGCTCTTCGGTTGGGTGAATTTACTGCCCCTAATAGATCTTCCTGTTCATTCCTCCTTTTTTCTCACGTTCCTCTGGAAAATGAGTACGTTCAACTATATTTATGTAGATCTAAGACTTCGAAAAGGGGCGCGGGGCAATGGTTTTCTCTGGGTAAATCACCCAATCCTCTGATTTGTCCTGTCTTTTTGCTATCTGAATATTTAGCAGTCAGACCATCTTTTGCTGACTCATTTTTTATCCATCAGGATTTCTCCCCCTTAACTAGATACCAGTTTTCAGCAGTGCTAGCCTCTTGCCTCAAACAGTTGAACCTCTCAGGTCTTAGATTTTCTTCTCATTCATTTAGGATCGGGGCGGCTACTACGGCTAATTCTTTAGGTTTCTCTGCAGATGTGCAAAAAAAAGTGGGTCGTTGGGAAAGTAGTAGGTACAAACTTTATGTCCGCCCCGAATTATTGATTGTCTGATTTCTTTTTCAGATTCATCCATGAACATTATTTGGATAGTGGGACATTCCTACATCTTCTGGGCTGGGAAGCAGGCAGCAACCAGGTCCTATTCAAGCAATATTGGTTTGGACATTAATAAGTACCAGGTTTTTTGGTCAGGTATAAGGGGCCTTAGATGGCGTAGTCTTAGAGAGCATTTGTTATTTTTGTCTAGTATTTGGCCAACCCCTCATATTATAATTATCCATGCGGGTGGCAATGACATTGGGAAAGTTAGGACTTGGGACCTCTTATGTGAAATAAAGACTGAGTTCTCTTCAGTTAAATTGTTATTTGCTCAGTCGATTCTGGCTTTCTCTGAAATAATTCCCAGACTTATTTGGTCCCCATTTAGCAATTTATTTTATGTTGACAAAATTAGAAGACGTCTAAATAGGACTGTCCATAATTTCATTGTCTCATTGGGTGGTTTATCATTTCGCCATACGGAACTTGAAGGTTTCTTGCCTGGACTGTTCAGGAATGATTTAGTTCATTTATCAGAGGTGGGCATTGACATTTTCAATATGGGTCTTCAATCCTTGATAGAAAAGGCCTTGGTGTTGGGGGGACCGCAGCCGGAAGATTCTCTTCCGGCTTTGGTCGTTGGGGAATAGTCGTCCAGCATTGGCTGGATGGACACCGTGACTTTATTTAATTTATTATAGCCAGGATGGCTTCTTAATTTAATTTAATTATCATTAATGCATTATCAGGTAACCCTTAAACAACACCATGGCCTATAATTATTGCCAAAGATTAAGATATTAAAAGGAAGATATGTGTTGGTCATTATTTTATGTTTAAGCATCCCTTTGTGCTAGCCCATGAAAGGTTCAGGCACTATGCTGAACCAACATGGGATAGTTCAAAGGGGGAGATGGTTTTCCCATTTACTATCATTAGCAGGTTGTCATTGGTTACTACATCGGTGCCTGCACAGCAACAGGCGGTGGATTGGTTGAAAGTGGCGGGCGGCTGAAGCCCGCGAATCAAGAGATAATATAAGGAGGAAGTCCGGCTGTTACCCTCAGACCCCTCAGGACAGGACCGGGACTCCCCCCCCCCCCCTCCCCTTTTTTCTGCAAAACTCTGTCATAGATGTTGTTTAGTGGGGAATAGTCGTCCAGCATTGGCTGGATGGACACCGTGACTTTATTTAATTTATTATAGCCAGGATGGCTTCTTAATTTAATTTAATTATCATTAATGCATTATCAGGAAACCCTTAAACAACACCATGGCCTATAATTATTGCCAAAGATTAATAAAAAATATTAAAAGGAAGATATGTGTTGGTCATTATTTTATGTTTAAGCATCCCTTTGTGCTAGCCCATGTGTTCGATATACACAGTAAAGTTTCACACAATGGATTCAAATGTATGATATGTTATATATATATAACTTAGAAGGATTATGAATGAAAAAAGATTTTCAGAGAATTTCAAGAACATTGGAATTGTAGTAGAGGGCTATGCATGTTATATGTTAATATATATGTGTAAAAATATTCACTAACAAAGCAAACAAACAAAAAAAAAAAGTTTTAATTGTTTATCGTTTATAAAATAAACGTGAACAAAATACCGTATATACTCGAGTATAAGCCGAGATTTTCAGCCCTTTTTTTAGGGCTGAAAGTCCCCTTCTCGGCTCATACTCGAGTCAGTGCGGTCTGCCTACATGAACAGCTTGTCATGTAGACAGACGGCACTGTTCAAAAGCCGCGCCGCCTCCTCCCGCCCGTCCGTGATAGGCGGACACTAATTTTCCCAGCAGCGCAGTGTTCCGCCTATCACGGATGTTCTCTCATTCTCATCTCATGGACGAGGATGAGAGAATATCCGTGATAGGCGGAACACTGCGCTGCTGGGAAAACCGAGTGTTCCTCCTATCACGGACGAGGAGGGAGGAGGAGGCGCGGCTTTCAAACCTGCAATGGCGCCTCGCGCCTCAGCGTGTACTCTGATCGGCAGGACAACCGAGGGACAACGCACACTGGACACCGGACACCGCACACCGGACACCGCACACCGCACACCGGACACCGGGCAGCGGCCCCCGAGGGACAGCGGGACACCGGATCGATCGGCACAGGTAGGCTGCACTGGGGACACGGGGGGGTTGTATAGGACACAGGGGACATGTAGATGGGCATTTGGTGACACACTTTTCCACTTACAGTAGCTGCTCCATTTCCCCCCCTCGGCTTATACACGGGTCAATAACTTTTCCCATTTTTTTTGTGGTAAATCAGGGGCCTCGGCTTATACTCGGGACGGCCTATACTCGAGTATATACGGTAGTAAAAAGCAGGAAAATAATAATTAAATGGAGGAGAATAGGGAGTTAATTAAGGCTGATTTGAATAAATGAAGGGTTAATAGGGGGTTAAACAGAGGAACATTTGTTCATCCCTTTGATCTGCAGATGAAGAAACAAAAATATACAAAAAGAAACAATGTTTCTTTTTATTTTAGTGTTTCAGGGCTGTTTAGTTTTTTTTCTGAAAGCTCCAATTACCGTACTTCTTTAACCGCTTGCCGACCGGCTCGCGCCGATATACGTTGGTAGAAGGGCACATACAGGCATATTAACGTACCTGTATGTTGCCCTTTAAGAAGCGGTTTGCGGGCGCGCGTGCGCCCGCCGCAAGCTCCGTGAATGTGATCGCAGGTCCCGTGGACTCGATGTCCACGGGGATACCCGCGATCGTCTCGCGGAGAGGAAGAATGGGGAAATACTAATGTAAACAAGCATCTCCCCGTTCTGCCTAGTGACACTGATCACAGATCCCTGTAATCGGAAGCGCTGATCAGTGTCGTGTCACACATAGCCCCCCCCCCCCACCGTTAGAATCACTCCCTAGGACACACTTAACCCCTACACTGCCTGCTCCTGGTTAACCCCTTCACTGCCAGTCACATTTACACAGTAATCAATGCATTTTTAATCGTACTGATCGCTGTATAAATGTGAATGGTCCCAAAATAGCGCCAAAAATGTCCGATGTGTCCGCCATAATGTTGCAGTCAAGATAAAAATCGCAGATCGCCCCCATTACTAGTAAAAAAAAAAATATTAATAAAAATGCCATAAAACTATCCCCTATTTTGTAGACGCTATAACTTTTGCGCAAATCAATCAATAAACGCTTATTGTGATTTTTTTTTTGCCAAAAATATGTAGAAGAATACGTATCAGCCTAAACTGAGTGGAAAAAAATTAATATTTTTTGGGGATATTTATTATAGCAAAAAGTAAAAAATAATGTGATTTTTTTCAAAATTTTTTCAATGCATGCGCCCTGGGTCCCGAGCGTGGCACGCGCCGGGAAGGGGAGAACGGCAGATGAAGCAAGCCCAGGATGGGAGATCCCATCTGCGGGCGTCATATTACTATGGGCGGGTAGGGAAGTGGTTAAGGGGTTAAACAGAGGAACATTTGTTCATCCCTTTGATCTGCAGATGAAGAAACAGAAAGATACAAAAAGAAACAGTGTTTCTTTTTATTTTAGTGTTTCAGGGCTGAGCAATGTTGTTAATAAACAGTGCCGGTGTCCTGTCGAATACTGTCCCCTGTCGGATAGTGTCCGCCCTGTACTGTGCGCAGTACGGAGGACAAGGTGACGCCGAAAGTCTCCGAAGATGAACGGCGCCTGCGCACAGAGTCCAGGTTCAAGCCCCACCATCCAAGTGGACATAGAGTTATGCCGCGTACACACGATTGGAATTCCAGCCAGAAAAAGACCGATCAGAGCTTTTCATCGGAAAATGCGACCGTGTGTGGGCTCCATCGGAATTTTGCTGGCCGAATTTCCGACAGCAAAGAATTGAGAGCAGGTTCTGAATTTTTCCGACGGAAAAGGAAATTCTGATCGTCTGTAGCAGTTCTGACGCGCAAAATTCCTACGCATGCTCGGAAACAATTCGACGCATGCTCGGAAGCATTGAACTCAGCTCGTCGTAGTGTTTGTACGTCACCGCATTCTTGACGGTCGGAATTTGGTGTGACCGTGTGTAGGCAAGACAGTTTGAGCGGAATTCCGTCGGGAAAACTGTCAGAGCTTTTTCCGACGAGAATTCCGATCGTGTGTACGCGGCATTAGAATAAAAATTTGCCGAGCGAAGCAAGGCCGTGCCCGAAGCGTGGCGAGCGAAGCAAGGCCGTGCCCGAAGCGTGGCGAGCGAAGCAAGGCCGTGCCCGAAGCGTGGCCAGCGAAGCAAGGCCGTGCCGAAGCGTGGCGAGCGAAGCAAGGCCGTGCCCGAAGCGTGGCGAGCGAAGCAAGGCCGTGCCGAAGCGTGGCGAGCGAAGCAAGGCCGTGCCCGAAGCGTGGCGAGCGAAGCAAGGCCGCGCCGAAGCGTGGCGAGCGAAGCAAGGCCGTGCCCGAAGCGTGGCGAGCGAAGCAAGGCCGTGCCGAAGCGTGGCGATCGAAGCAAGGCCGTGCCCGAAGCGTGGCGAGCGAAGCAAGGCCGTGCCGAAGCGTGGCGAGCGAAGCAAGGCCGTGCCCGAAGCGTGGCGAGCGAAGCAAGGCCGTGCCGAAGCGTGGCGAGCGAAGCAAGGCCGTGCCCGAAGCGTGGCGAGCGAAGCAAGGCCGTGCCCGAAGCGTGGCGAGCGAAGCAAGGCCGTGCCGAAGCGTGGCGAGCGAAGCAAGGCCGTGCCCGAAGCGCGGCGAGCGAAGCAAGGCCGTGCCCGAAGCGCGGCGAGCGAAGCAAGGCCGTGCCGAAGCGTGGCGAGCGAAGCAAGGCCGTGCCCGAAGCGTGGCGAGCGAAGCAAGGCCGTGCCGAAGCGTGGCGAGCGAAGCAAGGCCGTGCCGAAGCGTGGCGAGCGAAGCAAGTCCGTGCCCGAAGCGTGGCGAGCGAAGCAAGGCCGTGCCCGAAGCGTGGCGAGCGAAGCAAGGCCGTGCCGAAGCGTGGCGAGCGAAGCAAGGCCGTGCCCGAAGCGTGGCGAGCGAAGCAAGGCCGTGCCCGAAGCGTGGCGAGCGAAGCAAGGCCGTGCCGAAGCGTGGCGAGCGAAGCAAGGCCGTGCCCGAAGCGTGGCGAGCGAAGCAAGGCCGTGCCGAAGCGTGGCGAGCGAAGCAAGGCCGTGCCGAAGCGTGGCGAGCGAAGCAAGTCCGTGCCCGAAGCGTGGCGAGCGAAGCAAGGCCGCGGGGGGCCCTGTTACTAAGTGCTGTTTTACATCATCTATGTAGACTTGGATGGTGGGGCTTAAACCTGGACTCAGGCGCAGGCGCAGGCGCCGTACATCTTCGGAGACTTTCGACGTCTCCTTGTCCTGCATACTGCGCAAGCGCTGCGCCTGCGCAGTACGGAGCGGACACTATCCGATGGGGGAAACTTTTTGGCAGAACACCGGCTGCTTTTTTTTTTTTTTTTGACAGCTCCAATTACCGGACTTCTTTAACACAGGGGAGACCCACTGAGAACTCAAAGAGCCTTGCTTTGTGCACTGGTGGGCAGTCATGTTGGAACAGGAAGGGGCCGTCCCCAAACTGTTCCCACAAAGTTGGGAGCATGAAATTGTCCAAAATGTCTTGGTATGCTGACGCCATAAGAGTTCCCTTCACTGGAACTAAGGGGCCAAGCCCAACCCCTGAAAAACAACCCCCACACCATAATCCCCCTCCACCAAATGATTTGGACCAGTGCACAAAGCAAGGTCCATAAAGACATGGATGAGCGAGTTTGGGGTGGAGGAACATGACTGGCCTGCACAGAGTCCTGACCTCAACCCGATAGAACACCTCTGGGATGAATTAAAGCAGAGACTGCGAGCTAGGCCTTCTTGTCCAACATCAGTGCCTGACCTCACAAATGCTCTTCTGGAAGAATGGTCAAACATTCCCACAGACACCCTCCTAAACCTTGTGGACGGCCTTCCCAGAAGAGTTGAAGCTGTTATAGCTGCAAAGGGGGGGGCCAACTCAATATTGAACCCTCCGGATTAAGACTGGGATGCCATTAAAGTTCATGTGTGTGTAAAGGCAGGCGTCCCAATACATTTGGTAATACAGTGTATATCTTGTTACAAATATGTATGTATCTCTTATGTTCTACAGCTCCATCTAGTGGCCATAATACAGTGTTTTAATACTGCTCATAATAAAAATAACATTCGTTTGGAAGAGAAAAAAAACGAAAGAACTTTAGCTTTTGCCTAATTCCCACAGAACTAATATATATGCAGATTCGCCTGACCAATGATTTTTATTTTTTTTTTTATACAAATGATTTTTTTATATAAATAGATCCCTAAAGTCTATTTATAGAGAATTTACTGTTTAAGTGTGATAAAGGTTCGCACAGCCACAATATTCTATATTAATATTAATATTTCCTATGATTCTCAACGCCATCTAGTGGCCATAGCGCATTTTATTTTTTTCTGAAATGCCTCAATCTGGAAAATATTGCATTATTGCCACTAGATGGCGCTGACAATTATATAAAATAATAATATTAGAAAAATAAAATGGTGATTATTCATTGCAGCTGTTTGTGACATCTGCAAATAATATATATATTTTTTAAATAATAGATGATGATGTAATTAATCCTTTATGGGGGGGGGGGGGGGACTGAAGGGGGGCTCGGGGTACCCCCACTGGTTTTATGATATTTAATGGATGTGTATCTATTCGTAGATCTTCATTGATTCGAAACTGAAGCAAACATTTCCAACAATCCATTTTTTTTATTTGAATCTGACCTTTGGTAACACAAAGCTCCGTTCATCTCATTCTCGCGAACAGCCGCGTCCGAATCCTCGCAGCGCGATTTATGAACGTCGGCAGTTCCCGTACTTTCTATGGTTTTTATAACACGAGGCGTTTGTGCCGATCTTTGATTTTTTTTTCTTTTCTTTACATATTAGGCTTTGAAGAGCCAGAATAACGAACGTTTATTTTTCACTTTCCGATCGATAAGTTGCTGAAATGTAGCTGGCGAAGGAAGAAGGCGTCTGATTGCTCCTGTCAAGCTGTTCTTTCTCTGGAGCGAGTTGTCTTCACGTTCGCCGGCCGTCCTAAATATCAAATATTTCATCAAAGCCGAGTCCAGATCGTCATTACTGGCAGCCAGGAATCGTTCTTCGATCCGCTACAACCCCAGACTTTTCCTAACATACAGACGACTCCGTTCACTAAAAGCCGCACTAAACCCAAAAAGAAAACATTTAAAACTTACACATTTTCCTTTTTAGTCTTTATTTCCTTAATAGGAGGCACTGATGGGCACTAATAGGAGGCACTGATGGGCACTAATAGAAGCCACTGATGGGCACTGATAGGAGGCACTGAGGGGCACTAATAAGAGGCACTGAGGGGCACTGATAGGAGGCACTGATAGGAGGCACTGATAGGTGGCACTAATGGGCACTGATAGGTGGCACTGATTGGCATTGATAGGTGACACTGATGGGCACTGATATGCAGCACTGATAGGAGGCACTGATAATGGGTACTGCTAGGTAGCACTGATTGGCACTAATAAGGTTTCACTGATAGGTGACACTGACGGGCACTGATAGGTGGCACTGATAAAGAGGGACTAATAGGTGGCACTAATGGGCACTAATAGGAGACACTGATAGGTGGCACTAATAGGTGGCACTGATAGTTGTTAGTAATGGACACTGATAGGCAACACTGATGGGCACTGATAGGAGGCACTAATGGGCACTGATAGATGGCACTGATAGGCGGCACTGATAGGCAGCACTGATGGGCACTGATAGGAGGCACTAATGGGCACTGATAGGAGGCACTGATGGGTGGCACTAATGGGCACTGATAGGAGGCAATGATGGGCACTGATAAGCGGTACTGATAAGGAGACACTGATAGGTGGCACTGATGGGCATTAATAGGCGTAACTGATGGGCACGAGATAGGTGGCACTGATAGGTGGCACTAATGCGCACTGATAGGAGGCACTAACGGGCACTGATAGGTGGCACTGATAGGCACTGATAGGAGGCAATGATCGGCACTGATATGCGGTACTGATAAGGAGGCACTGATAGGTGGCACTAATGGGCATTGATAGGAGACACTGATAGGTGGCACTAATAGGTGGCACTGATAAGGAGGCACTGATAGTTGTTACTAATGGGCACTGATAGGCAACACTGATGGGCACTGATAGCAGGCACTAATGGGCACTGATAGGAAGCACTGATGGGCACTGATAGGAAGCACTGATGGGCACTGATAGGAGGCAATGATGGGCACTGATAAGCGGTACTGATAAGGAGACACTGATAGGTGGCACTGATGGGCACTAATAGGCGGAACTGATGGGCACTGATAGGTGGCACTAATGGGCACTGATAGGAGGCACCAATGGGCACTGATAGGTGGCACTGATAGGCAGCACTGATTGGCACTGATAGAAGGCATGGACTTTTTATTTATTCATTTACTTTTTTACTAGTAATGGTGGCGATCAGCGACTTATAGCGGGGCTGCGACATTGCGGCAGACAAAATCGGACACTAAAGTGACACTTTTTTTGGAAACCGCAATTGTCAGTTAAAGTAACACAGTTCCGTATCGTGAAAAAAAGGCCTGGTCATGAAGGGGGGGTAAACCTTCCGGAGCTGAAGCGGTTAAAAGCCTCTACAGGGCATCTGTTTAGAGTTAACAGTTTCACACTGATAAGGAGACACTGATAGGTGGCACTGATGGGCACTAATAGGCACTGATAGGTGGCACTGATAGGCAGCACCGATAAGGCGGCACTAAAAAGGAGGCACTAATCGGTGTCACTAATGGGCACTGATAGGAGGCACTGATAGGAGGCACTGATAGGAGGCACTGATAAGGAGGCACTGATAGTTGTCATTAATGGTCACTGATTGGCAGCACTGATGGGCACTGATAGGAGGCACTAGTGGGCACTGATAGGAGGCACTAGTGGGCACTGAGAGGAGGCACTAGTGGGCACTGAGAGGAGGCACTAGTGGGCACTGATAGGTGGCACTAATGGGCAGTGATAGGTGGCACTTATGGGCAATGATAGGTGGCATTGATAGGTGGCACTAATAGGCAGCACTGATGGGCACTGATAGGAGGCAATGATGGGCACTGATAAGCGGTACTGATAAGGAGGCACTGATAGGTGGCACTAATGAGCATTGATAGGTGGCACTGATGGGCACTGATTGGCTCTTATGGGGCTGCACTGATAATCAGAACACTAATGATTTCTTTGCCCACTTTTAACCCCTTGTTAACCCCTTCTTTAGGGTTAAAAGTGCCCCGCTCCCGCCCGCACAGTGCCGGTAAAAGTAGAGGCACTTTACCGCTGACGCGGCCCGCGCCCCAGTGTGAAAGGGCTCTAAATAAAGGGCTTTTGGGTGACAGGTTCTCTTTAATAAGACATCAGGGATCTAAAAGACCCCCTAATGTCTCATCTGCCTTCCAAAGAAACGCGTGGAGTACAGATTACACTCCATTAGCGTATTCCCCCCCGGCCATACTGGTGTGGGAAAGTGGCACCAAGACCCAGAAGCCCCGGGTAGATGTAGACAGACGAAGGCTAAATTCACACTACAGCATCCTCTAGAAAGAAGCTTCCATGCATTCAGGAGATGATCCTGTGCCTTTTTATTTGGGGGGGGTGGTCTTTTTCTTTGCCAAAAGGCAGTTTTGAACGGGACCAACACACCTCGTGTGGTAGTGGTACAGTCCCATTGATGTTACTTTCAGTTTTTAGGTCGGATAAATATATTTCAGATGCATCAAACAAAATCTTTAAAAATCAGTCATAACCTTAAGTAGAAAGGCCTGTCCCCTGCCAGCATGCTGAAGGGAAGGAAACAGTGGTCTCGTCCCCCTGCCGAAAAAGTCAAAGCCGAAGCTGTCCAATCAACAGAGAGCGTGAGTTTTGCTGATTGCAGAGCTATTGGCCTGACCTTGCCAGGGGCACATCAGACCTCTGCATAGAGACCACCAGTGGTGCCCCTAGAATATCTGGCACCCGGCGCCTATAACTGTTTTGGATGCCCCCCCCCCCCCCCAGCACCACCAGAATGTTCTGGAGCAATATAGGGGTGCTGAATTGTGAGTTTGCTCAAATTACATCAACAGTGGGAGGGACTTAAAAGGGCATGGTTAAAAAAAAGAATGAGTCTACTTTACCTATACACCACACATGCCCCAATTCTTTAATCCTCCCCAATATTCCCCACAGTGCAGATCTCCCCTAACAAATTCCCTCTCCCAGCCCAACCCCCAATAAAGACCCCCCCAGCAGAGAGGCCTCAGTACAACTCCCACCCCCCCCCCCCCCCCCCACATACACACACATCAGTACAGAAATCCCCCATTAGTACAGACCCCACCCCTTCCCACAGTACAGACTCCTCATGACAGTCACCCCCCAGTACAGAGTCCCCTCCTTCCAATCCCTCAGCACAGACCCCTTCCTCCCAAGTAGAGACCCCTGAGTACAGACTGACCCCCCCCCCCCACACAGCACACCAGTACAGACCCCTCAGGACAGTCCACCCCCCGGTACAGACTCTTTAGGACTTCAGGCCAGTCTGTACTGAAGGGTCTGTACGGGGAGGGGGGTTGGTCTGTACTGGGGGGGGGGGGGGTGTCTGTACTGGAGGGAGGCCCAGTACAGACCCCGCATTACAGATGCCTCAGTACAGACTGACACCCCCCCCCACACACACACACACACACACACAGCAACACAGCACACCAGTTCAGACTCCTGAGGATATTAACCCCCCCCCCCAATATAGACCCCTGAGGACCGTCACCCCCCAGTATAGACCCCTGAGAACAGTCACCCCTGAGGTCAGTCACCCCCCCCCCATTATAGACCCCGGAGGATAGTCACCCTCAGTATAGACCCCTGAGGACAGTCGCCCCCCAGTATAGACCCCGGAGGACAGTCACCCCCCCCCCGTATAGACCCTGAGGGCAGTCACCCCCCATGTAGACCCCAGAGGACAGTCACCCCCCAGTATAGACCCCTGAGGACAGTCACCCCCCCCCCGTATAGACCCTGAGGGCAGTCACCCCCCATGTAGACCCCAGAGGACAGTCACCCCCCAGTATAGACCCCTGACGACAGTCACCCCCCAGTATAGACCCCTGAGGACAGTCACCCCCCAGTACAGACTGATCCCCACACACACAGCACACCAGCACACACCCCTCAGTGCAGACACCCCCCTCCCAGTACAGACCCTTCAGGACAGCTTCTCCCCCAGGACAGATGCCTCAGTACAACCCCCCCACCCCCCCACACACACACACACACAGCTTCCCTACTTAGAGAGAGGCTCCCATTTTGCTGGCAGGGGACAGGCTTTTCTACTCAGGCTGTGGCTGCTTTAAAATAAAAATCAACGGTAAGACATTGAATGCCATCTGTTCTGATGCACCTGGAAAGTATTTAGTTGTCCAGAGACAGACTGCCGATAAGAAATTGGGAATTCTGCGGGAGTCGGTCTCAGGTGCCTCCATAGAGGGGCTCTGCATTGTTCGGATGTGTCAGACCAGAGTGGCGCCTGCAATGAATAAAAAATCACTCGATGCAGCATAAAGGTCCGCTGATAATGTTCTTTGATGTGATCATTTAGCGTCATTTGTCTGTGTGCTGCAACCCCTTCATGCTACAAGGTCCAAGTACTATATGACGCACAACTTATGCCGCATACACACGGTCTGAATTCTCGTCGGCAAAAGCTCTGATGGTTTTCCCGTCGGAATTCCGAAGGAAAGTCGCTCAAACTGTCTACACACAGTCACACCAATTTCCGACGGTCAGTAACACCGCGGCATACAACACGTTCGACGGCACTATAAAGGGGAAGTTTACTGCTTCCGAGCATGCGTCAAATTGTTTCCGAGCATGCGTCGGAATGTTGCGTGTCGGAATTGCATACACACGATCGGATAATACGATAGAAAGGTTTTCCATCGGAAAAATTAAGAACAGGTTCTCAATCCAAAGTCCGTCGGAAAATCTGACAGAAAAAGACCGATGGGCGTACACACGGTCGGAAAATCAGATGAAAAGCTCCCATCGGACTGTTTCCATCGGAAATTCCGACCGTGTGTACGCGGCACAAGTCACCTTCTTCCAACTTTAGCAAATAAAACGTTTTCCTCTTTACTTTGTTCCATTTACAGAAAAAGGACGCAGTGAGGTTTATTCGGGAGTTACCGGTGACAAATGACCCGTCCGGTGGCAGAGAATTATTGTACATTACATAATTCTTGATAAAGCTGACAAATTAATTGAAAAGATCGGACAGCATTTCACGCCATAAAGCGCGTTCAGGCTGAATGGAGATTGATGGACGAGCTCACAGGTACCCCGTCCTGTCGGCATCCATCAAAAATAATAGGCGTCAAGTGAGTAGATCATAAAACTCATCAAGTCTGTGTCATCCGGAGAGAAAACTTTGTGCGCGGCGTTCGGTGTGAGCCGACTGGATTTTATGAATTGCTAAATGTTTTTTTCTGCTCCTTGTCTCCACTCCATCCTCTATTCCAATAAAGATGTGCGGGGTGTCAGCGTCATTTGTATTAATCGTCTTTCCCTTAAAAATTAATATTTCAGCCATTATTGGAAGCCGTCAGGCTGAAACTTCGCTTGGAGACTGCAGCGGTTTCATGGCGTAGCACAGAATTCCCCTTTCCACCCTCCCTAGGGCAGCATTGTTGTAACGGGGTGCCGCTGGTGCCTCTCGCGGGTGGTGCGCTGCATCCCATATTTTTGCACAGTGTCATGTATTTCCACCGTGTAGGCGGGCCGGTCACCAGCAACATGGAAAAACATAGCACTGATCCAGGGAAGAGTGTACTCCTCTTTTTTTCTCCTTTTCTGCCCTCTGTTTCCCTCCACCCTTCCGTGATGGATCTGTTTAACTGTTTGTATATGCTGATGTTACAGTATATTTTATTTTCTATCGATCATGTATTATTTTCCATATCCTTCTGAAATAAAGGCACATGGATCCTGACGAAGCACTCTATCTATGCGAAACGCGTTGATCCACAAAGCTATGTAGTCTTAATACACACCGGTCCTGACGAAGCACTCTATGCAAAACGCGTTGATCCACAAAGCTCTGTAGTCTTAATACTTTGACTGTGTAACCTGGATAAGAGTTTGGTTTTAACCATTTCAGAGTTTTTATTGTACTGTGGAACCTCGGTTTTCGAGTAACGAGATTGACAAGCGTTTCTCAAAACGAGCACTGTATTTCTAAAAATCCTAACTCGGTTTGCGAGTGTTGTCTTGCAACACGAGCAGGATTCAGGCCAAAAGCGGTGTGCAGTACCGCTTTTGGCCTGAGGTGGGGGGGCACCGGAGCCGAACAGCGCCGGGCATCGGCGTTGAGAAATGCACGGGAAGGCCCGAGGACAGTTCGACAAACCTCAGAAAGGCTCGTGAACGGAGTCTTTCCAAAGGTTTGCTAAGGTCAGCCAAAGTGTGCTCAGCCCTTTTCGGGCCATTTCCGAGGCTCTCCGGCGCCCCCCGCCTTTGGCCGCATGCGGTATTGCATCCCATTGAAGTCAATGCAGAACTAATTATTTTCGTTTCCATTGACTTAAATGGGAAAACTCGCTTTGATATGCGAGTACTTTGGATTACGAGTATTCTCCTGGAACGGATTATGCTCATAATCCGAGGTTCCACTGTATTAATAAAGTTATCCGTACTTTTGTTTTTTTGTGTTGAGTGATAATTATTACATCCACCACCCCCTCCAATCTCCTGCTCAGAAGTTTGGAATTTTTTTAGTTTTTTGCATTTCTTTAGGTATTCGAGGCCACCCCAGCATTCAGAGGACAGGATGGAAGTCCTCTGTCTACACTTGCCTCTCTTCCCACCAGCTGGCACCACCACAGACACACCATGGTGAAGACTGCAGGGTAGGATCCTGATGTGAAGGGGTGGGCTGGAGGACTCTGCTGTGAAAGGAGGGCTGAGAAATCTGAGGTGGAGGGGGAACCTGAGGACTCTGATATAAAAGATGGGACTGAGAACTCTGACGTGAAAGGGGGAAGCTGAAGACTCTGATGTGAAAGAGGGGTGATGAGGACTATGATGTGGGGGTAGAAATGAGGACTCTAAATTAAAAGAGTGGGATGAAGACTTTGATGGGAAGGGGGGTAGACTCAGAACTCTGGTTTAAAAGAGTGGGATAATGGGAGTCATATCTTGATGACTAAGTGGTGGACAGAGAAAAATGCGTCAGTGGGCATGGTCAGTGGAACAGCACTGGCTGAGGCCGTCACATATACTTACATTGATCAGGTTAGAGGCGTCTCATATTTATATTATCAACACCTCTGGATGAGTGAAACTCAACGCCGACTCCCCTATTCCTGAGTTCCAGTTGGGAAGCCCATTGTACCTCAGCTTGGAGCGGCACCATAAGCTTTTACAGGTCTACAAACTCCTCTGTCTTCCCTAACTTCTGGCTATGGGGACATCTAGGGATGGGCCCGGTGCTCGATGCGAACCCACGTTCGCATCGAGCACCGGGCGTTCGCTCGCTCGGCGAGCCCAGAACTATTTTGGCCGCTCGCACCACGTTCGTGTGTGGCGCGCGGCCCCGCAATGCATTGCGGCCGGCGCGGCCGACGCAGTGCATTGCTGGCTGATGATTGGCCAAGCATGCACTGTGACCCCGCATGCTTGGCCAATCACAGCCCCGGAAACTCGAAGAGCCATAATTGGCTACAGGCAGGACGCCTGTAGCCAATTACAGCTCAGGGGCTGTAGTACACGCCCCCCCCCTATAAAACGCCGCCACGCCGTCTGCGCCGGTCACATGCTGTTCCGGCGCAGATTGAGCAGGATGATTCTGTGACACTCTGCTGCATTTAGATAGTTAGAGAGATTCACTTACAGAGATTGAGTTAGATAGATTCAGTTACAAAGATTGATTGAGAAAGAGGGGCTTGTAGTGTGTTCGTGGCAGGCAGGCAGAGCTCCTATATTTTGTTACCAGAAGCACCTATAGGACTTGTAGTGTGTTCGTGGCAGGCAGGCAGAGCTCCTATATTTGTTACCAGAAGCACCTATAGGACTTGTAGTGTGTTCGTGGCAGGCAGGCGGAGCTCCTATATTTTGTTACCAGAAGCACCTATAGGACTTGTAGTGTGTTCGTGGCAGGCAGGCAGAGCTCCTATATTTTGTTCCCAGAGGCACCTATAGGACTTGAAGTGTGTTAGTCCCATCACACACACAGAGCTATATTTTGTTCCCAGAAGCACCTATAGGACTTGAAGTGTGTTAGTCCCATCACACACACAGAGCTATATTTTGTTCCCAGAAGCACCTATAGGACTTGAAGTGTGTTAGTCCCATTACACACACAGAGCTATATTTTCTTCCCAGAAGCACCTATAGGACTTGAAGTGTGTTAGTCCCATTACACACACAGAGCTATATTTTGTTCCCAGAAGCACCTATAGGACTTGAAGTGTGTTAGTCCCATCACACACACAGAGCTATATTTTGTTCCCAGAAGCACCTATAGGACTTGAAGTGTGTTAGTCCCATCACACACACAGAGCTATATTTTCTTCCCAGAAGCACCTATAGGACTTGAAGTGTGTTAGTCCCATTACACACACAGAGCTATATTTTTCTTCCCAGAAGCACCTATAGGACTTGAAGTGTGTTAGTCCCATTACACACACAGAGCTATATTTTGTTCCCAGAAGCACCTATAGGACTTGAAGTGTGTTAGTCCCATTACACACACAGAGCTATATTTTCTTCCCAGAGGCACCTATAGGACTTGAAGTGTGTTAGTCCCATCACACACACAGAGCTATATTTTGTTCCCAGAAGCACCTATAGGACTTGAAGTGTGTTAGTCCCATCACACACACAGAGCTATATTTTCTTCCCAGAAGCACCTATAGGACTTGAAGTGTGTTAGTCCCATCACACACACAGAGCTATATTTTGTTCCCAGAAGCACCTATAGGACTTGAAGTGTGTTAGTCCCATCACACACACAGAGCTATATTTTGTTCCCAGAAGCACCTATAGGACTTGAAGTGTGTTAGTCCCATTACACACACAGAGCTATATTTTTCTTCCCAGAAGCACCTATAGGACTTGAAAGTGTGTTAGTCCCATCACACACACAGAGCTATATTTTGTTCCCAGAAGCACCTATAGGACTTGAAGTGTGTTAGTCCCATTACACACACAGAGCTATATTTTCTTCCCAGAAGCACCTATAGGACTTGAAGTGTGTTAGTCCCATTACACACACAGAGCTATATTTTGTTCCCAGAAGCACCTATAGGACTTGAAGTGTGTTTAGTCCCATCACACACACAGAGCTATATTTTGTTCCCAGAAGCACCTATAGGACTTGAAGTGTGTTAGTCCCATCACACACACAGAGCTATATTTTCTTCCCAGAAGCACCTATAGGACTTGAAGTGTGTTAGTCCCATTACACACACAGAGCTATATTTTCTTCCCAGAAGCACCTATAGGACTTGAAGTGTGTTAGTCCCATCACACACACAGAGCTATATTTTCTTCCCAGAAGCACCTATAGGACTTGAAGTGTGTTAGTCCCATCACACACACAGAGCTATATTTTCTTCCCAGAAGCACCTATAGGACTTGAAGTGTGTTAGTCCCATCACACACACACAGAGCTATATTTTCTTCCCAGAAGCACCTATAGGACTTGAAGTGTGTTAGTCCCATCACACACACAGAGCTATATTTTCTTCCCAGAAGCACCTATAGGACTTGAAGTGTGTTTAGTCCCATCACACAGAGCTCCTCTATTTTCTTTGCAGAAGCACCCATAGGACTTCTAGTGTGTTAGTGGCATCACACAGAGCTCCTATATATTCTTCTCAGCAGCACCCACAGGACTTCTAGTGTGTTAGTGGCATCACACAGAGCTCCTCTATTTTCTTTGCATAAGCACCCACAGGACTTCTAGTGTGTTAGTGGCATCACACAGAGCTCCTCTATTTTCTTTGCAGAAGCACCCATAGGACTTCTAGTGTGTTAGTGGCATCACACAGAGCTCCTATATATTCTTCTCAGCAGCACCCACAGGACTTCTAGTGTGTTAGTGGCATCACACAGAGCTCCTCTATTTTCTTTGCATAAGCACCCACAGGACTTCTAGTGTGTTAGTGGCATCACACAGAGCTCCTCTATTTTCTTTGCAGAAGCACCCACAGGACTTCTAGTGTGTTAGTGGCATCACACAGAGCTCCTCTATTTTCTTTGCATAAGCACCCACAGGACTTCTAGTGTGTTAGTGGCATCACACAGAGCTCCTCTATTTTCTTTGCAGAAGCACCCACAGGACTTCTAGTGTGTTAGTGGCATCACACAGAGCTCCTCTATTTTCTTTGCATAAGCACCCACAGGACTTCTAGTGTGTTAGTGGCATCACACAGAGCTCCTCTATTTTCTTTGCATAAGCACCCACAGGACTTCTAGTGTGTTAGTGGCATCACACAGAGCTCCTCTATTTTCTTTGCAGAAGCACCCATAGGACTTCTAGTGTGTTAGTGGCATCACACAGAGCTCCTATATATTCTTCTCAGCAGCACCCACAGGACTTCTAGTGTGTTAGTGGCATCACACAGAGCTCCTCTATTTTCTTTGCATAAGCACCCACAGGACTTCTAGTGTGTTAGTGGCATCACACAGAGCTCCTCTATTTTCTTTGCAGAAGCACCCACAGGACTTCTAGTGTGTTAGTGGCATCACACAGAGCTCCTCTATTTTCTTTGCATAAGCACCCACAGGACTTCTAGTGTGTTAGTGGCATCACACAGAGCTCCTCTATTTTCTTTGCAGAAGCACCCACAGGACTTCTAGTGTGTTAGTGGCATCACACAGAGCTCCTCTATTTTCTTTGCATAAGCACCCACAGGACTTCTAGTGTGTTAGTGGCATCACACAGAGCTCCTCTATTTTCTTTGCATAAGCACCCACAGGACTTCTAGTGTGTTAGTGGCATCACACAGAGCTCCTCTATTTTCTTTGCATAAGCACCCACAGGACTTCTAGTGTGTTAGTGGCATCACACAGAGCTCCTCTATTTTCTTTGCAGAAGCACCCACAGGACTTCTAGTGTGTTAGTGGCATCACACAGAGCTCCTATATATTCTTCTCAGCAGCACCCACAGGACTTCTAGTGTGTTAGTGGCATCACACAGAGCTCCTCTATTTTCTTTGCAGAAGCACCCACAGGACTTCTAGTGTGTTAGTGGCATCACACAGAGCTCCTCTATTTTCTTTGCATAAGCACCCACAGGACTTCTAGTGTGTTAGTGGCATCACACAGAGCTCCTCTATTTTCTTTGCATAAGCACCCACAGGACTTCTAGTGTGTTAGTGGCATCACACAGAGCTCCTCTATTTTCTTTGCAGAAGCACCCATAGGACTTCTAGTGTGTTAGTGGCATCACACAGAGCTCCTATATATTCTTCTCAGCAGCACCCACAGGACTTCTAGTGTGTTAGTGGCATCACACAGAGCTCCTCTATTTTCTTTGCTGAAGCACCCACAGGACTTCTAGTGTGTTAGTGGCATCACACAGAGCTCCTCTATTTTCTTTGCAGAAGCACCCACAGGACTTCTAGTGTGTTAGTGGCATCACACAGAGCTCCTCTATTTTCTTTGCATAAGCACCCACAGGACTTCTAGTGTGTTAGTGGCATCACACAGAGCTCCTCTATTTTCTTTGCATAAGCACCCACAGGACTTCTAGTGTGTTAGTGGCATCACACAGAGCTCCTCTATTTTCTTTGCATAAGCACCCACAGGACTTCTAGTGTGTTAGTGGCATCACACAGAGCTCCTCTATTTTCTTTGCAGAAGCACCCACAGGACTTCTAGTGTGTTAGTGGCATCACACAGAGCTCCTATATATTCTTCTCAGCAGCACCCACAGGACTTCTAGTGTGTTAGTGGCATCACACAGAGCTCCTCTATTTTCTTTGCATAAGCACCCACAGGACTTCTAGTGTGTTAGTGGCATCACACAGAGCTCCTCTATTTTCTTTGCAGAAGCACCCATAGGACTTCTAGTGTGTTAGTGGCATCACACAGAGCTCCTATATTTTCTTCTCAGCAGCACCCACAGGACTACCGACTACAATGGCTGGAAGACCGCCAAGGGGAGGCAGAGCGTGCAGAGCCAAGAACACAGGGCAGGCAGGCTCTGTTTCTAGTGGACGTGGCCGTGGACGTGGACGTGGTCGTGCATCGTCATCAGCACGTGGCCATGGACACGCGCGTCTTTGTTTTCGGCAGCTGGACATGTGGAGCCGCATCATGCTGAAGGCTTGGTAGAATGGATGACCAAGCCCTCCTCATCCTCCTCATCCTCTCTCACCCAGGCTCAGGGTACTGACAGAGCATCATCAGCCACCCCTTCCCTAGACCCACCATGTCCTCCTGAGGAGTCCCCCGAACTCTTTGAGCACAGTGTTGGGTACATGCTCCAGGAGGATGCCCAACGATTCGAAGGCTCGGATGATGATACCCAGCTTGAGGAATCTGGCAGTACAGTTCCACCAGCTGCAGCTTACTGCCAGGTTTGCTCTAGTGGTGAAGAGGGAGGGGATGATGAGGTCACTGACTCCACGTGGGTGCCTCAAGGGAGAGAGGATGAGGAGGATGCGGCGTCACATGTCCAACGAGGCAGGATGCCCCCTGGAGGCCAGGTAGAGGCCAGCACAGCAACTGTACAACACGCAGAGCTCCGCCTGTGCAGGGCGCTGCCTCTGCACGTTATCAGAAAAGTTCTTTGGTGTGGGCCTTTTTTGAGACGAGTGCAGCAGATCGCACCACTGCTATTTGCAATATTTGTCTCAAGCGTATCTCGCGTGGCCAAAACATCAGCCGCTTGGGCACGACAAGCATGACCAAACATATGGCGACCTGCCATGCAGCTCGTTGGCAGGCACACATAAAAGACCCACACCAAGAACTAAGCGGACCTCTCCTTGCTCCTCCTCAGCTGGGATCTCCATCCCCACTACACCTTCAGTCCTCTCTGAAAGCTGCTCTGAGAGGACTGAAGGTGTAGAATTCGGTGTGTCACAACCAAGTACTTGCAGTACACCGACGTCCGAATGCAGCAGGCAAATTTCCCTGCCCCAGCTGCTGGACCGTAGAAAGAAGTACACTCCCAGCCATCCACATGCCCAGCGGTTGAATGCTAGCCTTGCTAAATTGCTAGCACTTCAACTGCTGCCTTTTCAGTTGGTAGACTCGGCCCCCTTCCGTGAGTTTGTTCAATGTGCGGTTCCTCAGTGGCAGGTTCCCAAACGCCACTTTTTCTCGCGGAAGGCGATTCCGTCTCTCTACCGGCATGTGGAGGGCAATGTCCATGCCTCGCTGGACAGGGCGGTCAGCGGTAAGGTGCATATTACCGCTGACTCATGGTCCAGCAGGCATGGACAGGGACGGTACCTTTCTTTCACGGCCCATTGGGTCACTCTATTGGCAGCTGGGAGGGATGCAGGACAAGGTGCAGTAGTGTTGGAGGTTGTTCCGCCACCACGCCTCCAAAACGCGACTACTGCTACTGGTTGTGACACACCTCTCTCCTCCACCCCCCTCCTCTTCTTCTTCCTCCAGTGCTCTGTCCTTGGAACCAGCGGTGCTCCGTAGGCGTACAAGGGGCTACGCAAGTACGCAGCAAAAAGATGCCATGCCGTGCTTGCGCTGGTGTGTTTGGGGGACAGGAGCCACATTGGGCCAGAGGCCGAGAGGTGGTTGACGCCACGTCAGCTTAAGCCAGGAATGGTCGTTTCTGACAATGGCACCAACCTCCTCTCCGCCCTGCGACAGGGGCAGCTCACCCATGTGCCCTGCATGGCTCACGTCCTCAACCTGGTGGTGCAGCGGTTCTTGGGCAGGTTCCCAGGCTTACAGGATGTCCTGAGGCAGGCCAGGAAAGTCTGTGTGCATTTCCGCCGATCTTATAATGCCAGTGCTCGGCTGACTGAGCTGCAAAAGGAGCTGAACCTGCCCAAGAACCGCCTAATATCTGACATGCCCACCAGGTGGAACTCAACGTTGGCCATGCTGCAGCGACTGCACACGCAGCAGAGGGCCATCAATGAGTACCTTTGCGACTACGGCACCAGGACAGGGTCAGGGGAGCTTGGTTTTTTTTCCCCACGTCAGTGGAGCATGATCAGGGATGCATGCACTGTCCTCTCACCATTTGAGGAGGCCACGAGGATGGTGAGCAGTGACAGTGCATGCATCAGTGACACTGTCCCTCTTGTCCACCTGTTGGAGCATACGCTGCGTGGGATAATGGACAGGGCACTTGAGGCAGAACAGAGGCAGGAAGAGGAGGACTTCCTTGCCTCTCAAGGCCCCCTTTATCCGGACAGTGTTCCTTCTGTCCCACCCATCACACAGGAAGAGGATGAGGAGGAGGAGGAGGAGGAGGAGGATTGTGTGAGCATGGAGGTGGAGCCTGGCACTCAGCATCAGCAGCAGCAGTCTTTTAGGGATGATGTACAGTCCCAACAAGCCAGTGGACTTGTACGTGGCTGGGAGGAGGTGGCTGGCGATCATGTCATCCTCAGTGACCCAGAAGACTCCGGACCGAATGCCTCAGCTAACCTACGCTGCATGGCCTCCCTGATCCTGCAAAGCCTGCGGAAGGATCCTCGTGTTCTTCGGATCAAGGAGAGGGACCATTACTGGCTGGCCACTCTCCTTGATCCGCGGTACAAGGGTAAGGTTGCGGACCTTATCTTGCCGTCGCAGAGGGAGCAGAGGATGAGACATCTCAGGGAGGCCTTGCAGAAAGGTCTGTGCAACGCGTTCCCAGAAACTGGGAGGCTACAAACTCCTGGTCCTGGGCGACGAGTTGCTGAGGCTTCGGTCAGTGGCAGAAGGAGCGGTGGGGAAGGTGGACGTCTGACCGATGCGTTCAGACAATTTTTTAGTCCGCAGCCCCAAGGTATGATCGGTTCCAGCAACCATCGCCAGCGTCTGATATACATGGTGCAGGAATACCTTGGGGCAAGGTCAGACTTGGACACCTTTCCCACCGAAAATCCTCTGGCTTACTGGGTCCTGAGGATGGATCACTGGCCAGAGCTTGCACAGTATGCAATTGAGCTACTGGCCTGTCCTGCCTCCAGCGTTCTTTCCGAACGCACATTCAGTGCTGCTGGAGGATTTGTGACTGATCATAGGGTGCGCCTGTCCACCGCCTCGGTTGATCGACTGACATTCATCAAAATGAATCAGTCTTGGATCACCACCAGCTACCAGGCACCTGAGGCGGATATAACCGAATAATTTTTAATGTCACATCCCTTCAAGACTGCCTATGCTGATGCTGAGTGACTGTCCTCTTATGTTCACTGACTATCCTCTTCCTCCTCCTCAATGATCCATGCCACCACACCAGTGCCTAAGGCACAATTTTTCAGCCCCTGTTTAACAGGGGCGTGTACTTACAATTTTAAAAAAAATGCTTCGCAACACGTGTGACTGCTGTGCTCCAAGTACAGTCTCTGTGAGGGCCGTGTTGCAGTGTTGTGGCACCAGCACCAGTGCCTAAGGCACAATTTTTCAGCCCCTGTTTAACAGGGGCGGGTACTTACAATTTTTTAAAAAAAAATGCTTCGCAACACGTGTGACTGCTGTGCTCCAAGTACAGTCTCTGTGAGGGCCGGGTTGCAGTGTTGTGGCACCAGCACCAGTGCCTAAGGCACAATTTTTCAGCCCCTGTTTAACAGGGGCGTGTACTTACAATTTTTTAAAAAAATGCTTCGCAACACGTGTGACTGCTGTGCTCCAAGTACAGTATCTGTGAGGGCCGGGTTGCAGTGTTGTGGCACCAGCACCAGTGCCTAAGGCACAATTTTTCAGCCCCTGTTTAACAGGGGCGTGTACTTACAATTTTTTAAAAAAATGCTTCGCAACACGTGTGACTGCTGTGCTCCAAGTACAGTCTCTGTGAGGGGTTGCAGTGTTGTGGCACCAGCACCAGTGCCTAAGGCACAATTTTTCAGCCCCTGTTTAACAGGGGCGGGTAATTACAAATCTTGATCTAATAGTTCACAGCAGGGCCCATTCCTGCGCCCACCAAGAGTAACTATGAGGGCCTGCAGTCTTGTGGCAACACCGTCCACCACCACCGCCAAAGGCCCAATTTTTCTGCCCTGTTCATCAGGTGCTTGCAATTACAAATCTTGATCTAATAACTCATAGCAGGGCCCATTCCTGCGCCCACCAAGAGTAACTATGAGGGCCTACAGTCTTGTGGCAACACCGTCCACCACCACCGCCAAAGGCCCAATTTTTCTGCCCTGTTCATCAGGTGCTTGCAATTACAAATCTTGATCTAATAACTCACAGCAGGGCCCATTCCTGCGCCCACCAAGAGTAACTGTGAGAGCTTACAGTCTTGTGGCAACACCGTCCACCACCACCACCACCACCCCCAATTTTTCTGCCCTGTTCAACAGGTGCATGCAATTACAAATCTTGATCTATTAACTCACAGCAGGGCCCATTCCTGTGCCCACCAGTCTTGTGGCTACACCAACATCTAATAGGGCAAATTTCTGCAGAGTATATACGCCAGGCCCCTACTTTCAAACATCCAACTTACAAACGACTCCTACTTGCAAATGGAAAGAGAAAACAGGAAGTGAGAGGAAATCTACCCCTAGGAAGGGAAATTCTATCCTGTTAGATTTAATTTGGGAAAAAGGTATCTCCTCTCTACTGATACTTTATCACCAATCCTTGTTTCAATTAAAACCCCACTTTTTCCAAAAACATTTGTCATTGGGACGGAAAGTGAGGTGACATGTTCTGAACAGATGTGCAAAGACAGCAAATGTTACAGGGGTGATAACCCCTCCCTATGTTCTCCAAAAAGCTTAAAAAATAGATTTTTTTGGGATGGAGCTACACTTCATAATGTACCTGTTCAGATTCTACTTAAGATCAAACCTAAAGCCGCAAGTGGTTTTAAATGGCTTCTTTTTTTTTTTCCTTTACAAATGTCATTTTGTGCAAGGACAGTTCTAAACACGGGAAACACATGCCACTTCACAGGCATACTTTAGACACCCCCCAGGTACCATATTTAAAGGAAAATTTCACTTTTTTTTTTTTCACTTTATGCATCATTAAAATGACTGCTCCCGAAAAAACGTTAGTTTTTAAAAGTTCTTTTTGCATTGATATATGTCCCCTGGGGCAGGACCCGGGTCCCCAAACCTGTTTTATGACATTAACATGCATATTGGCCGTTGTAATTAGCACTTTTGATTTCGAACGTTCGCGTCCATTATAACGTATAGGGTTCGAAAATTCGCGCGAACTTTCGGTCCGTTCGAAGGTTCTGGTTCGAACCGAACCCGGGGGTGTTCGGCTCATCCCTAGGGACATCTAAGATGGAATTACAACCTTTTTTCAATGTAGTCAAGGAGCTCCTCAGAGATATAGGAGAACTCGCTAGTTCCACAAAATGTATACAGTCCTCATACTGCTCCCTGCTTCCCCCCTAAAGAGAAGCTAGACAGATAAAGCAAATAAACAAAAAATCCCAGGACATTGCGTTTTCAAGTACTTTGAGGGTGAAAGTACCCCCAAACTGCTAGCTGATTGATACTGTCCAGATGTTCTTCACTAGGATCTCCTCGGGAACATAGGGTAACTTCCTAGTTCTAGAAATTGCATACAGTCCTCACACT
The DNA here is from genome assembly GCA_028564925.1 of Lithobates sylvaticus. Lineage (NCBI taxonomy): Eukaryota > Metazoa > Chordata > Amphibia > Anura > Ranidae > Lithobates > Lithobates sylvaticus. The sequence goes on along the minus strand of CM053028.1, from coordinate 9,265,720 downwards.
GCTCCCTACTTTCCTCTTAAGGGGAAGCTAGACAAATAAAACCCAACAGCCTACATGTTGATCTGGTTAACTCACAAAGAGAACCAGTAGTAATTACCCTCCTTGTGGCAACTAACCCAATAGGCTACATCCTTACCCATAGTACCCTTATACTAGCAGCCAGCACCCATCCCTATGGACTCATAAGCCTTCCCTGACTCCTGGCTAGGGATGAGCCGAACACCCCCCGGTTCGGTTCACACCAGAACCTGCGAACTAAACTTGAGTGAATTTTAGAACCCTATTAAAGTCTATGGGACTCGAACGTTCAAAATCAAAAGTGCTAATTTTAAAGGCTAATATGCAAGTTATTGTCATAAAAAGTGTTTGGGGACCCGAGTCCTGCCCCAGGGGACATGTTTTAATGCAAAAACTGCTGTTTTTTCGGGAGCAGTGTTTTAATAATGCTTAAAGTGAAACAATAAAAGTGTAATATTCCTTTAAATTTCGTACCTGGGGGGTGTGTATAGTATGCATGTAAAGGGGCGCATGTTTCCTGTGCTTAGAACTGTCCCTTCACAAAGTGTAATTTCTGCAAGAAAAAAAGTAATTTAAAAGCACTCGCGGCTATAATGAATTGTCGGCTACCCGTAATAGAGAGAACAGTCATTGAAAGTCATTGATAAAAAAAAATAAAATGCGTGGGGTTCCCCCCAAATTCAATTACCAGGCCCTTCAGGTCTGGTATGGATTTTAAGGGGAACTCAAATGCCAAATAAAAAAAAAAATGGCGTGAAGTTCCCCCCAAAAATCCATACCAGACCCTTTATCCAAGCACGCAATCTGGCAGGCCGCAGGAAAAGAGGGAGGGGGCGAGAGAGCCCCCCCTCCTGAACCGTACCAGGCCACATGCCCTCAACATTGGGAGGATGCTTTGGGGGTCTGTGACCCCTCAAAGCACCATGTCTCCATGTTGATGGGGACAAGGGCCTCATCCCCACAACCCTGGCCGGTGGTTGTGGGGGTATGCAGGCAGGGGGCCCCCAGATCCAGCCCCCACTTGTTTGAAATGGTAAGGGGTACAAAAGTACCCCTACCATTTCACAAAGAACGTGTAAATTTTTTTTTAAAAACACACTGACACCATTGGGAAAAGTCCTTTACGGCTTTTACAGGGTGTTCTGTGGCTTTTCGAATTTGCCGCGATGTTCGTGATGGGCAATGTTCGAGTCAAACTCGAAGCTAATCCCTACTCCTGGCTCTAGGAACATCTAGAGGCTAAAGAGTGAATTACAACAAACCACCTTTATGCTCTACCCTACACCTCACACACCCCCAACATAGGTCGTCACCATTAAACTGCAAAGACCCACTGAGAATTAGAAAGTACATTTACACTTCATAAGGATGGCTTCCTCTTCTATTTTGTTCTATTTCCGCCAAACAGCGATCATTAATTCTTAGCTGCCTGTTCAACACATTAATTGTCTTATTATAATTCATTCTCTCCGTTTGGCTCACTTCCAGTAATAATAGGATCTGTTGGACTTCTTCTTAAGTGATATTTTGGCAACAACTCATAGCGTTCCTTCCTGATACGCCCGATGGTAGCTGGAGATGACGGCTTCTATCACAAACTGCTGCTTAGATACCAATTTTTATCTTATTGTTGTCATGTAGACATGTAAGTATACCATCACACATGGTACAAGGGGTAATAGTGCAATGTCTGAGCAACCTCATATCTCCTACAGCAAGGGTCTCCAAACTTCCTAAATAAAAGTGGTGAGTAGGAGGAATAGTACCATGCCCACTGCTGGTGTCAATGGTAGGTATAGTACCCCACTGTTGGTGTCAGTGGGAGGAATAGTGCCCCACTGTTGGTGTCAGTGGGAGGAATGGTGCCCCATCATTGGAGTCAGTTGGAAGAATAGTGCCCCATCATTGGTGTCAGTAGGAAGAATAATGCCCCATCATTGGTGTCAGTGAGAGGAATAGCGCCCCATCATTGGTGTCCGCGGGAGAAATAGAGTCCCATCGCTCATGTCAGTGGGAGGAATAGTGCCCCATCGTTGGTGTCAATGGGAGAAATAGTGCCCCATCATTGGTGTCTTTGGGAGGAATAGTGCCCCAGCATTGCTGTCAGTGGGAGAAATAGTGCCCCATCATTGGTGTCAGTAGGAGGAATAGTGCCCCATCCTTGCTGTCAGTGGGAGAAATAGTGCCCCATCATTGTAGTCAGTAGGAGGAATAGTGTCCCAGCGCTCGTGTCAGTGGGATGAATAGTACCCCATCATTGGTGTCAGTAGGAGGAATAGTGCCCCATCATTTGTGTCAGTAGAAGGAATAGTGCCCCATCATTGGTGTCAGTATGAGGAATAGTGCCCCATCATTGGTGTCTTTGGGAGGAATATTGCCCCATCGTTGCTGTCAGTGGGAGGAATAGTGTCCCATCATTGGTATAAATAGGAGGAATAGTGCCCCATCATAGGTGTTAGTGGGAGAAATAGTGCCCCACTGGTGGTGTGTGTGGAAGGAATAGTGTCCCATCATTGGTGTCAGTGGGAGGAATAGTGCCCCATCATTGATGTCAGTGGGAGGAATAGTGCCCCATCATTGGTGTCAGTGGGAGGAATAGTGTCCCATCATTGGTGTCAGTGGGAGGAATAGTGTCCATCGTTGGTGTCAGTGGGAGGAATAGTGCCCCATCGTTGGTGTCAGTGGGAGGAATAGTGTCCCATCATTGGTGTCAGTGGAAGGAATAGTGCCCCACCCATCATTGGAGCACAGGTGTGTCAGGAGGAAGGTGTCTCTGGAAGCTCCTCCAGCTGATCTGTGTGAGAGGGGTGTGGTGGTGAAATCTATCCCAGCTCTCCTGGCCCCTTTCTGGGGAAGCCATGGAGACCAGCGGGGCCTCTCCTGCTGGAGGCTCTCAGCCATCCCCTGGGCCGTCGGGTGACATGCCTTCCTCAGTACAAGCTGAGGTGAGGACGAAGGAGCGGAAGCCATTCGGGAGCGTGTGGTGACCGGGATAAAGGTCCTTAATAGGGAGAGGGATAAGCTTTACAAGCTTCGAGCGGAGCTGAAGCGTCTGCGAAGGCAGCGTGAGGGCTTACACAGCCAGAAACATGGATCCATGGATCCGGAGATCCAATTGGCCAAAGTCCGTGTGGACCACCAGGAGACCATTGTGGCCATGATGGAAGGCAAAGATGGGCCCTTCAAGGAGAAGTTTGGGAATGACAGGAGGTTTGGAAGGATGACAAAGATGGAGGTGGAGGAGGAGACCCCCAGTTCTGAACCCCTGCCCCCCCAGGGAGAGGTAAGCAGCCCCATGCCTTCCCAGGACTCAGGAGGCATGATGAGGACCATTCAGGTAATGGAGTCTCCTATGCGGGGGGATCAGTTGGTGTTTAATGAGGAGGACATTACTGATGATGTACCTGATAAGGTAAAGCCTGCCAAGTCCCATGTTGTGGATAAGACTGTTTTTGTCCCCTTCACTGATGCTGCCACTCCTGTGGGTGACAATGTTGTGCCTGCTGATGCTGCAATGCAGGAAGAGTTACTTTTAAAAAATGTCATTTCTGTGGAGGAACCACAGGTGTCAGCAGAGCCCATTAACCCTTCCAAAGCTGTTTGCCCCACTGCTGCTGAAGACTCTACAGCGCAGCATCAGGAGACAGCTGGTACTGCAGCAGTAACTATGACCACTCCTGTGACTGATAACAATCCCCCCAGCACCAGTGTGATGGACAATCGTCCTGCTACAGATTCTGCCAATCCAGTTCAGACTGTTGATGATGATGATAATAATAATAATAATAACAACAACATAAAGGCTAATGTGACTTCAGTGTGGAGCCTTGGTCCTGATAAACCCACCTTTGCTCAGGTGGTGCGCTCTGCTCCTGGTGGCTCTGCTCCCAAGCAGGGTTTTCCCCTACGGGCTACCACTTTGGGCACCCCGGGATGGGGTCTTGGGTCTCTGCCTTCTGCTGGGGGTCCCAGACGTAATGTTGTTATTCTGAAATGGGAAGGTGGTGCAGTGCCTCCAGCACGGCGTGTGGTGGTGGATATGATTTTGGAGATGGGTTTTGGGGCAAATGACCTGTATGCCTTTATACATGTAGCTGGGACAAGGGATTATACGGTCAGCTTCACCAGGCCAGAGGGTCTTGACCTGTTCTGGGAGCGATATGAGGCTCGGTGCAGGTCAAGACCCGAATGGGAAGGTCTGGCCCCAGTTGCGATCTCTCAGAGGTCAACAGTAAAAAAAATAACAATCATTTTGACTAATGAGAGCGTCCCCGCTCGGGATCTAGAGGTTTGGTTGCGGAACTATGGGGAGGTTTTGATTAAGCCCAGCAAAATCTTTGATGAGCGTAACATCTGGACTGGGGGATGGTCAGTAACAGTCAGGTTGGCCAGGGATGGGAATGTTGTCCGTCACCTGCCCTCCTCAGCTTTTATAGGGAGGGATAGGATGACTATTTTCTACCCTGGTCAGCCGAAGCTGTGTCACCGCTGTGGAGAAAAGGGGCATTTGAGCTCCTCCTGTTCAGCCTTGATATGTTCAGTGTGTCGGGGTCAGGGTCATATGGCCAAGGACTGCACCCAGATGATCAGGTGCAACCTGTGCCTGCGCCTTGGCCACCCCTACAGCAGATGTCCTGAAGCCTGGCACAATATGGAGAAGGAGGTAATTGATGACTTGTCAAGGCTGGACAGGATGGAGGGTGAGGCCCCTGGTGTACCATCCTCCTCTGCGGTGACCGACTCCCCTGGTCCTGTTCAGGATCCCTCTCCAGATCCTGTGACCACCCCTCCTGTGTCTGTAAGTATTCCTTCTGTATCTGTCTCTGTGTCCCCCCAGCCTACTGTACCCACTCCTCTTGTGTCAGAACCTTCCCAGTCTGTGCCCCCCGGGTCAGTTGCCCCCCAGGTGTCTACCCCACCTGAGTCTGTCTCAAAGGGAACACCCCCCCCCCACTAGGAGTGGTAGCGTGTACCAAAAAGGTCGCTTCATCCTCTGTAAAGGAAAAAAAAAGAGATGTTGGCACCTCAGAAGCTGACCTGCAGTATCTGGAGGAGAGAAGGAAGGTTGGGAAGTGGAAGAAGCAGGTGGTGAGGACGGAACGGGCACCAGTGCCTGTCTCCCGCCGTCATAAGTCCTGGGATATTTCCTCATCCGGAGCTTCTTCTGAGCGGAGTTCCGATTCTGATATGGAGTTTGAGGCGGCCTCTAGAAAGAGAGAGGCTTCTGGTGATGAGCAGCAGAGGGGAGCTAAGAAGCAATCCACCCAATAACCCAAATGGCGGTTCCCCCTCCGTTAAAAGTGGTGACAATAAATGTCTCCAGCATTAAGTCGGTAAGAGCTCGTTCTATGGCCTTCTTTTTTTTCAGCCAATTAGATGCCGAAATTTTATTTCTGCAGGAGACTAGGCTCACCTCCTTGGCTGATATTCGTTTGGCCAAGAGAGAGTGGAGGTATGGTCCATCTTACTGGTCTCTTGCAGCCGTGCCTTACGGCGGTGTGGCGGTGTTGTTTAAAACCGGCATGGTAACTGTCCGGCGGGTTATTGAGGTGGAAATTGGGAGATGTATGGTCTTAGACGTCCTTGTGGGGGGGCAGGACCTGCGCCTAATTAATGTTTATGGGCCGCACACAAAGTGGGACAGGAAATGCCTTTTTACAAGGATCAAGCCATTTCTTTTTACATCCCAGCAAGTGGTCTTTGGAGGTGATTTTAATACAATAACTAGGCCCAAGGACAGGAAGGACTTCAAGGACAGGCTGGGATATGATAGCGTTTTTTTAAATAGTATGGTTAGGGATGCTGGTCTTGTGGATGTGCACATTAAGCACATCCCGGATGACACGGGGTTCACCTTTCATCGAGGTAATAGTCAGAGTAGGATAGATAGGTTTTTTTTGAAGGAGACCTCTGCTTTCTCGCCCCCAGTGGTGCAGGCAGTAGAGTTCTCTGATCACTGTATGCTATCTGTGGTCCTGAATGCTTCAGACGCCCCTCAGAGGGGCAAGGGCATCTGGAGATTGAATTTGACTCTACTCAAGGAAGAACATGTTAGACAATCCTTTGAGGAATTCTTCCAGGTGACCATCCTGGACTTTTGTAGCAGCAAGGCTGAGTGGTGGGAGCTGACCAAAAAGAGGATCGCTGGATTCTTCAGGGGCCTAGCCAATAGAAAACAGTTTAATAAATACATGACCTACCAACGTTTACGGAGGAAGCTGGATATTCTTGTCTCGAGAGGAGGAGATCCTGGGGCAATCTCTGAAGTGAAACTCCTTCTCAGGAAGTGTCAATATGACCGGCATGCCTCTTTGGTTCTAGAGAGGGACTATGGGAAGTACCACTCGCCTGACCCTTACCAGAACTGCAAACAAGGTGTAGCTGTTAAAACGGTTGTTGGCCTTAAGGACAGTACAGGTTCCCTGGCAAAGTCCAGGTCAGGGATCCTGGAGGTCGTGAGGTCCTTTTATGCTGACCTTCTTGGGAGGAAAGAGCTTGACCGTGACAAGATGGACAGCTTTTTGGACTCTACTCCAGGTCTAAATGGTGGAGATGTTCCATTGATGAACTTGACAGAGGAGATCACAGTTGATGAGGTGATGAGGGCAATTGAACAGCTTGCCATCAAAAAGTCACCTGGACCGGATGGCTTGACGGCTGAGTTTTACAAAGCCTTTAAGTCTATTCTGGCTCCACATTTGGTAGAGGTTTTTAACAGTTGCCTTGCTGAGGGGGTGCTTCCCCCTTCCATGAGGCACTCGGCTGTGATTCTTCTTTCAAAGGGTAAAGATCCTTCGATGATTGAGAATTGGCGCCCCATCAGCCTTCTTAATGTCGATAGAAAGATACTGGCAAAGATTATTTTCTGGCGCCTGTCGTCAGTAGCAGAGTCTTTGCTTTCTCGCAATCAGCACTGTTCGGTCCAGGGTAGGTGCACCTTCACAGCGGTTTTAGCTGTCCGGGAGGCCTTGGAGCGGTGCAGGGCTGCAGGCTGGGGAAAGTATTTGCTGACATTGGATCAGGCAAAGGCTTTTGATCGTGTTAACCATGAGTACCTGTGGTTGCTCCTTAGTAAGTACGGTCTGCCGGGTGGTTTTGTCGATTGGTTAAAAGTCTTGTATAAGGGGGCAGAAAGCTTTCCTCTTGTTAATGGTTGGGTTGGGCAGTCCTTTGAGGTTGGTTCCGGGGTGCGCCAGGGTTGTCCCCTGAGTCCCCTGCTCTATGTGTTTGCAATCGACCCCTTCATCAGGAGGCTAGAGAGCGGCATGTTGTGTGGGGTACCAGTGGGGTTCCCAGGTGAGCCGCCTTTGAGGGTTGTTGCCTATGCGGACGATGTGTCGGTGATTGTCACTGGGGCAGATGAAGCAGAGGAGGTGGTCTCTCTGACATCACGGTATTCTGAAGCATCAGGCTCCAAGATCAATCAGGAAAAGAGTGAAGTTTTCTGGATGGGAAAGGAAGGTGAGGGGTTTGATCTCCCGGACACCTTTCCAGTGCCCCAGGAAAGAATTAGGATTCTAGGCATTGAATTTGGACCCGGCGATTATGGCCTCAAAAACTGGGAAGGCAGACTGGAAATTGCCAATACTAAGGTGGTCAGCTGGAAGAGATGGAAGTTATCTATGAGGGAAAGGGTTGATCTGATTAAGACTTACCTGATTCCGATCTTCTTGTATGTTAGCTTTGTCTGCATCTTGCCAGTGTCTCTCTATGCTAGGGTCAGTAGTGTGTTCTTCCAGATGCTGTGGGGGAACAGGCTGAACCCCATCAAGAGGAATGTCACCTATCTATCCAGGAGGGAGGGTGGCTTAGGTATGGTCAACCCAGTTCTTTTCTTTTCACTGCTATTTCTCAAATTTAACATTGGTAATATGCTTGCAGTGGAACCTCCTGGATGGGTAGGCATATTTAGATCTTGGTTTAGGCCTTTTCTACGACTTTGGGAAGAAGGTGGCCAAGTGAAGAATCGCAGGGGTCATCGTGGTCAGCTACCAGCCTATGTCGCTCCGTGCCTGAAGTTACTGCGGCAGTGGCGATTGTCGGCTGAAGATCTCAGATCGGTTCCGAGGAAAGTCCTTATGAGTCGAGTCTTGAGCGAAGTCTTTCATGACCCACTGGCCTTAAGGGATTGCCCAGGCCCAGTTTTGAGGGAAGGGTTAAGACTGATTAATTTGGACAGAGTACCCCCTAAATTTAGGGATCTGGCCTGGTTGTGCTTCCATGGGAGGCTCTATGTTCGGGGCAATTTGAAATTCCGCAGTGGGATGGATCGTAGCTGTCCTCGGGAGGGGTGTGCAGGTGAGGAGGAGACTATGGACCATTTTCTGCTTCGTTGCCCTTTTAACATAGAGGTGTACAAACAGGTGGGGCGGGCCCTCGGTGTTCCTTTCCTCTCCAGGCTGGGTTATGCTGAGTGGGTGTACGGAGCATTCAGTACTGGTGGGGTTTTTTGTTTGGATACACTTTTTCTAGTTAGCTTAGTAGTCCGTTATTTCACCTGGAACGCACGGTGTCAGGTCTGCATTCGGCATAAAATCCTTCCTGTTGAGGTGGTGGTGTATGACATTCTGCATGAGGTGGGGAAGATTCAGGTGCTTGAGAGAGATAAGCGGAGTCAGGGGGCTTGGTTGAAGGCGTGGAGGGGTTTCAAGCCTCCCTGACTGCCAGGAGTCTCTTTCCCGGGTGTGGCTGTCTGTCTCTTATCACCCTAGATTATTATTTTTATTAATTTTTGATAAATGGCTACGTACATAGGTGATGGGTTGTGCCTCTTAGGCCCTCTCTGCTGCTTTATGTAAATAGTTTTGGTAGTGGACTATGTATATATTGTATATATTCTGAACATGGATGTGTATTCCTACGATTTCTGTTGAAGTTTTGTACTATGGTTTTGTTTTTTACTTTTGTATAAAATTGGTTGCTTGATTCTTTTCAATAAAAGATCAATAGTGCCCCCTCATTGGTTTCTATTGAAGGAATGGCACCTCATCATTGCTATTAGTGGTATAGTGCCCCAAGGGCTGGATGAAGGCAAGCATAGGGCTGCATCTCACCCGCAAGCCACAGTTTGGAGATCACTGTTCTACAGGGTATGTAAACCCCAACAGCAATCATCTTTTATTTACCCCATTTTAGCCTGTTACTATACCATTGAAAGTGCCAGAAATTCACGTTGATCCTGCCAGAAATATAGTGATGTCCTTTACATTCTGCACTGCCACCTCAAGCAGTCTAATCGGTCCTGCCCAGTACACCCCTTGTGGACTACAGATCACCTCCTCTTTATGTTATGACGATGAGTAGAGGGTGAGGTTTTCTGTAGTCCTAACACATCTGTAGGCAGGGGCAGTTAGCTACTTTGCCACTAGATGGCTCTGTACCAGAATAGTGTCTGGGTACTGTAAGCAAGATCGTCAGTTGCAAGGCCCCTTTTAGGTAGATCCAACCTGCAGTTATGTCAGGGGTAAGGAAGCACCCATATAGAAGTCCGGTAGGGAGGGGTACAGTGAGCAGGGGCGGACTGACCATTCGGCCACTCGGGGGCCCCATCAGGGTTGCCAGTCTCAGTAAAACCAGGGACAGTATGTAAAAATCTGTTTTTTTTTTACATCTGTTTCTGAAATGTCCCTTACCGACATCCTTTTGGTCTAAAAATCCAGAGATTATTGCTGCCCCACCTCTCCAGTACCTTCTCAGCCAATAGAAACATGTCTGTGTATACTGTGTGTACATGTATGTGTATACTGTGTGATTGTATACTGTGTGTATACTGTGTGGCCCCATAATCTCTTATTGCCTGGGGGCCCCATAATCTCCTATTGCCCGGGGGCCCCATGAGTTGTCAGTCCGCCCCTGACAGTGAGTCTCGGGTTTATTAGCTGAACACCCCACACCTTTGAGGATGTAGCCAGCACACGTAGGCCCTGGACAGGGCAGGAGGCCAGGTGGAGTGGACCTGTACTCAGGAGGAGCCAGCTGTAGTCTTTCTGTCCCTTATGGAGGAGGGGGCAGGGCGGATCGCAAAATGCCTTTTAGGCCAGGCTGGAATGAGGGGGCTTCCCTGGAGGATCCTAGGGAGGTGTACCTAGCAAGGAGGGGACTGCAGAGAGCACCGTCCTGCGAGTACTAATGACCCCAGGTAGAGGAGAGACTGTAAGGGATATGGCTGATAAGGTCCTTCATATGCTTTCACTGGTGACTACTGCGGACCGTCCACTAAATGTGATTGACTGTGTATTGGCAAGTGACTTTGGAATGTAAGTCCTAGTGATGTGACTGTAATGTTGTTTCCTGAATTCCACCAGTTAAGTGCAGCAAAGCTACTTCTTGTGTGGACATTCCTTCTTCAGGGATGCAAAGGTCTATGCTTATGTTGTGTGGAGGCCAATGACAAGAAGCAGGGCAGATGGACAAGGGTTCGGCCTCGCCAGGAGGGGCAGTGTTCTATTAGGGCTGTAGATGGGCGTAGGGACTTGTGCTCTTGGAGCCAAATCCAGCCTACCACAAAACCCCTCTTACACATTGTGACGGACCGCCTGGCACCCCGCCTGGGTGCTTCTGCCATGATACAGCTTCCTTCACTCTGGAACCAGGAACCTGGTCTTATAGCTGAGAATCGCACCCAGGAACTAGACGACGCTAGCTTAGGTGCAAACTGGAACTTTACTTTATTGTAAACTCACACAGGATATATACACCACACAAAATATGGTAAGAGCTTAAAGTGGAGCTCCACCCGCACCAAAAATATTAAAAGTCAGCAGCTACAAATACTGCAGCTGCTGACTTTTAATAAATGGACACTTACCTGTTCCAGGGTCCAGCGATGTCGGCAGAATGTGACAAGCGACCGCTCGTCTCTTGGCTGCCCCCCCGCCGCCATCCTCTGTCAGGGAATCAGGAAGTGAAAACGCAGCGGCTTCACTGCCCGGTTCCCTACTGCGCATGCGCGAGTCGCGCTGCGCGTCTCTATTGGTCCCCGTTGTGTCCTGGGAACTGTGTTTCCCAAGACACAACGGGGCATCTGCGGATATGGGCGGGACAGCTCCGGATATCTCGTCCCGGAAGTGGGTGCAGATACCTGTATTATACAGGTATCTGCACCCCCTTCCCCCCTGAAAGGTGCCAATTGTGGCACCGGAGGGGGGGAGGAATCCGATAAGCGGAAGTTCCGCTTTAATCACATTATCCTAAACAATGCAAATTGGAAACAGTAAAATAATCAGTATATCTAATGAACAGCTAACAGGGATTTAACTAACAGTAAGCTAATCAACAGCTAGCAACCAGGGGCGGACTGACAACTAATGGGGCCCCCGGGCCATAGGAGATTATGGGGCCACACAGTATACAATCACACAGTTTACACACAGTATACACAGACATGTTTCTATTGGCTGAGAAGGTACTGGAGAGGCGGGGCAGCTATAATCTCTGGATTTTTAGACCAAAAGGATGTCGGTAAGGGATATCTCAGAAACAGATGTAAAAAAAAACACAGATTTTTATATACTGTCCCTGGTTTTACTGAGGCTGGCAACCCTGATGGGGACCCCTAGTGGCCCGGGGCCCTCGGGAAGTGCCCGAGTGGCCGAATGGTCAGTCCGCCCCTGCTAGCAACTAACATCTAACAGTGATCTAATCCACAGTAAATTACTTATCATAAATATAAACATGTAAACATCCAACAATGGATTGATAACAAGGTAAAGTGGACACAATACTAATCACATCTCCAATAGGATTAGCAGACAGATAGAAATAAGAGGTGATGCAATTAATAAAGGGGAATTCACACCTTAGAGGCACCCAATGGGGAATTATACAATGAGAGAAAGACACCTTAATAAACAGATTGCACATAGCACCAGGAGGCACCAGCACCAGGAGACACCAGCATCAGGAGGCACCAGCACCAGGAGACACCAGCAATCAGGTTGTTTGAACTGATTATAATCTTCTGCTGTGAGGGTTGAAGCTGTCAAGACTGGTGTGGGTTGCCGATTCCATACCCCAACAAAACACAGGGGCCCCAAATCTGTATCTAGGTCCTAAGGTTCCCAGAGCCTGTGTGTTTTGGGGAGACATGGACCTGAATCCAAAGCAAAACCACCACAAGGGTCCCCCAGGTACACACCTCCCAAAAAATAGAGCCCCCTCAAATCCCAGGGCCCTGTCATGAACAGGGGTGACCAGAACTGCGTGGACAGCAACAGAGGGAGCCAAACGCACGTAAAGTGAAATAATGTAATTTATTAAAGTAACTGAATATAGATACAAACACCTCCAATACAACACAGTGCACAACAAACCAACTACCAGACAGAGACTCACAAATAACACAGGAGGGACAGGTTCAGGTTCAGGTTTCAGGTTTCAGGTTCAGGTACAGAGGATCGCAGGTAAAGGTCAGGGCTCAAGGACAATACCAAGGCAAGTGTGTGAGTGCTTGCCGGGTATTAATACACATCTCCTGCAATCAGCCTCAGGTGACGCCTGATCGCAGGAGATAATGAAAGCTCCACACTGCCGGGAGACACCCACTGGTGGACACCAGTACTGCGGCCCAAGGATCAGACAATGCCACCAGCAGGTGAAACCTTTCCTGACAGGCCCATAGTTAGTAGGCAAGATGTTACCCTGCAGTCTCCTCCAAAAGTCCTTGTCCCGGTTGGGTCTGTCCCACACACCTCCTGCCCAAAAATGACAAGACTAACCCCCACCCCCATAGATACAGTGCAGTGAGTGAGGGTTGTCACCCTAGAACCCTAGTGTGTTACTGCCAGGTAAAAATAAAGGGAAACAATGCTGGAAAAAAAAACGAATGCAGCCGCCATATCTGAGAACGAGTCAGCTGCAATATATTACATTTTTGTTCTCGGGTTTACATACAGTATTACAACCAATTAGACTTCATATTGGTCCAACTGTAACATCTAGTTGTTGGGTTATTACTGCCCTTTATGTCTGACTCATGGCTCCGTCTATTGCCCGCCGCTCTCTGTGTTTTCTAAATTTTTGACACAAAAACCGAATTTTATTGGGAACGGATCAGCTATAAACTCAGACATAGTACAGCAGGAAAGACTTTCCATTACACGGCGCCCAATAAAGAAGAAACAAGATGAAAGTGCCTGGAACACGCCGACGCGGTGAAATGACTCAAATACGAGTACAGCATAATCAGTTGTGTCTCCTCTGGGACGGGAGGTCAAGAGAAATATCCCAATTGGGAGAAAAAGCACAAAAAATAAACTTACAGGAGTTTTAACCCTTCCCTACACTTTTCAAAACAAAAAAAAGTTTGGGCTTTGAACAGCCCTCAAAATTTCCACTTGGCTGCTCGCATTAGGCGAGTGGAAATAAGCTGAGGGCGAGTGTGGAGCTGCATCTGGGGGAGGGGGGTAGGCAGCATTAAATGGGAGCTGATTATCCTTCCAGCCTCTGCCCCCTGTCATTCCCTTAGAAGGGCCTGGCATACAGCGGGAGTCGGCAAACAAGCAAGGTGGGGCAAGACAGAGAGGGGGGGTTGGGCAGGTGCTGCCTAGCAACCAATCACCAGCTTGTTAATAGGAAATGTTACCTTTGGCAGTTCCCACTCCCTTGTCCAGTGCTGTGCTCCCCTGTCCAGTGCTGTGTTCCCCTTCCAGTGCTGTGCTCCCCTGTCCAGTACTGTGCTCCCCTGCCCAATGCTGTGCTCCCCTGTCCAGTACTGTGCTCCCCTGCCCAATGCTGTGCTCCCCTGTCCAGTGCTGTGCTCCCCTGTCCAGTGCTGTGTTCTCCTGTCCAGTGCTGTGCTCCCCTGTCCAGTGCTGTGTTCCCCTGTCCAGTGCTGTGCTCCCATGTCCAGTGCTATGTGTTCCCCTGTCCAGTGCTGTGCTCCCCTGTCCAGAGCTATGTTCCCCTGTCCAGTGCTATGCTCCCTTGTCCAGTGCTGTGCTCCCCTGTCCAGTGCTATGTTCAACTGTCCAGTGCTGTGCTCCCCTGTCCAGTGCTGTGCTCCCCTGTCCAGTGCTATGTGCTCCCCTGTCCAGTGCTGTGCTCCCCTGTCCAGTGCTGTGCTCCCCTGTCCAGTGCTGTGCTCCCCTGTCCAGTGCTGTGCTCCCCTGTCCAGTATTGTGCTCCCCTGTCCAGTGCTGTGCTCACCTGTACAGTGCTATGTGCTCCCCTGTCCAGTGGTATGTTCCCCTGTCCAGTGCTATGCTCCCTTGTCCAGTGCTGTGCTCCGAGTACAGTGCTTTGTGCTCCCCTGTCCAGTGCTATGTTCCCCTGTCCAGTGCTGTGTTCCCCTGTCCAGTGCTCTTCTCCCCTGTCCAGTGCTGTGTTCCCCTGTCCAGTGCTCTTCTCCCCTGTCCAGTGCTGTGTTCAACTGTCCAGTGCTGTGCTCCCCTGTACAGTGCTATGTGCTCCCCTGTCCAGTGCTGTGCTCCCCTGTACAGTGCTATGTGCTCCCCTGTCCAGTGCTGTGCTCCCCTGTCCAGTGCTATGTTCCCCTGTCCAGTGCTATGTTCCCCTGTCCAGTGCTGTGCTCCCCTGTCCAGTGCTGTGCTCCCATGTCCAGTGCTGTGCTCCCATGTCCAGTGCTGTGCTCCCCTGTCCAGTGCTGTGCTCCCCTGTCCAGTGCTATGCTCCCCTGTCCAGTGCTGTGCTCCCATGTCCAGTGCTGTGCTCCCCTGTCCAGTGCTGTGCTCCCCTGTCCAGTGCTGTGCTCCCCTGTCCAGTGCTGTGCTCCCCTGTCCAGTGCTGTGCTCCCCTGTCCAGTGCTGTGCTCCCCTGTCCAGTCTCTCTGCATCCGGAATCAGTTAAAGTGTTATTCGTTTGTTTTAATTTTTTTTAATGCTATATTTAATGTTGGTTATTTTAATTTGTTTCCTTATTCAGTGTAATTATTACACTGAATAAGGAAAATAAAATAACCAATACCAGCACAGCAATCATATTTCATTGATCTGACTGTGATAAATAAAATAAGGATAAAATATGATTGGCTACTATTTACATCATTACTGACTAGTTAAGTAAATATTTTAAGTTTATAAAAGGTTTTAGCAGTTACACTTAATATTTTGTTTCCCTATTGATGTAAAGCACTTATTTTCCTTTTATGTTTACATTGCTTTATGTTAATATTGCTAAAGTTGTTGTTAACCTTTTTTTTTTTTTGTAACTTTACCATTTCAGCCCCGGAAGAATTTACCCCCTTAATGAACAGGCCATTTCATGCGATACGGCACTGCACCACTTTTACTGACAATTGCGCGTTCATGCAACGTTGTACCCAAACAAAATTGACGTCCTTTTATTCCCCACAAATAGGGCTTTCTTTTTGGTGGTATTTGATCACCTCTGCGGTTTTTTTATTTTTTTGCCCTATAAACAAAAAAATATATATATTTTTGACTTTTTGCTATAATAAATATCCCAAAAAAATAAAAGATATTTAAAAAAAAATTCTTCCTCAGTTTAGGCCGATATGTATTCTTCTACATATGTTTGGTAAAAAATTTTTTTTAAAAATCGCAATATTGTTATATTGATTGGTTTTCACAAAAGTTATAGCGTCTACAAAATAGAGGATAGATTTATGGCATTGTTATTTTTTTTTTTACTAGTAATGGCGGTGATCAGCGATTTGTAGTGGGACTGCGACATTGCAGCGGACATAGTGGAGACTTTTGACTTCTTTTTGGGACCACTGACATTTAAACAGCGATCAGTGCTATAAAAACGCACTGATTACTGTTTAAATGTCACTGGCAGGGAAGGGGGTTAACACTAGGGGGCGATCAAGGGGTTAAGTGTGTTCCCTAGGGAGGTGTTTCTAACTGTGGGGGGGAGGGGACTGACTGGAGGAGGAGAGAGATCGCTGTCCCTGATCACTAGGAACAAACAATCACACTGTACTCTCCTGACAGAATTGGGATCTGCTTTGTCAGAACCCTGTTCTGCCTCTCTGTGAAACGATCGCGGGTGGCTGGTGGAGATCGCGGCCACGCGCATCGGCTTCGGCACCACGTGCATGCGCCAACTGTATCGGCTGGTTGGCAAGTGGTTAAAGAGGAGCTCCACCAAAAAGGGGATGCGCCACTTGTTTGCTCCTCCCCCCTCCACTGTCACATTTGGCACCTTTCGGGGGGAGGAGGGAGGGGGAGCGGGTACCTGTTTTTGACAGGTACCCATCCCCACTTCTGTGGGACCTTGCTGCAGCTTTAATTCTACATAAAACATTTAACAGTGTCATTTCAAGAGATAACTTATGAGGGCGTGTTTAGAGGTGGAATTAGGGGTGCGGCAGGGTAGGGGGTGGTCGGGGCAACAGGTTGCTTGTAACTCTTAGGGCCTGGCTAGTAGCTTAGGACTTGAAATTTTGAGCCCTGCTTTAAAGTGATTGTAAAGCCTCGTTTTTTTTTTCCTATAAATATAACAAACGTGTTATACTTCCCTCCTCTGTGTAATGCTTTTGCACAGAGCAGCTCGGATCCCCCTCTTCTCGGGTCCCCCTTCTGTGCTGCTGGCCCCTCCCTCCTGTTCAGTGCCCCCCACAGCAGGCAGCTTGCTTTGGGGGGCACCCGAGCCGAGTCACAGCTCTGTGTATCCATTCAGACACAGAGCCCCAACCCGGCCCCACCTCCTCTCTCCCCTGATTGGCTAGCTGACTTTGATTGACAGCAGCGGGAGCCAGTGTCTCAGCCAATCAGGAAGGAGAATCTCGACTGGCTGAGACACTCGTGGATATCGCTGGATGGAGATGGGGCTCAGGTAAGTATTAGGTGGGGGGGGATGCTGCACACAGAAGGTTTTTTTACCTTCATGCATAGAATGCACCTTCTGCTTTTACAATCACTTTAAATCTACTTTAAGGCTGAGTTCACATATAAATGACCGCAGTTTACAGCACGGGGTCCGGTGTGTTTCTGTACACTGGTTCAAGTGCGATTCAGGTCTGAATTTTTTGCCTGAATCCGCATCTGAAAACACGCACAGTAGCTGACGGGCGTGATTGGGGCCTCGTGTCTAAGTTTTGCCTAAGGCCTCACAAAGCCTAGAGCCACCTCTGCTTGGAGTTATGCAAATATTAACTTCTTCCCACCCGCGGCTACAGCGCCGGCCTTAAATGTTGGGAGGGCATCCACAGATCGTCCTCCCGAGCACGCGCTGTCAGCGCTTACCTGGGGGGCCGCTATGCCTATGAGACACGGCTGGTCACAGATTCCGGCCCCTTACCGCGTGATCAGCTGTCAGACAATGACAGCTGATCATGTGATGTAAACAGAACCGGTAATATTTTATTTTTTTCCTCACGCTGTTAGTATGAGGGGAAAAAAGCTGATCACCAATTTATGTCAGAGGGACTTCGGTCCCTCACACAGAGAGCCGCAGCTGCCTCATCTGTGCCCACCAGTGCCACCTGCCAGTGCCCACCAATGCCACCTATCAATACCCACCTGTGCCACCTACCAGTGCCATCTACCAGTGCCACCTACTAGTGCCATCTACCAGTGCCCACAGTGCCACCTACTTTTGCCCACCAGTGCCACTTATCAATGCCCACCAGTACCACCTATCAATGCCTACCAGTGCCTCATCATCAGTGCCACCGATCAGTGCTGCCTATCAGTGTCACCTACCAGTGCCCATCAGTGCCCCCATCAGTGCCACCCATCAGTTCCACCCATCAGTTCCACCCATCAGTGCAGCCTCATCAGTGTAGCCTCATCAGTGCCAGCCATCAGTAACACTCATCAGTGCCACCTATCGGTGCTGCCTCATGCAGCCTATCAGTGCTCATCAGTGCCTATCAGTGCCCATAAGTACCGCCTCAACAGTGCCAAACAATGCCCATAAGTGCCGCCTCATCAGCGCACATCAATGAAGGAGAAAAATTACCTGTTTTCAAAATGTTAAAACAAACTATAAAACGTAATTATTATTTTTTTAATTTACGGTATTTTTTCATTTTTAGCAATTTTTTTAGCTAAAAAAATTAAAAATCCAGCAGTGAATAAATACCACCTAAAGAAAGCTCTATTTGTAGGAAAGAAAATGGTAAAAATGTCATCTGGGTACAGCGTTGTATGGCCGCGCAATTGCCATTCAAAGAGTGACAGCACTGAAAGCTGAAAGTTGGTCTGGGCAGGAAGGGGGTCATATTTAATGTACAATGTTACACGACCGCGCAATTGTCAGTTACAGTAACGCAGTGCCGTGTCGCAAAATATGACCTGATCATGGAGGGGGGGGGGGGGGGGGGGTAAGTCTTCCAGAGGTCCAGTGGATATACATTAAAACTATTTTGTATACAAAGACTATACAAGACTTCACAAGTAAATCAAAATCTCGTCCGGAAGGGTCACATCGCACTCCCAGCTAGTCCACAAAATATATATATATAGATATATACACCTGTGACTATCATGAATAATCAACAGATATGAAATTACTGATGAGATTTATTATTCAACACATTTGTGCTGGGGGGGAGGGGGGGGGGACTGGCACGTTTTCCAGAATTGAATTGAATTCCACTTCTTCAGAAGACCAGATGAGGAAATATATTGTATGCAAAATATATGGATTTCCTATAGATAGAGATAATATAATATTTTGCATGAACAGAACAGAAAGGTCCGGATGGCGGCACTCCAATGAAAAACGATTCTTTAGTATAACGATAAATCCAAACAGCAAGGATATAATATTTTGCAGAATTCCATTCCAGGAAACGCGTTGAGATATGGGCCACCCCCCCCCCCCCCACAGCACAAATGTGTTGAATAATAAATCTCATCAGTAATTTCATATCTGTTGATTATTCATGATAGTCACTTGTGTATATATATATATATATATGTCTTTTGTGCACTAGCTGGGAGTGCAGCGTAACCTTTCCATTCAAGGTTGATTGACTTGTAAGGTCTTCTGTATGTTCTTTTTAACCACTTCAGGACCAGCCCCATTCTGACACTTTTAGGTTTTATGTAGCGCCGACACTTTTCTAAAGTGTGCGCTATTCTTTAAATTTAGTTTTTCCAGAACAGTAATGGAGTTCTGGGGGTTAATTGTACAGGTTCTTTTACTTTGGCATCAGTCTGGCTGGGCTGTACTGGAGTTCTGCCTGGTGATAGGTGCAGTGAGGCACCTGTGACAGGCCGAGAACGCAGTCTGGTTGGACGTGTTGGGTACCAATCTTTCTCGGAGCCAATAAGTGGGTGCATCTGGCCCCGCTGTGTAGTCTGGGAAGGGGTATTTAAGATGCTGGAGTCACGTGTTCAGGGTTCGGCTTGCTCTTTGATTCCTGGTTCTGGTCCGGACCAACCCCACGAGGGGTCCCGGGCCCAGGAGTGTCTGCTGCCCCCGTAAGCATGGTCACCCTGACAAGCCCCAGAGAGTAATAGAAATAATGTGGTTTGATCATCCTGACTAGGGATGGGCCCGGTGTTCGATTCGAACCCATGTTCGGCAAGCCCAGAACTATTTGGGCCGCTCGCATCAAATTTGTGTGATGCGAGCGGCCCGCAATGCACTGCGCCAGTTGCAGTGCATTGCTGGCTGATGATTGGCCAAGCATGCACTGTGACCCGCATGCTTGGCCAATCAAAGAGCCAGCGACTAGGAGAGCAATAATTGGCCACAGGCAGGATGAAAGAAGATTTTAATAAAGGAATTGTCAAAGACCGTCTCCTGTCATTTTTACCATTTTTGACACTTTTTTGGTGAAATGGTAGGGGTACTTTTGTACCCCCTTACCATTTCACACAGGGGGCTTCCAGATTCCGATCAGCCCCCCGCCCGCAGACCCGCACAACCAATGGCCAGGGTTGTGGGGAAGAGGCCCTTGTCCTCATCAACATGGGGACAAGGTGCTTTGGGGGTCACGCCATTTTTTTTTTTGGCTGGGGTCCCCCTTAATATCCATAGCAGACCTGAAGGGCCTGGTTATAGAATTTAGGGGGACCCCCACGCTTTTTTTTTTTCTTTTTTATCAATTACTTTTTTTTTATGAATGGCTTTCAATGAATGACTGTTCTCTCTGTTACGGGAGCCGTCAATTCGTTAGCTGCGAGTGATTTTAAATAGCTTTTTTTCCTACAAAAATTACACTAAGCACTGGAAACATGCGCCCCTTCACAGCATACTATAGACACCCCCCAGGTACGAAATTTAAAGAAATATTACACTTTTATTGTTTCACTTTAAGCATTATTAAAATCACTGCTCCTGAAAAAACTGCCGTTTTTTAAAATGTTTTTTGCATTGATACATGTCCCCTGGGGCAGGACCCGGGTCCCCAAACACTTTTTATGACAATAACATGCATATTAGCCTTTAAAATTAGCACTTTTGATTTCGAACGTTCGCATCCATTGTAACTAATAGGGTTCTAATTCTCGCACGAACTTTAGGTCCGTTCGCGGGTTCTGGTGCGAACCGAACCCGGGGGTGTTCGGCTCATCCCTAATCCTGACACCAAATCAAGCATGATGTCAGGATGATTTAGGTGCTAACACCAGCTATTCACCCGACAATTCACCCCCCGCCGAATTCCACATCAACCCCGAGACTACACCCCTCCACCTCATCTTTTTTTGGAAAGTGAGGGTGTCCCTTAATGGCAGTTTGGAAATGTGGTCACCCTAATCGGCGCATGCGCTGTGAAGAAACGGACCACTGTGCCGTTTCTTCCCACAGAGTGTGCCGCTACTGACAGCTCCTGGGCGCATGCGCGGAAGTGACGTCATGCGGCTCCCGCGCGTAGTCACAGAGCCGGAGTCCACGGCCCCGGAAGGAAGAGGGGTGAAGATGGACGTGGCCTGCACAGGGTACAGCACGGGCTTCGTTTGCAGGTAAGTGTCATATAATGGGCTAGTATGCGATGCATACTAGCCCATTATGCTTCTAATTTGCAGGCCTTGCAGGGAGCAAAAGAGTAAGTAAAACCCATCGGGGTTTACTTCCTCTTTAACCCCTTGATCGCTCCCTAGTATTAACCACATCCCCTGCCAGTGACATTTATACAGTAATCAGTGGCTATTTTTAGCTCTGATCGCTGTATAAATGTTACTGGTCCCAAAAAAGTGTCAAAAGTGTCTGATCTGTCCGCCGCAATGTCGCAGTACTGCTAAAAATCGCAGATCGCCGCCATTACTAGTAAAAAATAATAATAACAAAAATGCCATAAATCTATCCCCTATTTTGTAGACACTGTACCTTTTGCACAAACCAATCAATATAGGCAATTTTTTTTTTTAAACAAATATGTAGCAGAATACATATTATTCTAAACTGAGGAAGATTGTTTTTTTTTACGGGGATATTTATTATAGCAGAAAGTAAGAAATATCGTTATTTTTTTTCAAAATTGTCGCTCTTTTTTTGTTTATAGCGCAAAAAATAAAAAAAACAGCAGAGGTGATCAAGTACCACCAAAAGAAATCTCTATTTGTGGGAAAAAAAAAATGTAAATGTTGTTTGGCTACAGCGTCGCACATTTGCGCAATTGTCAGTTAAAGCAACGCAGTGCCATATCCCAAAAAATGGCCTGGTCATTAAGGGGGTAAATCCTTTCCGGTCCTTAAGTGGTTAAATTTAAGAAGGTAATTTTGTTGTTTAGCAATCCTCGTGTCCTGCCTGTCCCCTCCATGTTTTCGGCTTCCTCCATTTGTAATTAACATGATAAAGAGCGCAAAACTGCTCAAAACCGTCTCATTGCAACATTGTATGCCGAATCTTTTTGAAAAAAAAAAACTTTATACGTTTTGAAGCGTGATGCAACCTTTTTGTTAAAGACTCGCAATTATAGAAACATATATTATAAAATTTGTAAAAGACCGCCGTCATTGTATTACATTGTTTTAAGAACTCAATTCTCTTCCTCCACTTTAATCAAGGAAATATCCTAATTTTTTCTCCTACAAACAACGACGTGAATAATAATTACTCGCCTCGCCTCCTACTGCATTTGCCCTTCTAAATCAAGTCAAGAAATGCCACCCACACCCTCCCCGCATTATGCTAATTGCGCACAAATATCGCTAAGGCAACAGAGAGTAAACAATAATGACCTCTACGGGGTGATACGGATGTAGCGAATTGTCACCAACAAGCTGCCATGGATCATTTCAGGAATTTGTATGGCGTTTTTCCTGCATAGGATGAGCATTGGACCACCAAGCAAGAAACCAGAACTAGAGCTATAGAGACTTTATGGGCAAGACTATCAATACCTAATAAATGGCTATTGACAGGGCCGTCTTTAATATTGATTGGACCCTGGGCAAAACTTTTCTTGGGCCCCACCCCCCATGCAGTTTTGCTCTCCACCTGCTCTGAGACATACAATAAATAAAGCAGCTAGACTCAAAATCAGTTTACTGAATCAGATCAGGCAGCTATTGCGATTGGTTGCCAGAGGTAGCATTACCGCTCACTGACTGGTTGCTAGAGGTTACAGAACACATTACAGCTCACTGGTTAGTTGCTAGAGGTT
Organism: Lithobates sylvaticus; assembly: GCA_028564925.1. Taxonomy (NCBI): domain Eukaryota; kingdom Metazoa; phylum Chordata; class Amphibia; order Anura; family Ranidae; genus Lithobates; species Lithobates sylvaticus. The sequence goes on along the minus strand of CM053028.1, from coordinate 9,243,216 downwards.
ACAGCACACATTACGGCTCACTGGTTAGTTGCTAGAGGTTACAGCACATGATTTCTGCTTGTTAGAGATTACTGTGGATATGACCTCGGGGACATGATATACATATCAATGTCGCCGGCCGCCGCTATTTACATATGAATGCTGCCACTATTTACTTATGAATGCCGGTAATTTACATGTAAACACAGAGTCTACAGGTGAGTCATCTGTACACAACAATAGGGCAGAGCTGGGCAGCATTAGTAGCAGCACTTCACACTTAGATAATGGGACACAGCACAGCACTAAAACCTCAAGGGGCAAGGGAATTTAAACCAGGATAGTTGGCAAGTATGAGGCAGCTGCTTTGGGCCCCACAATAATGACAGGGCCCAGGGCAGATGCCCCTTTTGCCCTGCCTTAAAAACGGCCCTGGCTATTGATCAAGCACTGCAGGACTTACACAGGAACCATTCATCCTCCTGGACATGGCTCTTGAGTCCAGACAACATTGGTGTGCACCGTCTCATTGACACGTGCCAAGTAACTCCCTGTTTGGCTTCACTAAGCCCAAAAAATATTTCCTATTTCATATATATCATGTTTCCAGTGAAGGCGACTCTTAATTCTATAACATACCAAGATATTATAGTCAGTTGTGCTCTTCCATCCTTGTGGTAACAGTTTGGTGAAGACCTTTTTCTATATCACCATGACTTGCCCCTGTGTACAAAGCCAGCTCCATAATGACATGGTGTGACCAGTTTGGTGTGGAGGATCTCGAGTGTCCTGCTCTGACCTCAACCCTACTGAACACCTTTGGGATGAATTGTAACGTTGATGGTGAGCCAGGTCTTCTTATCCAACGTTAGTACCCAACCTCACAAATAGGAGCAAATTCCTACAGATACCCTCCAAAATCTTGTACGAAGCCTTCACCAGAAGAATGAACCAACTGCATAAAGACAAGGTTTGACCAGTTTGGTGCAGAGGAACTCGAGTGTCCTGCCCTGACCTCAACCCTACTGAACACCTTTGGGATGAATTGTAACGTCGATGGTGAGCCAGGTCTTCTCATCCAACATCAGTATCTGACCTCACAAATGGGAGCAAATTCCCACAGACACCCTCCAAAATCTTGTACCAAGCCTTCACAGAAGAGTCCAGCCAACTGCATAAAGACATGGTGGGACCAGTTTGGTGTGGAGGATCTCGAGTGTCCTGCTCTGACCTCAACCCTACTGAACACCTTTGGGATGAATTGTAACGTCGATGGTGAGCCAGGTCTTCTTATCCAACATCAGTTTCTGACCTCACAAATGGGAGCAAATTCCCACAGACACCCTTCATAATCTTGTACGAAGCCTTTACCAGAAGAATGAACCAACTGCATAAAGACATGGTTTGACCGGTTTGGTGCAGAGGAACTCGAGTGTCCTGTACAGAGCCCTAACTGACGTCAACCATACCGAACACATTTGGGATGAATTGGAACGTCAATGTTGAACCAGGTCTTCTCATTCAACATTAGTATCTGACCTCACAAATGGGAGCAAATTCCTACAGACACCCTCCAAAATCTTGTACAAAGCCTTCACAGAAGAGTCGAGCCAACTGCATAGAGACAAGGTTTGATCGGTTTGGTGTGGAGGAACTCGAGTTGTCCTGCACAGAGCCCTGACCTCAACCCTACTGAACAGAACACCTTTGGGGTGAATTTGAATGTTAATTGTGAGCCAGATCTTCTCATCCAACATCAGGCCTATCCTTGGAGGTTGTCACGTACCTGGTGGTGCGAGCCCGATATTGCAGAGAGAGACCTCCCTTGCGTCTCCCACTCCTGGTTCCCTGGTGTGGGGACAGGAGACCCAGGAGTGAGGAGGAGCACGGGTGCCTGGCAGGATCAACAGACCGGTGGAGTGACCAAGTCAGCTCAGCGGACACGGTAGGGGCCTGGATAGCAGAGAAGACTGGATACAGACGAATGAGCTGGACCACAGGAAAACAGGATAGCAGAGTGGACTGGATCTGGACAGACAGCTTAGCAGACTGGACAGCAGAGCAGGATGAATCTGGATGGACAGCTTAGCAGACTGGTCAGCAGAGTAGGCCGGAACTGAACAGGTAAGCAGGTTCAACAGGCACACAGGATAGCAGAGCTGGCTGGATCTGGACAACAGCTTAGCAGACTGGACAGCAGAGCAGGATGAATCTGGATGGACAGCTTAGCAGACTGGACAACGGAGCAGGAAGCAGGACTATGACACAGGCTGGATCAGTGCAGGTGATCAGGCTTGGAGCAGGAAACAGAACCTCTGAACGGACTGGAGCAGTGCAAATGATCGGGTTCATTACAGGGATCAGACTGCAGACCGGACAGGAACAATGCAGGTAATCAGAGTTCATCAAGGAAGTCAGGTCAGGAATCAAACTGGTATTGAGGTACAAGGGATGAGGCAGAAGGATGGTCACAACAAGCCGGGGTCGGGTACAGGCAGATAGCTGGGTAGTCACTGGTAAGCCGGGTCAATAGGACAGATTAATCAGGATCAGATTTACACACACCACAACGCTGTAGAGCAGACAGCAAAGACCGTCTGCTCAGGTCAAGTTTAAATAGGCTGACTGGCGCTAACTAAAGCGCGCGACCGTCTCCCTGTGCACGGCTGCACACGTGCACGCGCCCGGGCGCGCATGCGCATGCGCAGTGGAATCTGAGGGCCGGGACGGCCCGGGTTTAAGTTTCTGGCAGGATCTTCATGACAGAGGTTCATGATTAACCACTTCAATACCGGGCACTTTCACCCCTTTCCCACCCAATTTTCAGCTTTCAGCGCTGTCGCACTTTGAATGACAATTACGCGGTCATGCAACACTGTACCCAAACTAAATTTGTATAATTTTCTTCCCACAAATAGAGCTTTCTTTTGGTAGTATTTGATCACCTCTGGGATTTTTTTTTTTGCTAAACTAAAGAATACCATATACTAAAATACTAAAATTTTAGAAAAAAAATATTTTTTCTCAGTCATAAAATTTTGTTTTCTCCTTCACTGATGGGCACTGATGAGTTGGCACTAGAGTTACCACCTCATCCCTTTAAACCCGAACACATATTAATTACACAGGTTCTGTGGCTGATTAAGGTGGTAATTAAACTAACTTGTTGCCTACTTGTTACTTAATCAGCTGGAAAATGCTATCGTAAAAACGCTGAAGCACTGGTTGGTGATGTTTAACCACTTAAGGACCGCCTCCTGCACAATTACATTGGCAGAATGGCATAGCTGGGCACATCAACGTACAGATGCGTTGCTCTTTAAGAGCCCAGCCGTGGACCCGGTCCAGAGCTCTGTGACCGTGGCTGCGGGACCCGCGGACCCGACCGCCGCTGGTGTCCTGCGATCGGGTCACAGAGCTGAAGAACGAGGAGAGGTATGTGTAAACAAACCTCTCCCCGTGCTTTCTAGTGAGACTGACACAGATCGTCTGTTTCATAGGGAAAGACGATAAGTGATGTCACACGCCAAGCCACACCCCCTACAGTTAAAAAACACACACAGGGCTCACTTAACCCCTCCCCACCCCCTAGTGGTTAACCCCTTCACTGCCAGTGTCATTTACACAGGAATCAGTGCATTTAAATAGCACTGATTGCTGTATAAACGACAATGGTCCCAAAAATGAGTAAAAAGTGTCCGATGTGTCCGCCATAATGTCACAGTCACAATAAAAATCGATGATTGCCGCCACTACTAGTAAAAAAAAAAAAATATTAATAAAAGTGCTATAAAACTATGCCCTATTTTGTAAATGCTATAACTTTTGCGCAAACCAATCAATAATCACTAATTGCGATTTTTTTTTTTTACCAAAAATATGTAGAAGAATACGTATCGGCCTAAACTGAGGAAAAAAAAATGTTTTTTTTTATATATTTTTTGGGGATATTTATTATAGCAAAAAGTAAAAAATATTGCATTTTTTTTCAAAATTGTCGCTCTATTTTTGTTTATAGCGCAAAAAATGAAAACCGCAGGGGCGATCAAATACCACCAAAAGAAAGCTCTATTTGTGGGGAAAAAAAAGGACGCCAATTTTGTTTGGGAGCCACGTCGCACAACCGCGCAATTGTCAGTTAAAGTGACGCAGTGCCGAATCGCAAAAAAGGGGCCTGGTCCTTTGGCTGCCAATTGGTCCGGGGCTGAAGTGGTTAAATATGGTGCCTCTAAAGCCAGGAACCAAACCTGGAGCTGAGAGATGTGTAACCAGCAAAACGTGGACAATGCAAAGCAGGAGTAACCAACTGCTGTGGGCAGTGCCGGGACAAGGTCATCCAGTGCCCAGGGCAAAGAAGCCAAACTGCGCCCCCCTTTCCCTTAGGGTTAGGCTCAGGGTGCCCCCTACCCCTGCAATATACCATTGCGCCAGGGGCAGCCGCCCCTCCTGCCCACCCCTTGTCCCGGCCCTGGCTGTGGGGTTGGAAGGCCGTGTCCCTTTGACCAGAAACCTGGGTACTAGCAAAGAAGAAAAGGAGCAGTGCAGTATCTGGTTGCTTGGCAAACCAGGACAGAGGCTGCCGCTAGGAGGACAGAGAACCAGAACTGGACAACAGTGCCCACCAGTGGACAGGTAACTATATTATATCTTAACACTGAGATAGTTTAACTGCTTCCGGACCGCCCCACGTACATTTACTGTGGCAGGGCGGCCCTTCAGCATGAAATCACCTACCTGTACGTCACTTTCATTTCCGGGTCTGGGGCGCGCTGACGGCGACCCGCTCCCGCTGTGATTGGACACAGCAGGGGCCAATCAGCGGGTTGGGCAGACCCAATGTTCGCCGGCAGCCGGCGATTGTTCCCCAGAGAGGCAGATCGCCGTTCTGTGAGAGGGGAAGATGGAGATCTTGTGTTTCTGCTAAGCAGGAACACGGATCTCTGTCTTCCCCTCAGTGAAAGCACCTCCCCCCCACACAGTTAGCAAGCACTCCCAGGGGACACATATAACCCTTTGATCGCCCTCCTGATTTTAACCCCTTCCCTGCCAGTGTCATTTAGTACAGTGACAGTGCATATTTTTTAGCACTGATCACTGTATTAGTGTCACTGGTCCCCACAAAGTGTCAGTTAGTGTCCAATTTGTCAGCCGCAATGTCGCAGTTCCACTATAAATTGCTGATCGCCGCCATTACCAGTAGAAAAATAAATAAATAAATAAAAATTCCATAAAAATATCCAGTTGTTTGCAGATGCTATAACTTTTGTGCAAACCAATCAATATACGCTTATTGGGATTTTTATTTTATTTTTTTTACCAAAAATTTGTAGTAGAATAGATGTTGGCCAACATTGGTGAAGAAATTCGATTTTTTACATTTTATTGGATATGTTTTATAGCGGTAAGTAAAAAAAATATTGTTTTTTTTTTTTTTTTCAAAATTGTCGGCCTTTTTTATAGTGCAAAAAATAAAACCAGCAGAGGTAATCGAATACCACCAAAAGAAAGCTCTTTTTGTGGGGAAAAAAAAAGGACATACATTTTATTTGGGTACAGCGCCACACGACCGCGCAATTGTCAGTTAAAGTAACGCAGTGCCGTATCGCAAAAAATGGCCTAAAGTTAGGGACCACCTCTGTTTTTAACCTAGGAATTTGAAACAGATTATTTAGGGATATTTTCCTGGTCGCCAGCTTGGATGTGTAGTGGAGACCCCTTGGTACTGTTTTATTTATTGCCCTGCCCAAGTGCACTTTTCTCTTTTTTTGCTAGTTCAAACAGATTAGACTGTCTGCCATCTTTGTAGTCATGGGCGTGTGCACAGGGTGTGCCAGGTGTGCCTAGGCACACCCTAATCACCCTGTGTGGGGCAGATTTCCCCTGTTTAAGCCCCTGATATTTCACCAAAGACCCCTATCGGGGGTCCGAAAAAATTTGTAAGAAATAATAAAAAATAAAAAAAAATAGTAAAAATACAAAATAACATAATAGAAATAAAACCCTACTGACACTGTCCACTGCTCTATTGACACAGTATACAAACACACATGCACACACGCAGATTTGAAGTAAAGTAAGTACACCCCTCACATTTTTGTAAATCTTTTCATGTGACAACACTGAAGAAATGACACTTGTCTACAATGTAAAGTAGTGAGTGTACAGCTTGTATAACAGTGTAAATTTGCCGTCCCCTCAAAATAACTCAACACACAGCCATTAATGTCTAAACCGCTGGCAACAAAAGTCCGTACACCCCTAAGGGAAAATGTCCAAATTGGTCCCAATTAGCCATTTTCCCTCCCCGGTGTCATGTGACTCGTTAGTGTTACAAGGTCTCAGGTGTGTATGGGGAGCAGGTGTGTTAAATTTGGTGTTATCGCTCTCACTCTCTCATACTGGTCACTGGAAGTTCAACATGGCACCTCATGGCAAAGAACTTTCGGAGGATCTGAAAATATTTTTTTTTTGCTCTACATAAAGATGGCCTAGGCTATAAAAAGATTGCCAAGACCCTGAAACACGGTGGCCAAGACCATACAGCGGTATAACAGGACAGGTTCCACTCAGAACAGGCCTCGCCATGGTCCACCAAAGGGGTTGAGGTCACGTGCTCAGCGTCATATCCAGAGGTTGTCTTTGGGAAATAGACGTATGAGTGCTGCCAGCATTGCTGCAGAGGTTGTAGGGGTGGGGGGTCGGCCTGTCAGTGCTCAGACCATACGCTGCACACTGCATCAAATTGGTCTGCATGGCTGTCATCCCAGAAGGAAGCCTCTTCTAAAGATGATGCACAAGAAATCCAGCAAACAGTTTGCTGAAGACAAGCAGACTAAGGACATGGATTACTGGAACCACGTCCTGTGGTCTGATGAGACCAAGATAAATTAATTTGGTGTCAGATGGTGACAAGCGTGTGTGGGGGCAACCAGGTGAGGAGGACAAAGACAAGTGTGTCTTGTCTACAGTCAAGCATGGTGGGGGAGTGTCTTGGTCTGGGGCTGCATGAGTGCTGCCGGCACTGGGGGGCTACAGATCATTGAGGGAACCATGAATGCCAACATGTACTGTGACATACTGAAGCAGAGCATGATCCCCTCCCTTCAGAGACTGGACCGCAGGGCAGTATTCCAACATGATAACCACCCCAAACACACCTCCAATACGACCACTGCCTTGCTAAAGAAGGTGAGGGTAAAGGTGATGGACTGGCCAAGCATGTCTCCAGACCTAAACCCTATTGATCATCTGTGGGACATCCTCAGACGGAAGGTGGAGGAGCGCAAGGTCTCCAACATCCACCAGCTCCGTGATGTCATCATGGAGGAGGGGAAGAGGACTTCAGTGGCAACCTGTGCAGCTCTGGTGACCTCCATGTCCAAGAGGGTTAAGGCAGTGCTGGAAAATAATGGTGGCCACACAAAATATGGGACACTTTGGCCCCAACTGGAAATTTTCACTTAGGGGTGTCCTCACTTTTGTTGCCAGCGGTTTAGACATTAATGGCTGTGTGTTGAGTTATTTTGAGGGGACAGCAAATTTACACTGTTATACAAGCTGTACACTCACTACTTTACATTGTAGACAAGTGTCATTTCTTCAGTGTTGTCACATGAAAAGATAGAAGAAATTATTTACAAAAATGTGAGGGGTGTACTCACTTTTGTGAGATACTGTATGTTTGTAGTAAAGACACACGGAGGCAGCCAGTGAAGTAATTCCCTGGAGATCAAGTCATCAGACAAATTGTACGGTGATATAATGTGCTCGAAGAAAGTGCATGTCCCTGAGGGCCGCTCTACAGACGTCTGGATTCCCCTGTTCCTCTGCTGCGTACGGTTAAATTTACCATTATTAAATAGTAATTGGAGTAATTAGAGCCTCCTCCCTGGGATTGTTAAACATTCCACTTGTCAGCATGAGACTTTTGTTACATTTATAATTTAGGAAACACTCCTCTAACTCTAGTAAAATGGAGCGCATTTATTTACCCCCAAAACTGTGTCCAAAATCAGGAGATTTCAGCAAAATGTTGTCTTTAGAGTTAGTGGGGAAGGTGAAATGAAGATGCTTTGGGGGTTTTAGGGCTCAGGACCCTTTGCACTCTTGTTTGGCGCTCTTATATGCTCACGTATACACATGGGCGTCCGCAGAACTTTTTTTCAGGTGGGGGGGGCATCATTTTAAGCTCACCCACGCTCTGACCCTTTTCGACAATGTCATTATCACATTATCACGGTCATAGACTGTAGACATAGTACAGGTGATGGTCAGAGACTGCAGACATTGCACAAGAGACTGTCAGAGACTGCAGACATGGCCCAAGAGACTGTCAGAGACAGCAGACATGGCCCAAGAGACTGTCAGAGACTGCGGACATGGCCCAAGAGACTGTCAGAGACTGCGGACATGGCCCAAGAGACTGTCAGAGACTGCGGACATGGCCCAAGAGACTGTCAGAGACTGCGGACATGGCCCAAGAGACTGTCAGAGACTGCAGACATGGCCCAAGAGACTGTCAGAGACTGCAGACACGGCCCAAGAGACTGTCAGAGACTGCGGACACGGCCCAAGAGACTGTCAGAGACTGCAGACATGGCCCAAGAGACTGTGAGAGACGGCATACATGGCCCAAGAGACTGTGAGAGACGGCGGACATGGCCCAAGAGACTGTGAGAGACTGCGGACATGGCCCAAGAGACTGTGAGAGACGGCATACATGGCCCAAGAGACTGTCAGTGACTGCATACATGGCTCAAGAGACTGCAAGAGACTGCAGACATGGCACAAGAGATGACCAGAGACTGCATGCATGGCCCAAGAGACTGTCAGAAACTGCATACATGGCTCAAGAGACTGCGGACATGGCACAAGAGACTGTCAGAAACTGCATACATGGGGGGGGTGACAGAAAGAGACAGAGGGGGTGACAGAGAAGAGTGTGACAGAGAGAGACGGGGGGGGCAGAGAGAGGGGAGGTGAAAAAGACAGGGGTGAGAGAGAGGGGGTGGCAGGGAGGGGTGATGGGGGTCATCACTCCTGATCTGATCCCTGATTCCAGGGGGGGCACATGCCCCCCCTTACCCCTACCTGCGGACGCCCATGCGTATATATGCTGATTTCTCAGTTTGGATGACCCCTTTTGTCATGACAAAATTAGAAGTTGAAATGTACATGCGCCAATGCATGCACATTCAAAAATGCTGTAAAAATTGTAAAAACTGGCAGTAAAGCACACAGAACTTTAGGACATTAAACTTGCAGAAACGCACAAAACTATATGGCGTTAAACCTGCAGTAACGCACACAGAAGTAAATGGCGTTAAACTGGCAGTGACACACACAGAACTATATGGCGTTAAACTGGCAGCAACGCACAAAATGATATGGCGTTAAACCTGCTATAACGCACACAGAAGTAAATGGCGTTAAACTTGCAGTAACGCACAAAACTATATGGCGTTAAACTGGCAGTAACGCACACAAAACTATATGGCATTAAACTGGCAGTAACGCACACAGAAGTAAATGGCGTTAATCTGGCAGTAACGCAATCATTGTTCAACCGTCACTACACTGACGCTATGTGAACTGTCCGTACTCTAGCTATACACAAATGTCAATGCCTACTCTACCTTTCTCTCTCTGATAGTTCTCCTCCTCATTCCTTCTCCCCTGTACTTGTCTGTCATCGATTAAAGTCCACTGCCATTTCCTCCATACACAGCTCTTAGACTGTGTATACTGTACATTGCGGTTCAATGCAGGGACAGGAGATGTTCGTCCCTCCAGGCTCCTCCTCATCTTCTCTCATAGGGCACATCAGAGTCAAGGAGGAGCCTAGGGGAAGCTTCCCCCGGCTCTGTTTGAAAAGCATGACAGATGGTAAAGGATAATGCGGGTGCTGGCAATTGAATCAGGGCAGCGGCTGGATGTCCGACGCTAACAACGCTTCTGACGCCCCTCCCTCCACGTTACACTAGCTGCGCCCAGTGGTGGCTGGTGAAGTTTTAGGATGGGGGGCACCAGACCCCACCCTTTTTTTGACCACTCCCACTTCCCATAAGCCCCCACCCCTTATAGAATCCACCCACTCCGTCCCCTGTATTCCACTTGCTTCCACCCATAGTGTCAGGAGTATACAGCTCAGCATCACAGAACAGAGTATACAGCTCAGCATCACAAAACAGAGTATACAGCTCAGCATCACAGAACAGAGTATACAGCTCAGCATCACAGAACAGAGTATACAGCTCAGCATCACAGAACAGAGTATACAGCTCAGCATCACAAAACAGAGTATACAGCTCAGCATCACAGAACAGAGTATACAGCTCAGCATCACAGAACAGAGTATACAGCTCAGCATCACAGAACAGAGTATACAGCTCAGCATCACAGAACAGAGTATACAGCTCAGCATCACAGAACAGAGTATACAGCTCAGCATCACAGAACAGAGTATACCGCTCAGCATCACAGATACGGTATACAGCTCACCACCACAGATACGATATATATAGATCAGCTTGTGCCTGGGGCATGTGGCCCCAGACCACTAGGCAAATGTCTGGTGTGCCCTAAGGCCAGTCCAGGCCTGAGGGACACCCTTTAGTCATCTGAGCCTCCAACTAGGTACATGATACCTGTGTCTTGGGGGGGGGGGTCCCCTGCTTGGTGGAGAGCTGCCAATCTCAAGCCATGAGGCTTAACCAGTTATTTATTTTTGTTGGGTTTGAGTTCAATGCCCTCATGTCCATCCCTTCTTAGGTTTTTATTGCTGTCTGTGTCCTCATCGGTCACCATCGTCACTAGTATGAAAGTGATGGGAAAAAAGTTTTGGCTTTAAATTTTTTTTTTTGGCCGTTGTTGGGTAAATACTGCAAACATTGCACAGTGCCGCGCGTATCACATCCAATCACAGATCACTCTTCTGATCCCGGGTCAGTCCTCAGTGGGTTCTGATTGGCTTTGGTGGGTTCCTGCAATGTTTGTACTGAAGACTAGGGATGAGCCCGGTGTTCGATTCAAACCCATGTTCAAATCGAACATCGGCCGCTCGTCCGCTCGTCGAAACCAGAACTTTGTGGGCCGTTCGCATCAAATTTGTGTGATACGAATGGCCCACAATGCACTGCGCCAGTCGCAGTGCATTGCTGGCTGATGATTGGCCAAGCATGCACTGTGACCCAGCATGCTTGGCCAATCACAGCGCCGGCAGCGAGGAGAGCCATAATTGGCCACAGGCAGGATGCCTGTGGCCAATTTTAGCTCAGGGGGGTTTAGTACACGCCCCACACTATATAAGGCCGCCAGTGTGGCGGCCTTGTGTAGTGTTGTGCGGCGTTCATAGAGAGAAGGATAGGCAGGGACAGTGTCAGCTGTGCTTTATACTTCTTTAGATAGCGCTGTTACAGTGAATGCCACTTCACAGGCATACTTTACACACCCCCCAGGTACCATATTTAAAGGAATATTTCACTTATTTTTTCACTTTATGCATCTTTAAAATGACTGTTCCAGAAAAAACTTCAGTTTTTAAAGCTTCTTTTTGCATTGATACATGTCCCCTGGGGCAGGACCCGGGTCCCCAAACCTGTTTTAGGCAATAACATGCATATTGGCCGTTATAATTAGCACTTTAGATTTCGAACGTTCGCGTTCATTGTAATTAATAGGGTTCTAACGTTCGCGCAAACTTTTGGTCCGTTCGCAGGTTCTGGTGCGAACCGAACCCGGGGGTGTTCGGTTCATCCCTACTGAAGACACCCGACAGTGTGAATTAGGATAGGTAGCATGTAATGGGCATGCAGTAAATCTCCCATGCAGTACATGGTGACTATATGGAGAAGGGAGGTAGATGGCTGCATACATAAAACATCTCCTGGTAAACATATTTCCTTTATTATACTATTCTTCCTGAAGCTTGTACATACATATCATCCCACCGTCCCCAGTAGCTCACACCTCCGTTTTATCCCGCAATAAAGCCTGAACAATATTTGTGTCCGAAGTTTCCAGGGACAGCTCGGCTCCATAAATCACGGCTGGGGTTTGTTCACCGGAGTCCGGCGCTGTCAGCCGCTTCCATTACCTGCACGGCTTTTGCCTCTTGTTTATTGCGCTTTTTACCGACACGATGGCCAATCTCTCATCTTCATGCCAAGGATGACATTACATCCATCATGAGCCTTCTTCTACAGAAAGAACTCTGGAATAGCAGTGTGAAGATCTCCGGAGCAGTCACCGGCTCCGGGGGGTTTATTCTTTTAGAAATTAAATGTTTCTTCCAGGAAAAATAGAGAAAGTTTTACGCACAAATGGAATTCGCAGGTAATGGAGATTCAATATTCATAGAGCGAGCGAAGAGTCCCCCTGGTCAGGGATTCAGGTTTCCATCCAGGTATGAAATTCACCAGTCCATTCCAAGTCCTTCTGATAGTCATCAAGAGATCTCAGAAGACTTTTCCCTTATCTGTTTGTATTGCAGAAGAGGAATTCACAAACACACCCCGAAAATGAGAGAGGAGAGGGATGAAAAGAGAGAGAGGAGAGGGAAAGAGAGAGAGAGAGAAGAGAGAGAAAAGAGAGAGAGAGAGAAAGAGAGAGAGAGGGGAGAGGAAAAGAGAGAGGGAGGAGAGAAAGAGAGAGAGGGAGGTAAATAGAGAGAGAGGGGGAGTTTAAAAGAGAGGAAGAGACAGAGAGAGAGAGAAGGGGAGAGGAAAAGAGAGAGATAGAGAGAGAGAGAGAGAGAGAGAGAGAGAAAAGAGAGAGAGAGAAAGAGGAAAAGAGAGAGAGAGAGAGAGAGAGAGAGAGAGAGAGGGGGGAGGAGGAAAATAGAGAGGGGCAGAAAAAAGAGAGGAAGAGAGAGGATAGAGGAAAAGAGAGAGAGAGAGAGAGAGAGAGAGAGAGGGGGAGAGGGGGGGGAGAGAAAGAGGAGAGGAAAAGAGAGTGAGAGAGGGGGGAGAGAAAAAGAGAGAGAGAGAGGGGGAGATGAAAAGAGAGAGGGGGGAAAGAAGAGAGAGAGATGGGGAGATGAAAAGAGAGAGAGGGGGAGAGAGGGGAGGAGAGAGAGAGATGAGAGGAAAAGAAAAAGAGAGAGAGAGAGAGGAGAGGAAAATAGAGAGAGAGAGAGGAAAAGAGAGAGAGGAAGGGGAAAGAGAGAGAGAGGAGAGGAAAAGAGAGAGGGAGAGAGAGAGGGAGGAGGGGAAAGAGAGAGAGGAGAGAAAAAGAGAGAGAGGGGGGGGGGAGAAGAGAGAGAGAGAAGGGGGAAGGGGGAAGAGAGAGAGGAGAGGAGAAGAGAGAGAGGAGAGGAAAAGAGAGAGAGGAGGGGGAAAGAGAGAGAGAGGGGGAGAGGAAAAGAGAGAGAGAGAGGAGGGGGAAGAGAGAGGAGAGGAAAAGAGAGAGAGAGAGACAAGATGAAAAGAGAGAGAGAGAGGAGAGGAAAGGAGAGAAGAGGAGAGGAAAAGAGAGAGAGGGGGGGAGAAAGAGAGAGGGGGGAAAGAGAGAGAGGGGGAGGAAAAGAGAGAGAGAGGGAGAGAGAGAGGAGAGGAAAGAGAGAGAGGAGAGGAAAAGAGAGAGCTAGAGAGAATAAAAAAAATACAAAACTTTATTGAACAACAATCATATTTTATTCATATTTTTATAAAACAATGTTAGTGTTGTTTAATAAAGTTTTGTATTTTTTGATATTTCCTGGAGCATATATCGTCTGTGTTGTCATTCATAAAGTCCCACAAAGTTGGAGGGTATTCCTTTTCTTTCCACATTGGGACGAAGGCACTTCCATCCTTCCACCAAACTCCTATGTCTGGAGGAACACGGGAGGGATAAGGGTAGTGAGGGAGGAAGAAGGGAGAAGAGAGGTAAAAGAAAGCAAACAGAGAAAGAATGGAGGAGAGAGAAACCTTGATGGGTACCTTTAAATAAATAATATATAATAGAGCATCTTAATGAGACACAATGTACATGGATAGGGACAATTGTAGACATGCACCCAACACTCACTCAGGTTGAACTGGATGGACTGGTGTCTTTATTCAACCTTATTAACTATGTAACTATGTAAGCTATGTAACTATGTAACTATGTAAGGAAAGAATGGAGGCGAGAGAAAAGGATGGAGAGAGAAAGAACAAAGAGAAAAGATAGGGAGAAGGAAACCGATGGAGAAAAAGGAAGAACGAAGAAGTGAGGGCGAAGGGAGGAGAGTGAGAAAGAAAAAGGGATGGAAAGAGAGAGGAAGGATAAAGAGAGAATGAAGGATAGAGAAAGGGAGAATCACAAAGAAAGAGAGAGAAAAAAAGTAGAAGGAAACTCCTTTCGGTTATGACAAGCTAATTCATACTTGATTGCACATTCCCGACAAGCTCGTCACATCCCGGCGCGGTTCTGCTGACACACACCAGCTGTACTGTAATATATTTGGCAGAGTTTAGAGCTGGATGATGTGCAATGTGCTCACCCCCAATACCCATCTGATTTTGTCCTGCTCTATAGCTACATTCCAGGACCAGCTGCAGCAATTGAGTGTTCTATCCCCAGAAAGACAGACGGGAAATGTCTTTGGGGGCAGAGGAACACAAGCTGAGCTTTGGACGTGACAATAAGATGGCACATACCCTTGTTGTCTGCAGCGGATGTCCCAGCAGAACATATCTTATAGGCATGGGCGTCTGCAAAACTTTTTTCAGGGGGGGGGCATCATTTTAGGGTCACCCATGCACCGCCCCTTTTCGACAATGTCAGTATCACATTATTATGGTCAGAGACTGCAGACGTAGTACAATCCCTAGGATAAGTAATGAATAATGGCCAACAGGCCCTCTTACCAGACCCAGCGAAACTACAGTAGTGATCCCTCTGACTGGACAATCGCTCACTCTGGGTTCCCCGGGGGCGACTCTGGTCAGTAGTGTAGCATGTCTGTACCCTGGTAGTGGCTCAGTCTCTCTCTGGTGATGCTGGGCAGCGTGGCTCTCTCTGGTGGCGCTGGGCAGTGTGGCTCTCTCTGGTGGCGCTGGGCAGTGTGGCTCTCTCTGGTGGCGCTGGGCAGTGTGGCTCTCTCTGGTGGCGCTGGGCAGTGTGGCTCTCTCTGGTGGCGCTGGGCAGTGTGGCTCTCGCTGGTGGCGCTGGGCAGCATGGCTCTCTCTGGTGGCGCTGGGCAGTGTGGCTCTCTCTGGTGATGCTGGGCAGCGTGGCTCTCTCTGGTGGCGCTGGGCAGCATGGCTCTCTCTGGTGGCGCTGGGCAGCATGGCTCTCTCTGGTGGCGCTGGGCAGTGTGGCTCTCTCTGGTGGCGCTGGGCAGTGTGGCTCTCTCTGGTGGCGCTGGGCAGTGTGGCTCTCTCTGGTGGCGCTGGGCAGCATGGCTCTCTCTGGTGGCGCTGGGCAGTGTGGCTCTCTCTGGTGGCACTGGGCAGTGTGGCTCTCTCTCTAGGGCTTCCGCCCAGCACACTCCTTCTTCTTTGTCCTGTAGCACTCTCTCCCTCAGCTTTTTTCCAGACTGCAGTCTCTCGATTTCTCTCTTGGTCGAGCTGTAGCCTCCTCCCTGTGGAAAATGGGGTCGCCAATCTTTGTGACTACATGTCCCATGATGCTCTCCTCTCCTAGTCTCCTTTGATTGGCCCTCAGTTATGGCCAATAGGGAAGGAACGGAGTGGGCAGTTAGCTGGGCGGCAGAACCTGGTAAAAGCCGCCATCTCTTCTCCCTGACAGGAGAAAGGGGGGGCGAGCGGGGGAAACCTCTGATAGCCCGCAGCTCACCTTTCTCCTGTCACAGCGCTGCCAAGTTCTCTGCTAGACTGAGCAGGGAAAAGAGCCCAAAGTCACACTACACTGATGGGGGGGCTTGACAGCACCACTGGCGAGTGGCACCCCGATATCGACGCAACTGTGCTGAATTTAAGATTTGATCCCGGATTCCAGAGGGGGGCACATGACCCCCCTTGCCCCTACCTGCGGACGCCCATGCTTATACTGCCAAAAGTTTGTAGATACCTGAACATTAAACCTACAGTATATGAACTTGTTGGACACCACATTCCAAAACCTTGGGGGTTAATATAGAGTTGTCCCCCTATCTTCATGGCCATTAATATGAAGTTGTCCCTTTGTGGCTACAACAGCTTCCGCTCTTCTGGGAAGACTTTCCAAAAGGTAGGAATCTGTGTCCATTTGTGAGGTCAGGTACTAATGTTCGATGAGAAGACCCGGCTCACCATTGGTATTCCAATTCGTTCCAAAAAGGTGTTCAGTAGGGTTGAGGTCAGGGCTCTGTGCAGGACACTTGATTTCCTCCACACCAAACTGGTCACACCATGTCTTTATGGAGTTGGCTTTGTACACAGGGGCACAGTCATGCTGGAACAGAAAAGGGTCTTCACCAAACTGTTACCACAAGGATGGAAGAGCACAATTGTCCAAACTGTCCTTGTCCAGTGCATGTACAGTATCTCACAAAAGTGGTCATCGAATAAAAGCAGCCGGCAACTCCATAACATCAAGCGTATTTATTTTCAAGCCTTCACAGTGAGTACAGTCAGTAAAAAGTGAGTACACCCCTCACATTTTTGTAAATATTTTATTCTATCTTTTCATGTGACAACACTGAAGAAATGACACTTGTCTACAATGTAAAGTAGTGAGTGTACAGCTTGTATAACAGTGTAAATTTGCCGTCCCCTCAAAATAACTCAACACACAGCCATTAATGTCTAAACTGCTGGCAACAAAAGTCAGTACACCCCTAAGTGAAAATCTCCAATTTGGGTCCAAAGTGTGAATTTTTTGTGTGGCCGCCATTATTTTCCAGCACTGCCTTAACCCTATTGGGCATGGAGGTCACCAGAGCTTCACAGGTTGTCACCGGAGTCCTCTTCCACTCCTCCATGATGACATCACGGAGCTGGTGGATGTTAGAGACCTTGTGCTCCTCCACCTTCCATTTGAGGATGTCCCACAGATTCTCAATAATGTTTAGGTCTGGAGACATGCTTGGCCAGTCCATCACCTTTATCCTCAGCTTCTTTAGTAAGGCAGTGGTTGGTCTTGGAGGTGTGTTTGGGGTGGTTATCATGTTGGAATACTGCCCTGCGGCCCAGTCTCTGAAGGGAGGGGATCATGCTCTGCTTCAGTATGTCACAGTACATGTTGGCATTCATGGTTCCCTCAATGATCTGTAGCCCCCCAGTGCCGGCAGCACTCATGCAGCCCCAGACCATGACACTCCCACCACCATGCCTGACTGTAGACAAGACACACTTGTCTTTGTCCTCCTCACCTGGTTGCCCCCACACACGCTTGTCACCATCTGACACCAAATACGTTTATCTTGGTCTCATCAGACCACAGGACGTGGTTCCAGTAATCCATGTCCTTAGTCTGCTTGTCTTCAGCAAACTGTTTGCGGGCTTTCTTGTACATCATCTTTAGAAGAGGCTTCCTTCTGGGACGACAGCCATGCAGACCAATTTGATGCAGTGTACAGCGTATGGTCTGAGCACTGACAGGCTGACCCCCCCACCCCTACAACCTCTGCAGCAATGCTGGCAGCACTCATACATCTATTTCCCAAAGACAACCTCTGGACATGACGCTGAGCACGTGACCTCAATTTCTTTGGTCAACCATGGCGAGGCCTGTTCTGCGTGGAACCTGTCCTGTTATACCGCTGGATGGTCTTGGCCACCGTGCTGCAGCTCAGTTTCAGGGTCTTGGCAATCTTCTTATAGCCTCGGCCATCTTTATGTAGAGCAACAATTCTTTATTTCAGATGCTCAGAGAGTTGTTTGCCATGAGGTGCCATGTTGAACTTCCAATGACCAGTATGAGAGAGTGAGAGCGATAACACCAAATTTAACACACCTGCTCCCCATTCACACCTGAGACCTTGTAACACTAACAAGTCACATGACACCGGGGAGGGAAAATGGATAATTGGGCCCAATTTGGACATTTTCACTTAGGGGTGTACCCACTTTTGGCTGTGTGTTGAGTTATTTTGAGGGGACAGCAAATTCACACTGTTATACAAGCTGTACACTCACTACTTTACATTGTAGACAAGTGTCATTTCTTCAGTGTTGTCACATGAAAAGATAGAAGAAAATATTTACAAAAAATGTGAGGGGTGTACTTACTTTTGTGAGATACTGTAAAAGGTGAACTTAGCTTTAGAATGGAACTGTAGCCAGAACTTTTCTTTTTGATGAACAAGGAAAGTGTTACAACTTCTCTTAGCAAAGGTCAGACGGAAGGAATCCGACAGACAATTCGATCGTGTTTGGGCTCCATCGGACTTTTGCTTTTGAAAAATCCGACAGACTTTAGAAATAGAACATGTTTTAAATTTTCCCGCCGGAACTCAGCTGGACCCAGTTCCTATCGAAAAATCTGCTCGTCTGTGTGCTAGTCCGACGGACAAACAACGACACTAGGGCAGCTACTGGCTACGAACTTCCTTATTCTAGTCCGGTCGTACGTCATCATGTTCAAATCCGTCAGAATTTAGTGTGATTGTGTGTGGCCAAGTCCATTCGAAAAGTTTGTCGGAACACCGTTGAAATTCCGTCGGAAAGACCGTCGGACCTAGTCCGTCAAAAAGTCTGCTCGTGTGTACGCGGCATTAGTGTTTTATTATTATCTGTGTACCCAGTCGGGAGATATCCTATGAATTTGATTATAAATGATACTGGTCATCGGGACAAGTATAGGAAATCTCTTCAACAAAGACAAGGGCTGACTCAATGGATGAGAGCGCCAAAGCGTATAGATCAGCCCAGATGTTATCTTTATTGTTGTCTCAATAAAAGAGTTGATAGTCAACCATTTCAGGGGTTATGTGCCAATTCCTCTTCATCGGAGCTTAGGCTGACTGTGCGGGAGGATTCTGGAGAGTGGATAATCCTGGGGTTTCATTTTTAGTAAGTATAGAGGATCTTATGCCCCCGTACACACAAGCGGAATTTACATCAGAAAAATCTTGGATGTTTTTTCCCGACGGAATTCCGCTTAAGCTTGGCTTGCATACACACGGATCACACAAAAGTTCTCTGAACCTTCGACCGCCAACAACGCGGTGACGTACAACACTATGACAAGCCGAGAAAATGAAGTTCAATGCTTCGGAGCATGCGCCGAATTGTTTCCAAGCAGAATTTTGCGCGTCGGAATTGCCCCAGGCGATCGGAATTTCCGATCGGACCTTTCTCCGTCGGAAAAATAGAGAACCTGCTCTCAATCTTTTGCTGGCAGAAATTCCGCCAGCAAAAGTCCGATGGAGCCTACACACGGTCGGAATTTCCGATGAAAAGCTCTCATGGGACTTTTGCTGGCGGAAATTCCGCTCGTGTGTACGGGGCATTCGAGGCTCATTTATTTCAGTTGTCGGGCAGATGTTGGTGAACATCTGTAAAAATTTTGGATATGTTTTGTCCAATGACAATGGTCACCATGACCAATATAGAGGGCAAAGCTCCCCAGCGTGGGCACAGCAATTAAAACCTCACAAAGGAGGAGGCGGCCAGGTTGGGTAAATTGCCCAAAATAGGCAGAAACTAGGCAGCTTCATAAGTTGTGGCCGATTTATGATTGAATTTAGGATTGAATTAGCCCCCAAAAATATCCCAGCAAATCTGTACCTATGCAATGGCAGCAGTCCATTGGTAATACATAGGCACACATTTTCTGTTCTTTAGGCCCTTTTTCCACACTTCTCTGTTGTTTAGGATTGTGATATTTGGTGAGTGGGCCCTTTTGTTGTCTCCTCTTCCTTGACCCCCCGGCATAGGTTTTTATATCAAGCTGACCTACTCAGTGACGGCATCTACTAGACTCTAGACATGTGCAATCCGTTTAGTTTTTTTTTTTCGTTTTTCGTTTAAAATTCGTTATATTCGTTCATTCGTTATCGTACAAATGAACGAACGATTCGCTAAAAATTTTAACGAATAAGGAATTTTCGAATCGAACAAATCCGAAAAACAACGAAAATCCGAAATAACCAAATTAGAAACAACAAAACTACGAAAGAAGAAAATCCGAAAAACGAAAACAGGAACAACGAAAATCAAAATGAACGAAAAAATTTGTACATTCGTAACTTTTTTTGTTGAATTGGTAATTTTCCGTGTCTCTTACAATGGCGCTGCTTAACGTGCTTCGAATGGATTGAACTAAAAAATTCGTACATTCGTAACTTTTTTTTTTTTGTTTTCGATTCGTAATTTTCCGTGTCTCTTACAATGGCGCTGCTTAACGTGCTTCAAATGGATTGAACGAAAAAATTCGTACATTCGTAACTTTTTTTTTTCGATTCGTAATTTTCCGAGTCTCTTACAATGGCGCTGCTTAACGTGCTTCGAATGGATTGAACGAAAAAAATCGTAACTTTTTTTTTTTTTGCGATTCGTAATTTTCCACGTCTCTTACAATGGCGCTGCTTAACGTGCTTCGAATGGATTGAACGAAAAAATTCGTACATTCGTAACTTTTTTTTTCGACTCGTAATTTTCCGTGTCTCTTAAAATGTAATAATAGCATACACATTACATAACATTATGAATTTACGAATCTACGAAAAAAATGTTACGAAAGTACGAATAAATCAATCTAATGAAAGTACGAATGTAACTAAATCTACGAAAATACGAATGCGTACGAATTTCCAATAAATGAAAATTAAACTAACGGAAAAACGAATCAACGAAAAAATAACTCTTACGAAATACGAATCGTTACGAATACGAACACCGACGACTTACGAATTTACTAATCGTTACGAATCAACGGAAACGAAAGAAACGAAACGAAAATAAACGAATTTTTTTATTGTGCACATGTCTACTAGACTCTTCCTTTGTTACGGCTTTGTGTATGGTTTCACATTATTTCTATGCATGTGAGTCAATAAGATTCATATTAATGCAATGATATTGTAAGTGTGTCCTTCAGGTACATATACTGCACTTATTGACATGTGGTTGGTTACAGATGCTTTTCATACTTCTCCGCTCTACACCCCTGACAAAAGAAAAGGTCTGAAAAGTCTGCAATGCGTTGGGTGCTCCTCTGCTCCCTTTTAGAGGCCCTTTTCATTTGCTATGGAGAGGATGTGGACAGGGGAGGGCTGGCAGCCTTAGGCCTGGGGGGGAAGTCCAGTCAAGTGGCCCATTGAACCACAGAATCAGCTCACCATCCATGCCCAGCTGGTTTTTCAATGTAGCCTCACCAGTGCCCCTCAATGCAGCCTGATCAGTGCCCATCAATGTCGCCTCATCAGTGCCACCTCATCAGTGCCCATCAATGCAGCCTCACCAGTGTCTATAAATGCAGTCTCACCAGTGTCTATAAATGCAGCCTCACCAGTGTCTATAAATGCAGCCTCACCAGTGTCTATAAATGCAGTCTCACCAGTGCCCATCCAATGCAGCCTGATCACTGGGGCAAAGTAAATGGGATGTATGGGGGGGATGGGATGTGGGGGTCAGCTGGGGGTGCCAGGGTCTCTTACCTGGCAGCTCAGGTTGCATGCCACGGCCAGCGCAAGCCAGCACCCAGCCCCACAGCCTGAGCCAGTCACGGGTACCCTGCCTACAAGACTCTGGTCTCTGGGCGTTGTAGTTTCCTCTGCGCTGCTCAGGAGCTTGAATGTGGACTACAACTCCCGGAATGCAACAGTGGCCGACCGCTGCAGCCATAAAAATAGCAGCGGGCAGCAGGGGCCGGCCGTTTTCAGCATAAGTTAGGGCAGCCTTGGGGGCAATTGCCACTCTGCCCCCCAGCCCAGCACTCCCCTGGATGTGGATCAACCATATTATTTTATGCATGATTCATCAAGATATATACCATTGGTTCCATAGCTACAAAGCCACATAGCTGCAATCTTCTTGACCTCGTCTCTGTCTACGGTTTCCCGTGGTAGATGGCCCAAAGAAACTGACACTTTATCTTCCTTTTTGGGTTATTTATTCAAAAGATAAAACAGTCTCTTAAATGTAGGGTAGAGGGTTAGGATGAAAGTTCAGGTACTTTTGGAACTGCAAAGAAAGGAAGTCTCTTATAGAGGAAAATCCAGAAAATAACTGTCTCACAGCTGGATTATCACAACCCCGGATAGCCCTCCTCTCACTAGTGCAAGGTGCAAGCAAAGTCTCTGCCAAAGACTTGGTTGTAACTGAGGGACTTAGACAAATTTAGAGAGCTATCATACGGTACCAGTCCTTCAACTGAGCCTCCAGGCTCCTTCTGAGAAGCCAGCTTGGCGCATGGCCTTCTCCCGAAGAGTCCTCCCCTGGACGCTTCTCCAGTTGCTGGGCTTCTCCTTAGACGAGACGGCACCGGACCACTTTTGGATAATTAGACCCCGATAGCCATTCAGGCCTGTCCCTGCAGTTGCTTCGCCCCGCGCTATCCAGCCCTGAGACTCAGAATTGCATGGATCCGCACCCCAGGCCAGGAGGGCCATGAGGGCTGGTCAGGAGGACCAGGACCAAACAGACAGAAGATCCCTTCTGGACCGGAACCTCGAAAAACACGTGATCTCAGTACCTTAAATACCTTCTCCCAGAATGCACAGCAGGATAAACACTCCCACTGGGCTGGTTCAGAGAGAAAGAAAGGCATCCAATACACCCAGCTAAACTGCGTTCCCATACTTGCCGTCGGTGACAGCGACACCTGCGGCCAAGTAGGACTCAGTGCAGCCCAGCCAGACTGGTACTGAAACCATAATTTGGCATAATTAGCCCTAAAACCCAACTGTGGTTTAACCACTTCCCTACCCGCCCATAGTCATATGACGCCCACAAGGTGGATCTCCCATCCTGGGTCGGCGTCATAGGACGTCCTCCCATTCCCGGCCGCCTAGGGGGTGCACGCGTACGCACGCGGCGTCGCTCGGGACCCGGTGCGCGTGCCCGGCGGCCGCGATGTCCGCCAGGCACCCGCGATTGCCCCTTAAAACAGCGGGACCGTGCGGGACCGTGGAGCTGTGTGTGTAAACACACAGCTCCACGTCCTGTCAGTGGTGAGGAGACCGATCATGTGTTCCCAGTACAGAGGAACACCGATCGGTCTCCTCCCCTTGTGAGTCCCCTCCCCCCACAGTTAGAATCACTTCTATAGGGAACATATATTAACCCCTGCAGCGCCCCCTAGTGTTAACCCCTTCCCTGCCAGTCACATTTACACAGTAATCAATGCAATTTTATAGCAATGATCGCTGTGTAAATGTGAATGGTCCCAAAAATGTGCCAAAAGTGTCCGAAGTGTCCGCCGCAATGTCGCAGTCACGAAAAAGAAATCGCAGATCGCCGCCATTACTAGTAAAAAAAATAAATGCAATAAATCTATCCCCTATTTTGTAGACGCTATAACTTTTGCGCAAACCGATCAATATACGCTTATTGCGATTTTTTTTACCAAAAATATGTAGAAGAATACGTATCGGCCTAAACTGAGGAAAAAAAAATATATATTTTTTTTAAATGGGATATTTATTATAGCAAAAAGTAAAAAATCTTGTGTTTTTTTCCAATTTTTTGCTCTTCTTTTGTTTATAGCGCAAAAAATAAAAACCGCAGAGGTGATCAAATACCACCAAAAGAAAGCTCTATTTGTGTGAAAAAAAGGACGCCAATTTTGTTTGGGTGTAACGTCGCACGACCGCGCAATTGTCGGTTAAAGCGACGCAGTGCCGAATCGCAAAAAGTGCTCTGGTAAGGAAGGGGGTAAAATCGCCCGGTGCTGAAGCGGTTAAGGGAACATTAACTTTGAAAAACACATAGCGTGTGCTCGTCAGGAGCCCGGCTCTACATATATTTTTATACATTAGAATTGTGTTTACCTTCAAAGTCCCAGCAGGGATTTTGTTTAAGAAAAATGGAAGTTACCGCGCTAAAGAAAACCTAAAGACCTAAATAAAAAAATCTATAAAGCTGCTATCAAAAATGTGAGATACACACAAATACAGATACCAGGATACAATGTGACCGTGCTAAATTAAGATATATATATATATATGAAAAAAAATGAAAAAAACATTTTGGTTTTTAAAAAAATTGGTCAACAGTCCAAATGGAACATCAATGTAGGTCCTTAGTGAAATACACCTCTCAAAGACAGTGCACCTCCACCACATAAATTGCGTTCTTACTAAAAGGCAAGCTTAAACAAGCCCTCTGTCCAGGGAGATGCTGGAAATCCCACAGGGAGCGCCACTTGAATAGGACACCAAAAACGACCAGGGAAACCTGAACATCAACCACCAAGACGGTGGATCAGACGTTACCCAGAAAAGCAAGAAGACTCTCCGTAGTGTAAAATTGTAACAAAGATTTATTTAAACTAATAAAAAATGCACTTGCACGAAAGTGGAAACAACAATCATAGAAAGCACAGCTTGCGAACACCTGTCCACCAGATTGGCGGGATGACGTCAGCACGTCAACCTCCCTACGCGCGTTTTGTCATATACTGACGTCCCCTCAGGGATTTTGTTTGCTCTTGTATATTTATTAGGGATGGTGGTAAACCTTATTTCTTCCGATGACACCTCACTTATATAAATTGAGACAAGTATACAGTATGAAGAAATATGCTTTGTTCATATTTCATGTCCGAGGTTTGCAACTACTTTAACCACTTACAGACCGGAAGGATTTGCCCCCTTAATGACCAGGCCATTTTTTGCGATACGGCACTGCGTCGCTTTAACTGACAATTGCGCGGTCGTTCGACGCTGTACCCAAACAAAATGTATGTCCTTTTTTCCCCACAAATAGAGCTTTCTTTTGGTGGTATTTGATCACCTCTGCGGTTTTAATTTTTTGCGCTATAAACAAAAAAAGACCAACAATTTTTAAAAAAACAACAATATTTTTTACTTTTTGCTATAATAAATATCCCCAAAAAATTTAAAAAAAAAATAATTTCTTTATCATTTTGGGCCAATACGTATTCTTCTACATATTTTTGGTAAAAAAAAAAAAAAAAATCGCAGTAAGCGTATATTGATTGGCTTGCGCAAAAGTTATAGCTTCTACAAAATAGGGGATAGTTTTATGGCACTTTTATTATTTTTTTTACTAGTAATGGCGGCGATCTGCAATATTGCGGCGGACAGATCGGACACTTGTGACACTTTTTTGGGACCATTGACATTTTCATAGCGATCAGCGCTATAAAAATGCACTGTTTACTGAATAAATGTAACTGGCAGGGAAGGGGTTAACACTAGGGGCGATCAAGGGGTTAAATGTGTTCCCTAGGAAGTGATCCTAACTGTGGGGGGGAGGGGACTGACTGAAGGAGGAGAGAGATCGCTGTTCCTAATCTCTAGGAACAGCAGATCTCTCTCTCCTCCCCTGTCAGAACGGGGATCTGTCTGTTTAGATGGACAAATCCCCGTTCTGCCTCTTTTTCCCGTCGGCGGGCAGACATCGCAACTGCCGGCCACCCGTATTTGGTCCCCTGCCGCGCAGCGGGCGCGCGCCTGCTATGGCTCTTAAAGGAGCCGACGTACAGATACGGGAAAGAGCCGACCTGCCGCCGTCTAATGATGGCGGCTGGTTGGCAAGTGGTTAAGACAACAACTGTGCCTACAGCGTATGGCCATTGCAATTCAATAAACACCTGACCAGGGGTCTAACCCTTTGACTGTCTAGCCAAAAGTAGAAAAAAATGAGCATTTTCTGGTAAATACGAGCATCTGCGCTCCTCAATGAACTTGAAGGTCGATGGGATTCAGAAAACTATGGATCTGGAAAAGCAGGGAAAGGGTTATTGCTGGCGACCTTGTATAACACCCCCCCCCCCCCCAACCCCAGACCCACCCCAAGAGCTCCAGACAACTATAACAATTGTCTGCATTATGGAAATATGAACTTTTCCTCCAAAAAAACAAAAACAATAAAACCCCAAAAGGCCAAAGATAAAGCAAAAGACCATTTCAGCTAAAGATCTCCTGGCAGAAACCTCACTTAATTCTCTAATAAAACATCTGAAATTATTCTTTTTTAGGAAGACGCGGCTCCTATTAAACAGCATGCAGGCCACTCAGAGTTGGTAATAACGTTCAGCTTAGGAAGAAATAATGTGATCGAAAAATACAAGTAAATTAAATAGCAATGTAAAAGCAGAGAAGACGTCAAACAGCAAAATAAAATATAATGATGTGTATCTAGGAGATGGCTCGCTGGGTGTTTTTTGTTTTTTTTAACCAGATGATACTTGTTGTGTTATTAACATTTCTTTGATGCACGATGTAGAGTACGAGACACGTACGGAGCTGCTACAGATGTAAAATTTGTCAGCGGGGACAAAGTCTGCTGTAATTGTCTTGGTATGAGTTCATCGGAAATGTCCAAAATGTGTTCAAGTTTAAAGTTTACCCCCCCCCCCCCCACCACCACCACCACCACCGGCATCGATAAACTATCTCTGGGAAGAACATCAAGATTTGGATGGTTATTTGCTTCATTTATTTATCATTTGCGAAAAACCTCATGGCTTCATGCACCCCATGCCGACAAACTCCTCTCTCCATTTTGAGTCTTTACATCATCGGCCATTGTCTTCTTCCTTGTTTTCGAGGTTAGCCCACCGATGACACCTGTGCCAGATCCCGAGCATGCACTTTGAGATTCCGGTGCAGTTTGTGGATGGTTACTTAACTTTTGCAAAACCCAATGGCTTCATCCACCCCATGCTGAAAAACTCCCTCCACCATTTTGAATCTTTACCTCACTGATGGCCACTGTCTTCTTCCTTGTTTTCGAGGTTAGCCCACCGATGACACCTGTGCCAAATCTCACACATGCCCTTTGCGGTCTGGTGCAGTTTGTGGATGGTTACCTACCTCCAGGGGCGTTGCTGGGTCTACAAAAGATCTGGGGCTAGAGCCCATAGCTGCGTAGTAAAGAAAGCCATACGCTTGGGCGGGCATACACATGTATATACAGTAATATACGTGTGTGTGTGTATATATATCCCCAGAGAGCCCCCCACTTACATCAAGGTCCCCAGAGAGCCCCCCCCTTACATCAGGGTCCCCAGAGATCCTCCTCTTACATCAGGGTCCCCAGAGAGCCCCCCTTACATCAGGGCCCCTGGAGAGCCTCCTCCTTATATCAGTGTCCCCAGAGAGCCTCCCCTTGCATCAGGGTACCCAGAGAGCCCCCCACTTACCTCAGGGTCCCCAGAGATCTTCCTCTTACATCAGGGTCCCCAGAGAGCCCCCCTTACATCAGGGCCCCCGGAGAGCCTCCTCCTTACATCAGAGTCCCCAGAGAGCCTCCCCTTGCATCAGGGTATCCAGAGAACCCCCCACTTACATCAGGGTACCCAGAGAGCCCCCCACTTACATCAGGGTTCCCAAAGAGCCCCCCCCTTACATCAGGGTCCCCGGAGAGCCTCCCCCTTACATCAGGGTCCCAAGAGAGCCTCTCCCTTGCATCAGGGTCCCCAGAGAGCCCCCCCTTACATCAGTGCCCCCGGAGAGCCTCCTCCTTACATCAGAGTCCCCAGAGAGTCTCCCCTTGCATCAGGGTACCAAGAGAGCCCCCTACTTACATCAGGGTAACCAGACAGCCCCCCAGTTACATCAGGGTTCCCAAAAAGCCCCCCCCCCCTTACATCAGGGTCCCCGGAAAGCCTCCCCCTTACATCAGGGTCCCAAGAAAACCTCTCCCTTAAATCAGGGTCCCTGGAGAGCCTCTCCCTTGCATCAGGGTCCCCAGAGAGCGCCCCACTTACATCAGGGTCCCCAGAGAGCCTCCCCTCCCCTTGGGGACCCCTGCAGAGACTCAGAGCTATGGGCCTCAGATTCAGGGATATAGCCCCAAAAGCCACCCCCTAGCGACGCTGCTGCCTACCTCATTTATTTATCATTTGTAAAATCCAATGGCTTCATCCACCCCATGCTGAAAAACTCCCTCCACCATTTTGAATCTTTACCTCACTGGTGGCCATTGTCTTCTTCCTTGTTTTCTAGGTTGGCCCACCAATGAAACCAGTGCCAGATCTCAAGCATGCACTTTGACATCAGGTGCAGTTTGTGGATGGTTTCTTGCCTCATTTATTTAACATTTGCAAAATCTCATGGCTTTATCCACCCCATGCTAAAAAACTCTCTCCGCCAGTTTGAATCTTTACATCATTGGAGGCCATTGTCTTTTTCATTGTTTTCAAGGTTGGCCCATCAATGACATCTGCACTTTGAGATCTGGTTCAGTTTGTGTTTGCAATATGGCTACCTGGAGTTGTTCTGTACACAGAGTGTGTACTGACCACTCCCCAGAAACATAATTTCCTGCTTGTGTGATTGGCTAACCAATTTTGGTGTCTGTCTAAGATACAAGTCAGATTTCAGGCATTCTCTGCAACAAAAATTTCATTTTTGGAGAGATACTTTCAATAGGAACACGTCTAAAGGGTTGCAGACCCAGCAGATTTCCTCATTAGTGCTCTGCAGCTCCACTCCTGACAGTTAATTATTAAACCACTCCCATTAGACCCACTCAGTACAGGGGCACAGACAAACACACATGGATTTCTTCAGAATAACAAAAGATAGAAATCTGCAACAAAGTTTGTTATAATCCTTGCAATGTACATGGATCACCCAGAGGGAAATGTTTTTTTTGCGACAAAAGTGGAGTTACGTTTTAACTATTTCTTTTAAATAGGAGCATCATTATGCCACCGAAACCTCACCAGATAACTATGTTTTTTTTGGGGTTTTTTTTTCCCTTTTCATTTCACTTAAAGCGGAGTTCCGCCTAATTTTTCTTTTTTAAAAGTCAGCAGCTAAAAATACTGCAATATGGACACTTACCTGTCCAAGGCGCCCGCAATGTCAGCACCCAAAGCCGACCCCGTCCCTCGGCTCTCGGGGGGAGCCGCCGCCATCTTCGGTAAGTGAATCAGGAAGTGATTTGCGCTGCGCGATCCCACTGGTCCCTGCTGTCTTATGGGACCTGTGTGTCTCCCAGACAGCAGGGGGGGCGGAGAAGGCGCCGGAAGTGGCGTAGATACCCGCTGGTGGCTTGGCTATCTATGCCCGGAAGTGGGAGCAAAATACCTGTATTATACAGGTATCTGCTCCCCCCTCCCTCCTGAAAGGTGCCAAATGTGACACCGGGGGGGGGGGGGGATTCCAAAAAGCGGAAGTTCAGTTTTTGGGTGGAATTCTGCTTTAAAATTAGGAAATAACTACATTTAGATACATAATAAGGGCTTTCATGCCGCTCCCCTTTTATGCCCCGGTGGATACCTCTGGTACTTTTATGGGTCACCAATCTGCATTTTTGGTCTAACCCTTTGAGCCCTTTCGAGGACCACCACCACCTTAATTCTGTCCTATACTACCACACGGCTGCCTTGCAGAATGGGGGGTGGTTAGGGGGCATTAAACAGATGCCTTAACTGCCTATTTTTACACCCAAGTGTAAACTAAGCCTTATGCCCCATACACACGGTCGGAAATTCCGACCACAAAATCTTTTTTTCCGATGGATTTTGTCCGACACTGGTGTTGCATACACACGGTCGGACAAAATCCGATCATTCTGAACGTGGTGACGTTCGTTGCGTACGACGGAACTACGTAGAGGCTAGTAGCCAATAGCTTTGGTCTTGTAATTTGATCTGAGCATGCGTGGCACTTTGTCCGTCGGAATTCTCTACACATGATCGGAAAAAGTCCGATCGGATTTTGTTGTCGGAAAATTTGAGAGCAGGATCTCAATTTTTTTCCGTTGGAAATTCCGACGGAAAAAGTCAGATGGAGCCCACACACGGGCGGATTTTCCGACAACATGGTCCAATCTGACATTTTCCGTCGGGATTTCCAACCGTACGGGGCATTAGGGAGGCCCATCAACATTTCTTGGCTCTTGCCTGATTTGTGGTCTGTTCCTTAGGCATGCAGAGTCTCCTATAAAGAATGTTTCTTTTAACACCGATATTCTCTTACAAAAAAAAATCATTATAGTTTTACAAAAAGGCTACCTGCCAGATTTAACATTGTGGCTTCCTGCCAGAGGAAAGACGCGTGTGTATTCTACAACTGTTCAATTATCTTAAGACAGAAAAATAGAGAAAAACACAAGGAAGGAGATAGTTCAGTGGAAAACAGCCAAAAACAAACAGATTGATTTTTCTGGTTGTGTTGTAACGGAAAAAAAACAAAAAACAAATCATCTTTCATAGATAAAGACACTTCCTCTAGACCCCCACAAATAAACCATAGACTTGTAGGGACGATGTCCTTGATATAATTATATAGCCCCTGGGGGGTTGGGAGCCCAGAGGTAACATTCTTTATAGCCTGATGCATTCCTGGAACGTCAAACAAAATGGAGTGCATAGACTTCCAGTTTGTTTTCTTTAGAAAGCAGCCACGGCCTGAGTATAAATGCCTGTCCGCTGTCAGCATGCTGAAATGTGTGACCCTTGCTGTCTGTATGGAAGCAGTGGTCACTCTGCAGAGCTCTCACACACCCTCTGCCTTTGAAAGGGTAGCTGATAATCCTGTGCCCTCTGCCTGTGCTGACTGTTATCAGTGTAGCACCCTCTAGTGTGCAACTAGTGTAGGTAAATTAAGTTATGACTCATGGTAGTTGTGCGAGTCTGTAATTGGAATTGAGTCGGGTTACTACAGGTCAGGCTGGATGGCTCTACAGAGCAGGTCTCTAGTACCTCCCCATGGATCTAGAGGTTTGGAGAAGCTTCTGGAAGTTAGTGGGCGGAAGCCAGGAGGTCCTGATCTGGATACTTGAGGGAATCTGGCCAATCCCCAAGCAGAAGATCCTGGCATTATGGCTGGGTCAGCCCTTTAATAGGGGGGAGCCTGACCAGCAGGGGATTTGTGTGGAAGATGAAGTGTTGAGGTGGCTGTCGTCTGGCTTGGGAGGGGACCCCGGGGCTGTCTCCAGGCTGGGAGCAGAGGAAAGGAAGTAGAGGGAGCCTAAGAGAGACATTTCCATTACCTTTGGACATGGGAAGATTTGATTAGTGACCTGTCTTGCCCAGTGCAGCAGGGAGCAAAGGACAGTGTGGCTACCTCAGCACACCCAGGGGCATACAAGGGGAGAGACTGCCAGACGTAACGCACTTTCCAGGGACAGCGGTGTGCTAAATACCAATCCATTGTCCTGGGGCATTCTTCAGAGCAGCCAGGTGGTCTGGAAGTATCTACAAGATTCAGAACTGTGTGAGGTTCTACTGAGGAGACACGATACGTCTACATTTAGTTTTCAACTTGGTGTTATTTCTCTAAAGGGTACTGAGAGCTCCTGGTTCTTTAAGGACTTTGCCACTGATCCATAGAGACTGCAATTATTACGGAAGGAATACAGTCCAGAATCTTCATTTTTTTGTGTACATAGAGAAGGAAGCTTGTTCCTATCTGTTGTGTATTCAAGTCATGTTGGGCATCCCATCCCAAACCCTATAGCCTATCCAAGTTGTTTCTCCAATAAAACAACAAAAACAAGCCCATGGACGGATTTCTTGTATCTGGATACAAGTTGGAAATGCATGTTGCCTGGCTGTGCAGGAATAGGGAGACCAGAAATCCAGCGACTCCATCGGGGCATAGCGCCACACCATTTACCTTGCTTCCAGCTGTCTCTTAGGATTTCTTAAAGGAGCACTTCCCCCAAAATGTAAAGCATCACACACCCTCTTACTCTAATCAGCCTCTAACATATTTGCAGCTTTTTTTTTTACTATGTTTGCTTGGCCTACCCCCCACCGCCCGCAGCCACTTTGAAAGTATGCACAGTAGGGAGCTGGCTGTGAGACATCAGGAAGTCACAGCCAAATCACAAATCCAAGATGGTGGCACCTGGGAGCTGAGGCACCTGTTGAATCAGCTGTGGGGAGGACAGCTTTGGACTCCATGGACTGGTCCACTATGTGGCTTGGTGCGCCGCAATTTTGGATAAGGGTCGGGACTTCTTTTCTGTGTTTCTTGTTTGAAATGAAGGGGTTACTGTTGGAGTTTCTTTCTGGTTGATACAACCAAGCCTTTGCTTTCTTGGGGGGGCAGTCTGTAATGTAACAGGTTGCACATCAAAGCTTTGTAGCATATCTGAAAGAAGAGATCAGGCCTCCATAAAGGCTGAACAAGTTTGGCTCCAGACCGTCTGATGTTATAACTCTATGCAAGCAAGCTTGAAAGGGACCATAGCTGACAAGATGATTGATGAATGTCCTGCTACAGAAGATCAAAGGACCAAAAGGCATTGAAGATATATAGACATGATACATGGACAATGCTGCCCCTAGAGTCCAATACAGCAGGACAGACAGTAATATAATATATTGAGGAGGACTGCCCAGTAAATACTTTGATTCATCAAAGGTCTATATGGGCCAGCAAGTTGGGTCTGGATGGTGTACGATTGAAATATAAAGGGCTGAACGAGTCAGAGAGCTCTCTCTCTACCCCTTTTCGCTCTTGGCTTGTGCCTGAGCCTCATGGCTCTCTATCATTTTGAGTCCAGTCGAGGAGACCGTCCGATAAGTATCTTTGACATTCTTGTATTATATATTCTGGTGTTATAAGCTTTGTAATATGTTTCTTTAGTATTTTCATGTTAGCGTTTTCCTATTTTCTTGGGAAATAAATAAGACGTTGTTTTATTAAGCAGTGTGCTTGTTTTCATAGCTAACCTTATATCATTGTGATATAAACAGTAACTATGAGAGACTAGCTAACTATAAGAATAGACAAATTAATACATATATGGAATAAATAGAGGGAATCCGTAACCATCTCAGATAATATTTATTGTACCAATTACTTCAGTTACCCTACACGCAATGAGCGGAAACGTGCACGCGGGCCATCGCATCCGTAGGTGTGAACCTAACCTTCAGGACTAGAAGCTACAATGTATTATGTTTTTGTTTTTGGGTTTAGGGAGACTTTAAACTGATCAAATGCAAAGCTAACAAACCATCGTACATCTCTGCGTTATATTCTATGACTTTGTACTGCATCGCAGCGATTTATAAGGCCAATGACGGTTAAAGTTGGTCTCTTGAGCACCTTTCTTCCGAATAAGAATCTTCTTCAACTTCTCATATCTCTCTCGTTTGTTTACACATCCTCCGCAGTCTCCGCACCCAGAAGTTCATTTGCCTGCATCTCCATTTAAATCTAATTTATTACCCAAGATGGCACTACCATTTAAGCAGTTCTCAGAATATTATTCCTTTGACAGGCGGCAATTTATAATTTTATATATAGCTTCTCAAGGACAATGGACAATATGGGGAATGGAAACAAGCAGCCCTCATATTACATTATAGTAAGAACTCCGCTCTGTCTAATAAAAGTGCACTGAGGCCTCTAAGGCTGGGTGACAGAGCGCATGTCACCATGAATTATGGCC
Organism: Lithobates sylvaticus; assembly: GCA_028564925.1. Lineage (NCBI taxonomy): Eukaryota > Metazoa > Chordata > Amphibia > Anura > Ranidae > Lithobates > Lithobates sylvaticus. The sequence goes on along the minus strand of CM053028.1, from coordinate 9,209,836 downwards.
ATCGGCTCTGTGTATGTGCTTTGGGTATAGAGAGAATACAGGAAAACTGGTCTTCAATCCTCATTACCTCAATGGGTTATTTTGCAATTATAACACTTTTCGAAATTCAGTGGTGAAAGCCTTCAGTAAAGAGTTCTAATATAACTCGGGATCATAATCCTATGCACTTATAACAGGTCCTCCACAGCACATTATATCCCCCCCCCCCCAGGGCCACGCTACTGCTAGATGAAATAAGGCGCCACCCAGGGCGCAGCCACGGCCACTGGTCTAAGAGAGAAATAGAGGGGAAAAGCGCCTCTAAGTGCATACTGGTAAAACTTATTTATTGGAAATGGGCAATAAAGCAGATAAAACAGGCTCATCATAAAGTATGGTGTCTAGGACGAGGAAAACGATGTCAGCTACGGAGCCACCTGGATCTGCTGCCATGGGAATGGAAGCACAAGAAAGTCAGCTATGGTCCTCCAAGGGGCATTCTTCCCACAGATCACCAATGTAAGGAGCATTCTTCTCACTGATCACCAATGTAAGGAACATTCTTCCCACTGATCACCAATGTAAGGAACATTCTTCTCACTGATCACCAATGTAAGGAACATTCTTCTCACTGATCACCAATGTAAGGAACATTCTTCTCACTGATCACCAATGTAAGGAACATTCTTCCCACTGATCACCAATGTAAGGAACATTCTTCCCACTGATCACCAATGTAAGGAACATTCTTCTCACTGATCACCAATGTAAGGAGCATTCTTCTCACTGATCACCAATGTAAGGAACATTCTTCTCACTGATCACCAATGTAAGGAACATTCTTCTCACTGATCACCAATGTAAGGAACATTCTTCCCACTGATCACCAATGTAAGGAACATTCTTCTCACTGATCGCCAATGTAAGGGACATTCTTCCCACTGATCGCCAATGTAAGGGACATTCTTCCCACTGATCACCAATGTAAGGAACATTCTTCCCACTGATCACCAATGTAAGGAACATTCTTCTCACTGATCACCAATGTAAGGGACATTCTTCGCACTGATTGCCAATGTAAGGGACATTGTTCCCACTGATCACCAATGTAAGGAACATTCTTCCCACTGATCACCAATGTAAGGAACATTCTTCTCACTGATCACCAATGTAAGGAGCATTCTTCTAACTGATCACCAATGTAAGGAACATTCTTCCCACTGATCACCAATGTAAGGGGCATTCTTCTCACTAATCACCAATGTAAGGAACATTCTTCTCACTGATCACCAATGTAAGGAACATTCTTCTCACTGATCACCAATGCAAGGGACATTCTTCTCACTGATCACCAATGTAAGGGACATTCTTCTCACTGATCACCAATGTAAGGAACATTCTTCTCACTGATCACCAATGTAAGGAACATTCTTCTCACTGATCACCAATGTAAGGGGCATTCTTCCCACTGATCACCAATGTAAGGAACATTCTTCTCACTGATCACCAATGTAAGGAACATTCTTCCCACTGATCACCAATGTAAGGAACATTCTTCTCACTGATCACCAATGTAAGGAACATTCTTCCAACTGATCACCAATGTAAGGAACGTTCTTCTCACTGATCACCAATGTAAGGAACATTCTTCCCACTGATCACCAATGTAAGGAACATTCTTCCCACTGATCACCAATGTAAGGAACATTCTTCCCACTGATCACCAATGTAAGGAACATTCTTCTCACTGATCACCAATGTAAGGAGCATTCTTCTCACTGATCACCAATGTAAGGAACATTCTTCCCACTGATCACCAATGTAAGGGACATTCTTCTCACTGATCACCAATGTAAGGAACATTATTCCCACTGATCACCAATGTAAGGGACATTCTTCCCACTGATCACCAATGTAAGGAACATTCTTCCCACTGATCACCAATGTAAGGAACATTCTTCTCACTGATCACCAATGTAAGGAACATTCTTCTCACTGATCACCAATGTAAGGGACATTCTTCCCACTGATCACCAATGTAGGGAACATTCTTTCCACTGATCACCAATGTAAGGAACATTTTTCTCACTGATCACCAATGTAAGGAACATTCTTCTCACTGATCACCAATGTAAGGAACATTCTTCCCACTGATCACCAATGTAAGGAACATTCTTCCCACTGATCACCAATGTAAGGAACATTCTTCCCACTGATCACCAATGTAAGGAGCATTCTTCTAACTGATCACCAATGTAAGGAACATTCTTCCCACTGATCACCAATGTAAGGGGCATTCTTCTCACTAATCACCAATGTAAGGAACATTCTTCTCACTGATCACCAATGTAAGGAACATTCTTCTCACTGATCACCAATGTAAGGGGCATTCTTCCCACTGATCACCAATGTAAGGAACATTCTTCCCACTGAACACCAATGTAAGGAACATTCTTCCCACTGATCGCCAATGTAAGGGACATTCTTCCCACTGATCACCAATGTAAGGAACATTCTTCTCACTGATCACCAATGTAAGGAGCATTCTTCCCACTGATCGCCAATGTAAGGGACATTCTTCCCACTGATCACCAATGTAAGGAACATTCTTCCCACTGATCGCCAATGTAAGGGACATTCTTCCCACTGATCACCAATGTAAGGAACATTCTTCTCACTGATCACCAATGTAAGGAACATTCTTCCCACTGATCACCAATGTAAGGGACATTCTTCCCACTGATCACCAATGTAAGGAACATTCTTCTCACTGATCACCAATGTAAGGAACATTCTTCCCACTGATCACCAATGTAAGGAACATTCTTCCCACTGATCACCAATGTAAGGAACATTCTTCCCACTGATCACCAATGTAAGGAACATTCTTCTCACTGATCACCAATGTAAGGAACATTCTTCTCACTGTTTACCAATGTAAGGGGCATTCTTCCAACTGATCACCAATGTAAGGAACATTCTTCCCACTGATCACCAATGTAAGGAACATTCTTCCCACTGATCACCAATGTAAGGAACATTCTTCCCACTGATCACCAATGTAAGGAACATTCTTCTCACTGATCACCAATGTAAGGAACATTCTTCCCACTGATCACCAATGTAAGGAACATTCTTCTCACTGATCACCAATGTAAGGAACATTCTTCTCACTGATCACCAATGTAAGGAACATTCTTCCCACTGATCACCAATGTAAGGGGCATTCTTCTCACTAATCACCAATGTAAGGAACATTCTTCTCACTGATCACCAATGTAAGGAACATTCTTCTCACTGTTTACCAATGTAAGGGGCATTCTTCCCACTGATCACCAATGTAAGGAACATTCTTCTCACTGATCACCAATGTAAGGAACATTCTTCTCACTGATCACCAATGTAAGGAACATTCTTCTCACTGTTTACCAATGTAAGGGGCATTCTTCCCACTGATCACCAATGTAAGGAACATTCTTCTCACTGATCACCAATGTAAGGAACATTCTTCTCACTGTTTACCAATGTAAGGAACATTCTTCTCACTGATCACCAATGTAAGGAACATTCTTGTCACCGATCACCAATGTAAGGAACATTCTTCCCACCGATCACCAATGTAAGGAACATTCTTCTCACTGATCACCAATGTAAGGAACATTCTTCCCACTGATCACCAATGTAAGGGGCATTCTTCTCACTAATCACCAATGTAAGGAACATTCTTCTCACTGATCACCAATGTAAGGAACATTCTTCTCACTGTTTACCAATGTAAGGGGCATTCTTCCCACTGATCACCAATGTAAGGAACATTCTTCTCACTGATCACCAATGTAAGGAACATTCTTCCCACTGATCACCAATGTAAGGGACATTCTTCTCACTGATCACCAATGTAAGGAACATTATTCCCACTGATCACCAATGTAAGGGACATTCTTCCCACTGATCACCAATGTAAGGAACATTCTTCCCACTGATCACCAATGTAAGGAACATTCTTCTCACTGATCACCAATGTAAGGAACATTCTTCTCACTGATCACCAATGTAAGGGACATTCTTCCCACTGATCACCAATGTAGGGAACATTCTTTCCACTGATCACCAATGTAAGGAACATTTTTCTCACTGATCACCAATGTAAGGAACATTCTTCTCACTGATCACCAATGTAAGGAACATTCTTCCCACTGATCACCAATGTAAGGAACATTCTTCCCACTGATCACCAATGTAAGGAACATTCTTCCCACTGATCACCAATGTAAGGAGCATTCTTCTAACTGATCACCAATGTAAGGAACATTCTTCCCACTGATCACCAATGTAAGGGGCATTCTTCTCACTAATCACCAATGTAAGGAACATTCTTCTCACTGATCACCAATGTAAGGAACATTCTTCTCACTGATCACCAATGTAAGGGACATTCTTCCCACTGATCACCAATGTAAGGAACATTCTTCCCACTGATCGCCAATGTAAGGGACATTCTTCCCACTGATCACCAATGTAAGGAACATTCTTCTCACTGATCACCAATGTAAGGAACATTCTTCCCACTGATCACCAATGTAAGGGACATTCTTCCCACTGATCACCAATGTAAGGAACATTCTTCTCACTGATCACCAATGTAAGGAACATTCTTCCCACTGATCACCAATGTAAGGAACATTCTTCCCACTGATCACCAATGTAAGGAACATTCTTCCCACTGATCACCAATGTAAGGAACATTCTTCTCACTGATCACCAATGTAAGGAACATTCTTCTCACTGTTTACCAATGTAAGGGGCATTCTTCCCACTGATCACCAATGTAAGGAACATTCTTCCCACTGATCACCAATGTAAGGAACATTCTTCCCACTGATCACCAATGTAAGGAACATTCTTCTCACTGATCACCAATGTAAGGAACATTCTTCCCACTGATCACCAATGTAAGGAACATTCTTCTCACTGATCACCAATGTAAGGAACATTCTTCCCACTGATCACCAATGTAAGGGGCATTCTTCTCACTAATCACCAATGTAAGGAACATTCTTCTCACTGATCACCAATGTAAGGAACATTCTTCTCACTGTTTACCAATGTAAGGGGCATTCTTCCCACTGATCACCAATGTAAGGAACATTCTTCTCACTGATCACCAATGTAAGGAACATTCTTCTCACTGATCACCAATGTAAGGAACATTCTTCTCACTGTTTACCAATGTAAGGGGCATTCTTCCCACTGATCACCAATGTAAGGAACATTCTTCTCACTGATCACCAATGTAAGGAACATTCTTCTCACTGTTTACCAATGTAAGGAACATTCTTCTCACTGATCACCAATGTAAGGAACATTCTTGTCACCGATCACCAATGTAAGGAACATTCTTCCCACCGATCACCAATGTAAGGAACATTCTTCTCACTGATCACCAATGTAAGGAACATTCTTCCCACTGATCACCAATGTAAGGGGCATTCTTCTCACTAATCACCAATGTAAGGAACATTCTTCTCACTGATCACCAATGTAAGGAACATTCTTCTCACTGTTTACCAATGTAAGGGGCATTCTTCCCACTGATCACCAATGTAAGGAACATTCTTCTCACTGATCACCAATGTAAGGAACATTCTTCTCACTGATCACCAATGTAAGGAACATTCTTCTCACTGTTTACCAATGTAAGGGGCATTCTTCCCACTGATCACCAATGTAAGGAACATTCTTCTCACTGATCACCAATGTAAGGAACATTCTTCTCACTGATCACCAATGTAAGGAACATTCTTCTCACTGTTTACCAATGTAAGGGGCATTCTTCCCACTGATCACCAATGTAAGGAACATTCTTCTCACTGATCACCAATGTAAGGAACATTCTTCCCACTGATCACCAATGTAAGGAACATTCTTCTCACTGATCACCAATGCAAGGAACATTCTTCTCACTGATCACCAATGTAAGGAACATTCTTCTCACTGATCACCAATGCAAGGAACATTCTTCTCACTGATCACCAATGTAAGGAACATTCTTCTCACTGATCACCAATGTAAGGAACATTCTTCTCACTGATCACCAATGTAAGGAACATTCTTCTCACTGATCACCAATGTAAGGAACATTCTTCTCACTGATCACCAATGCAAGGAACATTCTTCTCACTGATCACCAATGTAAAGATAATTCTTCAAAATGCCTAACACAAGAAATCGAATGCAGCCACCACATCTAATGATTGGTAAGCGTCAATATATTTTTGGTTTGGGTTTAATACCACTTTAGGACTAAAAAATCCAACACACATTGCAGATCCTGTGACAAGGAACGTGTTTTAGAATTTACACTCTAATACATTTTTGCCAGAACATGATTAGTGGAGCTTTCATTTTGCTATACAGTCACAAGATCAGAAGTGAAGATAGTTTGATTAGCGTGCTTTTGCTCAGGAATAGAAGGAATTGGAAATGATCACTTTTAATTAGGATTGGCGAAAAAAACCTGTGCAGAATATTAATAATATGAAACACAAAAATAGATTTTCTTCTATTACACATTTTTAATTTATTCAGCAAAATAGTCTTTTCTTTTTTCATCAGATTCTAAATGAAATCTTTCTTTTTTCATTACACGCCTTATTTTAGGCCCAGTGATGTCATCGCTGGGTCTCTGCGCTTCCCTTTGCAATGCAGGTGTAACGACATATTCGGCGACCCATCGCAGTTTGCTACAGAAGTGACATTCCGTCACCGCCATCTTTCTACACCCCACCCTCGTCCAGAGTAAGGATACACTAAGAAGGGGGAAAGCGGACATCTTGTTACACCCACCGGAGTTTTGCATTTTACACGTATTTATAACAGTAAAGTGAGTTTCTATAGTGAAATACAGCAGTTAGAACTCCGTCTGACTGGTTAGATGTTGAATTTTGAAATCAGCGAACTTCTGTCAGATTACCAAACCTGTGAGATCAGCAGGGTTGCCACTGCTTTTAGAATTCTAGATCTAAGTCATCAGACGGAGTTGTAAGTCCTGTATTTTACAATATAAACTGACTTTACTGTTATAAATACATGTAAAATGCAAAACTCCGGTGGGTGTAACAAGATGTCCGCTTTCCCCCTTCTTGGTGTATCCTTACTGTGGACGAGTGTGGGGTGTAGCAAGATGGCGGCGACGGAACGTCACTTCCATAGCAAACTGCAATGGGTCGCCGAATATGACGTTACACCGGCATCATTGAACATTCAAATGGCAAGAGTGTGCAAACCCGTAAGGACAAGACTGGATGAAGATGGAAGAACTGACAGCAGTGACAGCAGTGACAGCAGCGACAGCGCACCACTGGAGGGCTTCATTTGAAAGGTAAGTCTGTTATATTGTGCTACTATGCTCTGTATACTCACACCTTATGGCAACAACCTGCAAGGGGCCCAGATATACATTATACAATTGGGGAAAATAACAATTTGCTCCCCTGTAGATTGTGTAAGTTTTGCCCACTTACAAAGAAATGAAGGGTCTATAACTTTTATCATAGGTGTATTTTATATGATAGAGACAGAAAATCAACCAAAAATCCAGAAAAAACATATGATACAAATGTTATAAATGGAGTTGCAGTTCAGTGAGTAAAATAAGTATTTGATCCCCAACCAACCAACAATAATTCTGCCCCCCACAGACTGGCTGCAGTAGGTGCTCATGTGGTACACAGATTAGTCCTGTCCATGGAAGAAGGTTCTCCTAACGACAACTCGTTATGTGTATAAAAAACACCTGTCCACAGAATCTCTTCCATTCAAACCTCACCATCATGGGGAAGACCAAAGATCTGTCAGAGGATGTCGGGGAGAAGATTGTAGACCTGCACAAGGCTGGGATGGGCTTCTCATCAAGAAGCTTGGTGAGAAGGAGACAACTGTTGGAGCGATCATTCACAAAATGGAAGAAATACAAAATAACCATCAATCGCCCTCGGTCTGGAGCTCCATGGAAGATTTCTCCTCATGGGGTGAGGATGGTCGTGAGAAAAGTGAGGGATCCGCCCAGAACTAGACGGGAGGAGCTTGTGAAGGATCTCAAGGCAGTTGGGACCACAGTCACCAAACAAACCATTGGTAACACAATACGCCGCCATGGATTGAAATCCTGCAGTCCCTGCAAGGTCCCCCTCAAGAAGACACGTGTACAGGTCCCCCTCAAGAAGACACGTGTACAGGTCCATCGCCTCAGGAAGACACATGTACAGGTCCCCCTTCTCAGGAAGACACATGTACAGGTCCTCCTCCTCAGGAAGACACATGTACAGGTCCCCCTCCTCAGGAAGACACATGTACAGGTCCCCCTCCTCAAGAAGACACATGTACAGGTCCCCCTCCTCAAGAAGACACATGTACAGGTCCCCCTCCTCAGGAAGACACATGTACAGGTCCCCCTCCTCAGGAAGACACATGTACAGGTCCTCCTCCTCAAGAAGACACGTGTACAGGTCCCCCTCCTCAAGAAGACACGTGTACAGGTCCCCCTCCTCAGGAAGACACGTGTACAGGTCCTCCTCCTCAGGAAGACACGTGTACAGGTCCTCCTCCTCAGGAAGACACATGTACAGGTCCCCCTCCTCAGGAAGACACATGTACAGGTCCTCCTCCTCAGGAAGACACATGTACAGGTCCTCCTCCTCAGGAAGACACATGTACAGGTCCCCCTCCTCAGGAAGACACATGTACAGGTCCCCCTCCTCAGGAAGACACATGTACAGGTCCCCCTCCTCAAGAAGACACGTGTACAGGTCCCCCTCCTCAGGAAGACACGTGTACAGGTCCTCCTCCTCAGGAAGACACGTGTACAGGTCCTCCTCCTCAGGAAGACACATGCACAGGCCCTCCTCCTCAGGAAGACACATGTACAGGTCCCCCTCCTCAAGAAGACACATGTACAGGTCCCCCTCCTCAGGAAGACACATGTACAGGTCCCCCTCCTCAGGAAGACACATGTACAGGTCCCCCTCCTCAGGAAGACACATGTACAGGTCCTCCTCCTCAGGAAGACACGTGTACAGGTCCCCCTCCTCAGGAAGACACATGTACAGGTCCTCCTCCTCAGGAAGACACGTGTACAGGTCCCCCTCCTCAGGAAGACACATGTACAGGTCCTCCTCCTCAGGAAGACACATGTACAGGTCCCCCTCCTCAGGAAGACACATGTACAGGTCCCCCTCCTCAAGAAGACACATGTACAGGTCCCCCTTCTCAGGAAGACACATGTACAGGAACGTCTGAAGGTTGCCAATGAACATCTAAATGATTCAGAGAAGGATTAGGAGAAAGTGCTGTGCTGCGTAGCACTTTGTCCGGTCGGACAACCGTACACACGATCGGATTTGGTGTGATCGGACCGTGTTGTCGGCAAATCTATCCAGCAGGAGATAAGACTTTGTCCGTCGGACAATCCGACGTACACTGTCCGATGGTGCATACACACGGTCTGATTTTTCAACAACATTGTCCGATCGGACAGAATCCATGAAAAAATCCGACCGTGTGTATGGGGCTTTACTGTGGACGAGTGTGGGGTGTAGCAAGATGGCAGCAACGGAACGCCACTTCTGTAGCAAACTGCAATGGGTCGCCGAATATGACGTTACACCGGCATCATTGAACATTCAATGGCAAGAGTGTGCAAACCCGTAAGGACAAGACTGGATGAAGATTGAAGAACTGACAGCAGTGACAGCAGTGACAGCAGCGACAGCGCACCACTGGAGGGCTTCATTTGAAAGGTCTGTTATATTGTGCTACTATGCTCTGTATACTCACGCATTATGGCAACAACCTGCAAGGGGCCCAGATATACATTATATAATTGGGGAAAATAACGATTTGCTCCCCTGTAGATTGTGTAAGTTTGCCCACTTACAAAGAAATGAAGGGTCTATAACTTTTATCATAGGTGTATTTTATATGATAGAGACAGAAAATCAACCAAAAATCCAGAAAAAACATATGATACAAATGTTATAAATGGAGTTGCAGTTCAGTGAGTATAATAAGTATTTGATCCCCAACCAACCCACAATAATTCTGCCCCCTACAGACTGGCTCCAGTAGGGGCTCATGTTGTACACAGATTAGTCCTGTCAATGTAAGAAGGTTCTCCTAACGACAACTCGTTATGTGTATAAAAGACACCTGTCCACAGAATCTCTTTCTTCATTCACACCTCACCATCATGGGGAAGACCAAAGAGCTGTCAAAGGATATCAGGGACAAGATTGTAGACCTGCACAAGGCTGGGATGGGCTTCTCATCAAGAAGCTTGGTGAGAAGGAGACAACTGTTGGAGCGATCATTCGCAAATGGAAGGAATACAAAATAACCATCAATCTCTCTCGGTCTGGAGCTCCATGCAAGATTTCTCCTCATGGGGTGAGGATGGTCATGAGAAAAGTGAGGGATCAGCCCAGAACTACACGGAAGGAGCTTGTGAAGGATCTCAAGGCAGTTGGGACCACATAAACCAAACAAACCACTGGTAACACAATACGCCACCATGGATTGAAATCCTGCAGTCCCTGCAAGGTCCCCCTCCTCAAGAAGACACATGTACAGGTCCCCCTCCTCAGGAAGACACATGTACAGGTCCCCCTCCTCAGGAAGACACATGTACAGGTCCTCCTCCTCAAGAAGACACATGTACAGGTCCCCCTCCTCAGGAAGACACATGTACAGGTCCCCCTCCTCAGGAAGACACATGTACAGGTCCCCCTCCTCAGGAAGACACATGTACAGGTCCCCCTCCTCAAGAAGACACATGTACAGGTCCTCCTCCTCAGGAAGACACATGTACAGGTCCTCCTCCTCAGGAAGACACATGTACAGGTCCCCCTCCTCAGGAAGACACATGTACAGGTCCTCCTCCTCAAGAAGACACATGTACAGGTCCCTCTCCTCAGGAAGACACATGTACAGGTCCCCCTCCTCAGGAAGACACATGTACAGGTCCCCCTCCTCAAGAAGACACATGTACAGGTCCCCCTCCTCAGGAAGACACATGTACAGGTCCCCCTCCTCAAGAAGACACGTGTACAGGTCCTCCTCCTCAAGAAGACACATGTACAGGTCCCCCTCCTCAGGAAGACACGTGTACAGGTCCCCCTCCTCAGGAAGACACATGTACAGGTCCCCCTCCTCAAGAAGACACATGTACAGGTCCTCCTCCTCAGGAAGACACATGTACAGGTCCCCCTCCTCAGGAAAACACATGTACAGGTCCCCCTCCTCAGGAAAACACATGTACAGGTCCTCCTCCTCAGGAAGACACATGTACAGGTCCTCCTCCTCAGGAAGACACATGTACAGGTCCCCCTCCTCAGGAAGACACATGTACAGGTCCCCCTCCTCAGGAAAACACATGTACAGGTCCCCCTCCTCAGGAAAACACATGTACAGGTCCCCCTCCTCAGGTAAACACATGTACAGGTCCCCCTCCTCAGGAAAACACATGTACAGGTCCCCCTCCTCAGGAAAACACATGTACAGGTCCCCCTCCTCAGGGAGACACATGTACAGGTCCCCCTCCTCAGGAAAACACATGTACAGGTCCCCCTCCTCAGGAAAACACATGCACAGGTCCTCCTCCTCAGGAAGACACATGCACAGGTCCTCCTCCTCAGGAAGACACATGTACAGGTCCCCCTCCTCAGGAAGACACATGTACAGGTCCCCCTCCTCAGGAAGACACATGTACAGGTCCCCCTCCTCAGGAAGACACATGTACAGGTCCCCCTCCTCAGGAAGACACATGTACAGGTCCCCCTCCTCAGGAAGACACATGTACAGGTCCCCCTCCTCAGGAAGACACATGTACAGGTCCCCCTCCTCAAGAAGACACATGTACAGGTCCCCCTCAGGAAGACACATGTACAGGTCCCCCTCAGGAAGACACATGTACAGGAACGTCTGAAGGTTGCCAATGAACATCTAAATGATTCAGAGAAGGATTAGGAGAAAGTGCTGTGATCAGAAGAGACCAAAATTGAGGTCTTTGGCATTAACGTGCCTCGCCGTGTTTGGAGGAAATAAAATGCTGACAATGACACTAAGAACACCATCCCTACAGTCAAGCACAGAGGTGGAAACATGATGCTTTGGGGATGTTTCTATGCAAAAGGTACAGGTCGACTTTACCACATTGAGGGGCCAATAGAAGGAGTCATGTATTGTAAAATCTTGGATGAGAACCTTCTTCCCTCAGCCAGAACACTGAAGATGGGTGGTGGATGGGTCTTCCAGCATGACAATGACTCAAAACATACCGCCAAGGCAACAAATGAGTGACTCAAGAAGAAGCACATTAAGGTCATGAAGTGGCCCAGCCAGTCTCCAGACCTTGATCCTATGAAAAATTTATGGAGGGAGCTGAAACTTTGAGTTTCCAAGCGACAGCCAAGAAACCTTAAGGGCTCTTTCACATGGGGGGGATCCGTAATGATCCGCCCGTGAACATCCGCTGCCGGCGGATGACAGGGCGGTCCCTGCTCCGCTCTCCTCTATGGAGGACCGGATGAACACGGACCGTCTGTCCGTGTTTATCTGATCCGCTCTGCAGACGGATGGAAAAATAGGGTTTTCCTCCGTCCGCAGAATCGGACCATAGCAGAGGCGGACGATATCGGGTGTCATCGGATGCTCATCCGCTATCCCATAGGCATGCATGTATGTCCGTATTTCATCTGAAAACGGACGGATTAAATACGGACATACGGTCCGCCCGTGTGAAAGGGGCCTAAGGATTTGGAGAAGATCTGTAAAGAAGAGAGGACCAAAATCCCTCCTGAGATGTGCAAACCTGATCACCACCTACAAGAAACGTCTGACCTCTGTGATCACCAACAAGGGTTTCTCCACCAACTACTAAGTCATGTCTTGCTTGGGGATCAAATAACTATTTTCCCCATCGTGTGTGTGTATATATATATATATATACTACCGCTTTAAGAGTTCTCTGACCTGATGCAAGCAGTGGGTGGTCTTTTTGGGAGGAGTTATGCAAATATTAAAATGTCTTGATGGGTGGATGTTGGTCTGGAGGAGCGGGTGTTCCTAGGCAGGCTGCATTTCCGGTAACTCCCCCATTTGAGGTTGCTGAAGCTCTGTGGTTAAAAGAACTGAAATTCCAGTCAATAAAAGGGATAGAAAAAGCACAGTCAGGCTGGGGAGGAAAGTGCTAGATGATGCTGGGTGTCCTCCAGGCAGGAAATTAGGTGGGTTCTATGGGATTTGCTGCAGCTTCGAATGCACATTGTGGGTAAGCCATTTCAGTCCAGGGGAGGTGTCTATACAATGGGGTGACCAGGTGTCCCCAGTTTCAGGGGACAGTCCCTTGGAAAAAAGGGTTATGACTAAGGCCTTGTAGGCTGAAACGCGTCAACCTTTCTTATTTGCGTTTGGTCACTGTGGCTTGTTAATAAATACTACATTTTTAAAGAGCAATCACCGGAGTGCGGATCATCTTTTCCTCATTTCTCTACTCAGCCAATGACTGTGGATCGAGCACCCGGGAGCTCTGCTTTCCATGTGATGTATGGGTAGTAGCACTGAGTTTTTTGTTTATACCTTGGAAAAAAGTGTCCCCAATTTCATTCCCCCATTAAAGAATGTGTCATGTGGCCCTCGCACCCAGTTTTGCAGCCAGAACCTGGAGGAACTCCATTCCGCCATCTCATGCTTTGACCGCCCCCTCCCACTCCCAACTGTCACTTGTAAACATGGAAGGTAGGGAGGTATTAGAGCCACATACACATGGAGGTACTAGTGCTGAATGCACAGAGGGGTACTAGAGCTGAAGACACAGAGTGGTACTAGAGCCACCTACACAGGGCAGTACAAGAGCTGAATACACAGAGAGGTACTAGAGCCGCCTACACAGGGAGCTACTAGAGCCGCCTACACAGGGAGGTACTAGAGCTGAATACACAGAGAGGTACTAGAGACGCATTCACAGAGAGGTACTAGAGCCACATACACAGGGAGGTACTAGAGCTGAATACACAGAGAGGTAATAGAGCCGCCTACACAGGGAGGTACTAGAGCTGAATACACAGGGAGGTACTAGAGCCACATACACAGGGAGGTATTAGAACTGAATACACAGGGAGGTATTAGAGCTGAATACACAGAGAGGTAATAGAGCTGCCTACACAGGGAGGTACTAGAGCTGAATACACAGGGAGGTACTAGAGCCGCATACACAGGGAGGAACTAGAGCTGAATACACAGGGAGGTACTAGAGCCACATACACAGGGAGGTACTAGAGCTGAATACACAGGAGGTACTAGAGCTGAATACACAGAGAGGTAATAGAGCTGCCTATATGGGGAAGTACTAGAGCTGAATACACATGGAGGTACTAGAGCTGCCTACACAGGGAGGTACTAGAGCTAAATACACAGAGAGGTAATAGAGCCGCCTACACAGGAAGGTACTAGAGCTGAATACACAGGGAGGTAATATAGCCGCCTACACAGGGAGGTACTAGAGCCGCATACACAGGGAGGTACTAGAGCCGCATAAACAGGGAAGTACTAGTGCTGAATACACAGAGAGGTAATAGAGCTGCCTACACAGGGAGGTACTAGAGCCGCCTACACAGGGAGCTACTAGAGCTGAATACACAGGGAGGTACTAGAGCCGCATACACAGGGAGGTACTAGAGCTGAATACACAGGAGGTACTAGAGCTGAATACACAGAGAGGTAATAGAGCTGCCTATATGGGGAAGTACTAGAGCTGAATACACATGGAGGTACTAGAGCTGCCTACACAGGGAGGTACTAGAGCTGAATACACAGGGAGGTACTAGAGCCGCATACACAGGGAGGTACTAGAGCTGAATACACAGGGAGGTACTAGAGCCGAATACACAGGGAGGTACTAGAGCTGAATACACAGGGAGGTACTAGAGCTGAATACACAGGGAGGTACTAGAGCCGCATACACAGGGAGGTACTAGAGCTGAATACACAGGGAGGTACTAGAGCCGCATACACAGGGAGGTACTAGAGCTGAATACACAGGGAGATACTAGAGCTGAATACACTGGGAGGTACTAGAGCCGCATACACAGGGAGGTACTAGAGCCGCATACACAGGGAGGTATTAGAGATGAATACACAGGGAGGTACTAGAGCTGAATACACAGGGAGGTACTATAGCCGCCTACACAGGGAGGTACTAGAGCTGATTACACAGAGGGCTACTAGAGCTGAAGACACAGAGTGGTACTAGAGCCACCTACACAGGGCAGTACAAGAGCTGAATACACAGAGAGAGAAGTACTAGAGCCGCCTACACAGGGAGCTACTAGAGCCGCCTACACAGGGAGCTACTAGAGCTGAATACACAGAGAGGTACTAGAGCCGCATTCACAGAGAGGTACTAGAGCCACATACACAGGTAGGTACTAGAGCTGCATACACAGAGAGGTAATAGAGCCGCCTACACAGGGAGGTACTAGAGCTGAATACACAGGGAGGTACTAGAGCCACATACACAGGGAGGTATTAGAACTGAATACACAGGGAGGTATTAGAGCTGAATACACAGAGAGGTAATAGAGCTGCCTACACAGGGAGGTACTAGAGCTGAATACACAGGGAGGTATTAGAGCCGCCTACACAGGGAGCTACTAGAGCTGAATACACAGGGAGGTACTAGAGCCGCATACACAGGGAGGTACTAGAGCTGAATACACAGGAGGTACTAGAGCTGAATACACAGAGAGGTAATAGAGCCGCCTACACAGGAAGGTAATAGAGCTGAATACACAGAGAGGTAATAGAGCCGCCTACACAGGAAGGTACTAGAGCTGAATACACAGGGAGGTAATATAGCCGCCTACACAGGGAGGTACTAGAGCCGCATAAACAGGGAGGTACTAGTGCTGAATACACAGAGAGGTACTAGAGCCACCTACACAGGGAGGTACTAGAGCTGAATACACAGGGAGGTACTAGAGCTGCCTACACAGGGAGGTACTAGAGCTGAAGACATAGAGTGGTACTAGACCCACCTACACAGGGAGGTACAAGAGCTGAATACACAGAGAGGTACTAGAGCCGCCTACACAGGGAGCTAATAGAGCCGCCTACACAGGGAGGTACTAGAGCTGAATACACAGAGAGGTACTAGAGCCGCATACACAGGGAGGTACTAAAGCCACCTACACAGGGAGGTACTAGAGCTGAATACACAGATAGGTGCTAGAGCCACCTACACATGGAGGTACTAGAGCTGATTACACAGAGAGGTACTAGAGCTGAATACACAGGAATGTACTAGACCCGCCTGTCAGTTTAGGTGGACAGCCATGTCTTGGTAGGTTTGCAGTTGTGCCATACTCTTTCCATTTTCCGATGATGGATTGAACAGAGCTCCGTAAGACGTTCAAAGCTTGGGAGATTTTTTTATAACCTAACCCTGCTTTATACTTCTCCACAACTTTATCCCTGACCTGTCTGGTGTGTTCCTCGGCCTTCATGATGCTGTTTGTTCACTAAGGTTCTCTAACAAACCTCTGAGGGCTCCACAGAACAGCTGTATTTATACTGAGATTAAATGACACACAGGTGGATTCTATTTACTAATTAGATGACGTCTGAAGGCAATTGGTTCCATTAGATTGTATTTAGGGGTATCAGAGTAAAGGGGGCTGAATACAAATGCCCCCCCCCCCCCCCACTTTTCACATATTTATTTGTACAAAATGTGAAAGCCGTTTATCATTTTCCTTCCACTTCACAATTATGAGCCACTTTGTGTTGGTCTATCACATAAAATCCCAATAAAATACATTTACATTTTTGCTTGTAACAAATACCCTGGTCATGAAGGGTGTAAAACTTTCCGGAGGTCAAGTGGTTAAACTGAACATTATTTAACCACTTCCGGACTGCCCACCCTCGTTATACGTCGTCGGTAATTTGAAGAGGAATATCGTTGTTATGGCAGCAGCTACCTACCATAACCCCGGTATCCTCTTCTTCAGTGAGCGGTCCGGTTTCAGATAAAAGTGGTCTCTGCGGCAGATTCGCTGCAAATTCACTTTTATCGGCGGCGGGAGAGGGCCCCCCCTTCCAACCATACTTCGGTGCCCCCTGCCTCTTACCAGAGCCATCAGCAGCGGCAGTGGCGATCGGATCTTGGCATGGAGACGAGTGAGGGGAACATGGCCCCCACCTGTCTCCATAACAATGCAGGGCGGAAGCGACGTCAAAACATCGCTTCCGCCCATAGCTCTTAACCACTTCAATACCGCCTTATAGTCATATGACGCCCACAAGTTGGATCTCCCATCCTGGGTGGGCATCATATGACGTCCTCGCATTCCCGGCATCGCTCGGGACCCGGTGCGAGTGCCCGGTGGCCGCTATGTCCGCCGGGCACCTGCGATTGCCCGTTAAAACAACGGGACCGTGCGGGACCGTGGATCTGTGTGTGTAAACACACAGCTTCACGTCCTGTCAGCGGAGAGGAGACCGATCATGTGATCCCAGTACAGAGGAACACATGATCGGTCTCCTCCCCTTGAGTCCCCTCCCCCCACAGTTAGAATCACTCCTATTAGGGAACACATTAACCCCCTGCAGTGCCCCCTAGTGTTAACCCCTTCCCTGCCAGTCACATTTACCCAGTAATCACTGCAATTTTATAGCAACGATCGCTGTGTAAATGTGAATGGTTCCAAAAATGTGTCAAAAGTGTCCAAAGTGTCTGCCGCAATGTAGCAGTCACGAAAAAAAAAATCGCAGATCGCCGCCATTACTAGTAAAAAAAAAAAAAATAAAAAATCAATAAATCTATCCCCTATTTTGTAGACGCTATAACTTTTGCGCAAACCGATCAATATACGCTTATTGCGATTTTTTTACCAAAAATATGTAGAAGAATACGTATCGGCCTAAACTGAGGAAAAAAAATCGTTTTTTTTTAAAAAAAAAATGGGATATTTATTATAGCAAAAAGTAAAAAATATTGTGTTTTTTTTTCAAAATTGTCGCTCTTCTTTTGTTTATAGCGCAAAAAAAAAAAAACCGCAGAGGTGATCAAATACCAGCAAAAGAAAGCTCTATTTGTGGGGAAAAAAGGACGCCAATTTTGTTTGGGTGTAACGTCGCACGACCGCGCAATTGTTAGTTAAAGCGACGCAGTGCCGAATCGCAAAAAGCGTTCTGGTAATGAAGGGTGAAAAATGGACCGGTGCAGAAGCGGTTAAATGGCCATTTATTTATTTTTTTATTTTTTAAATGACAATTTTTTTTTTTTGCATTTTAATGTAAATATGAGATCTGAGGTCTTTTTGACCCCCCAGATCTCATATTTAAGAGGACCTGTCATGCATTTTATCTATTATTAGATGTTTACATTCCTTGAAATAGGAATAAAAGTGACACAATTTTATAAAAAAAATTTAAATGACCAGTGTAAAAATAAAAAGTTAAAATAAACAAGTAAAAAACATTGAGTTTGCGTGCAGAAGCGAACGCATAAGTGAGTAGCGCCCGCATATGAAAACGGTGTTCAAACCACACATGTGAAGTATCGCCGCGATCGGTGGAGCGAGAGCAATAATTCTAGACCTAGACGCCCCCTGTAACTCAAAACATGCAACCTATAGAATTTTTTAAACGTTGCCTATGGAGATTTTTAAGGGTAAAAGTTTGTCGCCATTCCAGGAGCGGGCGCAATTTTGAAGCGTGACATGTTGGGTATCAATTTACTCGGCGTAACATTATCTTTCACAATCTAAAAACAATTGGGCTAACTTTACTGTTGTCTTATTTTTTAAATAAAAAAAGTAAATTTTTTTACAAAAAAAGTGTGCTTGTAAGACCGCTGTTCAAATACGGTGTGACAGAAAGTATTGCAACGACCGCTATTTTATTCTCTAGGGTGTTAGAAAAAAATGTATTTGGGGGTTCTAAGTAATTTTCTAGCAAAAAAAATGTTTTTAACTTGTAAACAACAAATCTCAGAAAGAGTCTCGGTTCTTAAGTGGTTAATTATCCAGTATTGTAGGAATGCTTTGTAAAATATCTGAGTTATGAAAATTGGGCATATTTTTGCCTCTACAGCGAGAGGGACTCCGCCAGGAATATGTATTCTGCTTTTTGCACACTATACTAGTTTATGACATGTCCATAAGCCTGGCCTAATGGGCTATTGCTCCGGAGATGTTGGATCGATGGACCTTAACTGATGTAATTATTTAGGCCTGGAAAACTTTAACATTTTACCTGCACCCTACAATGTAGCCATTAGCAGTTTACGAGGGACTACCAGACCACATTTATATAACCTTCTGCCCTGCTTAGCTGTCTCAATGGGATTTATGATGCTGCCGGGTTTTTATGATCTTCTAAGAAAGTTTAATGGAATCCAAGGTGTCCGTGTTCTGGAGTATGGAACGTGTCAATTCTCTGCTGACCGACAGATAAAAGATCGAATTTGTGTCGCAGGCTGGAAAATTGTAGTGAAATAGGGGTGCTGCCGGGTTTTCTGACTTCAGTTTTGGGGTGTCTGGACCTAATTACTGTCACAATCCTTTATTTACTGAAGTTGCACCTTAGCTCTGAGCCCCGCTGGCCACTGACAGCTTTTGTCATTAAATACTTTATGGTCACGTGATTACATAGTAAGTGTGGTCCAGGCAGGTCCATGGCATGCTGTTTGTTAAAAATCAACTTTGCTTATCAGCAGTGACTCAAGGCATCCTCATTTATAAGACAGCCCACCCACAATGAGCACAGGGATGGTGATAACCCCTCATAATGGGCACACAGCAGGTGTACAGACCCGGGGAACTCAGCACAGGGATGGTGGGAACCTCTCATAATGGGCACAGTAGGTGTACAGACCCAGGAACTCAGCACAGGGATGGTGGGAACCCCTCAAAATGGGCACAGCGGGTATGCAGACCCAGGAACTCAGCACAGGGATGGTGGGAACCCCTCATAATGGGCACAGCAGGTGTACAGACCCGGAACTCAGCACAGGGATGGTGGGAGCACCTCATAATGGACACAACAGGTGTCGGGACCCGGGAACTCGGCACAGGGATGGTGGGAACCCCTCGTAATGGGCACAGCGGGTGTATAGACCCGGGAACTCAGCACAGGGATGGTAGGAACCTCTCATAATGGGCACAGCAGGTGTACAGACTATGGAACTCAGCACATGGATGGAGTGGGACCGTCGTGTGTTGCATCCAATGCATTAAGGTGAAAACACACCTGGTAGTCACCGCCCCCCCCCCCCCCAATTTTACTAACCTGAGCCCCTTCATCTCTTCGGCGGGGACGCGCTCTCCCTCTCTCCACAGGGATTGATTGGATAGATTTATAGCAGCGTAGCCATTGGCTCCCACTGCCGTCAATCAAATCCGGGCGCTGGGGGGGCGGGGCCGCGTCCGGCATTCCTGTCTACGGACGCAAATGCTGGACTCAGTAAAACACGCCCCCAAGGTAACCCCCTCAGGAGAGCGCTTCTCCTAGGGTGTTATCTGATGTGGGGGAGGAGCCGCGAGAGACGCTGGGGGACCCCAGAAGACGAGGTTCGGGGGCCACTCTGTGCTGCACAGTGGAGGTAAGTATTGATATGTTTGTTATTTAAAAAATAAAAAACGATCCTTTACAATCACTTTGAGTTGCCTATAATAGCATTTCCGGCACTCCAAACAAACCAAGCCTCATTAATGGGAGATTTACATCTGGTGAGTTCATTAATCTGGATTTAGTAACCTGTTTTATAGCCCTGATGAAGTCCATATAATTTCAGGCCAAATCCCGACCTTCCAAGTCCTGGCGGTGTGTGAGCTATCAATATTTATGGGCTGCTCGGTTCCTATTCAGCAGCTCCAATTGCTTTTTTATGTACTTATAAATTCCAATTCGCAAAAAAATTTGTATATTTCCTCACTTTTTTTTCCCCCCAGGTACTAACCTGACCCATAAAACTGCAATTGTCATTTTATTAGCGGCATCATTTTGTCTGTTCTCATATCCGTTCCCAGCAGGACGTGGGACCCATAAAAATATTAATGTCCCACCAGGAATACCGCCGACCCCCCTAATTTGTGTCACCTATTTTCAGGCCGTGTTGTTTTATAGGGCGGAAGATTGTCCTCGCCGAGCGCGTTGCACCCCCCCCCCCCCCCGGCGTTATAATTAATCGTCGTACACCTTAGGTTGCATCGCCGGGCGCCCGACATTCACCGCGTTCTATATATTTAAATAGAAAGAGATTAAATACAGAATTACCTCGGAATCTGAGCGATCAAATAATGTTCTACTCTGCAAATATTTATAAACTTCGGTGGCGACGTAATAACGCGTTTCAATAAAGCTTTGTGTGGCAAACCCTTTGTCAAGTTTTATCACTTCTACATTTCCATGTGGCGGAGTCTTTGGGGTATAAAAAAATTCACTGTGTGGCTAACCAAAGAATTCGCAAAGGCGCCATATTGTTTGTAATACATCTAGTGGCCACAATGTGTTTTTTTATTTATATATATATATATATACAGTGGAACCTTGGATTACAAGCATAATCCGTTCCAGGAGAATGCTTGTAATCCAAAGCAGTTCCTGGTATTTGTGGCTCATAAAGTAGTGGGTGCTGCAGCGATTACCAGTTGGGTCCTGGAAACACGTGTACATATTCACCAGCACACCATGGATCAAAAGAAAGTGCAACGTTTTTTAGAGCCGCGCATGATTTTAATTTAATATGTAGCTTAATGTGATAGCTTTGTCTCCATTTGCTTACATAATTATTTTGATTTAGTGCTATCTCAGATACCCAGTTGATATGAGCATCCGGCGTTCTCACACAGGAGCCATGCGTCTGGATTTGTTTTTTCCTCTTTTCTTTCTTTCCTTTTTGGGTTTTTCGTCTTTTCACATTAGTACCTACTTTATTTCTCCACATTCTTGTTCCCCCCCCTTTCTTTCATTTTCTCCCCCAATTTCTCTGGTTTTTCATTTTCTTCCTTCTTCTCCTTCTTTTTCCCCCTTTTTTTTTCCATCTTTTCATTTCGTTTCTTCCTTTTTTTCCCTCTTTTCTTCCTTTTTTCTCTTTTTTTTTTTTCCTTTTTCCTTTTTCTTTTTATTTATATTTATTTCTATTTTTATATTTATTTATTATTATTTCTATATTTATATTTATTTTTATTATTTTTATTTATATTTATATTTATTTTTATATTTATTTTTAATTTTATTTTTATTATTTATTAATTTTTAATTTTTAATTTCTATCTTGATTTATTTTTTGTATTTATTTATTATTATTTCTATATTTATTTTTATTTTTATTTTTATTTTTATTTTTATTTATATTTATTTTTTTTTTTTATTTTTATCTTGATTTATTTTTTGTATTTATTTATTATTATTTCTATATTTATTTTTATTTTTTTTTTTTATTTATTTTTATTTTATTTTTATTATTTTTTTATTTTTTTATCTTGATTTATTTTTTTGTATTTCTATTTATTTATTATTAGTATTATTTTCATTTTTATATCATTTCCCTTTTTTCTTCCCACTTTCGGCTATTTTCTCCTTTTTCTCTTTTCTTTTCCTCCCCTTGTTTTTTTTCTTTTCTTCCTTACCAATGGGTCTTCCTGATTCTACTTCTCTGCTCTATCCTTTTCTCGCTTTTTTTGCTCCATGCTCGCTCTTCGCGGATGTGCTCGTTGGTGACGTCAGCAGGGAGCGGAGTTCAGACCGCGCTTTGGCTGGACTTCTTTAACCGCTTGCCGAGCAGCCGGCGTCTTTATACTGCGGCAGGTCGGCACGATCCTATGAGCCGCCGTAGCTATACGTCGGCTCGCGGGATTGGGACAGCAGGCACTGCGGAGGTGCCGGTGCTCGTGGCCGACAGTTGCAACGATGACCACCAGCTACGTTGGATCGCGGGCACAAGAGGCAGACCAGGGATGTGTGGGTTTGTAAACACACAAATCCCTGTTCTGTTCTGTGAGGAGAGACAGATCGGGTGTTCCTAATAGCTAGGAACCACGACCTGTCATCTCCCCTAGTCAGTCCCCTCCCCCTTCAGTTAGAACTAGGGTTGTCCCGATACCACTTTTTTAAGACCGAGTATAAGTACCGATACT
The DNA here is from genome assembly GCA_028564925.1 of Lithobates sylvaticus. Classification (NCBI taxonomy): domain Eukaryota; kingdom Metazoa; phylum Chordata; class Amphibia; order Anura; family Ranidae; genus Lithobates; species Lithobates sylvaticus. The sequence goes on along the minus strand of CM053028.1, from coordinate 9,186,662 downwards.
TTTTTTCAAGTACTCGCCGATACCGATTACCAATACTTTTTTTAATGTCATGTGACAGTTTTCAAAGCACAATACAGATTAGGTGGCACCGACATGCAGCACTGATGAGCACTGATAGGATTAGGTGGCACTGATGAGCACTGACAGATGGAAATGACATGTGGCGGGCACTGACAGGTGGCACTGACAGGTGGCTGGCAAGGACAGGTGGCACTGACAGGTGGCTGGCACTGACAGGTGGCTGGCACTGACAGGTGGCGGGCACTGACAGGTGGCACTGATGGCAAGCACTGACAGGTGGCTGGCAGTGACAGGTGGCACTGATGGTGGGCACTGAAAGGTGGTGGACACTGACAGGTGGCACTGATGGTGGGCACTGACAGGTGGCTGGCACTGACAGGTGGTACTGACAGATGGTGGGCACTGACAGGTGGCTGGCACTGACAGATGGCACTGATGGCGAGCACTGACAAGTGGCTGGCACTGACAGATGGCACTGATAGATAGCATTGATACTGCAGCCGAGTGCAGGGTGTACCGAGATGGGCGTCGGGATGTCCAACCGCCGACGTCGACACGGAGCGTCACTTCCGCTGTTCCGCCCGCTGACTTCCGGTTGCGCCGGGTCGCTTTTCCAGGTATCGGATCTGGCATCGGGAGCATTTGTGCGAGTACAAGTACTCGCACAAATGCTCGGTATCGGTCCCGATACCGATACTAGTATTGGTTTCGGGACAACCCTAGTTAGAACCACACACAGGGAACACATTTAACCCCTTGATCGCCCCCTAGTGTTAACCCCTTCCCTGCCAGTGACATTTTTACAGTAATCAATGCATTTGTATAGCACTGATTGCTGTATAAATGACAATGGTCCCAAAAATGTGTCAAAAGCGCCTGATGTGTCCGCCATATTGTCGCAGTCCCGATAAAAATCACAGATCGCCCCTGTTACTAGTAAAAAAAATAATTATAATAAAAATGCCATAAATCTATCCCCTATTTTGTAGACGCTATAACTTTTGCTCAAACCAATCAATATTTGCTTATTCCGATTTTTTTTTTACCATAAATATGTAGAAGAATACGTATCGGTCTAATCTGAGAAAAAAAAATTATTTTTTAAAAAAAAAATGGGGATATTTATTATAGCAAAAAATACAAAATATTGTGTTTTTTTTTTCAAAATTGTCGCTCTTTTTTTGTTTATAGCGCAAAAAATAAAAACCGCAGAGGCGATCAAATACCACCAAAGGAAAGCTCTATTTGTGGAAAAAAAAGGACGTCAATTTTGTTTGGGTGCCGCGTCGCACGACTGCACAATTGTCAGTTAAATCTACGCAGTGCCGAATCTCCAAAAATGACCTGGTCATTGAGCAGCCAAATCTTCCGGGGCTGAAGTGGTTAAGCTCTGACAATAAAACCTGAAAGCTGATTGGTTTCTACACACAGCTGCACCAGATTTTGCACTCCCCAGTTTTAGTAAATCTGCGCCAATGCAACAATTCTAGAGAACGCTAGAGGGAATTAGCAAATGAAAGTAACCAATGGTTACTATAATAAAAAAACATTCATTCAAAATAGAAGATAACATTGAGAAGATTCTTTTTTGCCTAATTCACACACAACGAATCCCCGTGCAGATTTGTAGGAAAAATAGTTATGCAAGTTTTAGACCTCTATATGTCCTGAAATGACTTTAAATTTTAATTTTTTTTTCCTTGAACTGCTTTTTACTAACTGCATGGATCTTCTATAAACATATTTTGGAGACCAATAAACTGACCGTCTCTAGGGGTTCGTGACGGCCCCCTCCCCCACTGATTTGTCGTTTTCTCTCTGCTTATGGATTTGGGTAAAAAAAAAAAAGTAAAATTGATCACAATAATGAGTTTTGTTGCGTTTTGTTTAATTAGCTTCTGATGACAATGATGAATCGCCCATCAGAAAACGTTTTCCCTCTTCCTCTGAGCCGACCTTTGCAGACTGATGGATGAGTCGCGGTGTAAAGTTCGGGACGTTGGTGATTGTTTTCTTGTAGTCTGAGGCGCGTCACGCGTTATTTGTCAAATAATTTGCAATGAAAAGTAGAAAGAGGCCAATTTCTTGCGAGAGAAGGTGTGTGAGGTGAGAAGACTCACACACTACAGCACAACAGCACTGCACGCAGAAACAGAGCCCGTGTACAGAGACACAGTCTGCGCACAGAGACAGAGCCCATGTGCAGAGACACAGTCCCCGTGCAGAGACACAGCCCACGAGCAGAGACACAGTCCCCGTGCAGAGACACAGTCCGCGTGCAGAGACACAGGCCCCGTGCAGAGACACAGCCCGCGTGCAGAGACACAGTCCGCGTGCAGAGACACAGTCCGCGTGCAGAGACAGAGTCCGCGTGCAGAGACAGAGCCCGCGTGCAGAGACACAGTCCCCGTGCAGAGACACAGTCCGCGTGCAGAGACACAGGCCCCGTGCAGAGACACAGCCCGCGTGCAGAGACACAGTCCGCGTGCAGAGACACAGTCCGCGTGCAGAGACAGAGCCCGCGTGCAGGGACACAGCCCGCGAGCAGAGACACAGTCCGCGTGCAGAGACACAGTCCGCGTGCAGAGACACAGTCCGCGTGCAGAGACACAGTCCGCGTGCAGAGACACAGCCCGCGTGCAGAGACACAGCCCGCGTGCAGAGACAGAGCCCGCGTGCAGAGACACAGTCCGCGTGCAGAGACAGAGCCCGCGTGCAGAGACACTGCCCGCGTGCAGAGACACAGCCCAGTGCAAATACAGAGCTTGTGCACAGAGCCCGCATGCAGATACAGAGCTCATGCACAGAGACAGAGCCCGTGTGCAGATACAGAGCCCGCGCGCAGAGACACAGCCCCTTTACTATTCATGCACGGGGCACCCATCGCTATTCATGCACTGGGCCCACATCGCTATTCATGCACTGGGCCCACATCACTATTCATGCACTGGGCCCACATCACTATTCATGCACTGGGCCCACATCACTATTCATGCATGGGGCCCCCATTGCTATTGATGCACCGGGCCCCCATCACTATTCATGCACCGGGCCCCCATCGCTATTTATGCACCGGGTCCCCATCGCTATTCATGCACCGGGCCCCCATCACTATTCATGCACGGGGCCCCCATCACTATTCATGCACGGGGGCCCCATCACTATTCATGCACGGGGCCCTCATCACTATTCATGCACGGGGCCCTCATCACTATTCATGCACGGGGGCCCCTGTAACGGATCCTGTACTCAAGGTGTCAGCCGTAAATGCTTCCTAAGTCCTGGAACATGAGTCCAATGGATCTGGTTATAGGAACCCCCAAGAACTAGACAACACCAGTCTTGGAGTACATCAGGAATTAACTTTATTTGACATGTCACACACATATATAAAGCCAGATGACTAAAACCTAACCTAATTAGCATGAGCTAATTATCTTAATCAACACTGGACTCCTTCATTCAATTGCAGGGTTAATTAGCACATACAACAATAGGTGAAATATTCTTAGAATCTGTGTCAAGCCAGACCAGCCTCATCTACATTACACAAGACAACAGACAGACAGGCTGGCTGGAGTTGACGACATTAGCATCTGACAGTGTGTGTCCCAACAGCATGGGGACAACACACATTATATATACATATATACAGCATATACATATCCATAGTCTGTGTCTTGGGGGCCAGCATGGACCTAAATCCAAGTAAAACCAGCTCAGCGGTCCCCAGGCATACAGCTCACAAACAGCACCGTTCCCCCAAATGCCAGGGCCCATAATCGCAAGGCAATAGGCTCGCATTCAGTCCCCTCCAACACCCTCTGTCCCGGCTAGGTCTGTCACAGCCCGCATCACTATTCATGCACGGGGCCCGCATCACTATTCATGCACGGGGCCCCCATCACTATTCATGCACGTGGCCCCCATCACTATTCATGCACGTGGCCCCCATCACTATTCATGCACGGGGCCCCCATCACTATTCATGCACGGGGCCCCCATCACTATTCATGCACGGGGCCCCCATCACTATTCATGCACGTGGCCCCCATCACTATTCATGCACGTGGCCCCCATCACTATTCATGCACGGGGCCCCCATCACTATTCATGCACCGGGCCCCCATCACTATTCATGCACGTGGCCCCCATCACTATTCATGCACCGGGCCCCCATCACTATTCATGCACCGGGCCCCCATCACTATTCATGTACCGGGCCCCCATCACTATTCATGCACGGGGCCCCCATCACTATTCATGCACCGGGCCCCCATCACTATTCATGCACCGGGCCCCCATCACTATTCATGCACCGGGCCCCCATCACTATTCATGCACCGGGCCCCCATCACTATTCATGCACCGGGCCCCATCACTATTCATGCACCGGGCCCCCATCACTATTCATGCACCGGGCCCCATCACTATTCATGCACCGGGCCCCATCACTATTCATGCACCGGGCCCCATCACTATTCATGCACCGGGCCCCCTCACTATTCATGCACCGGGCCCCCATCACTATTCATGCACCGGGCCCCCATCACTATTCATGCACCGGGCCCACATCACTATTCATGCACCGGGCCCCCATCACTATTCATGCACCGGGCCCCCATCACTATTCATGCACGGGGCCCCATCACTATTCATGCACCGGGCCCCCATCACTGTTCATGCACCGGGCCCCCCTCACTATTCATGCACCGGGGCCCCCATCACTATTCATGCACGGGGCCCCACCTGTAGTTACTCCCTCGCATTTCTTCTAAAAATGAACGGAGAGTGACCATACAGAACATTGATAAAAATAAAGCCGCGTCTCTCCACTCAGCGGGTGATACAATGATCAGAATATCTGAATCTTTATATATCCATCGCGGTGACTTTCATCGGTCCCGGCTCCGCTAATTATTATATTACGTACCTCGCATTGCTTACGGCTCATTAGTACGGCTCGTCTGCGCTATTCAATTATCCCGCTAATATTTTCCAAATCAGATAAGTACATTGTGTAGCGATATAATTATCCTTTTAACACATTTCTGCCAAAATTCGACAAAAGCTTTTAGTTTTTCCGTGCGCCATTAATAAGAAGAAAGTATTCGGTGAGGATTATTTGCATGAATGTTATTGCTCTTCCCCAATTAGAAGACTTTATAAATAAACGCATTTATATTATGTAAAATCAGAAGAAGAAGGTGTAAGAAGGGGAGATGGTGGAAGGATGAGTTGCCCTGGGAACGGTGTGACGGGAGGCACAGTGCCAGCAGCACATTGTTCGGCCGCGCCGAGAACCTGCCGGCACTGCTGGTAGACTTCAGCATGGGGGCTTTTGTAAAAAAATTTAATAAAAAAAAAAGCCCCCCCTTCATGCGTGACCCCTTTTACATTGGGCAACTCTAATCCTTAAAGGAGGTCTCACTTCAACAATGCTACAATATATGTCCGACAACACAGCTAGCTAGGAGGCGGCTGCTTTGAGAGGCATAGACATGTGCAATTCGTTTCGTTTTTTTTTCGTTTTTTTTTTTCGTTTTTTTTTTTTCGTTATTTTCGTTCATTCGTTATCGTACGAATGAACGAACGATTCGCTAAAAATTTTAACGAATCGTTCGAATCGTACGAATCCGAAAACAACGAAAATCCGAAAAAAACTAATTAGAAACAACGAATGTACGAAAGAAGAAAATGCGAAAAACGAAAACAGGAACAACGAAAATCAAAATAAACGAAAAAATTCGTACATTCGTAACTTTTTTTTTTTTTTGTTCAATTGGTAATTTTCCGTGTCTCTTACAATGGCGCTGCTTAACGTGCTTCGAATGGATTGAACGAAAAAAATTCGTACATTCGTAACTTTTTTTTTTTTTTTTTTCGATTCGTAATTTTCCGTGTCTCTTACAATGGCGCTGCTTAACGTGCTTCGAATGGATTGAACGAAAAAATTTGTACATTCGTAACTTTTTTTTTTCGATTCATAATTTTCCGTGTCTCTTAAAATGTAATAATAGCATACACATTACATAAAATTATGAATTATGCTCCGATTACGAATCTACGAAAACAATGTTACGAATGTACGAATAAATATGAATGCGTCCAAATTTCGAATAAACGAATAAACGAAAATTAAACTGAAAAACGAATCAACGAAAATACGAATCGTTACGAATACGAACACCGACGACTTACGAATTTACGAATCGTTACGAATCAACGGAAACGAAAAAAAAAAACGAAACGAAAATAAACAATTTTTTTTGTTGTGCACATGGCTAGAGAGGCAGCAATTTTCTCCATCTCTAAACACTTCAAGATCTCACTTTTCATTGTTAATGTGTTCAGTTCCCCAGGGGGGGGTGAAGTGTATGTAATAAGTGGCCCCCACCTTCCTAGGTGCTGTTTGAACTTTAGCTGTGAGGTCAGACGGGATGCCCCTCCTTATTCCTTGGCCATCCGACAACGCAGCTAGCAAGGAGACAACTGTTTTGAGAGGCAGAATTTTTCCTCCAAGCACTTGCGTCGAGATCTCACTTGGTCCCATCTTCCTAGGTGCACTGAGTCCTGACCTCAGGGGGTTATGGTGTGGGGGGGGGGGGGTGTTTTTCAGGGGTTGGGCTTGGCCCCCTTAGTTCCAGTGAAGGGAACACTTAAGGCGTCGGCATAACAAGACATTTTGGACAATTTCATGCCCCCAACATTGTGGGAACAGTTTGGGGACGGCCCCTTCCTGTTCCAATATGACTGCGCACCAGTGCACAAAGCAAGGTCCATAAAGACATGGAGGAGTGAGTTTGGGGTGGAGGAACTTGACTGGCCTGCACAGAGTCCTGACCTCAACCCGATAGAACACCTTTGGCATGAATTAGAGCAGAGACTGCGAGCCAGGCCTTCTCATCCAACATCAGTGCCTGACCTCACAAATGCTCTTCTGGAAGAATGGTCAAACATCCCCATAGACACCCTCCTAAACCTTGTGGGCAACCTTCCCAGCAGTGGTGGTGCATCCATTAAGGGCACATGGGCGCCACCCCCTATATGACTAATGGATAGATTTGTGCATTGCATGAATCTATCCATGGCCATCGCTGCCACCCCCTATTCAGGCGTCCGGCCTGAATAGGGGGTACGAAAGAAGAGACGCAGGGAGGCATGGAGGACATCGCTGCTCGTCTCTTAAAGCTCGCCACCGTCACCCGCTGCCTGACCCGCTACCAAGATGTGGTAAGTGCAGACAGCAGGCGGGCTGGGGGGCACAGTGGCTGCATTTGATGGGGCACAGTGGCTGCATTTGATGGGCACACGTGGCTGCATATAATGGGGCACAAGTGGCTGCATATGATGGGCACAAGTGGCTGCATTTTATGATGGGCACAAGTGGCTGCATATGATGGGCACAGTGGCTGCATATGATGGGCACACGTGGCTGCATTTGATGGGGCACAAGTGGCTGCATTTGATGGGGCACAAGTGGCTGCATTGATGGGGCACAAGTGGCTGCATTTGATGGGCAAAAGTGGCTGTATATGATGGGGCACAATGGATGCATATGATGGGGCACAAGTGGCTGCATTGAGGGGCACAAGTGGCTGCATATGCTGGGGCACAAGTGGCTGCATATGATGGGGAAAAGTGGCTGTATATGATGGGGCACAAGTGGCTGCATATGATGGGCACACGTGGCAGCATATAATGGGGCAAAAGAGGCTGCATATGACGGGCACATTAGCTGCATTTGATGGGGCACAAGTGGCTGCATTTTCTGGGGCACAAGTGGCTGCATTTGATGGGGCAAAAGTGGCTGCATATGATGGGGCACAATGGCTGCATTTGATGGGCACAGTGGCTGCATTTGATGGGGCAAAAGTGGCTGCATTTGATGGGGCACAAGTGGCTGCATTTGATGGGGCACAAGTGGCTGCATATGATGGGCACAATGGCTGCATTTGATGGGGCACAATTGGCTGCATTTGATGGGCACACAGTGGCTGCATATGATGGGGGACAAGTGGCTGCATATGATGGGCACAAGTGGCTGCATTTGATGGGGCACAAGTGGCTGCATTTGATGGGGCACAGTAGCTGCATTTGATGGGCACAGTGGCTGCATATGATGGGGCACAAGTGGCTGCATGTGATGGGGCACAATTGGCTGCATTTGATGGGGAACAGTGGCTGCATTTCTGGGGCACAAGTGGCTGCATTGATGGGGCACAGTGGCTGCATTTTATGGGGCAAACGTGGCTGCATATGATGGGCACAATGGCTGCATTTGATGGGCACAGTGCTGCATTTTATGGGGCACAAGTGGCTGCATATGATGGGCACGGTGGCTGCATATGCTGGGGCACAGTGGCTGCATTTGATGGGGCAAAAGTGGCTGTATATGATGGGGCACAATGGCTGCATTTGATGGGGCATGCAGCATTGGATGGGGCACTGCAATTGATGGGCACAGTGAGGCTGCAATTGATGGTTTTTTTTTCAGTATTTTTCAGTTTGTTTGCACCCCCCAGAAATTTTGAGCTCCAGCCGCCACTCTTTCCAGAAGAGTTGAAGCTGTTTTAGCTGCAAAGGGTGGGCCAACTCAATATTGAACCCTCCGGACTAAGACTGGGATGCCATTGAAGTTTGTGTGCGTGTAAAGGCAGGCGTCCCAAACCTTTTGGTAATATAGTATACTTGTAGATATTGGTTTCGGTAATCTGATATCAATCGGGTCGGGCCCACATGGTCCAGTTGTGGTATGTGTGCTCTGATTGGGCCCCGGCCCCGGAGTTCAGTGTTACATTGTGTCATGGTTTGTAATATTTTTTTTTCTCCAAACTCTCCCAATTCTCCGATCTCTTGAAACCATAAATCATCGGCCAACTCCGGTCCTCGGTAAATCACGGCACCTCACCGCGTCCAGCGTGTGATCAATCGCCCTACACAATCTGATCCAATCCTAATTTATCAGAATGCTGGGGGGCTGCTGTGGTGGGTATTGAATGGACCTCGTAGCCTGCAGAGCCGAGCGCGAGCCAAGAATGATTAAATGATTGCAACCGTTATAGAAGGAGAGCGGGGGAGGGGCAAGGCCATAACTTTTCCTCTGAAGGGAATTATAGGCCAAGCAAAGATTGGAATACTAAAATGACTGGATGTTCTACTGAAAGCTGAACTCCAGGAAAAGTGAATATCGTCTAAATCCATCGGTCACGTGTCTCCTTGGGTCTCGGTGATCTTTGTGTCTTTCTTCCAGATCTGGGCAGTAATCCAGTGTGAGACATCCTGTAATAAAGACCGACCACTGCTGTCCTCTCTCCTTGTGCAGGGGGACTGGTCTGTCTCTGCCCCCTCCTGTACTTTTCATCAGGCAGCCTGTAGTGGGTGGAGCCTGCTGGGCCCCTCCCACAGCTCTGCTCTCTCTCTCCTTGGGCAGGGGGACTGGTCTTTTCTCAGGCCCCTCCTGTAGTTTTCTGTAGTGGGTGGAGCCTGCTGGGCCCCTCCCACAGCTCTGCTCTGTCTCCTTGTGCAGGGGGACTGGTCTGTCTCCGCCCCCTCCTGTACTTTTCATCAGGCAGCCTGTAGTGGGTGGAGCCTGCTGGGCCCCTCCCACAGCTCTACTCTCTCTCCTTGGGCAGGGGGACTGGTCTTTTCTCAGGCCCCTCCTGTAGTTTTCTGTAGTGGGTGGAGCCTGCTGGGCCCCTCCCACAGCTCTGCTCACTCCCTCCTTGTGCAGGGGGACTGATCTTGTCTACGCCCCCTCCTGTACCTTTCATCAGGCAACCTCTAGTGGGTGGAGCCTGCTGGGCCCCTCCCACAGCTCTGCTCTCTCTCTCCTTGTGCAGGGGACTGATCTTGTATCCGCCCCCTCCTGTACTTTTCATCAGGCAACCTCTAGTGGGTGGAGCCTGCTGGGCCCCTCCCACAGCTCAGCTCTCTTTCTCCTTGTGCAGGGGGACTGATCTTGTCTCCGCCCCCTCCTGTAGTTTTCTACAGTTAGTATTGGGCAGTGGTGGCTGGTGGGTTTTTATTTGAGGGGGGCAGCAAACAATACACCCCCCGCCTGGTCGGGTCACTGACGCAACAGAAGCCTCCCCCCCCCCCCGCCCGGTCAGTCAGTCAGGGCTCTGCACTTACCCCATCTCGTAGGCAGCGCTCCGGGCAGGGGCTTCTCTCCGGGCTTCAGTTGGCTGCTGTTCCCCAGTGTCTCCTCCCTCCTCCTCCTGGCGGCCAATCCAGTCGGATCTCCTTTCGGACAATCGGGTGACGGGTCTCATGACCCACTTCCTGATTGGCCGGGAGGAGAATCAGTCTTACAATAGCAAATATTCATTTGCTATTGTAACACAACTGGGTGGGCTTTTTATTAATTAAGCCTCTGGCTCTATTCATGTGCTTAAAAGATTTTGGGGAGTGTCTATGGGAATCTGTGATCATTTGTGAGGTCAGGTACTGATGTTGGATGAGAAGACCTGGCTCACAATTGGCGTAAAGGTTTTTTCAGTAGGGTACAGTTCAGGTCTCTGTGCAGGACACTCAAGTTCCTCCAAACCAAACTGGTCGCACCATGTCTTTATAGAGTTGGTGCCACTCTTCTGGGAAGGCTTTCCACAAGATTTTTGGAGGGTGTCTGTGGGAGATTATGCCCATATGTGAGGTCAGATACTGACATTGGATGAGAGGACCTGGCTCACAATCAGCGTACCAGTTCATCCCAAAGGTGTTCAGTAGGGTTTAAGTCAGGGCTCTGTGCAGGACACTAGATTTCTCTAAACCAGGGGTCTCCAAACTTTCTAAACCAAGGGCCAGTTTGTTGTCCTTCAGACTTAAAGAGGGCCGAACTGTGGGCATTGGGATTAGAAAACTCCCGACATCAAAGGGAATGAACAAAGCTCCATCACTGGTGTCATTGGGAGGAATTGTGCCCCATCTTTGTTGTCATTGAGAGGAATTTTGTCCCTTCATTGGTATCAGTGGGGGGAATAATGCCCCATTGTTGGATAAAAATAGTGCCTCAAGGGCCAGGTAAAAGCAAGCAAAGGGCCGCATCTGGCCCCCGGGCCGCAGTTTGGAGACCACTGCTCTAAACCAACCTAGTTAAACCATGTCTTAAGGATCTGGTCCAAACTTGTCAACCCATGCTATTATGGAGCTGATCCACACTGGTTAAACCATGTCTTCATGGAGCTGTCTCTGTACACAGAGGCACAATCATGGTGGAACAGAAAAGGGTCTTCACCAAACTGTTACCACAAGCTTGAAAGAGCACAATTGTCTACAGTGCCATTGTATGATGGAGTATTAACAGGACCCTTCACTGGAAACGCCTCAATTCCATTATTGGAAGTAGTGTCCACGTCCTTTAGGCCACATAGTGTATATGTTTGGAGTGGGATTTACCATTATTGATAGAGTTCTTTAATAATGAACCTCCAAGGACAAGACTGATGTTGGATGAGGAGACTTGGCTCACAATCAACATTCCAATTCATCCCAAAGGTGACCAGTAGGTTGAGGTCAGGGCTCTGTTCAGGACACTCGAGTTCCTCCACACCAAACTGGTCAAAGGATGTCTTTATGGAGCTGGCTTTGTACACAGGGGACAATCACGGTGGAACAGAAAAGGGTCTTCACCAAACTGTTTCCACAAGGTTGGAAGAGCAAAAAAAATGTCTATGTATGATGGAGTATTACCAGGACCCTTCACTGGAGACACCTGAACTGCATCATATGGATGAGGGTGCCTGTACTTTTGGCCATGTTGTCTACTAAAAATTGAAATTAAATTTGAAACATGTGTAGCGCCAACACTTTTCTAAAGTGTGCGCTATAATGCAAATTTAGTTTTTTAACTGTAACTGAGTTCTGGGGGTTAATTGTTTTAGGTTTTTACTTTGGCATCAGTCTGGCTGGGCTGTACTGGAACTCCACCTGGTGTCTGGTGATAGGTGCAGTGAGGCACCTGTGACAGGCTGAGAACCAGGCCTGGTTGGACGTATTAGGTACCAATCTTTCTCGGAGCCAATCAGTGGGCGCGTCTGGCCCCGCTGTGTATTCTGGGAAGGAGTATTTAAGATGCTGAAGTCACGTGTTCGGGGTTCGGCTTGCTCTTTGATTTCTGGTTCTGGTCCAAACCAACCCCGTGAGGGATCCCAGACCCAGGAGTGTCTGCCGTTCCCGTGGACATGGTCATCTTGACCAGCCCCAGAGGCCCTCATGGTCTGGGGCGGGGATCCGTCCGTTCCCGAGCCTCGGAACTGGCTAGTCCGAGGCCCGGTAACTGAAGGAGGATTCGGAAGTGTCCCGGTGTGCTCTCGGTATTGGAGGGTCACGGCAACTCGTACAAGTGACCAGGGGAGGACCCTTCGGAGGAGGGCCAAGAAGCTGGCTGCTCGGTAAGAGCCTGGGAGCTGAGTTGTATGGACACTAGAGAATCCACATTTCCTACAGTATCGCCAAGGTGGCTGAGAGATCCAGGTACTGTGGGAAAGGTTCCTAATTTATCTTCAGTTACAACCTAGTCTGTGGCAGAGACTTTGCAAATTTTCGAGTCACTGGTTGGCTGCTAAATCTACAGTTAGAGGTTTATCCAGCAGTGAAGTGCCCAGTTGCGAGTGGCTACTTTTTGGGCTAACTAAGAGACATTCAATTGATGTCGGCAGTTCTGAAGTGCCTGAGTTTTATCACCCGTGCCCTCTATTCCCAACTGAGAGACTGTGTTATAGTTGAACGTTACCCTTGCAAATAAAAATTCTTAAAAGGACTTTTGCGTGTAAGCTTCTGAAGTTACTGGCATGGGCGTCCACAGATAGAAGCAAGTCCCCCCCCCCCCCCCCCCCCCCTGGAATCACGGATTGGATCAGGAGTGAATACCCCCATCACCCCTCTCTGTCACCCCCTCTCTCTCTCTCTCTCTCACCCCTCTCTTTTTCACCCCCCTCTGTCTCTGTCACACTCCTCTCTCTCTGTCACCCCTTCTGTCTCTTTCTGTCACCCCCTTTCTCTCAGTCACCCCCTCTGTCTCTTTCTGTCACCCCCTCTGTCTCTGTCTGTCACCCACCACATGTATGCAGTTTCTGACAGTCTCTTGGGCCATGTATGCAGTCTCTGGTCATCTCTTGTGCCATGTCCACAGTCTCTTACAGTCTCTTGGGCCATGTATGCAGTCTCTGACAGTCTCTTGGGCAATGTCCGCAGTCTCTGACAGTCTCTTGGACCATGTCCGCAGTCTCTGACAGTCTCTTGGACCATGTCCGCAGTCTCTGACAGTCTCTTGGACCATGTCCGCAGTCTCTGACAGTCTCTTGGACCATGTCCGCAGTCTCTGACAGTCTCTTGGACCATGTCCGCAGTCTCTGACAGTCTCTTGGACCATGTCCACAGTCTCTGACAGTCTCTTGTGCCATGCCATCACCTGTACTACGTCTGCAGTCTCTGACCGTGATAATGTGATGATGACATTTTTGAATGGTCAGAGCATGGGTGACCTTAAAATTATGCCCCCCCTGAAAAAAGTTCTGCGGACACCCATGGTTACTGGGTACTAACCCTGGGAACCCCTAGACAACGACCGACGAGCTACAAGGAGGAGGTAATTGGTAAGCCCAGCAAATTCATAGCCGCCCCGCAGGGGTTATGGCGCTACACATGTTTCCAAAACACACACATGAACATTTTATATGATATATTTTTACAATGATCTACGGAGGAGTTACTTTGTTGCACTGGTGGGCGCAGATCTCCTGGAGAGTCATCTGGCCGCAGGTTATAGAGTGCAATCCACTCACAATATCAGAATGCAGAAGGACATCTATATATAGAAGCCGGGTGATAACGACCTTCTCCGCCTCTCACTTTCTCGTCGCTCTGCATTCTTCGAGTTCAGCCTCTTTCTTCCAGATAACGTTCTGTGGAACTCCTGCCAAATATCCCTCATCCCGGCACTGACTGATAGCCGGGTCCAGAGATGTCCGGACTTTGTCAGCCGCCAGCTGACAGATCACCTCATTGTTCCCGGGTTACCGGCAACCCAACGCCTGAACTCAGCGACCGCACAACCCCCGTCATGTAGACGATAGTAACTGAAGCCAATCAGTCAAGAAGTGAAATCAGCAACTACACATTGCAACCGGGCAAAAGTCTACTGAGATGTCTTCACAGCAGAACTCCCGAATTTCCAACACCCCCCCCAGAAGTTTTGAATTCCAACGAGGCTTGGCCCTCATTCACACCGGTGCCATTTGACAGTTCCAAAGAGCATGACAAGTTGCACCCTATTGCCGGCAATCTAACTGTTCAACTTGCCGTGAGCGGCGCAGCGACTTTGACGAAACCACGGCGCAGCGACTTTGAAAAAGGTTCCCTCACTACTTTTTGCCGATTTCATTGCGACTCGCATAAACTTCTGTTAAACGGGTTGTAAAGTCTGAAGGTTTTTCACCTTTGAAAAAACTTTTTTTGCTGCAGCTCCCTAGAGCCCCCCTTTGACTTACCTGCACCCAATCCATTCAAGTAGACGTGCGCACTGCCGAAAAAAATGTGTTTTTTATTTTGTTTTCGCATATCGGATCATTCGTTATGATCGGCATTCGTTATTTCGATAATTCGTAACTTCGGATAAATTCGTAATTCGTTACGTTCACTAATGCCGCGTACACACGGTCAGAATTCTCGTCGGAAAAAGCTCTGATGGTTTTCCCGTCGGAATTCCGACGGAATTTCACTCAAACTGTCTTGCCTACACACGGTCACACCCAATTCCAACGGTCAGTAACACAGCGGCATAAAACACGTTCGACAGCACTATAAAAGGGAAGTTTAATGCTTCCGAGCATGCGTCGAATTGTTTCCGAGCATGCGCCGGAATTTTGCGTGTTGGAATTGCATACACACGATCGGAAAATCCGATAGAAAGGTTTTCCGTCGGAAAAATTAAGAACAGGTTCTCAATCCAAAGTCCGTCGGAAAATTCAGACAGAAAAAGACCGATGGGCATAAACACGGTGAAAATCTCCCATCGGACTGTTTCCATCGGAAATTCCGACCGTGTATACGCCGCATAACAGACAAATTTTAAAGGAAATTCCAAAACCTATAATTTAATAGTTTATAACTATTATTATAGTTTTTATTATTATTGTTATTATTTAATATTTTTTTTCTAACTAATAATAATAATTAAAAAAAAACTATAATAATATTAAATAATTTAATTATAATAGAAAATCCGAAAAACAAAATTATCCGAATGTTTTTCGTTCTTTTGTATTTTCATTCTTTGGAATTCTTATTTTCAGATTTTCATTATTTCTGGTTTTCGTTCTTATTTTCGGATTTTCATTCTTTATGATTTTCTGATTTTCCTTCTTTCGAATTTCGGTTCTTATTATTGCATTTTCGTTCTTTCTGATTTTCCAATTTCCGTTGCGATTTAATCGTTTATAACTATTATTATAGTTTTTATAATTATTATTATTATTACTAATAATAATTGTAAAAAAACTATAATAATGGTTAATATTTTAATTATAATAGAAAATACAAAATTATCCGAGCGTTTTTCGTTCTTTCGGATTTTCGTTCTTATTTTCTGATATTCATTCTTTCTGATTTTCTAATTTTCGTTTTTATTTTCGTATTTTTATTCTTTCTGATTTTCAGTTTTTCGTTCTTATTTTTGGATTTCCGTTCTTTCTGATTTTCATTCTTTCTGATTTTCGTTCTTTCGAATTTTCATTCTTTCGAATTTCTGTTCTTATTATCGGATTTTCATTCTTCCGGATTTTCTGATTTCCGTTTTGATTTAATTGTTTATAACTAGGGCTGTTAGTTACTGATTAAAAATTTTGTGTTCGATTAATCACATTTTTTTTTAATTGATTAATCGACTGATTTTGATTAATTATAACGCACATACAGATCCAACTACTTTTAGCTGATCTCCTTGTATTGCAACTCTGCATTAGTCAGTGGTAAATGTGGTATACACTATATACAATCACCCGACACTAGTTACTTTCCACAATCCATGACATAACTTCACAGTTCACACAAATACAATTTAAATTCAAACTGTAGCACTGACGTAAGTCATTTTTTTCCACAGTAGCGTGACAATCCCTCCACCTCCGGTCTAACTAATCACTCTCACCTTATGGCATGGACCCCTGTGCAAACAGGTGGTCATGCAAGCGGGTATCAAAAGGGTTAACACAGACAATAAACTTCTCTCACGTTTCCTTAGATCTCAGCAAGGACGCAGGTCATGGGTAGAAAGAAAAGATCTCAGTGCTCACCGCTTAAGTATAAGATTCAATTTTTGTGTTCAAACACAAACTACTCACATAAAGATGATAAAAACATAGCATGTAAAGCCGACAATCGTGTTAGTTCCGTATGGCAGCAGCGGGTGACGTCATGCGTAGCTCCTCCCCTGTACACGTTACGTTCAATCAGAACTTCAACGTCACCGGACTCCTCCCCCTTCTCTTCGTTAGCAGACGGAGGCACTTGGGCAAGGGGGAGGAGTCCGGTGACGATCTCTGACGGAACTCCCTGAAGGCCCGGAAGCCAGTCGGAGAGGCGAGTACCGATCAAGATAACTTTGATCAATCAAAAGAATTTTGATCGATTAAAAAAATTAAAGATTAATCGAGGAATTAATCTTTAATTTTCACAGCCCTATTGATAACTATTATTATAGTTTTTATTATTATGATTAGAGTTGAGCGGACACCTGGATGTTCGGGTTCGGCGGGTTCGGCCGAACTTCAGAAAAAAGTCCGGGTTCGGGACCGAACTTGACCCGAACTTGACCCCCGAACTCCGAACCCCATTGAAGTCAATGGGGACCCGGACTTTTGAACACTAAAATGGCTGTAAAAAGGTCATGGAAAGGGCTAGAGGGCTGCAAATGGCAACACAATGTTGTTAAGAGCATGCCAAGTGATCTGCAAACAAATGTGGATAGGGAAATAACTTAAAATAACATAAAAAAAAATAAAAAATAAAAGAAAATGCTGGAGGCTCCCTTCTCAGCAGAAGAGGTACAGGAAGTCATTAAGAACCTCAGAAACTCAACGGCACGATGCCGCACATATGGTGGGAATACCCCAGAATACGCACTTTCTGGAAAAAATTATTCAATTTAATGGATAAGATAGTGGGAAAATAAAATACTTGGAAATTAAAAATTAGGCGCGCCAAAATACTGCTGCAGGCTCTGTCGCCTACTCGCACCTGAGGAAGGTGTTTCACTAGTGCGTGTAGCTGGCACAGATCGACCACGTCCTCTCCCTGCAACAGGAGCGCCACCAGCAGCACCACGACCCGGGCCACGTCCCCTTTTTGATGATCTCCTCATATTTTCAAAATTTATGATCTCGCCCTAAATGGGTGTTTTTGTATATAGCAGAATTCACGTACACGTACACGTAAAGCGTTTATGAAAACGCAGAAAATGCTATTGGGAAGAAAAAAAAACACTGCAAAATTTTATTTTTTTGCAATGTTTTTGCAATATCAGACTACACGGATAGTATGTAAAGCGTTTATGAAAACGCAGAAAATGCTATTGGGAAGAAATAAAAACACTGCAAAATTTTATTTTTTTGCAATGTTTTTGCAATATCTGACTACACGGACAGTATGTAAAGCGTTTATGAAAACGCAGAAAATGCTATTGGGAAGAAATAAAAACACTGCAAAATTTTATTTTTTTGCAATGTTTTTGCAATATCAGACTACACGGACAGTATCTACAGCGTTTATGTAGGAACACGCAGAAAATGCTATTGGGAAAAAAAAATAAAAAGCAAAATTCAATTTTTATGCAATGTTTTTCCAATAGCAGAATACACACAGACTGTGGTGTATCTCTTAGTATATGCAGTGCAGTAATGTTGCACTGAGCTTGCAGATAAAACGTTTATATTTTGTCTGGCACTGGCCTCATGGCACTGTTACTGTGACTGTGCACTGCACCCCAGCCAGGGTACAATTGATTTAGGAATCTCTTCAATAATTATGTCTGATTGTCTGCCTCTTTCTTTTGCTAAATAAAGAAACTCCCTCCCTACTCTAGCTATCTAGATCGCTCACTGATCTAACTAATTAGAATAACATTCCAGGAATGTGGACTGACTTTAGCACACTAACTCCTTCTATCTATCTGCAGCACAGGAACCTGCCTAACAGTGTGTGTCTTACAGAATGACGCTGTGTGCTGTGTGTGGGCTATATATAGAGGCTGGGTCACATGCTGCACTGGCCAATCACAGCCATGCCATTAGTAGGCATGGCTGTGATGGCTTCTAGGGCACACTAGTAAAACGATCATCCATTGGCTGGCCTAAAGCTGTGAAAAAGGCGCCAATACAGCGCCGAACACCGGACCCGAACACAAACTTACAGCCAATAGTTCGGGTTCGGGTCCGGGTCCCGAACACCCAAAAGTCCGGTACGGACCCGAACTTTACAGTTCGGGGTTCGCTCAACCCTAATTATGATGATTATTATTATCATTATTATTAATAATAATAATAATAATAATTAAAAAACTATAATAATGGTTAATATTTTAATTATAATAGAAGATACAAAATTATCTGAATCTTTTTCGTTCTTTCGGATTTTTGTTCTTATTTTCTGATATTCGTTCTTTCTGATTTTCTAATTTTCATTCTTATTTTCAAATTTTTATTCTTTCCGATTTTCGGATTTTTGTTCTTATTTTGGTATTTTCATTCGTTCTTATTTTTGGATTTTCGTTCTTATTTTCTGATTTTTGTTCTTTCGAATTTGTTCTTTTAGAAAATTTGTTTTCGTAAAAAATTTGCCAAATAGTGTTTCGTTCATTCGGATGCTTCCGAATGAACGAATATGCTGAATTTTGACGAAAAACGAATTCGTAACGAAACAAATTGCACATGTCTATGTTCCAGCGACGGGCATGAGCCGAGCGGCTTCAGCCGCTGTCTCTCCCATCATTGGACAGATTGATAATCAAATCCAGTGACATGGGAGCTGGGGGCGGGGCTGAGTCCTGCTGTCTGTGTCAATAGACGCAGCAGCGCTTGCACGGGGTACACCCATGGAAAGCGGCTCACCGTGGGGGCACCCGATGGAGGGGGAGGAGCCAGAAGCGCAGACGAGGCACCCCAGAAAAGGAGGATCCGGGCTGCTCTATGCAAAACCCTTGCACAGAGCAGGTAAGTATAACATGTTTGTTATTTTTATGGAAAAAAAAAACGAACCTTTACAACCCCTTTAAACAAGTCGCAGTAAAATCGGAGTTGAAAATTGCACTGATCTGCGGCCCTGAAGTAGTGCGATTTCAAAGCCTCACTGGTGTGAATCGGGGCTTAGCACCAAAACAGAGGAGAAGTAAGAGAAACCGTCCACCAGTGAGATGAGTGTACCCGGTCTTTTAACCACTTGCCGTCCGCGCTATAGCCCGAATGACGGCTACAGCACGGACTTAATTTGCCGGGAGGGCGTCCCTGGACGTCCTCCCATGCTTGAGCGGCCTGGCGCCCCCTGCAGGGAGCACACTCTGTGATCACCGAGTCTGTGAGATTCGCCTGATCACAGATCGGAGTAAGGGGGCGATCCCGACCCCTCACCACGTGATCAGCTGTCAGCCAATGACTGCTGATCATGTGACCTAAACAGAGCCTAATAATCGAGTATTCGGAGTAATCGGCTATTTTTTCTTCTCACGCTGATAGCGCAAGGAGAGAAAAAAGAAGCCGATCGCCGGTGGCTACGAGAGGGACATCGGTCCTGATCGTGGAGAGGCTTCTGTGCCCACTAGCCTCACCTACCAGTGCCCACCAGCGCCACCTACCAGTGCCCACCAGCGCCACCCGTCAGTGCCCACAGTGTGTCATCACCAGTGCTGCCTATCAATATCACCTACCAGTGCCCATCAGTGCCACCTACAAGTGCCCACCAGCGTCACCCATCAGTGCCCACAGTGTGTCATTACTAGTGCTGCCTATCAATATCACCTCCCAGTGCCCACCAGCGCCACCTACCAGTGCCCACCAGCGCCACCCATCAGTGCCCACTGTGTGTCATTACCAGTGCTGCCTATCAATATCACCTACCAGTGCCCATCAGTGCCACCTACAAGTGCCCATCAGTGACATTTATCAGTGCCACTCATCAGTGTCACCCACCAGTACCACCCACCAGTGTCACTCAGTGCCTTCTTATCAGTGCCTATCAGTGTCATCTTATCTGTGCCCATCAGCGCAGCCCATCAGTGCCCATCAGTGAAGCCTCATCAGCGAATATCAATGAAGGAGAAAAATTACCAGTTTGCAAAATGTTATAACAAACTCTTATGCCCCATACAGACGGTCGGACGATCCGACCACAAAATCCGTCGGACGCATTTTGGCCGATACTTGACTTGCATGCACACGGTCGCACAAAGTTGTCGGAAAATCTGATCGTTCGGAAACGAGGCGACGTACAAAACATCCGATGCGACTACGAAGAGGCCAGCAGCCAATTAGCTTTTGTCCCCAAATGTATTCTGAGCATGTGTGGCATTTTGCGCGTTGGGAATTCTCTACGCGCGATCGGAAAAAGTCCGATCAAATTTTGTTGTCGGAAAATTTTGGGTCCAGCTCTCAAACTTTTTCCGTCAGAAATTCAGACGGAAAAAGTCCGCCAGAGCCCACACACGATCGGATTTTCCGACAACATGATCCGATCGGACTTTTTCCGTCTGAATTTCCGACCGTGTGTACGGGGCATTAACCATGTTTTTTTTTGTCTTTTTTTGTTTGTTTAGCAAAAAATAAAACCCCCCAGCTGTGATTAAATACCACCAAAAGAAAGCTCTATTTGTGGGAAAAAAATGCTAAAAATTGGGTACAGTGTAGTATGACGGCGCAATTGTCATTCAAAGTGCGACGGCGCTGAAAGCTGAAAATTGGTCTGGGCAGGAGGGGGGTTTAAGTGCCCAGTAAGCAAGTGGTTAAAGCCGTATTAAACCCAAAAGCATTTATTAAATTGCAGTTTCTTAGCTGTGGCAGCTGCATTCATTTTCTTTTTAGGCTTTCTTTCTGCTATTTTCATCTGGTGATCCGGACAGCAAGTCTGTTTTTTTTTTTTTTTCAAAAGCACAAGCTATCCAGCAGAATGTATCAGTTTATATGAATGAGACAAACCATTTACCACTGACAGGGGTGCTTAAAATGATCAGCTTTATTTATTTTTTATTATTTTTTTATTATTAATTAATTTATTAATTTTTTATTAACTTTATTTATTCATGTAAAACCTTTATCCCCCCCCCCCCCCCCCCCCAAAAAAAAAACTGTGTTGCTGTAACAGATTATAAAGCATGAGATGGAGTTTGGCTTCAATTTTTGTTAGTGTATCTAAATCTGCTAGTCCATCTAACACTCCCCTCCTCCTCTCAGACTGACAATTGCTGCTGTCCGGAGGTGCCTCCTGTGCTCCTTCTTCCAGAGTGTGTGGGGGGTGGGGGGGCACTCTAATATAGGAGGTGTGTTACTGGGCAGATCACCAGGTGAAAACAGAGGAGGGGGGGTGAACAAATAGCCTAAACAAAAAAAGAAAACGAATGCAGCCGCCACAACTAACGATCGGTAAGCTGCAATTTATTACGTTTTTGGTTTTGGGTTTAATAACGCTCAAAGGGCAAACTTCACTTTTTCATTTAGGGGAATTCCCCCCCCCCTTTATTACATTCAGAGGCGGCTCTCTAATTAGGCAAATTAGGCGGTCGCCTAAGGCCTCGCACTCCTAGGGGCCTCGCGGCCGCCTAATTCGCCTGATGTGTGTGTGTTACAGTTGAAGGGAATATCATGCAATTTTTTACAGTTAATTTCTATTGCTTTAATTATTTTTCCCATTTTGGGCATGAGTGGGGCCTCAAGTCTAAGATTTGCCTAAGGCCTCACAAAGCCTAGAGCCGCCTCTGATTACATTATGCAAGAAAATCCCTGATTTTTTATAAAAGGTCAGTGAAACATAAAGGGGAGTTTGTTCTGTGCAACAGCAGAAAAATCGAATGTTACTAGGCTTACGTCTCTCCGGGTCGGATGTTCTTCTTTTGTAACAATAGTTTATATTAGGAGAATACTGCATTATGGCCAGCAGATGGAGCCGACTATCACAGTGAGTAAATATTTCCTACAATCATCAGCTCCATCTAGTGGCCATAATGCAGTATTCTCCAAATGTAAACTGTTGTATAAGGCAAAGGGTCTCCAAACTATCTTAGCAAGGGGTTACTCTCTTGTCTTTCAGACTTTGGGGGGGGGGGGGGCGAACTGTGACCATTGGAAGTAGAAATTGCCCTGGCACCAGGAAGAGCAAACAATGCATCATTGGTGTCAGTGGGAGGAATAGTGTCCCATCATTGGTGTCAGTGGGAGGAATAGTGCCCCATCATTGGTGTCAGTGGGGGGAAATAGTGTCCCATCATTGGTGTCAGTGGGAGGAATAGTGTCCCATCATTGGTGTCAGTGGGAGGAATAGTGTCCCATCATTGGTGTCAGTGGGAGGAATAGTGCCCCATCATTGGTGTCAGTGGGGGAATAGTGTCCCATCATTGGTGTCAGTGGGAGGAATAGTGTCCCATCATTGGTGTCAGTGGGAGGAATAGTGTCCCATCATTGGTGTCAGTGGGAGGAATAGTGCCCCATCATTGGTGTCAGTGGGGGGAATAGTGTCCCATCATTGGTGTCAGTGGGAGGAATAGTGTCCCATCATTGGTGTCAGTGGGAGGAATAGTGCCCCATCATTGGTGTCAGTGGGGGGAATAGTGTCCCATCATTAGTGTCAGTGGGAGGAATAGTGCCCCATCATTGGTGTCAGTGGGGGGAATAGTGTCCCATCATTGGTGTCAGTGGGAGGAATAGTGCCCCATCATTGGTGTCAGTGGGGGGAATAGTGTCCCATCATTGGTGTCAGTGGGAGGAATAGTGCCCCATCATTGGTGTCAGTGGGGGGAATAGTGTCCCATCATTGGTGTCAGTGGGAGAAATAGTGCCCCATCATTGGTGTCAGTGGGAGGAATAGTGCCCCATCATTGGTGTCAGTGGGAGGAATAGTGCCCCATCATTGGTGTCAGTGGGAGGAATAGTGCCCCATCATTGGTATCAGTGGGAGGAATAGTGTCCCATCATTGGTGTCAGTGGGAGAAATAGTGCCCCATCATTGGTGTCAGTGGGAGGAATAGTGCCCCATCATTGGTATCAGTGGGAGGAATAGTGTCCCGTCATTGGTATCAGTGGGAGGAATAGTGCCCCATCATTGGTATCAGTGGGATGAATAGTGCCCCATCATTGGTGTCAGTGGGAGGAATAGTGTCCCATCATTGGTGTCAGTGGGAAGAATAGTGCCCCATCATTGGTGTCAGTGGGAGGAATAGTGTCCCATCATTGGTGTCAGTGGGATGAATAGTGCCCCATCATTGTAAATTAAAATACAATAGAAAAGTATAGAATAGAATAGGAAAAAAAGAATGGAAAAGTATAGACTAGAATAAATTAGAATAAAATAGAAAGAATATAACAAATTCGAAATTTCGAATAGAATAAATTAAAATTGAATAGAATAGAAAAGAATAGAGGAGAAAATAAAAGAATAGAATAGAAAAAAAACATTTGAATAGAATGTAATAGAAAGAATATAACCATGTTCTGAAATTCAAATTTTAAATAGAATAGATTAAAGTACAACAGGAAAGAATATAATAGAAAAGAATAGTATAGAAAAAAAGAATAGAATAGAATGAAATAGAAAGAATATAACCTTCTTCCAAAATTTGAATTTCGAATAGAATAAATTAAAGTACAACAGGAAAGAATATAATAGAAAAGAATAGCATAGGAAAAAAAGAATAGAATAGAATGGAATAGAAAGAATATAACCATGTTCTGAAATTCGAATTTCAAATAGAAGAAATTCAAAATAAAACACAATAGAAAATAATAGAATTGCATAGAAAAAAAGAATAGAAAAGAATAGACTAGAATAAAATAGAATAAAATAGGAACCATATAACCTTCCAAAATTCGAATTTCAAATAGAATAAATTGAAATTTGAATAGAATAGAAAATAATAGAGCAGAAAGAATAGAATATAATAGAAAAAAATGTGTGAATAGAATGGAATAGGAAAAATACAGTCATGTTCTGAAATTCAAATTTCAAATAGAATAATCTAAAATTAAAATACAATAGAAAAGAATAGGAAAGAAAGAATAGAAAAGTATAGACTAGAATAAATTAGAATAAAATAGAAAGAATATAACCTTCCAAAATTCGAATTTCAAATAGAATAAATTCAAATTTGAATAGAATAGAGGAGAAAATAAAAGAATAGAAAAAAAACATTTGAATAGAATGTAATAGAAAGAATATAACCATGTTCTGAAATTCAAATTTTAAATAGAATAAATGAAAGTACAACAGGAAAGAATATAATAGAAAAGAATAGCATAGGAAAAAAAGAATAGAATAGAAGGAAATAGAAAGAATATAACCTTCTTCCAAAATTTGAATTACGAATAGAATAAATTGAAATTTGAATAGAATAGAAAACAATAGAGCAGAAAATAAAAGAATAGAATATAATAGAAAAAAATGTGAATACAATGGAATAGAAAGAATATAACCATGTTCTGAAATTCGAATTTCAAATAGAAGAAATTCAAATTAAAACACAATAGAAAATAATAGAATAGCATAGAAAAAAGAATAGAAAAGAATACATAGAATAAAATGAAATTTGAATAGAATAGAAAATAATAGAGCAGAAAGAATAGAATATAATAGAAAAAAAATGTGTGAATAGAATGGAATAGGAAGAATACAGCCATGTTCTGAAATTCAAATTTCAAATAGAATAATCTAAAATTAAAATACAATAGAAAAGAATAGGAAAGAAAGAATAGAAAAGTATAGACTTGAATAAATTAGAATAAAATAGAAAGAATATAACCTTCCAAAATTCGAATTTCGAATAGAATAAATTAAAATTTGAATAGAATAGAGGAGAAAATAAAAGAATTAGATAGAAAAAAAAATTGAATAGAATGGAATGGATAGAATATAGCCATCTTCAAAAATTCGAATAGAATAAATTTGATTTAGAATGGAATCCGATTTCAATGCAACTCGATTCGAACTTTTCAAATTCGGATGCATTGAATTCGGAAAATTTTAATCGATTCAAATTTGAATAAACAAAGCGAATTCCGAATTAAATAAGTTAAACAAATTTAACGAAATGTATTTAAATAACGAGTCGAAACAAAATTAAAATTTTTCTTGGTTCTGCAGACAGCTCATCAGGCACACTCTGATGTCTCCATTAAGAGTACCTGTTACCTGCTCAATGCTATCACATTGGGGGGCTTGTTCACCCCTTTGTGATATCAATAAAGTTTAATGAAAATAAAAAAATATAATAAATAAAAAAAAAAATAATAATAAAATTGCCCAGGGCAGCAAATGGTTAATTATTATTAATTTCAGCAGAAATTCGATTGAAGAGTTTTTTTATTAGGATTACCGGCAATAAATAAACGAATCAATGTGCGTCTCGTATTTTATAGGACGATGACACGAGGCATTGAAAGCGCGGTGGACATAAAGCAGAGCGCAATCCATCAAGCGGTAATCAATAGGAGGATATGACGGGCGCTAAGCGGCCGTTTCCGCGCTCTAACCTGCGCGCACAACAAAGACGTTAATCATCAGAGTGTTGGATAAACCTCCATCTGGGAGCGCTCAGGAAAACTCCTCACAGCCCACAACACAGATGGAGCCGACGGTAGATATCAGCGCCGACGCCAAACCGCTCGGCGAGAGATTCCAACCCTCGTTATACCAGCCGAGTGTTACACAGGAGCTAACATGATAACAGAGCTACACGTAAATCACTCCAACACACCATATACAGTGGTGTGAAAAAGTGTTTGCCCCTTCCTCATTTCCTGTTCCTTTGCATGTTTGTCACACTTAAGTGTTTTCGGAACATCAAACCAATTTAAACAATAGTCAAGGACAACACAAGTAAATACAAAATGCAATTTGTAAATGAAGGTGTTTATTATTAAAGGTGAAAAAAAAATCCAAACCATCATGGCCCTGTGTGAAAAAGTGATTGCCCCCTAAACCTAATAACTGGTTGGGCCACCCTTAGCAGCAACAACTGCAACCAAGCGTTTGCGATAACGTGCAATGAGGCTTTTACAGCGTCCTGGAGGAATTTTGGCCCACTCATCTTTGCAGAATTGTCCTAATTCAGTTACATTAGAGGGTTTTCGAGCATGAACGGCCTTTTTAAAGGTCATACCACAACATCTCAATAGGATTCAGGTCAGGACTTTGGCTAGGCCACTCCAAAGTCTTCATTTTGTTTTTCTTCAGCCATTCGGTGGTGGACTTGCTGGTGTGTTTAGGATCATTGTCCTGCTGCAGAACCCAAGTTCGTTTCAGCTTGAGTACACGAACAGATGGTCGGACATTCTCCTTCAGGATCTCTTGGTAGACAGAAGAATTCATAGTTCCTTTTATCACGGCAAGTCTTCCAGGTCCTGAAGCAGCAAAACAGCCCCAGACCATCACACTACCACCACCATATTTTACTGTTGGTATAATGTTCTTTTTCTGAAATGCAGTGTTCCTTCTACGCCAGATATACTTGGACACACACCTTCCAAAGAGTTCCACTTTTGTCTCATCGGTCCACAGAATGTTGTCCCAAAAGTCTTGGGGATCATCAAGATGTGTTGTGGAGAAATTGAGACGAGCTTTGATGTTCTTTTTTGCTCAGCAGTGGTTTTCTCCTTGGAACTCTGCCATGCAGGCCATTTTTGCCCAGTCTTTTCCTGATGGTGGAGGCATGAACGCTGACCTTAACTGAGGCAAGTGAGGCCTGCAGTTCCTTGGACGTTGTTGTGGGGTCTTTTGTGACCTCTTGGATGAGTCGTCGCTGCGCTCTTGGGGTAATTTTGGGCGGCCGGCCACTCCTGGGAAGGTTCACCACTGTTCCATGTCTTCGCCATTTGTGGATAATGGCTCTCACTGTGGTTCGCTGGATTCCCAAAGCTTTGGAAATGGCTTTATAACCCTTTCCAGACTGATAGATCTCAATTACTTTCTTTCTCAATTGTTCCTGAATTTCTTTGGGTCTCGGCATGATGTGTAGCTTTTAAGGATCTTCTGGTGGACCTTACTGTGTCAAGCAGCTCCTATTTAAGTGATGCCTTGATTGTGAACAGTGTGGCAATAATCAGGCCTGGGTGTGGCTAGAGAAATTGAACTCAGGTGTGGACAACCACAGTTATAGTATGTTTTTTTTTTGTTTAATAAATGTTTATTGAGGAAAAACAAGATATACAGATAATATAAACCTTCAAAACAGACCATGCAACTTTGCGTTTAGATCGTGAGTAATTTCAGACAGTGTTCACAGCTTATAACGGCCACTACTAGCTCTACTGTAAACTGTTGGGGAGAATTTATCTCCATGTACTTCTAGTCCAACAAGCAAATATTCAAACACTTGGACTTTACAACCGTAGTGGTGGTCAATAAACAAGCAAGGCGAAATAAAGAAGAAAAAATAAAAAATAAAAAGTGCATAGGCTATGCATATGTATTCCAGTGTTTAGAAAGAACAGGGGGGGGGGGGGGGGGGGGGGGGGGTAAAGTAGTGAGGGTAGGAAGTGAAAGAAGAAGAAGGGGGGAGGAGAGGGGGGGGGGGGTGGCCGGCATGCATGCATGTTACCTTCATACAAGAAGTTTTAAAGTGTGCAATCTCAAGAAAAAGGGGTATGCGAACATT
Organism: Lithobates sylvaticus; assembly: GCA_028564925.1. NCBI lineage: Eukaryota > Metazoa > Chordata > Amphibia > Anura > Ranidae > Lithobates > Lithobates sylvaticus. Next base: position 9,158,800 of record CM053028.1, on the reverse strand, counting down.
TAAGCAGTGGTCTCAAAAGGCCGCTTAAGGTAAAGGAGGCCCGGCCCCTTGTATGAATTCGGACCCATCGCTCATTGGACAACTATTTCCTTATAGGCAGTGGTGTTTTTAAAGTCCGTCCATTGGGACCAAGTCAGGGTGTGGCGCTCCGAGGTGTTCCTGTCGTGGTGTGTGATGTCTTCCATAAGTGCAACTTCGGATATTTTTTGAAACCACTTTTTCATTGTTGGAGTCTCAGGCTGGCCCCATAGTGCAGGTATTAATGCCTTGGCTGTGTTGAGTAGGTGAGGAACTATAGAACGTTTGTATTTTCCAATTGGTTCCTTGGTTGCGTGAAAGAGGATGATCCATGGTTCGGAAGGGAGATTGACATTGGAAATCTGGTGTATACTTTGGATGACCTTGGCCCAGAAGGGGCGAATAAGTGGGCACGACCACCATATGTGCGCGTGGGTTGCTTTGCTCCCACAATTCCTCCAACACAGCGGGGAATTGGCGGGGAACATCTGATGGAGCTTTGATGGGGTATAGTGCCATCTAGTTAGCAATTTGTAATTTACCTCGGTCATTTTTGACGCTATTGAGGAGGTGTGTGCCAACATCAGGACTTTGTCCTTTTGGTTGTCTGGGAGGCAGGAGTCCAGATCTGCCTCCCACTTAGCAAGATAGGAGGGGTATTTATCATCCTGTAGCTTGATGATCGCTTTATAAAAGAGTGAAATACAGTGTTCAGGTGGGTCTGCTGGATATAGTATTTCCTCAATGCCGTTCAAGTCTTGTAACCCCCTCAGTGGCTGCTGAAGAGAACCTAGGAAATGTCGTAGTTGGTTGAACCTCCATTTGTCAAGGAGCGCTAGTGGTTTGGGGCCAAGAATCTCCCTTAAGGGTTTGAGAGTGTTGGCTTGAAGGACATGATGGAGTAGGAGAGGTCTATTTGGGGACCAAGTCTTGAAGCCGGGATCTAGTTGCCCGGGGGGGAAGTAGGCATTGCCTAGGAGCGGCAGCAAGGGTGATGTATATGACCATGAGAACTTCCTATGCAGAGAGTCCCAGATGTCCAAGGTGGAAGTGGTTAATGAAGAGGTAGTTGTAGCGAGGTGCCTATAGGGGCGTGGGAGCCATGGAGTGACCGCAAGGTCTGCGTTACTTAGGGCATTTTCTAGACTTACCCATAATTTAGAATTGGCGGCATATCTCCACTCTGAGATCCTAGACAGGACCACAGCGATATAGTACGCCTTGAAGTTTGGGAGGGCCAGTCCCCCAGAGCCCTTGGAACGAAAAAGTACATCCCTGGATACTCTAGGGTGGCTATTCCTCCAGATAAAGCGGGAGACCATGGTCTGCAGTAAAGTGAAGAACCCTATGGGCACACCCATTGGGAGCATTTGGAAGTAGAATAGCACTCTAGGCAAGATGTTCATCTTTACTATGTTCACTCTACCCAGCCATGTATGTGCAAGCGTTTTCCATTTTGTGAGGTCTTTTCTGATGTTATTCAGTAGAGGGACATAATTATGTTTAAAGAGGGAATGAATATTAGGCGTGAGAAATACTCCCAGATACTTCATGCTACGGTTCACCCATCTAAAGGGGAAGAGGGGTTTTATTCGTTCTACCTCCCTGCTAGGTAGGTTAATATTTAAAATCTCGGACTTTGATAAGTTTATTTTAAAGTTAGATATTGTCTGAAAGGTAGAGAAGGCCTTCATTAAGTTGGGGAGTGAGATATGGGGTTGTTGTGTGAAAAATAAAATATCGTCGGCGTAGGCCGCGTATTTGTGAGTTTTATTGCCTACCCGAATCCCGTGAATGTTTACATCCCGTCTCACGGTTGCTAGGAAAGGTTCTAGGGTAAGGGCGAATAGGAGGGGTGAAAGGGGGCAACCCTGTCTAGTCCCATTAAACAGTTGGAATGAGTCACTAAGTGTACCATTTATTCGAATTTGGGCTGTGGGACAGGAGTATAGGGAGGTAATGCAATGGAACATTTTGGGCCCCAGCCCAAAATGGCGTAGGGTCATCTTCAGGTAGTCCCAGTCCACCCTGTCGAATGCTTTTTCAGCGTCAGTGGATATGAGTAGGGTGGACTGGGCCGACCTTTGTGCATATTGTATTAGCGATATTGCACGGAGGGAATTATCTTTGGCTTCTCTATGCGGCATGAAGCCCGTCTGGTCTGTGGAGACCCAGCTGGGAATAAGGGGGAGTAGTCTATTGGCCATTACTTTAGAGTATAATTTGATGTCGACATTTAACAGGGAGATCGGCCTGTAGCTGCTGCATTGGGTAGGGTCCTTTCCCGGTTTGGGGATGACCGTGATGTGAGCTGTAAGGGATTCTGGGCGGAGTCCCGAGGACTGCGAGATAGAGTTGGCGTAGGCCGCAAGGTGGGGTAAAAGAACATCGCTAAATTTTTTGTAATAGAGGATAGTGTATCCGTCCGGACCTGGGGCTTTACCTGTCGGGGATGATTTTAAGGCCGCCTGAAATTCCTCAACCGAGAAATCAGACTCCAGTTCCTTGAGGGCCCGGGGAGACAGTTTTGGCAAATTAGCTCCTTTTAGATATGAGAGCATGCGCCGCCGCCTTTCTTTTATAGTCAGGGACGGTGAGTCGCATTGAACATTGTATAGTTCCGCATAGTATTCCCTGAAGGCCTTCGCTATATGTGGAGTCGCGTGCACTAAATTCCCGTTAGGTAGTTTTATTTTTGGTATGAATGACCTAGACTGTTTTTCTTTAAGTGATCTCGCTAGCTGTCTACCCGGTTTGTTCCCCCACTCGTATAGTTTTTGCGAATATTGTTGAAATTTTCTAGCGGTGTCTGCATTCAGGAGATTTTTCAGTTCTTCCCGTTTCAGCGTAAGAGCTTCTAGGTGTGCTGTGTGCAAGGAGAGTTTGTGTTGTTTGTCAAGGTCTGTTATTTCCTGCAGAACCCGTTTGAGATGTTGACCATGCTCTCTCTTTTTCCTCGCCCCTAGTTCAATAAGTCGACCTCTCATAGTAGCCTTGTGGGCTTCCCACACTATAGCTGGTGAGGTCTCCGAGGGCTTATTTTCATTGAAATATTGCGATATCTGTGTAGATATCATTGCTACTTCAGCTTCATTGGATAGAAGGGAATCATTAAGTTTCCAGTTATAGGAGCGGCGAGCCAGAGAGGGCATGCTCAAAGTAATCGAGACAGGTGCGTGGTCTGATAACGTCGCGGTGCCTATATTCGCGGTTTGTAGTTGTGGGAGATGGTAATGGTCTATAAAAATATTATCAATGCGGGAATAAGACTGGTGCGTTTTTGAGAAATAAGAGAAATCTTTGTCCTTGGGGTGAAGTAAACGCCAAGCGTCTACTAATTGTCGCTCTGTGAGCCTTTTTTTAACATAGGCCAGACGTTTAAAGGGTATGTAGGAGCGTCCCTAGTTATAGTATGTTTTAACAAGGGGGGCAATCACTTTTTCACACAGGGCCATGATGGTTTGGATTTTTTTTCACCTTTAATAATAAACACCTTCATTTACAAATTGCATTTTGTGTTTACTTGTGTTGTCCTTGACTATTGTTTAAATTGGTTTGATGTTCCGAAACACTTAAGTGTGACAAACATGCAAAGGAACAGGAAATGAGGAAGGGGCAAACACTTTTTCACACCACTGTAGGCAGGGAGACTCACACAAAGCAACCTAAAGCCGGTGTGCAGGAGGAATGTTGGGGTGCTCAGCATGTGCAGGAGGAATGTCGGGGTGCTCAGCATGTGCAGGAGGAATGTCGGGGTGCTCAGCATGTGCAGGAGGAATGTCTGGGTGCTCAGCATGTGCAGGAGGAATGTCGGGGTGCTCAGCATGTGCAGGAGGAATGTCGGGGTGCTCAGCATGTGCAGGAGGAATGTTGGAGTGCTCAGCATGTGCAGGAGGAATGTCGGGGTGCTCAGCATGTGCAGGAGGAATGTCGGGGTGCTCAGCATGTGCAGGAGGGATGTCGGGGTGCTCAGCGTGTGCAGGAGGAATGTCGGGGTGCTCAGTGTGTGCAGGAGGAATGTCGGGGTGCTCAGCATGTGCAGGAGGAATGTCAGGGTGCTCAGCATGTGCAGGAGGAATGTCGGGGTGCTCAGCATGCGCAGGAGGAATGTCGGGGTGCTCAGCATGTGCAGGAGGAATGTCTGGGTGCTCAGCATGTGCAGGAGGAATGTTGGGGTGCTCAGCATGTGCAGGAGGAATGTCGGGGTGCTCAGCATGTGCAGGAGGAATGTCTGGGTGCTCAGCATGTGCAGAAGGAATGTCGGGGTGCTCAGCATGTGCAGGAAGAATGTCGGGGTGCTCAGTGTGTGCAGGAGGAATGTCCGGGTGCTCAGCATGTGCAGGAGGAATGTCGGGGTGCTCAGCATGTGCAGGAAGAATGTCGGGGTGCTCAGTGTGTGCAGGAGGAATGTCGGGGTGCTCAGCATGTGCAGGAGGAATGTCGGGTGCTCAGCATGTGCAGGAGGGATGTCGGGGTGCTCAGCGTGTGCAGGAGGAATGTCTGGGTGCTCAGCGTGTGCAGGAGGAATGTCGGGGTGCTCAGCATGTGCAGGAGGAATGTCGGGGTGCTCAGCATGTGCAGAAGGAATGTCGGGGTGCTCAGCATGCGCAGGAGGAATGTCGGGGTGCTCAGCATGTGCAGGAGAAATGTCGGGGTGCTCAGCATGTGCAGGAGAAATGTCGGGGTGCTCAGCATGTGCAGGAGGAATGTCGGGGTGCTCAGCATGTGCAGGAGAAATGTCGGGGTGCTTAGCATGTGCAGGAGGAATGTCGGGGTGCTCAGCATGTGCAGGAGGAATGTCGGGGTGCTCAGCATGCGCAGGAGGAATGTCGGGGTGCTCAGCATGTGCAGGAGGAATGTCTGGGTGCTCAGCATGTGCAGGAGGAATGTTGGGGTGCTCAGCATGTGCAGGAGGAATGTCGGGGTGCTCAGCATGTGCAGGAGGAATGTCGGGGTGCTCAGCATGTGCAGGAGGAATGTCGGGTGCTCAGCATGTGCAGGAGGAATGTCGGGGTGCTCAGCATGTGCAGGAGGGATGTCGGGGTGCTCAGCATGTGCAGGAGGAATTTCGGGGTGCTCAGCATGTGCAGGAGGAATTTCAGGGTGCTCAGCATGTGCAGGAGGAATCTCAGGGTGCTCAGCATGTGCAGGAGGAATGTCGGGGTGCTCAGCATGTGCAGGAGGACTGTCGGGGTGCTCAGCGTGTGCAGAAGGAATGTCGGGGTGCTCAGCATGCGCAGGAGGAATGTCGGGGTGCTCAGCATGTGCAGGAGAAATGTCGGGGTGCTCAGCGTGTGAAGGAGGAATGTCGGGGTGCTCAGCATGTGCAGGAGGAATGTCGGGGTGCTCAGCGTGTGAAGGAGGAATGTCGGGGTGCTCAGAATGTGCAGGAGGAATACTGAAAAAAAAACATCAATTGCAGCCTTACTGTGCCCATCAAATGCAGCCACTGTGACCCCCACCTGCCGTTCGCTGTCTGACCAGCACTTACCCCATTTTGGTGGCGGGTCAGGCAGCGGGTGACGGCGGCGAGCTGTGGGCTGTGTGTCCTCCATGCATCTCTTCTTTCTTCCTGCTAGGAGTGTCCAATAGGAGCGCCTGTTCTTTCAGCCAATCAGGTGACGGGTATCAGACCCACGCAGCCAGATTGGCGCAGAGGCAGGTCAGTGTTAGAAAAGCAAATGAATATTCGCTTTTCTAACACACCTGGGGGGGGGGCTCTGGACGCAATGCTCGGCGCAACAAATCCATCCTATTTTGAAGCCTCTTAGAGCCTCTGGCTCTAACCAGGTGCTTTAAACCCCAACCCCCCCCCCCCCTGGGTAATTCAGGCACCCTAAAAGGGGCCAGACACATGAATAGGGGGTGGCCGCGGCGGCCGTGGATAGATTCATGCTATGCTCAAATCTATCAATGATACATATAGGGGGGGGGGGTGGTGGTGTGATAGAGGGGGCGGCGCCCTGCACCCTTAATGGACGGGCCGCCACTGGATCAGAACATCCGAAACAACAGAAATCCAGTATGTAATGTACACTCTTCTAGTACAGAGATGGCTGCACAGGGGAATCTTGGTCCAGTGACAGGGTCCCTTTAACACACAAATATTACACCCCCAACAACACGACTACGAGCCATGAAATGCCCCACCACCAAAACAACTCAATAATGGCCTCTGATTTGTGGGCGAGCGAATAAAAACTGAATTCAATGATTTTCAAAACTCATAAACCAGAATTGTATTTACAACAGAAAACTGAAAACATATCAAATAATTTTTTTTCAACTGAGAAAATGTATCATTTTAAGAAAAAAAAAATCAGTTCATTTTGAAATGGATGGGCAGCAACAGGTCTCAAAAAAGTTGGAACGCGGCAACAAAAATCTGGCAAAGGTAAGGCTCACACCTAAAGGTTTTGCATTTTTCAGCACTGGAGTCCATTAAGGCCACTTTCACACCTATGCAGGTTGCAGTTTGCAGATTCCGGGTGCGTTTATTTAACCACTTTCAGCCCCGGACCAATTGGCAGCCAAAGGACCAGGCCCCTTTTTTGCGATTCGGCACTGCGCCCGCTTTAACTGACAATTGCGCGGTCGTGCGACGTGGCTCCCAAACTAAATTGACGTCCTTTTTTTCCCACAAAGAGAGCTTTCTTTTGGTGGTATTTGATCGCCCCTGCGGTTTTTATTTTTTTGCGCTATAAACCAAAAAGAGCGACAATTTTGAAAAAAAAAATGCATTCTTTTTTATTTTTTGCTATAATAAATATCCCCAAAAATATAAAAAAAAAAAAACATTTTTTTTCCTCAGTTTAGGCCAATACGTATTCTTCTACACATTTTTGGTTAAAAAAATCGCAATAAGCTATTATTGATTGGTTTGCGCAGAAGTTATAGCGTTTACAAGATAGGGGATAGTTTTATAGCATTTTTATTAATATTTTTTTTTATTAGTAATGGCGGCGATCAGCGATTTTTATTGTGACTGCGACATTATGGCGGACACATCGGACATTTTTGACACATTTTTTGGGACCATTGTCATTTATACAGCAATTAGTGCTATTTAAAGAGGAAGTAAAGCCTATTTAAAAAAAAAGAAAACGGAACCTGCAAGGCAAAGGCATAATGAGCTAGTATGCATAGCATACTAGCTCATTATGAATGACTTACCTGAGAACGAAGCCCCCGAAGCGACCCTCATCCACAATCTTCTGCGCCGCCATCAATCCCGGAGTGACTTCCGGGTCTCGCCGCTCCAGCGCTGTCATTCGCTGGAGCGGGGATGACGTCACTCCCGCGCTTGCGCACGAGAGCGGCATATCGCCGTGATCTCCGGCATGCTCAGTGCACCTGCGCGCCGCTGTCTACGGTGCATGCACCGTAGATAGCGGTGCCTTTTCTTTTCTAAATATCTCCTAAACCATGTAGATTTAGGAGATATTTATTGGACCTACAGGTAAGCCTTAATCTAGGCTTAGCCCCCCCCCCCCCCCCCAAGCCTAAGTGGTACTAACAACACACCTCTCAAATTTTTGAGTTTTTGAGGAACAAGGGACACATGTTAGCAAAAGTAGGCAGGCACAGGACACACCCCCTACCACGCCCCCCTTAAAGGGTTTACAACCACTTTAAAATGCATTGATTCCTGAGTAAATGACACTGGCAGTGAAGGGGTTAATTAACAGGTCAGTAACATGATTGGGTGGCAGTGTAGGGGTTAAGTGTGCCTAGGGGTGTGTTTCTCTTACTGTGGGGGGGGGGGGGGGGTCGTTGTTGGGGGGGCGTGGCTGTCAGCTAGTGAATGCTGATCTCTGCTCCAATCACAGTGTAAACAGGAAGAGCCGCTGATCGGCTTTTCCTCACTCACGTCTGTCGCGAGTAGAGGAGAGCCGATCGGCTGCTCTTCTGACAGGGGGCGGTCTGTGCTGATCGATTATCAGCGCAGCCCCCCAAAGGATGCCCGCCCAGGACCACCAGGGACACCACTAGGACCACCAGGGATTTCACCACCAGGTATGCCACCCTAGACCACCAGGGATGCCAATCAGTGCCCACAATGGATGCCAATCAGTGCCCACAATGGATGCCAATCAATGCCCACAATGGACATCACTGATTGGTAGGCATTATTGCTTGGCACTGGTTGGCATCCATCCATACCATCAATTAGTGTACATCAGTGCCACCTATCAGTGCCCATCCATGCCCATCCGTGCCACCTATCAGTGCCTATTCATGCCGCCTATCAGTGCCCATCTGTGCTGCCTATCAGTGCCCATTTGTGCCACCTATCACTGCCCATCAGTGCCACCTATGTGTACCCATCAGTGCTTCATATCAGTGCCACCTATCAGTGCCCATCAGTGCCGACTATCAGTGCCCCATCAGTGCCGCATATTAGTGCCCATCATCAGTGCCCCCTTATTGGTGCCACCTCATCTGTGCCTATCAGTGCCACCTATGTGTACCCATCAGTGCTGCCTATCAGTGCCCATTTGTGCCACCTATCACTGCCCATCAGTGCCACCTATGTGTACCCATCAGTGCTGCATATCAGTGCCACCTATCAGTGCCCATCAGTGCCGCCTATCAGTGCCCCATCAGTGCCGCATATTAGTGCCCATCATCAGTGCCCCCTTATTGGTGCCACCTCATCTGTGCCATCAGTGCCACCTATGTGTACCCATCAGTGCTGCCTATCAGTGCCCATTTGTGCCACCTATCACTGCCCATCAGTGCCACCTATGTGTACCCATCAGTGCTGCATATCAGTGCCACCTATCAGTGCCCATCAGTGCCGCCTATCAGTGCCCCATCAGTGCCGCATATTAGTGCCCATCATCAGTGCCCCCTTATTGGTGCCACCTCATCTGTGCCTATCAGTGCCACCTATGTGTACTCATCAGTGCTGCATATCAGTGCCGCCTATCAGTGCTGCATATTAGTGCTTATCATCAGTGCCCCGTTATTGGTGCCACCTCATCTGTGCCTATCAGTGCCCATCAGTGAAGGAGGAAACTTACTTATTTAAAAAGTTTTGTAACAGAAACAAAAAAAACATTTTTTTTTTCAAACTTTTCGTTTTTTTTATTTTTTTATTTGTTTAGCAGAAAATAAAACTCCCAGAGGTGATCAAATACCACCAAAAGAAAACTCTATTTGTGGGAACAAAATGATAAAAATTGGGTACAGTGTTGTATGACCGCGCAATTGTCATTCAAAGTGCGACAGCGCCGAAAGCTGAAAATTGGTCTGGGCAGGATGGTGTATAAGTGCCCCCCCCCCCCCCCCCCGGTATTGAAGTGGTTAAAATACAATTTTTTTTATTTAAAAGAGAAAAAAAATATACAAATCGCTCGCGGAATTCAGAAAGTGTGATTTTTCTCCAGCGTGAAGACAGCGTATCGTAACATCACCGTGGAGACCGTCAGAGCTGACCAATCCCAGCCGTGTGAGATGAGATACTTTATGAATGAAGGGATTTCTGTATCCAGAGAGAACTGAGTGTGCGAGCGAGGCGAGCGCCGATCCTCATTCCTACGACTCTCTATGGGAACCTTAGGGGGGGGGGGCTTATTGGGTAATCTGGAGTTTTAGTTGTTTTGTATTCTATTTCCTGCAGGCAGTATATTGGTTACATTGTATGTAAATGAAATTCTATGAGTTCATTCCTCCCTCCCTACAAATTGTTACAAATTTCTTCTTTTATTCATTGAACTGCACAAGTAGGAAATCCCCGGAGATCCTGCCGGTTCTCTTGTCTTCCTGTAGCAATCTGACCTCCCCGAACACAGAAACAAATCCACACTTGTGTCAGTCGGAGAAACAGGTCCACCCAAATCACTCTGGGTAGAGCAGGGAAGGGTTAAAACCCTTTTGGGGGAGATTTCCCTTCACTTCCTGTCTCGTAGACCCAACAGGAAGTGAGAGGGAATCCCTCCAAAGTGAAATGAAGTAAAGACAAGCGATCGGACACTCCGACAACAAAATCCATGGGATTTTTTTCCCGACGGATGTCGGCTTAAACTTGTCTTGCATTCACACCCGGTCACAAAATTCCGAACATCAAGAACGCGGTGACGTCCGACGAGCCGAGAAAATTGAAGTTCAATAGCCAGTGCGGCTCTTCTGCTTGATTCCGAGCATGCGTGGAACTTTGTGCGTCGGAATTGTCTACACACGATCGGAGTTTCCGACAACGGATTTTGTTGTCGGAAAATTCGAGATCCAGATCTCAAATATTGTGTGTCGGACATTCCGATGGAAAATGTCCGATGGAGCCTACCAGTGCCGGGACAAGGTCATCCAGAGCCAAGGGCGAACATGCCAAATTGCGCCCCAACCACCCCCCCCCCCCCCAAAGATGTATGTGTCAGCAACCCCCCCCCCAAAGATGTATGTGTCAGCAAACCCCCCCCCCCAAAGATGTATGTGTCATCAAACCCCCCCCCCCCCCCCAAAAAAGAAAATTCAAAATCGAGCACTAATTTGACATACTCCCCCAAAGTATATATCCCCCCCTTCCTCTCTCCCAGTCCAAATACACCCCCCTGCTGAAATCCCCCCCTCCTGGCACAAATCTTTGTCCCCCCCCATCCGTCCCCTAGCTCAAAACCTCTCTCTCCCCATATGTCCCCAGCACAAATCCCCCTCAAAAGAAAACTTCCCCCTCCTAGCACAAATCCTCCACCCCTCAAAGTTCCCCTCCAAAGCACAAAACCTCTCCCACCACTCCAAATCTCCCCCTCCTAGCACAAACCCCCCCCCCCCCCCAAAAAAAAAGATCTTAGCACAAATCCTGCCCCCCCCCTCCCCCCCCCCACTATATTACCTTTTCTAGCGCAAAACTCCCAAATCCTCCTAGCACAAGTCCTCTTCACCCATCCCCCCCCCTCCCAACACACACACCCCCCAAATCACCACTCCTAGCATATCTCCCTAAATTTCCCATCCTAGAACAATTCTTACCCCCCCCCATTTTCCCACTCCCAACACAAATTTCATCCCACCAATCTACTCGTGGTGCCCCCCACTCACATTATACCACAGTGCCCAGGGCAGCCGCCCCTCCTGCCCACCCCTTGTCCCGGCCCTGGAGCCTACACACGACAAAATGCTCCCTTCGAACATTTTCCGTCAGAAAATCCGACCGTGTGTACGCGGCATTAGACAGTCGTCAGCAGAACGAGTGTCCCCATTGGAAGATCTCCCCACTATTCCTGTTCTGGTGACAACTGTAACATTTTGGATTTCCTCTTATCTGTTCCGATCACAATGGTAGTTGGAATTGTAGGAGTTTAGGTTCAAATTGCAGGACCGGGGGGTTCCTCGGTTTGAATCCCAACCAGTTTACCACCTGCGAGGAGTTTGCATGATCTCTGGTTTCCTCAGGGCCGGGGTTCTGCCGAGAAAGTTCCCTCGGCGGATAAGGACCCCCCTGTACTGCGCAGGCGCAGCGCTCGCGCAGTACGAAGTACAACAAAGCCGCCGGAAATAGCCGAAGCAGAAGACAGTGAATCAGCTGTACACGGCGCCTGTAACAGGGCCGCTCGCTATGCTCGCCACGCTTCGGGGCACGGCCACGCTGCGCTCTGCATATGTCCACTTGGATGGTGGGGCTCGAACCTGGACATGGGTTAGAATGTAGTGCGCAGGCGCCGTGTACAGCTGCCTGACTGTGTTCAGCTTCGGCTATTTTCGGAAACTCCGTTGTGCTTCATTGTGCTTCGCACTGCGCAAGCGCAGCGCCTGCGCAGTACAGGGGGGTCCTTATCCGCCGAGGGGAACTTTCTCGGCAGAACAACGGCCCTGAGGAAACCAGAGATCATGCAAACTCCTCGCAGGTGGTATACTGGTTGGGATTCAAACCAAGGAAGCCGGGGGAACTTTCTCGGCAAGACACCGGGACAAAGGGTGGGCAGGAGGGGCAGCTGCCGCCCTGGGCACTGTGGTTTCATGTGAGGTGGGGGCCGCTGCAAGGAGATTGAGGGGGAGGAGTTTTGTGTTAGGAGGGGCAATCAAAGGGCACGGCAGAGGGTTAGAGTTGCTAGGAGCAGTGATTTAGGGGGATTTGTGTTGGGAGAGGGATGAGGGAAGGGTTAGGAGGGGGGATTTGTTGAGGTTTGGCCCAAAGTAGGGCACAAATGGGTAAATAAAAGTGAAGGATCTGCATCAGGGTAAAAGGAAACTCCCTTGAGATGGATCCCACTTGTGGTGGAGGAAGAATCACCAAGGCCTCAAATGTCCCTCAAGGATCCAGAGGAATGCAGCCAAGGAAAGCCGACGAGAAATATATATGACCAAGAAGAGGAAAACGGCTTCCCGCATGGGAAAGTGGGATGGTGGGTATGGGCGTTGATCTCAACCTATCAATCAAAGTTCCAGAGGCGGCTCTCTAATTAGGCAAATCAGGTGGTCGCCTAAGGCCTCGCAACTCCTAGGGGCCTCACGGCCGCCTAATTCGCCTGATGTGTGTATTACAGTTGAAGGAAATATCATGCAATTTATACAGTTAATTTCTATTGCTTTAATTATTTTTCCCCATTTTGGGCATGTGTGGGGCCTCATGTCTAAGATTTGTCTAAGGCCTCACAAAGCCTAGAGCCGCCTCTGCAAAGTTCCCATGAGTCGTAAGGTCCTCTTCTGTGTGGTCCGCCTGAGCAGCGTCGCTCAGGAACTTTGATAGGTGGAGAACTTTGATAGGTGGAGATTAACATCAACGTCCATACCCACCATCCCACTTTCCCATGCTTGAAGCCGTCTTTTTCCTCTTCTGGTCATATATATTTCTCGTTGGCTTTCCTTGGCTGCATTCCTCGGGATCCTTGTGAGGGACATTTGAGGCCTTGGTGTTTCTCCCTCCACCATGAGTGGGATCCATCTCATTTACCTTTTACCCTGATGCAGATCATTCCCTTTTTATTATGGCTGTTACTGATTAAAATTTTCGTGTTCGATTAATCAAAATTTTTTTTAATCAATTAATCGACTCATTTCGATTAATTATAACGCACATACAGATCCAACTACTTTTAGCTGATCTCCTTGCATTGCAGCTCTGCATTAGTCAGTGGTAAATGTGATATACACTATATACAATCACCCGACACTAGTTACTTTCCACAATCCATGACCTAACTTCACAGTTCACACAATTATGTTTTAAATTCAAACAGTAGCACTGACGTAAGTCATTTCTTTTCCCCACAGTAGTGTGACAATCCCTCCCCCTCCGGTCTAACTAATCACTCTCACCTTATGGCATGGACCCCTGTGCAAACAGGTGGTCATACAAGCGGGTATCAAAAGGGTATAACACGGACCATAAACTTCTCTCACGTCTCCTTAGATCTCAGCAAGGACGCAGGTCATGGGGAGAAAGAAAAGATCTAAGTGCTCACCGCTTAAGTATAAGATTTCATTTTTGTGTTCAAAACACAAACTACTCACATAAAGATGATAAAAACACAGCATGTAAAGCCGACAATCGTGTTAGTTCCATAGGTCAGCAGCGGGTGACGTCATGCGTAGCTCCGCCCCCGTACGCGTTACGTTCAATCAGAACTTCGACCCCCTACCCTTCGTTAGCAGACGGAGGCACTTGGGGAAGGGGGGGGGAGGAGTCCGGTGACGTCGATGTCCGTGGCATCACCGGATCTCCGACGGAACTCCCTGAAGGCCCGGAAGCCAGCGGAGAGGTGAGTACCGATGAAAAGAATTTTGATCGATCAAAAAAAATTAAAGATTAATCGAGGAATTAATCTTTAATTTTTACAGCCCTACTTTTTATAACTATTTGTGTCCACTTTGGGCCGTGGTGCTGAATGTTTTCTACTTATGATCTTCTCCTCCAAATGCCCCTAAAGAAGGGATAAACTTCCATTCCCGAAAAACGCGTCAGTTTAACAAGAAGAAATCATTCCGCCATTTGTCAGCTCTACACAAGCTTTGGTGAATGAATGAGTGACTTGTATAGCGCTACCTATGCAAACTGAATCGCCTGAGGGCGCTTTTTGCCACCGGTGTCCATCTGCGGTATAGCGCGGTCCTTTGCCCCATGGGGTCCCAACGCGCTTCGCTTACAAACACATACAACAGGCACATATTTGACCAATTTTTTCGACCAGCATGTCTTTGGGAGGAAACGGGAAACCCACGCAGGCACAGGGAGAACATGCAAACTCCAGGCAGATGGTGTCGTGGTCGGGATTTGAACCAGCAACCCTATTGCTGCTAGGTGAAAGTGCTAACCACTACACCACTGTGCTGCCAATACTGTGTCATCCTATATATGGTTATGGTGATGTTTGCACCAATGTTTTGAATGTACAGTGGAACCTTGGTTTACGAGTAACGCGGTTAACGAACGTTTTGAAAGACGAGCCTCTTTCTCTTTTTTTTATTCTGACTCGGTTTGCGAGCGTTGTCTCGCAAAACGAGCAGAATTCAAGCTAATGGGCTGTGCAGTACCGCATTTGGCAAGAGGTGCGGGGAGCGCCGGTGACACTCGGAACGGTTTTGAGCCGTTCGGAAATACTTGGAATTACTCGGAAACACTGAGAAATACTTTGTTGTGTTTCCGAGGCTTTCCGAGATCAGTCGAGCTGTCCCTGAGTATTTCCAAGGCTCTCTGGCGCCCCCCCCCCACCTCTGGCCATATGCGGTATTGCATGCAATAGAAGTCAATGCGGAACGAATTATCTTTGTTTCCATTGACTTCTATGGGCAAACTCGCTTTGATATGCAAATGCTTTGGATTACAAGCATTCTCCTGGAACAGATTATGCTCATAATCCAAGGTTCCACTGCATTAATACATTTTGGACTTTTTATAAAAATCTACTGTTCATTTATATGTTTGCCCATAAAGTCCCACAGGGGTACCTTTCAGTTTTGGTACACTATTAAGGATGCTGGCAACAAACTCTGGGTCTCTACCCATGGTGCTTTAAAATTGCTTACGAAAAACCTGACAGAGGGTCCAAGCCCTTAACATTCCAACCAAAACTAGTCTAAACTCCAAACAATAATAAATAAAAAAAAAAGATTGGCTTTGGATACACGATAACAGTAACAATAATGATTTGTATAGCGCCATCATCTCTCGTGGCG
The DNA here is from genome assembly GCA_028564925.1 of Lithobates sylvaticus. Classification (NCBI taxonomy): domain Eukaryota; kingdom Metazoa; phylum Chordata; class Amphibia; order Anura; family Ranidae; genus Lithobates; species Lithobates sylvaticus. Next base: position 9,143,668 of record CM053028.1, on the reverse strand, counting down.
TCGTACAATGCAATACACACAAGTGGTGAAGGTGAAAGGATACATATTATACAATGATATTAAATGTTTCCAGTGAATTACGCCGCGGTAGGCAGACGCAGTCACACAGAGACTCCTATCGGTATCAGCTGCAGATTTCACACATTGAGGGTATAGAGGGAACGCTGAAACACGGCCGGAAACATTTAACTATTTAAAGGCTTTCAGTAAAGATTCGAATGCAAAAAAACACAATGCAATGAGAGAATAAAGAACCTGCTGAATGACATATTCTTTATTGGAAGACGACGCGATCTCACCGCCGGCAGATTACGGATCAGTGAGATTTCCTGAGCCTTAACCCCTCGCTGACAGCTGAAGTCAATGTATGTGAGTAGTAAGAAGATGGTACTGTCTGTGATCCTTTTTTTTATTTGCACTAACAGTCACATTTTTCAGGACAAGCTTTTGGGGTTCTAGCACCCCCCCCCCTCTTCTCAGTCTAAGCAGTAATAAAACACAAATGTTGAAAGTGCGTGAATACGGCTACAATCACCTTAAGTAACAAGGGGTTAACTCACACTCATCGGTGACTAGAATGACCGATGTGGTAGAGGCTGTCCACGGACACCATTGATCTTTTTAGTGATCTGTAAGGGGGGAATCCTTCCTAATGACCACAAGTGTAAGCAACATTCTTTCCACTGACCATCACACTAATGTTTTTTCTGAGACCGGACTCCTATTTCAAGGGTTCCTCAATGTTGAAAGTGCGCGAATACGGCTACAATCACCTTAAGTAACAAGGGGTTAACTCACACTCATCAGTTACTAGAATGACCGATGTGGTAGAGGCTGTCCACGGAATGTCACCAATTACAGACTATAAACACGGCTTTTGTCTTCAGAGAACTATCCAAAGGTCACTAATTATTGCCGGATTTCCACTACGGAGATGTATAGGGTGAGGTTTCTCATCCAGGGATCTATGGAAGCCCAAGGTTCCTACAGAGGTTTCTTGGGGTTCCTCGAGCAATGGACAAGTTCTCCCTCTCAAATAAGTTCCCACTGACACCATTGATCTTTTTAGTGATCTGTAAGGGGGGGAATCCTTCCTAATGACCACAAGTGTAAGCAACATTCTTCCTCAATGTTGAAAGTGCGCGAATACGGCTACAATCACCTTAAGTAACAAGGGGTTAACTCACACTCATCGGTGACTAGAATGACCGATGTGGTAGAGGCTGTCCACGGAATGTCACCAATTACAGAATATAAACACGGCTTTTGTCTTCAGAGAACTATCCAAAGGTCACTAATTATTGCTGGATTTCCACTACGGAGATGTATAGGGTGAGGTTTCTCATCCAGGGATCTATGGAAGCCCAAGGTTCCTCCAGAGGTTTCTTGGGGTTCCTTGAGCAATGGACAAGTTCTGCCTCTCAAATAAGTTCCCACTGACACCATTGATCTTTTTAGTGATCTGTAAGGGGGGAATCCTTCCTAATGACCACAAGTGTAAGCCACATTCTTCCCACTGACCATCTCACTAATGTTTTTTCTAAGACCAGACAGTTATTTTAAGGGTTCCTCAATGTTGAAAAGGTTCAGAAAGTCTGGTATAAGGGTTCTACCCCAAGGAAAGAGCACTCGAGCATGCAGCGGCTGGATTAACCTCCCGCAGTGTCCAGGCTTCTCAGCTCCACACAACTTTCTGCTCGGAAGTTGGAGAATATACAGAGGCTGCCTTTGCACCGCTGATCACTCAGCAATGGTGGAATCAATTTGAGCATTAAAAGTGATTGTTGTTTGGTTTCACTATGTTCTACAATACTGAGTTTATGCCCATGATAGACTCTAACGAACAAGCATGAGCTAAGGACAAGCATTAGCTAAGGCGAGTGATTGAAGTACACTATTCTAGAGATCTCCCAGCATTCTGGGAAGACACTGTGGCCAACAGGGTTAATGAAAAAGGGGGGAAGGTTTTAGCTATGAAGTCTAAAGAAGGTCTCCGGGAGGTTCTTCTACCATAGTTAAAAGCTCTCCTTGGTACTTTCCAGGGGACAGTCTCCGGTCTCTTGATGGGAAGTTCGTAGACCATAGTTGATGACTCTTTCTGGTACTTTCCAGGGGATGGACTCTGGGAGGTTCTTCAACCATTGTTAACAACTCTTCCTGGTATCTTCTAGGAGATGGTCTCCAGGAGGTCCTTTGACCTTAGTTAATGACTCTCCCTGAAACTTTCTAAAGGATGGTCTCCAGTCTTTTGATGGAAGATACTTCTGCTATAGTTAACAACTCATCCTGGTACTTTCCAAGAGACGGTCTCTAGGAGGTCCTTCGACCATAGTTAATGACTTTCCTTGGTACTTTCCAGGGGACGGTCTCTGATCTCTTGACAGGAGGTTCTTCTACCATAATGAATTACTCTACCTGTTACTCACCGGGGGTACAGTCTCTGATCTCTTGATAGATGGTTCCTTTACCATAGTTATTGACTCTCCTTAGTACTTTCCAGGGAATGTTCTCCAATCTCTTGACAGGAGGTTCTTTTACGATAATTAACCTCTCTCCCTGTTACTTTACAGGGCGGATTCTGGTCTCTTGACAGGAGGTTCCTCTTCCATTGATATAGACTCTCTCTGGTACTTTCCAGGGAACGGTCTCTACTCTCTTGGCAGGAGGTTATTCAACCAGGCTTAACAACTCATCCTGGTACTTTCCAGGAGACGGTCTCTAGGAGGTCCTTCGACCATAGGTAATGACTTTCCTTGGTACTTTCCAGGGGACGGTCTCTGATCTCTTGACAGGAGGTTCCTCTACCATTGATATAGACTCTCTCTGGTACTTTCAAGGGAACGGTCTATACTCTCTTAGCAGGAGGTTTTTCTACCAGGGTTAACAACTCTAATTGGTACTTTCCAGGGGATGGTCTTTGATCTTTTGATGGGAGGTTTTTCTACTTTAGTTAAGGGCTCTCCTTAGTTTGGACTGCCCCAGCTTTGAACATTTGAGAACATTTTGTCCCTGGAAATCATTTTACATCTCCCTATTATGGTGAACCTGTCAGTATATAACATAGAAACTGAGGGACCATCATTCTCATCCAATCCTCATTACTTATGTAGTCACTGACCTGGAACCTGTATGTAAGCCCTCCCTGGACCCCACCAACCTGAATAACTTAAGGCCCATCTCATTGCTCCCATTCTCCTCTAAACTTCTAGAGCGCTTAGTCTACAACCGTCTTAGCTCCTACCTCAGTGAAAATAACCTTCTTGACCCTTTACAGTCTGGCTTTCGCTCACAGCACTCCACGGAAACTGCCTTACTAAAACTCACTAACGATTTACTAACTGCTAAATCCGACAGCCAGTACTCCATACTGCTACTACTTGACCTCTCTGCAGCCTTTGATACTGTTGACCACCCGCTCCTTCTCAATAAACTACATTCCCTTGGCTCTCTTGTCTCCTCCTCCCACGCTCGTCTCCAGGATTTCTCCAGAGCCTCTCCCATCCTCTGGAACTCGCTGCCTCAACCTGTCCGGCTATCCCCCTACTCTTGCTACCTTCAGGCGATCCCTGAAAACTCATCTCTTCAGGGAAGCCGATCACGTCTCCAACTAATCTTCTACCACTTCCATCAGCTCATTCCCCACAGTTACAACCTTTTGTATCACCTCCCCCACCCTATTAGATTGTAAGCTCTTCTGAGCAGGGCCCCCTTAATCCTCTTGTATTTTATTGTATTATAACTGTATTGTTTCCCTTTTTATATTGTAAAGCGCTGCGTAAACTGTTGGCGCTATATAAATCCTGTAATAAATAAATAAATAAATAAATGTAGGACGGGACTGTATGTAGGACTTCACCGTCTCGTAGGCATACTTTTTCCAGGTAAGGGACTCAACAACTAGAGAAGCCAAGATCAGGATGACAGTGCTGGAGGCTGCCCACGTTTGGGTCGGCAGTGGCCCCCATCACATGTTCCCATTAAAGTAAACCTATTTCAGGAGGAGCCATTGCAGATCTCCATGTGAAACCACTAAGCCACACTGGCTCTCTGGCCTCAGTCTTGCCATAGACCTGGATAACGTATTGAGATCGACAAAGTTGGTGTAATATTAGAGGTCTTCAGGAATAGTGATTGAAGAACAACGTGCATTTATAGAATCAGAAGTCGAGAACTAGAGCCTTCGTGTTTCTTTCCTGTAATGTATTTGTTCTTTTATACATATTAATGTTTCCTGGATTATTTACTAAGGAATGGCTTGATAGAGAAGTTCAGAAGTGTCAGCTCAGTGGGCCAGTCTCCCTGGTAGGTTGTCTAAGCCCCCCGTACACACGGTCGGAAATTCCGACCACAAAATCCGTCCGTTTTTTTTCCCGACTGGTGTTGCGTACACACGGTCGGACAAAGTTGTCGGAAAATCCGATCGTTCTGAACGTGGTGACGTTCGTTGCGTACTACGGAACTTACGTAGAGGCTAGTAGCCAATAGCTTTGGTCTCGTAATTTGATCTGAGCAATGTGTGGCACTTTATCTGTCGGAATTCCCTACACACGATCGGAAAAAAGTCCGATCGGATTTTGTTGTTGGAAAAATTTGAGATCCTGTGCTCAATTTTTTGCTTCCGACAACATAATCCGATCGGACTTTTTCCATCGGAATTTCCGACCGTGTGTACGGGGGGCGTTAGAATATTGCAAACTCTGAGCCCCTGATATCTTATCAGTAATTCCGGTGGGGTTTGACGGACCTGCCTGTCGTTATCTGCTGCCGGAGACTTGGGCCCCCCTCCAAGGACTTCTAGGGTTCATCCCTCCCTGGCATGCTGGTACTTGCAGTCCAGCAGGACAATTCTCACCACCTTGCACAGCAACACCTGGTCAGGCATCGCGGGACACGCTCGATCGAGCAGGACCGTGTCTACGTAAAAAGCCTCCGGAGCCGTGATGCGCAAAAAAAAAAAAAAAAAAGGAGGCATCGCCAGCAAGGTGACACCAGAACAGCGACATCAAGGACAGGACAAAACGCCGGGACCCCCCCAATTCTGCAGGACATGGGGGGGGGAGGGGGTTAATCTGTCACTTTCAATAACATGCACACCGAACACACACCGCGTCACGGCTTCACGCCAGCCCGGGTTTTATGAATGGATGTGACCTCTCCCCCCCCACCCCCACCACCAGCATTAACCCCTGCAATGCCACAGCTAGGAAAATAATCTCCCTTACCTGTTTCTTGGAACCCGAATTCACCATCTCCAGAAGTAGAAAAAAAGTCACAAGGTATCGAGGGGCGATCATGGGTCCCGGAAAAAGAGGTGAGGAGGAGAGGCTCCAGGGCACCGAGGGGGGGGGGGGGCAGGTCACACAGGTCACTGCAGCTGGTGGAGGGAGACTCGGGGGGGGGGTGATTTGGGATTCAGAAGAGGCAGCAGCAGCAGCTGTGTGCCAGGAATGAGAGGCTGAGCACTGAGCAGGTGAAGAGTGAGGAGGATGAGCTCTGCGAGGAGCAGAGGAGGAGCAGGTACCGGGGGGGGGGGGGCAGCAGGAGCACACAGGGAGCACCGACGGAAGGGAGGAGTGGGGGGGCACAGACATGATCTGGGTGAGATTGTACCAGCAGAAGGCACTGGCTGCTGGCAATAAGAGGCACTGTGAGAGGGGGGGCTGCTGACACCGACAAGGGAGGGATCACAGACAACTTTCCATCCAATGCAATATGCCCGGCCATGGATTGTATGACTGCATTCATCTTCATACAATCTTAGAGGAGCAGCAGAGGGTGCAGGAGCAGAGCGAGGAATCAGAGAGATGAGATAGAGCAGAACTGCAGAGCTGCACCGATCAATCCCTGATACACACACAGCACTGATAATGAGATCAATCACTGATACACACACAGCACTGATAATGAGATCAATCACTGATACACACACAGCACTGATAATGAGATCAATCACTGATACATACACATATATATCTATCTATCTATCTATCTATCTATCTATCTATCTATCTATCTATCTATCTATTGTGACGATCCGGGGTGATTAGGTACAAGTGGTGCATGCGATTTTTCAGAAACGTGCCACTCCAGACTTGTGTTTTAAGGGCATGGCAGCCCACTTTTATTCAAAGGAAACAAAAAAGTTCAAACCAACAGAAATCTTCCCTCGCAGGGGGTTCCACCATCACTGTATTCCAAAACAAAAGCCTCCTGGCTTACTCACTGTCAGCTTCGTGCTGCTTTAGTCGCAGGCTACACCTGCCTGCTTCAGACTGCCACCTCCAGTTTTAGGCTCCTGTCTCTATCTCCTGGAACTCGCCCAACCTCCTGGCCAGACTTCCTGTCTGCTGGGCGGAGCCGTCTCCAGGTCTGAGCACTGACTACTCTTCCTGGGATGTTTATGAACCCAGCCCACAGGTGTGCAATTAGCATCCCTGCCAAAATCAGGCATGTGCTGCTTATATGCACCTGTGAGATAGGGGCGCATCTCTACACTATCTATCTATCTATCTATCTATCTATCTATCCTTTCATAACTATTTGATTTTCAATCATATTTTTCTATTAATTATTTTTTAAAGGCATTCCTATGCAGTGTTGGTCATCTTACTTTAAAAAAGTAATTTAGTTAAGTTACAAATTACTTCTCCCAAAAAGTAATTGCGTTAGTAACTCAGTTACTACATTGGAAAAGTAATTAGTTACTCAGCAAAGTAACTGACTTTTTTTAAATATTCTATACGTGTAACTAAGGGGCGGGTCTAGTATTACTGTAACCAAGGGGCGCATTTATTATTGTTTATATATCGTGTAACCAAGGAGCTGCTCTATTATTACTCTAACCAAGGGGCAGATCTGTTATAGTGTGTAAGCAAGGGGCGGGTCTACTATTATTATATCGTGTAAGGGGCGGGTCTATTATTATTATATTGTGTAAGGGGCGGGTCTATTATTATTACATCGTGTAAGGGGTGGATTTCTACAGAAGAGGGTGAATGTTAAATTAATGGGCAGAGCTCGATATATAACAATAATAATAAATGCGCCCCTTGGTTACAGTAATACTAGACCAGCCCCTTAGTTACACGATAGACGCCCCTTGCAGAGTAGCACGAGCATCGGGAGCGTGCGGCATCGCCTCGTACAATTACATGTTAACTGCGCCTGCGCGGTGTAGAGTTCACTCAGAGCTGTTTAGGTTCGGCAATTTTCGGAAGCTCCGTAGTCCTTCGTACTGCGCAAGCGCTGCGCCTGCGCAGTACAGGGGGTCCTTATCCGGCGGGGAACTTTTTCGGCAGGACACCGGAATTACACTACTGCCATCTAGTGACGGTAGATGTAATTGGGGTAACTAAGCCAAAGTAATGGGAACTGAGTTACCATGAGGGGAAAAGTAATCAGTTAGATTACTAGTTACCCTCTAAAGTAACTGAGTTACGTAACTCAGTTTATTTTAACTCAGTTACTTACATCACTGTTCCTATGTGCCCCCAGACCCCCATTACCACCGGGCCAGGGTTGTGAGGAAGAGGCCCTTGTCCTCATCAACATGAGGCAAGGTGCTTGTCCCTCCCTCCCCCTCCCATTTTCTGACCACCCAGACTGAGTGCTCAGATTTGTTTTTTGCTTCGGATACCCCCCTTAAAATCCACACCAAACTGGCCAATCCCGCTATAGGATGTGCTAAAGTGAAAGTGACATTTCCAAAACAAAAATGATATGTTTTTTAGCTGCCAGCAAATTACATTTCAATGCCAGTTTTTTTTTTTTTTTCCCCTAGAAGAAAAAGTATACAGACTCCTTGGAGGGGTCGTGTGCTGTGTGTGTTTTTTTTTTTTACAGAAGAAGCCAGCAGGGAAATGTCATTTATCAGCAGTTTAAAGCTCATTTTCCCCGTGTGCCGCACTTTCTGTACATTACAGAGATGTGCCACTTCACAGGCCGGACCGTTTTAATTCAATGAACTAGTATAGATACAAATCATTTCTATTTTTATAGAGATGCATTATGTTTTTATATATTTTTTTATATGCTAGAATTGCTATGGCTATACAATATACTTTTCTGTTGATGATTTGCCGTTGTTGGGCAGGCGGGTTGGATCGTGTGACAGCCCGGCACGTAAGCCGCCCGCCCCTATGGGCGGTGCGGCGTTCAGAGGGGAGGACGTCTCCACGTCCTCCCTCCCATTCGGCTTCTGTTTTCGGACATGCGCGGCCCGCTGGGGGAGCTACGGCCGCCATCTTGCTCCTCCAGTCGGGCATGCGCACTCCGGTCTCGAGGCCGTACGTGCCGGCAGGAGGAGTGGGCGGGGCCGCGTCACACAGCGCGACCGCTGATTGGTCGCGCATAGACGTAACCGCACGCACACCGCTCGGGGGGCCAACGAATCTTAAGTCCTCCCACCCCATTACAGCCAGCTGGTCTTTGTAACAGCTGATTGGGGGTGTGTATCTTAAAAAGCCCGCACTGCCCTAACCGTCCCATATTGGCATCAATCAACATGCCGATGGATCGTTAGCTGGATGTGTGGCTTGTCTTTTTCATCTTGCAAGGTGTGTATCTACTTGGACATTTTACTATTGCCTCACATATCTACTGTATTTATCGGCGTATAACACGCACCCCAAGTTTAGGAGGGAATTTTAAGGAAAAAAAGTTTTAGGAGAGAAGTTTAGGGAAAAAAAAAACTTACATTTAAGCGTCATTTGCAGCTTGCCCAGCGTCATTTGTAGCTTGCCCAGTGTCATTTGCAGCTTGCCCAGCGTCATTTGCAGCCTTTCCCAGCGTCATTTGCAGCCTTTCCCAGCGTCATTTGCAGCCTTGCCCTGCCCAGCGTCATTTGCAACCTGCCCAGCGTCATTTGCAGCTTGCCCAGCGTCATTTGTAGCTTGCCCAGCGTCATTTGCAGCTTGCTAGTGTCATTTGCAGCTTGCTAGTGTCATTTGCAGTTCGCCAGCGTTTAAATTTCCCGCCGCGAGAAATACCGCGCATGCGCGGCCGAAAAAGACCGAACCGCGGCCGAAAAAGGCCGAAGTGCGGCCGAAAAAGACCGAGCCGACTGTTCAGCTCCGCTCGGAGTCCCGCCTCCCTGCTGTTTCGGGAGCGAGCGAGCGCAGGGAGGCGGGACTACGAGCGGAGCTGAACAGCCGGCTTCGGTCTTTTTCGGACGCGCTTCGGCTTTTTTCGGCCGCGGTTCGGTCTTTTTTTCGGCCGCGGTCGCCATTTTTCGGCGCCGCAACCGATTTTTGTCATTTTTTTTTTTGGGGGGTATCGGCGTATAACACGCACCCACGACTTTCCCCCGATTTTAAGGGGAAAAAGTGCGTGTTATACGCTGATAAATACGGTATATCTCTATACTTTCTGCTTGCTTGTTTATTATTGGCCCCAAATATGGACCATGGCTGGCTACATACATATACTTACATACACCCTTAGAATATGTAAATGTTTGGTATTGTGCATACACATTTGGGCCGCAAGTTAACAAATACCTGGGACATTAACTATATATGACTTTTTGGCTGCTGCTGTTGGCACCGATATGTACATATAGACTCTCTATCCCAAAATCTAAAGCCCCACTATGGTGGATATTCTCCAATGGAAAATTGCAATATTAAAAAACAATTGCGATATCCAAATACATAACCCCCAAAGAATGCTCATTTCACCTGACATTAATATTCTATGTTGTTGGTTATTATGTTATACATACTTAAAGGGGTGTTTCAGCTTTAAAAAAAAAAAAAATTTTAAAAGTCAGCAGCTAAAAAAAAAGTCGCTGCTGACTTTTAACCACTTCAGCCCCGGACCAATTGGCAGCCAAAGGACCAGGCCCCTTTTTGCGATTCGGCACTGCGTCGATTTAACTGACAATTGCGCGGTCGTGCGACGTGGCTCCCAAACAAAATTGGCGTCCTTTTTTTCCCACAAATAGAGCTTTCTTTTGGTGGTATTTGATCGCCCTTGCGGTTTTTATTTTTTGCGCTATGAACAAATGAAGAGCGACAATTTTGAAAAAAAACACAATATTTTTTACTTTTTGTTATAATAAATATCCCATTTTTTTTTAAAAAAAATATTTTTTTCCTCAGTTTAGGCCGATACGTATTCTTCTACATATTTTTGGTAAAAAAAATCGCAATAAGCGTATATTGATCGGTTTGCGCAAAAGTTATAGCGTCTACAAAATAGGGGATAGTTTTATTGATTTTTTTTTTTTTTTTTTTTACTAGTAATGGCGGGATCTGCGATTTTTTTTTTCGTGATTGCGACATTTTGGCGGACACTTCGGACACTTTTGACACATTTTTGGAACATGCACATTTACACAGCGATCGTTGCTATAAAAAATTGCACTGATTACTATGTAAATGTGACTGGCAGGAAGGGGTTAACACTAGAGGGCGCTGGAGGGGTTAATGTGTTCCCTAATAGACGTGATTCTAACTGTAGGGGGCGGGGACTTAAGGGGAGGAGACCGATCATTGATCCTCCGTACTGGGATCACATGATCGGTCTCCTCCCCGCTGACAGGACGGGGAGCTGTGTGTTTACACCCCATCATTACACACACAGCTCCACGTTCCCGCATGGTCCCGTTGTTTTAAACGGGCAATCGCGGGTGCCCGGCGGCGATCGCGGCCGCCGGGCACTCGCACCGGGTCCCGAGCGTGCCGCGGGCGCGCGCGCGCGCCCCCAGGCGGCCGGGAATCCGAGGACGTCATATGACGCCCACCCAGGATGGTAGATCCACCTTGTGGGCGTCATATGACGGCGGGCGGTATTGAAGCGGTTAATATTAAAAAACAATTGCGATATCCAAATACATAACCCCCAAAGAATGCTCATTTCACCTGACATTAATATTCTATGTTGTTGGTTATTATGTTATACATACTTAAAGGCGTGTTTCAGCTTAAAAAAAAAAAAAATTTAAACGTCAGCAGCTAAAAAAAAAGTCGCTGCTGACTTTAATAAGCACACTTACCCTCCCAGGGCGCCCGCGCTGCCGTTCGTGGAGGCCGAGATGTCCCTCGGCGTCCCGGATCCAGCGCCGCCATCCTCAGTAAGGGCAGCGGCTTCGCGCGGCCTACTGCGCATGCGCGAGTTGGCGCGCGGCCTACTGCGCATGCGCGATTCTTATTTGTGAATGGGGAACGCGGTGTGTTGTGGGACACAGTTCCCACAACACACCGCGCCCCATTCACCTGAAGACGGAAGAAGAGAAGATCACCGCGGCGTTGGAGGAGGCAGATTAGGACGATCTGCCTAGCAACAGCCATTTCTGGTAAGTAAAGAAAAAAAAAAATTTTTTTATTTTTATTTTAAATTGTTACTAACATTTTTTGTAGTTTTCATTTTTAGGGTGTCCCACCACTTTAAGTGTAATATTAGACAATTTCCGGACTTTTTTCTTTGCAGACGATATAAATACATCTGCGAAGTTAGCCCTATTCAGGCCTTGTCCTTGAGCTATATAATACAGGTACCACACTGCATAGACGTGACTTAAAGCGGTTCTGCACCCTTTTCATTTAGTAAATCTCTTTGCCTTCCAAATCAGGCAAAGAGTACTAAATGAAATGTTTTTTTTTTTTTTTTTTTTTTTTTTTTTACTTACCTTGTAATTGAAGACTTCCGGTCTTCTCTCTCTGCGGCGGCGGGCGGGGTCTCTGCGTCGATCGTCGTCACGGCGCACTGTCTCCTGGGATCTGGTGTCATTGATCCCAGGAGACAGTGCGGGCATCTTCCGAAATCTCGCGAGATGTCGGCAGATGTGCCGTTACTGCGCACGCGCGAGTAACGGCGGTGCATGCTGGGCCATCTAAAGTTCCTGTGGGTGTTTCACATGCCCACAGGCAAGATGGCCCCCAGCACTAAAGAAGAAGACGAGGAACTTCATCGGACGAAAACCGGCGGCGATCGAGATGGAAGATGGAACAGGTGAGTCCCCTAATAAAGGTAAGCACACTTTATATTACGTCCTAAAAAAAAAATTTTTTTTTCAGAGTGCAGAACCGCTTTAATTACATATTATACATTTTCAAAATTTATTTCTGGTTCTTTTGAAACCACAATATAATATCATCTATTTTATTAAAACTTTTTCTCTTTTTCAGAGGACTTTAGAGATTGCTTTGTTGACCCCAGCAGTCCCACATCTTCCACTGCTCTGCTCTTACGGCCATCCAACACCATTATATAGCCTCAATAAAGAGCCCTGTGTGGCCATTTTGCTTTCCGCTTTGGCTATTGATCATTTACATCTAGGCTTTTTTTTTTTAATTCTGGATCTTCATACGGAAAAATTCGATCCAAATATAACATCCTTTTTGCGCCTATGTTGTTTATTGTTTTTAAATATGGTGGAACATGCGTCCAATCAACGCATCAGCATACATGTGAGTTGCCCTCATCTTTGATCTTTATGTTTTATACTGAAAAGTTTACCTCATACTGTTTTATGCTGCCATTGTATATCTGAAATACATGCTTCCAAACCGATGTCTCTCTTGCCAAATCTTAATAATCTTCCCGTTTGTGTATTTCACCATGCTAAAATTATATTTCTTGCATTTAGAACTAAACTATAAATTCGACACCACGGCCACTGAAGAAGGAGGACATCTTTTACTCCGAAACGCGTCTGGTCTGATGTCATGTATTCGATTATAATTGACTGATGCAAATTTTATTCTAATATTGTGATTTTGTCAAACGTGTTCTACTTTTTCAATAATTTTTATATAATTTGTTCCAAATAAAGTTTGTTACTATTACTTATGTTGTGTATTTTTGGGCAAGTGTGGTAGTGCCAATTGAAAGTCCACAAACCTAGGGGAAAACCCTTTATCGTTCGACCGTTTTAATGTTTCATTTTAAGCAATTAAAAAATCACTGAAAGATTTATTTCCACCGGTACATTTCCCAGGACAGTGCCCTTCCCCCCTCATTCTACTTTTTACCTATTAGCCCAGAAAACGGGTAATTTTTAATTTATTTTTTGTATGACAGCTTCCACTCCCATAGACTTCAAGGGGTTTGGTTTCGGCATATGAACTATCTTCACCACCTGCCTACCGGGCACTTTCACCCCCTTAATGCCCAGGTCAATTTTCAGCTTTCAGCGCGGTCACACTTTGAATGACAATTGCGCGATCATGCAACACTACTCATATGAAATGTTTAACCACCTGAGATCCGCGCTATAGCCGAATGACGGCTACAGCGCGGATCTAAGATGCCGGGACTACGTCTATTGACGTCGTCCTGGCCACGAGCTGCCTGCGCTCCCCCTGTGAGACTCGCTGGATCACAGATCCGAGTAAGGGGTCGATCCCGACCCCTTACCACGTGATCAGCTGTCAGCCAATGACAGCTGATCATGTGATAATAACAGAGCCGGTAATCGGCTTTTTTTCCTTTTTGCGCTGACAGCGCAATGAGAACAAAAAAGCCGATCACCGGCGGCAGTGAGAGGGACATCAGTCCCTCTCACTGCAATGTGCCCAGCAATGTGCCCAATCCATGGTGCCCACCTTTGCATAATTAAAGTGCCGCCTACCAGTGCCCACAGTGCCATTGGTCAGTGCCCACAGTGCCATCTGTCAGTGCCCACAGTGCCAGTACTGCACATCAGTGTCACCTACCAATGCTCATCAGTGTCACCTACCAATGCTCATCAGTGTCACATACCAGTGCTCATCAGTGTCCCCTACCAGTGCCCATCAGTGCCACCTATCAGTGCCCATCAGTGCCATCTATCAGTGCCCATCAGTGTCATTCATCAGTGCCCATCGGTGCCACCCATCCGTGCCACCCATCCGTGCCACCCATCCGTGCCCATCAGTGCCATCTTTGCTGTCCCCATCAGTACTGACTTATCTGTCCCCACCAGTGCCACCTATCAGTGCCAACCAGTGCAGCCTATCAGTGCCCACCTGTGCCGCCTCATCAGCGCATATCAATGAAGCAGAAAAATTACCTGTTTGCAAAATTTTATAACAAACTATTAAACATGATTTTTTTTTTTTTTTTAATTTTCCATCTTTTTTTGTTTGTTTAGCAAAAAATAAAAACCCCAACTGTGATTAAATACCACCAAAAGAAAGCTCTATTTGTGGGGAAAAAATTATAAAAATTTCATTTGGGTACAGTGTTGTATGACCGCGCAATTGTCATTCAAAGTACGTCAGCACCAAAAGCTGAAAATTGGTCTGGGCAGGAGGGGGGTTTAAGTGCAAAGTAATCAGGTGGTTAACTGATGGGCACTCATAGGCGGCACTGACAGGCTGCACAGATTGGCAGCACTGGTGGGCACTGATTGGCTGTCAGGGCTGGGCTCAGCCCTTCCGTCTCTGAGCTGGCCGCTTAGCTGTCAGATAATTGCCAGCTCCTATCTCTCCACAGTGACTCACCTGTTGATGATATCCTGCTCGCCAGTCCTGCCTATTTAAGCCGTCCAGCCCAGATGATCTCTGCCTTCGCCCTGGTCACATCTCTAGAGACTCTCTCCTGTATTCCTGTGAAAGACTTGCTTGGCTGACATTCCTTATAGCTCCAGTTCCTGCTTACTGTTCTACTACGCTCATCTCTGGCTCCCTGATGTTTTGGCTTGTCTGACTATCCGTTACGGTTCCTGAACTCTGGCTATGTTTTGACTACCTTTACTCTGTTTACCTTTTTTTATTGTTATTAAACAAGTGAGATTTAACTGTACTTCTGTCGCAGTCTGATTCATGCCCACCGGTTACGTAAACGGGTAGCCCTGCCCCCCTCTGATGCCCCAGGAAAGCCATGGGGATGTCCCCGTGCGTCAGAGGGGGCGGGGTCACCCGAGAACATCACCATGTGGCCCCACCCTCAGTTATATAAGAACTGTCAAATCGAAGACACGTCATACGGCGGGTGCCTCCCATGGAGGCGGGTCGGTCATGGCTTTGTTTTTTTTTTGTTTTTTTCGGTCCATCGGAGGAGCGAGAGAAGAAGATGAATGGACTTCGTGGGACATTTTTATTTTTTTTAATAAAGGACTTGTGTCTTGTCTTTTTTAACATTTTGACACTTTTTTGGTGAAATGGTAGGGGTACATTTGAACCCTGTTACCATTTCACACAGGGGGGGAGGCTGGGATCTGGGGGTCCCCTTGTTAAAGGGGGCTTCCAGATTCCGACAAGGTGCTTTGAGGGGCTACCACAAAGCACCCTCCCCATGTTGAGGGCATGTGGCCTGGTACAGTTCAGGAGGGGGGGCGCTCTCTCTCGTCCTCCCTCTTTCTTTTCCTGCGGCCTACCAGGTTGCGTGCTTGGATAAGGGTCTGGTATGGATTTTTGGGGGGACCCCACGCTATTTTTTTTTTACTTTTGGCGCGGGGTTCCCCTTAATATCCATACCAGACCTGAAGGGCCTGGTATGGAATTTGGGGGGATCCCCATGCAATTTTTTTTTTTTAATTTTGGTTTGGGGTTCCCCTTAATATTCATACCAGACCCAAAGGGCCTGGTAATGGACTGGGGGGATCCCATGCCGTTTTTATCAATGAACTTTTATGTGTATTGCCAGGACCGACAATTCATTATAGCCGCTATTACTTTTAAATTACTTTTTTTCCTTTAGAAATGTCATTTTGTGCAGGGACAGTTCTAAACACGGGAAACATGCGCCACTTTACAGGCATACTATAGACACCCCCCAGGTACGAAATTTAAAGGAATATTTAACTTTTATTGTTTCACTTTAAGCATTATTAAAATCACTGCTCCCGAAAAAACTTCAGTTTTTAAAACTTTTTTTGCATTGATACATGTCCCCTGGGGCAGGACTCAGATCCCCAAACACTTTTTATGACAATAACTTGCATATAAGCCTTTAAAATTAACACTTTTGATTTTTCATGTTAATGTCCCATAGACTTTAACGGTGTTCCGGCGGATTTTGAATTTGCCCCGAACACCGCATATTGTTCGGTGTTCTGCAGAACATCCGAACAACCAAAGTTCGACCCGAACTTATGCTTGGGCCGAACCCTTCGCCCAACCCTAATAAGGAGGCACTGATAGGCAGCACTGCTGGGCACTGATAGGCAGCACTGCTGGGCACTGATTGGCAGCACTGCTGGGCACTGATTGGCAGCACTGCTGGGCACTGTTGGGACTGCACTGATAATCAGTGTACATATGTCTGTTACACAAGCCGGTTATCGGCTCTCTTCTCCTTTCCTCATGCTGTCAGCATTAAGTAAAGGAAGGAAATAAATAAATGCTCTTCAGTGCCATCTAGTGGTATACCACATTATGGGCACTAGCAGGAGCTAACTATTAAAGGAAATTAGTATGCTCCCCAGTGCCATCTAGCGGTCATACCACGTTATGAGCACTAGAGGACGCTAACTATCACAGGAAATTAGTATGCTCCCCAGTGCAATCTAGGGGTCATACCATATTTTGGGCACTAGAAGGATCTAACTATCACAGAAAATGAGTATGCTCCTCATTGCCGTCTAGTGGTCATACCCTATTATGGGCTCTATATGGAGCTGACTATCACAGGAAAGGAGTATGCTCCTCGTTGCCATCTAGTGGTCATACCACGTTATGGGCACTAGATGGAGCCAATAATCATAGGAAATGGGTATACTCCTCAGTGCCATCTAGTGGTCATACAATGTTATGGGCACTAGAGGAAGCTAACTGTCACAGGAAACGAGTATGCTCCTCAGTGCCATCTAGTGGTCATACCACATTATGGGTGCTAGAAGGATCTAACTATCACAGAAAATGAGTATGCTCCTCATTGCCATCTAGTGGTCATAATACAATATGGGCACTAGGTGGAGCTAACTATCACAGGAAAGGAGTATGCGCATCAGTGCCATCTAGTGGTCATACCATGTTATGGGCACTATAAGGATCTAACTATCACAGAAAATGAGTATGCTCCTCATTGCCATCTAGTGGCCATACCCTATTATGGGCTCTAGATATAGCTGACTATCACAGGAAAGGAGTATGCTCCTCAGTGCCATTTAGTGGTCCTACCACGTTACGGGCACTAGAAGGATCTAACTATCACAGGAAATGAGTATGCTCCTCATTGCCATCTAGTGGTCATACCACGTTATGGGCACTAGAAGGATCTAACTATCACAGAAAATGAGTATGCTCCTCATTGCCATCTAGTGGCCATACCCTATTATGGGCTCTAGATATAGCTGACTATCACAGGAAAGGAGTATGCACCTCAGTGCCATTTAGTGGTCCTACCACGTTATGGGCACTAGAAGGATCTAACTATCACAGCAAATGAGTATGCTCCTCATTGCCATCTAGTGGTCATAACACAATATGGGCACTAGATGGAGCTAACTATCACAGCAAATGAGTATGCTCCTCAGTGCCATCTAGTGGTCATACCACAATATGGGCACTAGATGGCGCAAACTAACACAGGAAATGTGTATGCTCCTCAGTGCCATCTAGTGGTAATACCAAGTTATGAGCACTAGATGGAGCTATATATCATAAGAAATGGGTATACTCCTCAGTGCCATCTAGTGGTCATACAATGTTATGGGAACTAGAGGGAGCTAACTATCACAGGAAATGAGTATGCGCCTCATTACTATCTAGTGGTCATACCACATTATGGGCACTAGATGGAGTTAAAGGATAACTAAAGGTTCAGTTTTTTTTAAACAAACCTGTCATACTTACCTCCTCTGTACAGTTGATTTTGCACAAAGTGGTCCTGATCCTCCTGGGGTCCCACAGTGGCATTCCTGGCTCCTCCTGTTCTCAAGTGCCCCGTCGAAGAAGCGATCTCCCTCGGGGCACCCGTGTGGGCATGCTCCCGTGTCCTGCTGCTGCGTCCATTGACACAGACAGCAGGACTCGGCTCCGCTGACTCCTAAGTCCAGCTGAATGTAACCAACTTCTACCAGATCTACCATGACTGGGATACATGGGACCACCTACTACCAGATCTACCATGACTTGGATACATAGTTACATAGTTAGGTTGAAAAAAGACACAGGTCCATCCAGTTCAACCATAAAAAAATAAATAAATAAAATAAAAAATATTGTACAATCCAATATACCCAATTCTATATCCACAGTTGATCCAGAGGAAGGCAAAAAAAAACAGCAGAGCATGCTCCAATTTGCTACAGCAGGGGAAAAAATTCCTTCCTGATCCCCCATGGGACCACCTAATACCAGATCTATCCAGACCGGGATACATGGGACCACCTACTACCATATCTACCATGACCGGGATACATGGGACCACTTACTACCAGATCTACCATGACAGGGATACATGAGACCACCTACTACCAGATCTACCATGACAGGGATACATGAGACCACCTACTATCAGATCTACCATGACAGGGATACATGAGACCACCTACTATCAGATCTACCATGACCGGGATACATGAGACCACCTACTACCAGATCTATCATGACAGGGATACATGAGACCACCTACTACCAGATCTACCATGAAAGGGATACATGAGACCACCTACTACCAGATCTATCATGACAGGGATACATGAGACCACCTACTACCAGATCTATCATGAAAGGGATACATGAGACCACCTACTACCAGATCTATCATGACAGGGATACATGAGACCACCTACTACCAGATCTATCATGACAGGGATACATGAGACCACCTACTACCAGATTGACCATGACCAGGATACGTGAGACCACCTACTATCAGATCTACCATGACCAGAATGCATAGGACAACCTACTATCAGAACTACCATGACCGTGATACTTGAGACCACCTACTATTAGATCTACCATGACCGGGATACATGAGACCACCTACTACCAGATCTACCATGAAAGGGATACATGAGACCACCTACTATTAGATCTACCATGACCGGGATACATGAGACCACCTACTACCAGATCTATCATGACAGGGATACATGAGACCACCTACTACCAGATCTATCATGACCGGGATACATGAGACCACCTACTACCAGATCTATCATGACAGGGATACATGAGACCACCTACTACCAGATT
The DNA here is from genome assembly GCA_028564925.1 of Lithobates sylvaticus. Taxonomy (NCBI): domain Eukaryota; kingdom Metazoa; phylum Chordata; class Amphibia; order Anura; family Ranidae; genus Lithobates; species Lithobates sylvaticus. Next base: position 9,124,598 of record CM053028.1, on the reverse strand, counting down.
GACCATGACCAGGATACATGAGACCACCTACTATCAGATCTACCATGACCAGAATGCATAGGACAACCTACTACCAGAACTACCATGACCGTGATACTTGAGACCACCTACTACTAGATCTACCATGACTGGGATACATGGGACCACCGACAACCAGATCTACCATTACCGAGATACATGGGGTCAATGACTGTGCTGCTATCAATCTATCCAATAAGGACCCGAGACACCGGCTGGAGCAGGTGTGCTCATCCCCGACGCAGGAACTATCGGGCTGGGCTAGGGGACTACAAGAGGTTTTTCACCTCTTGTAGTGAAAGACCGCAAGGGTTTACAACCCCTCTAACTATAACAGGAAATAAGTATGCTCCTCAGTGCCATCTAGTGGTCATACCACATTATGGGCACTAGATGGATCTTTCTATCATAGGAAATAAGTATGCTCCTCAGTGCCATCTAGTGGTCATATCGCAATATGAGCACTAGATGGCGCTGCCGACCATCATAGGAACTAAAAATGCTCTTCTTGCCATCTAGTGGCCATAATGCAGTAATTTCCATATTCATAAATCCGAATTGCAGAAAATATAGCCAGAGAACATTCGATTTTGCCCCATTAGCACAGAACGAATTGCATGCCAATTCGATGGATGAACAGCTATGTGATTTTTTATTTTTTTTTCATAAATACAGCCCTTCAAATCATTGCATCTGGTCTGATAGTTAAGGCAGATGATCTAATTTATGTCCTCATTTGCCTCTATAGAGTGGCGCTTGATGCACGATATTATTCAGAGGCTCAGCACACATGTGCCAAGGCTATCGTCATCATTTGTTCTGCTCACAATCAGATTTAGAGGTATCCGGTGCCTTGGCCCGGGTGCAGCGCGGTGACTTATGTACACAGTACATACCACAACCCCTAAATGTTTCATATGCCACTTAATCTTAAAAGCTTGAAGGCTTTTTCATTATATGCAATGGATTCATTTTAGCAGCGGAACATTGTGTGCATCACGTAATACAATATTTCATAAAGGCGAGGTATTGCTGTTGAGAAAAATGAGAGCCGCTAAAGACATGAATGATTAAAGGGGAACTCCGGGTCCTCCAGGTTGTATGGTCTATGATAGACATGTGCACAACAAAAAAATTTGTTTATTTTCGTTTCGTTTTTTTTCGTTTCCGTTGATTCGTAACGATTCGTACATTCGTAAGTCGTCGGTGTTCGTATTCGTAACGATTCATACATTCGTAAGAGTTATTTTTTGTTGATTCGTTTTTTCGTTAGTTTAATTTTCGTTTATTCGAAATTCGGACGCATTCGTATTTATTCGTACATTCATAACATTCGTAACATTTGTAGATTCGTAATCGGAGCATAATTCATAATTTTATGTAATGTGTATGCTATTATTACATTTTAAGAGACACGGAAAATTACAAATCGAAAAAAAAGTTACGAATGTACGAATTTTTTCGTTCAATCCATTCGAAGCACGTTAAGCAGCGCCATTGTAATAGACACGGAAAATTACGAATCGAAAAAAAAAAAAAAAAGTTACGAATGTACGAATTTTTTCATTCAATCTATTCGAAGCACGTTAAGCAGCGCCATTGTAAGAGACACGGAAAATTACGAATCGAAAAAAAAAAAAAAAGTTACGAATGGACGAATTTTTTCGTTCAATCCATTCGAAGCACGTTAAGCAGCGCCATTGTAAGGGACACGGAAAATTACCAATTCAACAAAAAAAAAGTTACGAATGTACGAATTTTTTCATTCATGTTCGTTGTTCCTGTTTTCGTTTTTCGGATTTTCTTCATTCGTACATTCGTTGTTTCGAATTTGTTTTTTTCGGATTTTCGTTATTTTCGGATTCGTTCGATTCGAACGATTCGTTATTCGTTCGTTCATTCCTACGAAAACGAACGAACGAAAAAACGAAAAAAAACAAAAAAACGAAAAAAACGAAAAACTAAAAAAACGAAAAACGAAAAAAAACAAAACGAATTGCACATGTCTAGTCTATGACACTGTAATGGTGTTACTGAAAATGTACAGAGCTCAGCGTAAAAGAGGACACCCCAACAGATTTGTCAAAAAACATTTACTTTCCTTTCAGAATGAACATTTTCTATGGGACGCTATACTACAAAATCCTCCCACAAATGCGGCCCCATTGATTGCAACCAAGATTTGTTCACACACAAAAAAGTATTTTTCCTAACAAATTCATTCAAGACCGCGGGGGCTGATTTACAAAAGCCGTGCGCCATCAGTGGAGGCGCACGGCGCACGGCGAAATTTTCACATTTACGAAACGTTTTCACCGGAAACAGAGTGCAAATCCCCCATTTACTATAGTGATCTCGGAGCACGGGAGAATGCAATCTGTGCGCCACTATGGACATGGCGCACGGCGTCTCCAATTCAATATTAACCGCTTCAGCCCCGGAGGATTTTACCCCCTTCCTTACCAGAGCACTTCTTGCGATTCGGCACTGCGTCGCTTTAACTGACAATTGCGCGGTCGTGCGACGTTGCACCCAAACAAAATTGACGTCCTTTTTTTCCCCACAAATAGAGATTTCTTTTGGTGGTATTTGATCACCTCTGCGTTTTTTATTTTTTGCGCTATAAACAAAAGAAGAGCGACAATTTTGAAAAAAACACAATGTTTTTTACTTTTTGCTATAATAAAAATCCCATTTTTAAAAAAATAAAAAAAACAATTTTTTTACTCAGTTTAGGCCGATACGTATTCTTCTACATATTTTTGGTAAAAAAAATCGCAATAAGCGTATATTGATCGGTTTGCGCAAAAGTTATAGCGTCTACAAAATACGGGATAGATCTATTGCATTTTTTTTTTTTACTAGTAATGGCGGCGATCTGCGATTTTTTTCATGACTGCGACATTGCGGCGGACACTTTGGACACTTTTGACACATTTTTGGGACCATTCACATTTACACAGCGATCGTTGCTATAAAATTGCACTGATTACTGTGTAAATGTGACTGGCAGGGAAGGGGTTAACACTAGGGGGCGCTGCAGGGGTTAATATGTTCCCTATGGTAGTGATTCTAACTGTGGGGGGGAGGGGACTCACAAGGGGAGGAGACCGATCAGTGTTCCTCCATACTGGGAACACACCATCGGTCTCCTCTCCACTGACAGGACGTGGATCTGTGTGTTTACACACACAGATCCACGGTCCTGCTGTGTTCCCGGGCAATCGCGGGTGCCCGGCGGACATCGCGGCTGCCAGGCTCACGCCCCCTAGACGGTCGTGAATGAGAGGACGTCATATGACGTCCACCCAGGATGGGAGATCCACCTTGTGGACATCATATGACAGTGCAGGGTATTGAAGTGGTTAAGAGAAGATGGAGGTGCCAATATTATGGGGTGATGTGAGGAAGTTTGCTAACAACTGCCCAAGTAACAAATATGCCCAAAATAGAATGAGAAATGTGCCGGCAAGTACGTTTAGAACTGCGTGAGGTCAATGCAAGCACTGCGCATGCGCATGCGCAAGTGGCTCTTACGCTCGTTCAAATGTGTTCGTTCACGGCATGGCCAAAATCCTTGCAACTGTTAAGCAACATACATGCAATTGCGTGGGTTGAACGGGTGCAACTCTAAACTTGACATTTTTTTTTTTGCATTTTCTGGTTTACCTTTATGTCTTTTTTTAAGCAGATTTTCACACAGGTCATGTTAGCGTGTTACGTTGCCAACATGTGACATGCACCTTGTTAAAATTATGTAAAATGACTCTCGCTCCTGTAGCTCCTCCTAAAAGGGCATTTAACCTTCCCCCCTCTAATGCTTAGGATTTCCTTGGGTTAGCTTTTGCTTTTAATGGGGAACTCCACACTCCATTCTCCAATGCTCTTGTCTCCATCCTCTAAATGCCGCGTACACACGTTCGGACATTCCGACAACAAAATCCATGTTTTTTTTCCGACGGATGTTGGCTCAAACTTGTCTTGCATACACACGGTCACACAAATCTTGTCGGAAATTCTGATCAACAAGAACGCGGTGACGTACAACACGTATGACGAGCCGAGAAAAATGAAGTTCAATAGCCAGTGCTGCTCTTCTGCTTGATTCCGAGCATGCGTGGAAATTTTGTGCGTCGGATTTGTGTAAACACGATCAGAATTTCCGACAACGGATTTTGTTGTCGGAAAATTTGAGATCCAGAAATTCCGATGGAAAATGTTCAATGGAACCTGCACACGGTCGGAATTTCCGACAACGAGCTTACATCGAACACCTCTCCCTGTGCAGATCTGGCTTCAGGACCGGGCCGCCCGCCCCCTTCTCCCGGTGCTCACGCTGGGGGGGGGATCGGCTGCCCACTTGCTCACCTCTCACAGTGCACAAATACATATTTGCCTTTAAAACCATCCCGTAGGTGATGTGCTAATTGGTACTGGGATCTGATGCAATTTGCTGCTGACGGCCGTAGAATTTTCCTTGGCGATTTTCACGTTCAAAGCTTTTAATAAGTTTCACGGGGAAACTGTCTGTTATCATATGACCTCCCCCATGCCTGTACCAGGCTGCTAATTGCAGCTCTTGAATACATATCCTCAGGTTTTGGTAGTTACTGCAGGGGGAGGGGGTGCTGACCAGCAGGTTCATTGGGCAGCACTTTGTGAGGTCTGTTTGCGGCATGTCTTCCTGCAAGCTTCAGGGGGGAGGGGGTCACTGAGGGCAGTACCAAGAAAAAGGGGGGGCTGGTTGGTGGGTTTAGCTCCACTGCCGTGTTTGGTTCATATGATTCCTTGCCCGTGTTCCTGTCATAGCATGTTCGGTCACAGCATGTTCTGTCATAGCGGTTCTGTCAGCAGGTCTGCCATAGGACATTGTCATAGCGGTTAGCGGTTCTGTCACAACAGTTCTGTCACAATGGTTCCACCTTAGCAGGTTCTGTCACAGCTTTTTCAGTCATAGCGGTTCTGTCACAGCATTTTCAGTCATAGCGGTTCTGTCACAGCGTTTTCAGTCATAGCGGTTCTGTCACAGCATTTTCAGTCATAGCGGTTCTGTCACAGTGTTTTCAGTCATAGCGGTTCTGTCACAGCGTTTTCAGTCATAGCGGTTCTGTCACAGCATTTTCAGTCATAGCGGTTCTGTCATATCTGTTCTGTCACAGCTTATTCAGTCATAGCGTTTTCAGTCACAGCATTTTCAGTCATAGTGGTTCTGTCATAGCATTTTTAGTCACAGCATTTTCTGTCATAGCGTTTCAGTCATAGCGGTTTCATCAATAGCAGTTCTGTCTCAGCGTTTTCAGTCTCAGCATTTTCAGTCTCAGCGTTTTCAGTCATATGCCCCTTACACACGGTCGGATATTCCGATGGAAAAAGTCTGATCGGATTATGTTGTCGGAAAATCCGATTGTGTGTGGGCTCTAGCGGGCTTTTTCCGTCGGAAATTCCGACGGAAAACATTTGAGAGCAGGATCTAAAATTTTCCGACAACATAATCCGATCAGACTTTTTCCGATCGTGTGTAGAGAATTCCGACGCACAAAGTGCCATGCATGATCAGAAGAAATTTGGAAATGAAAGCTATTGGCTACTGGCCTCTACGTAGTCCCCTCGTAAGTTTTCTACGTCACCTCGTGTCGGAATGTCCGACTGTGTGTACAAGGCATTAGTGTTTTCAGTCATAGCGGTTAAGTCATAGCATTTTTAGTCATAGCTTTTTCAGTCACAGCGGGTGCTGTCAATGTGTTCAGTCATAGCATTCCTGTCATAGCGCGTTCTGTCTTAACGGGGCTGTCATAACGTGTTACAGTCATAGCGGGTTCTTTCACAACCTGTTCAGTATAGTGTTCCAGTCATAGCGTGTTCAGTCACAACAGGTGCTGTCCTAGCGTGGTCTGTCTCAGCGTGTTCAGCCTTAGCATGTTGGTCACAACGTGTTCAGTCATAGCGTTCCTGTACAGTGCGTTCTGTCTGAGGGGGGCTGTCCGCAGGGACTGTCGTAGCAGGTGCTGTCATAAGGTGTTCAGTCCTAGTGTTTCAGTCACAGCATGTTCAGTCATAGCTGGTGCTGTCATAGCGTGTTCCAGTCGCAGCATGTTCCAGTCGCAGCGGGTCCCAGCCAGAGCGGGTCCCAGTCAGAGCGGGTTCAGTTAGTGCGTGTTCAGTCAGAGAGGGTTCTTTCACAGTGGTTCTGTCATAGCGGATCGGTCACAGCAGTTCTTGTCAGCGTGGTCTGCGGTCCTGTCACAGCGGTTCTGTCACAGCGTGGTTGGTCGTCATAGCATTTCTGTCAAAGCCTTTCTGTCATAGCGGTTATGTCCAGCATGACATGTTTCATGTCATAATTTTTCGGTGCCATACAGCCACAGCATACACCAATAGCTGTTTCATCGTTGTTTGTTTCCATGTCTCATTATACCTTTTCATTCAGTGTTCTTCATACACCTAGGTTTAGTTAGCAGTGCTCACATCTCAGGATCTGTCACGTCTACAGATCCATATGGGCTGAGCTTTCGTTTATTAAATGATTGTTGACCACAATCTTCTCGCCCATATACCACACGTCATACGATGCACGTTTTAATTTGTACGACTACCCATCACGGTCTGTGGGTACACTAGCCCTTTGGGTTTCAGTTTTACTACCTGTCTCTGAGCTGCAGGTTACTCAGGCTCACTTACTACATACACTAGGGGGGAGGGACCGTCATCAGGTTCATTCACGCACTCTGGTTTTGTCATTTCTGGTCATGTCCTCATACTTAGGTAGGCACAGAGGGGTGGTGTCTCATGTCTGGTTGTCTGTTGTCACTTCCATTGTTCCTGTTTCCTTGGGTTGGGCATACCCCACGTTTCGGAAGCAACCATTCATGTTCATCCCTTCAACCTCACGTGGGGGTTCAGGGCATGGTAGCACTCCGGCATCAATGTAGTTGGTCCATACTTAAGCACACAGCGGAGCTTTGTCTCAAGGGTTTTCCTTTTCCTAGCCCCAAGTTACTGGAGGCAGTAATTTCCTAGGGGTACTTGGTCTAGTTCTTTACCTTCGTTCTGAAGGTAGGGGCTTCATCATAATCTTGTCAGATTCTTTTGTTTGTAGTATCTTGGCTTCAGCAGACAGTTATGCTTTCATTGCCAATCAAGTTACTAGAGGCAGTAATTTCCTAGGGGTACTTGGTCTAGTTCTTTACCTTCGTTCTGAAGGTAGGGGCTTCATCATTATCTTGTCAGATTCTTTTGTTTGTAGTATCTTGGCTTCAGCACTGCAGACAGTTATGCTTTCATTGCCAATCAAGTTACTGGAGGTAGTAATTTCCTAGAGGTACTTGGTCTGGTTCTTTACCTTTGTTCTGAAGGTAGGGGGCCGGGTCACCAGGGTGCCCTGTGGCAAGTTTCCAATATGGTTTGTTACATTTTGGCTGCTCTCTTTCCTGTGGAAACATTTTTTTATCAAGGTACTCGTCCGTGGATTTGAAGATTCAGCACCTGCTACAGTTGGGGAGGGGGAAGGGGGGTGTAGTGGCATCCAAACTGATATCAACAATGCTTGAACTTACTTCCATCAGACCTGCCCATTGGTGGGGCAAGATAATGGTACAGATGTCGTTTCACCACTGGGCTTACCCTTGGGTCGAAAGCAGTCCTTGCTTCTATACCTTTCCAAGCACTTCTTTGGGTCTTGGTACCTGCAGGGGGGTCAGGGGTTAATTCATTCAGTTCATGCCCTGTCACATGGTGACCATGGTTACCGCCCAGGGATCTATAGTCTCTCTCAGGGAGTGTGCTGGGGCCATGTCCCCTTGACAGCCCACAAAGTGGTAGATTCGGGCTAAACGTCATCGACATTCTGGGTTCCATTCTCGTCGCAATCTCTTAATTACGATGTTGCCTGGAGAACTGCTCAGGTAAATCAGACCAGTAGGGATGAGCCGAACACCCCCCCTGTTTGGTTCGAACCAGAACCTGCGAACAGACCTAAATTTCGCGTGAACTTTAGAGCCCTATTAAAGTCTATGGGACTCGAACGTTCAAAATCAAAAGTGCTAATTTTAAAGGCTAATATGCTAGTTATTGTCCTAAAAAGTGTTTAGGGACCCGGGTCCTGCCCCAGGGGACATGTATCATTGCAAAAAAAACTTTTAAAAATGGCCGTTTTTTCAGGAGCAGTGATTTTAATAATGCTTAAAGTGAAACAATAAAAGTGTAATATTCCTTTAAATTTCATACCTGGGGGGTGTGTATAGTATGCCTGTAAAGGGGTGCATGTTTCCCGTGCTTAGAACTGTCCCTGCACAAAGTGTAATTTCTGCAGGAAAAAAAGTTATTTAAAAGCACTTGCGGCTATAATGAATTGTCGGCTCCTCGCAATACAGAGAACAGTCATTGAAAGTCATTGATTAAAAAAAAAAAATGCGTTGGGTTCCCCCCAAATTCAATTTCCAGGCTTTTCAGGTCTGGTATGGATATTAAGGGGAACCCGGGTCAAATAAAAAATTAAATGACGTGGGGTTCCCCCCAAATATCCATACCAGATCCTTCAGCATGCGTGGCACTTTGTCCGTCGGAATTCCCTACACACGATCGGAAGAAGTCAGATCGGATTTTGTTGTCGGAGATCCTGCTCTTAAATTTTTTCCATCGGAAATTTAGACAGAAAAAGCCCGCTAGAGCCCACACACAATCGGATTTTCCGACAACATAATCCGATCTGACTTTTTCCATCGGAATATCCGACCATGTGTACGGGGCATTACAGTCACTTTGGGTATGCTGAATCATGCCATGAGACTTATTCCCCAGGATGGAGTCTGGCCCTCCTGCCTCTATTCTGGACTATGGTCAGGTAAAGTTCCTCATCAAGGTCTCAGGGCAGTGAAAGGTCGGTGAGTGTACCACAGTGGAGGACTGGATGTGCCAGGAAGTCTGTAAGGGAACTTTGCTTCTACACGGTCATTAGCAAAGTCTTCATCATTTCACACAGTGAATAATGGGGAGTCCTGGATCAGAGGAGAGACTGTGGGGGTATGTGTCAAATTGATGTGGCCAGGGCCGATCTGTCCCGGGGTGCACGGGGTGCAGTGCACCCAGGCGCCACAGAGGTGGGGGCGCTGGAGCGCCAGAGTGCTCCGCTCCCTCCCCCTCTCCTTGTCCGTAGGCGGCGCGGCTCTCTCCGCCTGTCACAGCCGCGGCGGCGGCCGCGTAGTGACGTCACGGGGGGGGGTGGGGCGGGGCGCCCCCCCCGTGACGTCACTGCGCGCCCGCCGCCGCGGCTGTGACAGGCGGAGAGAGCCGCGCCGCCTACGGACAAGGAGAGGAGGAGGGAGCGGAGCACTGTGTTTAACTTCCGCCTTCTGCCCACCAGCACAAGCATCACACACGCTCTGTTCTCCACCCGGGCGTCTACTAATGGGGGGGTTTGTCCTGGGGGGTCTATACTAATGTGGGGGGGTTTGTCCTGGGGGGGTCTATACTAATGTGGGGGGGTGGTTTGTCCTGGGGGGTCTATACCAATGTGGGGTGGGGGGGTTTGTCCTGGGGGGTCTATACTAATGTGGGGGGGGTGGTTTGTCCTGGGGGGGTCTATACTAATGTGGGGGGGTTTGTCCTGGGGGGTCTATACTAATGTGGGGGGGGAGTTGTCCTGGGGGTCTATACTAATGTGGGGGGGTGGTTTGTCCTGGGGGGGTCTATACCAATGTGGGGTGGGGGGTTTGTCCTGGGGGGTCTATACTAATGTGGGGGGGTGGTTTGTCCTGGGGGGGTCTATACCAATGTGGGGGGGTGGTTTGTCCTGGGGGGGTCTATACTAATGTGGGGGGGGGGGTTGTCCTGGGGGGTCTATACTAATGTGGGGGGGTTATCCTGGGGGTCTATACTAATGTGGGGGGTGGTTTGTCCTGGGGGGTCTATACTAATGTGGGGGGGTGGTTTGTCCTGGGGGGTCTATACTAATGTGGGGGGGTTCGTCCTAGGGGGTCTACTAATGTGGGGGGTTTGTCCTGGGGGGGGGTCTATACTAATGTGGGGGGGTTTGTCCTGGGGGGTCTATACTAATGTGGGGGGGGGGTGGTTTGTCCTGGGGGGTCTATACCAATGTGGGGGGTGGTTTGTCCTGGGGGGTCTATATTAATGTAGGGGTGGTTTGTCCTGGGGGGGTCTATATTAATGTAGGGGGGGTTGTCCTGGGGGGTCTATACTAATGTATGGGGGCTGGTTTGTCCTGGGGGGTCTATACTAATGTGGGGAGTGGTTCGTCCTGGGGGGTCTATACTAATGTGGGGGGGTGGTTTGTCCTGGGAGGTCTATACTAATGTGGGGGGTGGTTCGGCCTGGGGGGTCTATACTAATGTGGGGGGGTGGTTTGTCCTGGGGGGGTCTATACTAATGTGGGGGGTTCGTCCTGGGGGGGGTCTATACTAATGTGGGGGGGTGGTTTGTCCTGGGGGGTCTATACTAATGTGGGGGGTGGTTTGTCCTGGGGGTCTATACTAATGTGGGTGGCGGGCTGGTTTGTCCTGGGGGGTTTATACTAATGTAGGGGGGGTTTGTCCTGGGGGGGTCTATACTAATGGGGGGGGCTATACTAATGTGGGGGGGGGGTCTGTACTAATGTGGGGGGGGTTTGTCCTGGGGGGTCTATACTAATGGAGGGGGTGGTTTGTTCTGGGGGGTTTGTACTAATGTAGGGGGGGAAAGGTTTGTCCTGAGGGGGGGTCTATACTGATAAAGGGGGGTGTTTTGTCCTGGGGGTCTATACTGAAGGGGGGGTCTGTCCTGAGGGAGGTATTTATACTTAGTGAAGGGTCTGCACTGACGGAGGGGGGGTCTATACTTAATGGAGTGGGGTCTGTACTGAGGGATGACTATAGTTGGTGGAGGGGGTGATACCATGTTTTACTGCACCAGGTGACACCAACCCTAGTGATGCCACTGCAGCTGCGGGCTCTTATTTCCCCTCTCCCTCACCTCCTCGTGCGCTGCTGTACTAGTGAGCGGCACACTATGTTTCTTCCCCCGCCTTCATAACGGCCAGGGAAGAAAAAGCAAAGGAGCAAAGAAAAGGATTGTGGGACATGTGGTCCCAAGGACTGGCAGCCCCACTGTAACACGGAAACTGCAGCCCACACAGCATGCTCAGCTGAATGGGAGAGAGAAAGCCAGGAGCCCGGGAAAGCTTTCAGGGAAGGGCACCCAGGACTCCAGAGGGAGAGGGCAGTGCTGAGAGAACACCATCAGAGAGAGAAAAAGCCACACAGCCTGGCACCATCCCTGGTGGAGGAAGGAATGGAGTCATTGCAGGAATACAGATCTGGGCTCTACCCAGCGGAGCCGCCACGGGCAATTCAGAGTGAGCTGACTGCTGATCAGAGGAACCGTTGTTGCTGTATCGCTGGGTCAGGTGAGAGGGCCGATCGGCCATTATTTACTACAATCTCTTGTAACATGTCTGCAGTCTCTGACCATCTCTTGTAACATGTCTGCAGTCTCTGACCATCTCTTGTAACATGTCTGCAGTCTCTGACCATCTCTTGTAACATGTCTGCAGTCTCTGACCATCTCCTGTATTGTGTGCAGCCTGACCGTCTCCTGTACTATGATTGCAGTCTCTGACTGTCTCTAGTATCATGTCTACAGTCTCTGACCATCTCCTGTACTATGTCTGGGGGCTCTTTCTAATAGACTCTCTAACAGAAGCCCCCTCTGTGTGCATCAGAGAGACTCCCCTCCAGGTCTCATTAGTGTACGCTCTTCCTGTATTTTATTTATTGGTAAAAGATCATGGGAGGATCCCAGAGTAACGAAGACTTCTTACATGAACATCTCTGTGTTGAAGTCGTTGTCATAGAAACATTTGTAAAGGGGAGGAGTTGGTAAGATGACCACGCCCACGTGGGGGCGCCAGAAATATTTCTGCACCCAGGCGTCTGTGACCCTAGGATCGGCCCTGGATGTGGCCTGAGGGCACAGGATTTGCAAGCTGGGCTAGCTGGGAACAGTAGTCCACCATCCAAGACAAATATGCTTTTTACCTACTGGGCCTCCATGGAGAGGTACTGCAGGCCTCAGGCCCAGTAGCAGCGAGCAATCAGAGCCTGCTAAGGGACTCATTCAGAGGGGGTCCCTATTGCTCGATAGAAGAGGATGTGACATTATTTCACTTCAAGATGTTTTGTGCAGGAGGAAAGAAGTTTTGGGCAGGAGAGAAGAAGTTCTGGGACCATCATTCCTACACGGCCAGAAGTGATGTCCTCACCCTTTACACCTTAATGGATGGGGACATCTTAGAAGGAATAGTCTGCTGGAGTTGAGCAGAGGAGGAGCAACAGTCTGCATGGAGATGCAGGAGGAGAATTATACTAAATACAGATGCACATCATTCATCTGGCTCTAACTTTGTGCTAAGAAGATAATCTTTAAAATATGATGGGAAACAAACAATCCTTTGGGCATCCCATATACCCTTTTCCCATCCAAGTTGTACCCCACAATAAAACAACAAAAACAAAACCAACAAAAGACTGTTCATTGTCTCTGCAAGGATGTATGAAGTCTGGCAACGGGGTGAATTTGTGGATTGTCTGTTACTAGCGGCAACTACATTGCTACACTTAAGCCCCATACACACGCGCGGATTATCCGAGGACCAGGTCGGTCGGATCCTGTCCGTCACACTTTGTCTGATGTTGGTTTTGCGTACACACGGTCAGACAAAGTTGTCGGAAAATCCGATCATTCTGAACGTGGTGACGTTTGTTGCCTACGACGGGACTACGTAGAGGCTAGTAGCCAATAGCTTTGGTCTTGTAATGTGATCTGAGCATGCGTAGCACTTTGTCCGGTCGGACAACCATACACACGATCGGATTTGGTGTGATCGGACCGTGTTGACGGCAAATCTTTCCAGCAGGAGATAAGACTTTGTCCGTCGGACAAACCGACGAACACTGTCCGATGGTGCATACACACGGTCTGATTTTTCAACAACCTTGTCCGATCGGACAGAATCCATGAAAAAGTCCGACCGTGTGTATGGGGCTTTATCATAATGTGCATTGTACTAGGTGAAGCTTGGTGACAACAAGTCTGACCTGTAGTGAGATCCTGATTAATCAAAGCATTGTCTAGATGTAAATTCCCATTCACCTATTGTTTCTGCCTGGGTGAACACTGAGTCATCCAGGTGGCTAATTTGAATAAACTCTTAAGGATCCTCTATGATGGGATTAGCCAGCCATGAGTCAGCTGTACCTCGTTAGCTAAACCATTGTGTGATGTTTTGGGTAAGTATTGTTAATGTGGTGACTGACTGCATTCTCAAGTGTATAAAAGCCTGTATTCTTGTTCAAATAAACAGTTATTATGGTTTACTCCAAAACGGGTGTTGCCTAGTTCTTGGGGTATCTATAGCCAGATTCACTTTGCCTCATGTTACAGAGTTTAGGAAGCAGCTTCTTGGCGGAGATGCCCAGTCAGAGTGAAGGCAGTACCTGGTCACGTCATTCCGTACAACTTCTGGTTCCTCTGGTTGTCGCTCTGAGCGTGTGGAACGCATGCTATCCACGGTGGTGGATGCGAGGAGAACCTAGTACACCGCTCGTTTTGACAAGCTAGCAGCCCCAGTGCCGGGATAGGCACTTTTAAAAGTAAGGAGCCACTTGGCTAGATTTTTTTTATCATTTTATAAATAAACTATATTACGCTATGGAGGCTCTCTATTTTTCTTGTATATCCCGCATGTATCGATGAGGAGGAAGGTTCATACATATTCATACATCTAACCAATCTGAGCAGGCACAATCCTGCAAAAGCACAGCTTGACTATCTTTTTCATTAAAGAAGTCAATTATCTCTGGTAAGCAGATTTCATATCCAGTCACCTCGGGTGTCGATCTCCTAGGCTGTGGTAAAGGATCACTTAGGAATTTGTTGGATATCACTATCACACTTGAAAGAACTTTTGTCTTTTATGTTGGAATCACATGAATTTTTGAAGATCTTTTCTAATACATTGGGACTTTTTCCTTGCTTTCACAAGGGTGTTTCAGAAGGATTAATTATGTTTTGTTATTTATATTTGTTATGATAATCACATATCACTGCAGTTGATTACTAATCAATTATCTATTTTTTAATTAGTGTAAACACTTTGAAAATGTGGTTATTTAATTGCTTTGCACTATTGGCACCCCCTTTACCAATATATATGTACCTCATTAGCTAAACCATTGTGTGATGTTTTGGGTAAGTATTTGGGTCATTGTTAATGTGGTGACTGACCGCATTCTCAAGTGTATAAAAGCCTGTATTCTTGTTCAAATAAACAGTTCTTATTCTGGTTTACTCCAAAACTGGTGTTGCCTAGTTCTTGGGGTAACTATAGCCAGATTCACTGGTCTCATGTTACAGAGTTTAGGAAGCAGCTTCTTGGCGTAGATACCCAGTCAGGGTGTCCAGAGTCCATCATACTGTCCTTACAAATCATGGAGGTCATACAAAATACTAGCTGGAGTAGTTTCTGTTGTGCGGTTTATTAATTTTCGCATCAAGTAATTTGAGTAAAACTGAAGATTTTGTAATAGAAGTTATGTTATTAACCTTACTTTAATGTAATGAGCTAAAAAAATCTTCTATAGAACTCAGTTTTGTAAAATTTTTGGAAATTGTTCTTGTGTTCATTGAGGTATTGTCAGAAACCATGAATCCGACCGAGACAGAAGTACAGTTAAATCACACTTGATTAATAATAAAAGTAAATAGAACAAACTTAGTCAAAACATAGCCAAAGTTCGGTAACCGAAACAGATAGTCAGACAAGCCAGAAAGTCAGGAAGCCAGGAATCAGCATAGTGGAACAGCAAGCAGGATCTGAAGCCAGAAGGAAGGTCAGCCAAGCAAGTCTTTAACAGGAGTGCAGGAGAAAGTTGCTGTGATGTGGATCAAGGCGAAGGCAGATATCTTCTGGGCTGGACAGCTTAAAGAGGAAGTAAACCCTGATGGGTTTTACTTCCTTTTTTGCTCCCTGTATAGCCTGCAAATGAAAAGCATAATGGGCTAGTATGCATCACATAATGGGCTAGTATGCATCGCATACTAGTCCATTATGTACAACTTACCTGCAAAAGAATCCAGCGAAGTCCTGTGTGGGCAGCATCCATCTTCTTGCCCTCTTCCTTCGGGGCTGCGGACTCCGGATCTGTGATTTGCCAGAGCCGCACGACGTCACCCCCGCGCATGCACATGGGAAGCGCGACCTGCGGCATATGCTAGGGAAGAAACGCCCTTTAGTTTAATTTCTTCCCTGCACATGCGCCGTAGCAGTTTCCGGCGGACTACAAGTGAAATATCTCCTAAACGGCGCACGTTTAGGAGATATTTCCACTACCTATAGGTAAGCCTTATTCTAGGCTTACCTATAGGTAAAAGTACAAAAAGTGGGTTTACAACCACTTTAAGTAGGCAGGACTGACGGGCAGGATATCATCAACAGGTGAGTCACTGTGGAGAGATAGGAGCTGGCAATTAGCCGACAGCTGAGCGGCCAGCTCAGAGAAGGAAGGGCTGAGCCCAGCCCTGATAGGTATTGACTAAAATCTTACTTTTCAAAAGGAGTGTACTCACTTATGCTGAGCACTGTATAGAATAAATGTTTTTGTTATTATTATTATCTTCAGCCTTGGTCCATCCGTGACCACTACTGCCCAGATTTGCTCGGTGTCATCACTTCTCTCTGCAAGTGCTGGTTGTCTTAAAGAGGAAGTTAACCCATACAAAAAAAAAAAGAAATTATAAAAATAAACCCTGCAAGGCAAAGGCATAATGAGCTAGTATGCATAGCATACTAGCTCATTATGAATAACTTACCTGAGAACAAAGCCCCCGAAGCGGTCCTCCTTCTTCATCTCCGCCGCTGCCATGTATCCCGGAGTGACTTCCGGGTCTTGCGGCTCCGGCGATGTGATTGGCCGGAGCCGCGATGACGTCACTCCCACGCATGTACACGGGAGCCGTCACTAGCGGCCTATCGCCTTTAGCAGCGGCGTGCTCAGTGCGCCTGCGCGCCGATGTCTATGGCGCATGCGCCGTAGACAGCGGTGCCTGTCTTTTTGCAAATATCTCCTAAACCGTGTAGGTTTAGGAGATATTTCTTGGACCTACAGGTGAGCCTTAATCTAGGCTTACCTGTAGGTCAAAGTGGTCTGTAAGGGTTTACAACCACTTTAAAGCTGTTCAATAACTATTTATAAGCGATGGATCCTGGGAGCATTCAGAGGCAGGTAAGCAGCTGTTGTTTTCTGCGGAAGTTAGGTTCCCAGAAAGCAGACAGGTGAGACTGATGTGATTGGCTCAGTGTTCTCTGTACAGCACTGCGGTATGTGTCCGAGCTATAAAAATGTAAAACAATAACGGTGTTTGTGACTGTGGAGGGACATTAGAGTGTAAGCTCTTCTGGTACAAAAGACTAATGTGGCCAGCTCAGTCTCTGTACAGCACTGCGGTATATGTCCGAGCTATGTAATCAAGATGGGGAGGTTGTGTTACTCTTCAACACAGGGGTTGCCACTCTGGAAATTTGTGTTACAATGTTCTGATTAGACATGTGCAATTAGTTTTTTTTTTTTTCATTTTTCTTTTTTTTTTTCGTTATATTCGTTCATTCGTTATCGTACGAATGAACGAACAATTCGCTAATTTTTTTTACGAATAACGAATCGTTCGAATCGAACGAATCCGAAAACAACGAAAATCCGAAAAAAACTAATTAGAAACAACGAATCTACGAAAGAAGAAAATCCGAAAAACGAAAACAGGAACAACGAAAATCAAAATGAACGAAAAAATTCGTACATTCATAACTTTTTTTTTTGTTGTTGAATTGGTAATTTTCCGTGTCCCTTACAATGGCGCTGCTTAACGTGCCTCGAATGGATTGAACGAAAAAATTCGTACATTCGTAACTTTTTATTTATTTTTTTCGATTCATAATTTTCCGTGTCTCTTACAATGGCGCTGCTTAACATGCTTCGAATGGATTGAACGAAAAAATTCGTACATTCGTAACTTTTTATTTATTTGTTTGCGATTCGTAATTTTCCGTGTCTCTTACAATGGCGCTGCTTAACGTGCTTCGAATGGATTGAACGAAAAAATTCGTACATTCGTAACTTTTTTTTTCGATTCGTAATTTTCCGTGTCTCTTACAATGTAATAATAGCATACACATTACATAAAATTATGAATTATGCTCCGATTACGAATCTACGAATGTTACGAAAGTACGAATAAATACGAATGCGTCCGAATTTCGAATAAACAAAAATTAAACTAACGGAAAAACGAATCAACGAAAAAATAACTCTTACGAAAATACGAATCATTACAAATATGAACACCGACGACTTACGAATTTACGAATCGTTACAAATCAACGCAAACGAAAGAAACAAAACGAAAATAAACAAATTTTTCTGTTGTGCACATGTCTAATTCTGATGGAGGTTGTAGTCTTGTACTGAGTTGCGTTGTCAAGTAATAACAAAGATCTGTTTCCGATGGGAGTTGTAGCCGCTCTTCCCTTTTCACAGTCCGCTGTGCCCGTCTGTCTCGGACATCATGTAAGAGGGAAATTTATAACGCACTTGACATCTCCAGATCGGAGCAGCTGAGACAGACTGGCTATAAAGTGGCTACCAGGGAATGTTCGCTGATACAACTGTAACTTACGGAGAACAGAAACTTGTTGGAGATCGATAGAGCTGCCAGTGGCGAGATTTACTACACCTGAGTTCACACTGTAAACAATACAAGATAAGAGTCCATGGCGAAATAATTCCTCTAAATCATGGCGTTAAACACAGATTAATACTAGTTTATAGACCAAGAAACTTCTCCGCATGCTGAGGGTGCGGAGGTCTGCAATGCAACTTTTTGGCAGAATAGGTGTAAATTAAGGAGTGCTCCACAAAGACATGAAAGTTTCCCCTAAAACTGATTCAGATTTTTATCTTGCCATTGATCTCGAGTGACTGACTGCCCCACCAGCTATACTATATAAGCAAATGTTTGTGGACACCTGGCCATCACACCTGTATAAGCTTGTTGGATGTCCCATTCCAAAACGATGGCCATTAACATGAAGTTGCTCTTCCCCCCATTGCCATTAATATGCCCCTTTTTGCAGTTATGATATCCTCCACTCTTCTGGGAGGACTTTCCACAACATTTTGGAAAGTGTCGGTGGGAATTTGTGCCCCTTTGTGAGGGCAGGTACTGAGAAGACCTGGCCTCTCAGTTGGCATTCCAATTTATTCCAAAGGCATTCAGTAGGGTTGGGTTCAAAAGGTGTTTAATAGCGTTGGGATCCAAAGGTGTTCCGAAGGGTTAAGATTCACAGGTGTTCTGTAGGGTTGAGGTCCAAAAGTGTTCAGTAGAGTTGGGATCAAATGGTGTTTAATAGGGTTGGGGTCCAAAGGTGTTCTGTAGGGTTGAGATTCATAGGTGTTCAGTAGGGTTGGGATCAAAAGGTGTTCAATAGGGTTTGGGTTGAAAGTGTTCCGTAGGGTTGAGGTCCCAAGGTGTTCAGTAGGGTTGAGGTCCAAAGGTGTTCAGTAGGCCAGGCAACATGAATTTTCCAGCACTCGCACAGTAGTCAAGAACCAGTCCAGGGTGTTTTTGTTTTTTGGTTTATTAGGGGATGTACTTGGATGGGTAGGGAAAGATATGGGATGCCAGAACTGTAACTTGGATGCAAACTGAGGACTTGAAACTGTCTCATGGCTGCTGAAGATCACTATGCTGTACTCCTGATTAGAAATCAAAAGGAAGAACTCCGGACAGCCGCACACCGGGAAAATAAAATCCAAAGGGTTTATTTAAAAGCAAAAAGACACTACAATCCAAACACGGCAAAAAGGGGGGTACAGAGCTGACGCGTTTCGCACTGTATTTCAGTGCTTACTCACAGCTGGAGCAGGAGCATTCGCTTGTAAGGAGAGTCTTGGAGCGGTGGTTGTTTGTTTTTATGCTGTACTCCTGTAGGATAAATGGACCAGCTCAACTAATAGCAAAACAAATGTCCCAAACACCATATGCAGGTGCTCTTTTTTTGTAGAAAATACTACTGCACCTGGCTGCTCCTTAGCTCCCAAAGCAAGAGGTGAAGGGTGGCTTCACAGGCTTTAATTTGCTCTATGCGGTCCCTTTATGGTGAGCAAGCAGGGTATTGCACCTGACCCAGCCCTCGGAGCTCTGCCAACTAACACTAAGCAAATTAACCCCGTATTCTCTGCCTTGAGAGGAGTCCAACTAAATTTCCTACACTGTACACACAGATGGTGTTGCATATGTTTTGTTAAAGATGTCGCATTGCCACCGTCTGTTTTGCGCCTTTCTTTTGTCTTTGACTAAGTGTCTTCCAATAGGGCACTCCAATGTTTTTTCGAGGCAGCAACTTTCTGGTGATTTGTTGTGTTTAGTATAGAGGTGAGAGCCTTGGATTCAGTTTTTCCTTTTTTTTTACATACCTGTATGAGGAACCCGGGATGATGAGGGTGGCCTCTCGCACAATTGCTGTCTGAGCACCCCTAATGCCTTGTACACACGGTCGGACATTGCGACCACAAAATCCGTCAGAATTTTTACGACTGATTTTGGGCGAAACAGACAAAGTTGTCGTCGTTCCGAACGAGGTGACGTAGAAAAAGACGGGACTACGTAGAGGCCAGTAGCCAATAGCTTTCGTCTACAAATTTCTTCTGAGCATGCGTGGCACTTTGTGCGTCAAAATTCTCTACACACGATCGGATTTTGTTGTCGGAAAATTTTAGATCCTGCTCTCAAATTTTTTCCGTCAGATATTTCCGACGGAAAAAGCCCTCTAGAGCCCACACACAATCGGATTTTCCGACAACATAATCCGATCGGACTTTTTCCATCGGAATATCCGACCGTGTGTATGGGGCATATGAGTTGACACAGGGTCTGGTAGGGCGATGGAAGGGTGCAGGTGCCAGAAAGCTGGGACCAAAACTTGAACTTAGGAGCACTGGTGTCAGGGAGGCAGAAGCACGGCGATGTGCCGAGTCACAAGCCGAGTTTGGGAACAATCAAGCAGGAAGGCACCGAATTATGAACAGGATCAGAGACAAGCAGAGGTTGGCAATGAGGTACAGGATAGACATGTGCACAATAGAAAAATGTGTTTATTTTCGTTTCGTTTCTTTCGTTTCCGTTGATTCGTAACGATTCGTAAATTCGTAAGTCGTCGGTGTTCGTATTCGTAACGATTCGTATTTTCGTAAAAGTTATTTTTTCGTTGATTCGTTTTTCCGTTAGTTTAATTTTCGTTTATTCAAAATTCGGACGCATTCGTATTTTCGTACATTTAGTTACATTCGTACTTTCGTGAGACTGATTTATTCGTACTTTCGTAACATTGTTTTCGTAGATTCGTAATCGGAGCATAATTCATAATTTTATGTAATGTGTATGCTATTATTACATTGTAAGAGACGCGGAAAATTACGAATCGAAAAAAAAAGTTACGAATGTACGAATTTTTTCGTTCGATCCATTCGAAGCACGTTAAGCAGCGCCATTGTAAGGGACACGGAAAATTACCAATTCAACAACTTAAAAAAAAAGTTACGAATGTATGAATTTTTTCGTTCGATCCATTCGAAGCACGTTAAGCAGCGCCATTGTAAGAGACACGGAAAATTACGAATCGCAAAAAAAAAAAGTTACGAATGTACGAATTTTTTTCGTTCAATCCATTCGAAGCACGTTAAGCAGCGCCATTGTAAGAGACACGGAAAATTACGAATCGAAAAAATAAAAAAATAAAAGTTACGAATGTACAAATTTTTTCGTTCAATCCATTCGAGGCACGTTAAGCAGCGCCATTGTAAGAGACACGGAAAATTACGAATCGCAAAAAAAAAAGTTACGAATGTACGAATTTTTTTCGTTCGATCCATTCGAAGCACGTTAAGCAGCGCCATTGTAAGGGACACGGAAAATTACGAATCGCAAAAAAAAAAGTTACGAATGTACGATTTTTTTCGTTCAATCCATTCGAAGCACGTTAAGCAGCGCCATTGTAAGAGACACGGAAAATTACCAATTCAACAAAAAAAAAAAGTTACGAATGTACGAATTTTTTCTTTCATTTTGATTTTCGTTGTTCCTGTTTTCGTTTTTCGGATTTTCTTCTTTCGTAGTTTCGTTGTTTCTAATTTGGTTATTTCGGATTTTCGTTGTTTTTCGTATTCGTTCGATTCGAATATTCGTTATTCGTTAAAATTTTTAGCGAATCGTTCGTTCATTCGTACGATAACGAATGAACGCATATAGCGAATTTTAACGAAAAACGAAAAAAAATGAAAAACGAATTGCACATGTCTAGTACAGGATTGATCGGAAAACTCTTGGTCAAGGCCGAGGTCAGTAAAGAGTTTGGTAGCAGACAAGGAAGGGGTAATCCAGAGGCAGGTCAGGCGAAAGCCGGGTCAATAATGGAGTCAAGCATAATTCAAGATCAAGGATAACTAAGATACAAGCTGAAAGACGGTCCAGCAATGATCCCACACAGGGCCCAGGTCCAAATAGGCCACTTGGTGCCAGTATCTGTGGTGGACGTGTCCCTGAATCTACATTAGACACGTGCGGTTCGTTTTCGTTCCAAATTGATTTTTTTTGAATTTGGAACTTCAGATGTATCCGAATTTCAAAATTACAATAGTAACGAATTTAAACAAATCCGACATAACAAAACAACATTTTGGAGGAAATTCAAATAGTTTTTTATTTGAATTCGAATTTCCGAAGAGAATAAAATAGAATAGAAAATAATAGAATATAATATAATAGAGTAAAACAGAACAGAATAGAAAATAAAAGAATAGAAAAAAATAGAAAAAAAGTAAAGGCATAGAATAGAAAATAAAAGAATAGAGTAGAAAGAATAGCGTAAAACAGAACAAAATGGAATAGAAAGTAAAAGAACAGAATAAAATATAATAGAAAATAAAGGAACAGACTAGAATAAAGGATAGAATATAATGTAACAGAATATAACTTTTTTCCAAAGTTCGAAATTCAAATAGAATAAATTCCAATTCGAATAAAATTGAAAAGAATAAAAAATAAAATAATAGAATTAAAAAAAAAACAATAGAATAGAAAGAATATAACCATTTCCCAAAATTCTAAGAGAATAAATTAGAATTTGAATAGAAAAGAATAGATTAGAATAGAACATAAAATATAATATAATAGAAAATAATATAATAGAAGAGAATAAACAATAGGAAAGAATAGAATAGATCAGAAAGAATATATCAATTTAACTGTTATCCAAAATTCGAAATTTCAAATAGAATAAATTTGAATTAGAATAAAATAGAAGATAATAGAATATAATAGAAAGGAAAATAATAGAATAGTCTAGAATAGAAAACAATAGAATAAAAAAAATACAATAGAAGAAAATAGAACCATCTTCCGAAATTTTTCAAATTTTGATTAGAATAAAAATAAATAGAAAAGAATAGAAAATAAAATAAAATAGAATAGACTAGAATAAACAATAGTAAAGAATAGAAAGAACAGAATATAACAATTTAACCGTTTTCCAAAATTCGAAATCCAAATAATATTAATTTGAATAGAATAGAAAAGAATAGACTATAATAGAAAACTATATAGAATATAATAATAATATAATATAATAGAAAAGAACAGAAAATAAAAGAATAGAATCGAAAAAAACAATAGAATAGAAAGAATATAATCATCTTCCAAAATTTAAATTCTGAATAGAATAAATTTGATTTTGATTGGAATTAGATTAGAATGCCATTCAAATGAATTCAAATTTTCAGAAAACTTGAATTAATTTGAATTCAAATAAACTAAACAAATTCCAAAAACAAATTAACTGGTTGTCGCACACGCACATATACTGCGACAGAAGGGCACGTACAGGCAAACTAACGTACCTGTATGTTGCCCTTTAAGAGACGGCCTGCGGGCGCGCGGCAAGCTCTGTGAGTCGGGTCGCGGGTCCCGGATACCCGCGATTATCTCATGGAGAGGAAGAACGGGGAGATGCTAATGTAAACAAGCATCTCCCCGTTCTGCCTAGTGACAGTGTCACTGATCTCTGCTCCCTGTCTTCGGGAGCAGAGATCAGTGATGTGTCACACGTAGCCACGCCCCCCACAGAAACACCCCCTAGGACACACTTAACCCCTACACTGCCCCTAGTGGTTAACCCCTTCACTGCTAGTGTCATTTACACAGGAATCAGTGCATTTGTATAGCACTGATCGCTGTATAATGACAATGGTCCCAAAAATGTGTCAAAATTGTCCGATGTGTCCGTCATAATGTCGCAGTCACAATAAAAATCGCTGATCGCCGCCATTACTAGTAAAAAAAAAATAATAAAAATGCCATAAAACCATCCTCTATTTTGTAAACGCTATAACTTTTGCGCAAACCAATCAATAATCGCTTATTGCTATTTTTTTTTACCAAAAATATGTAGAAGAATACGTATCGGCCTAAACTGAGGAAAAACTTTTTTTATATATTTTTGGGGATATTTAATATAGCAGAATGTAAAAAATAATGCGTTTTTTTCAGAATTGTCGCTCTTTTTTTGTTTATTGCGCAAAAAATAAAAAACGCAGAGGTGATCAAATACCACCAAAAGAAAGCTCTATTTGTGTACAACGTCGCAAAAAAAAAGGACGGTAATTTTGTTTGGTTAAACAAATTAAACAAATTTATGGGAATAACGAATTGAAACAAAATTAAAAAATTTTTTTTGTTCTGCACATGTCTAGTCTACGTGAATGCCATTGTATACACGATCCTATGAACGTTCCTTGCGCACGAGCATGAGCCTTACGGCTGGTACAATCTCCCTGATGGCTGACATGGATAAAGACATAAATCTCAGTGAATGCCTTTTTCTTCAATTCATATTTTAAATGTTTTTATCTGGTTTTCTTTTTTTCTTTTTTATGTTGATTTTTGTATATTGTATTATTTTTGTTTTATACATTTTTTTTATGAATAGAGATTTGTAGTTACCCTTGGACACATATGTTGCAAGACGTCACATTTGTTAACCACTTCAATACCGGGGGGCACCTAAACACCTTCCTGCCCAGACCAATTTTGAGCTTTCAGCGCTGTCGCACTTTGAATGACAATTGCGCGGTCATACAACACCTAACCCAAATGACATTTTTATATTTTTTTCCCCACAAATAGAGCTTTCTTTTGGTGGTATTTGATCACCTCTGCGGTTTTTATTTTTTGCTAAACAAATTTAAAAAAGACCGAAAATTTTGAAAAAAAATATGTTTTTTTTTTGTTTCAGTTTCAAAACTTTGTAAATAAGTAAGTTTTCTCCTTCACTGGTGGGCACTGATGGGGCTGCACTGACGGGCACTGATAAGGCGGCACTGATGGGCACCGATGAGGTGGCACCAATGAAGTGGCACTGATGAGGTGGCATTGATGGTCACTGATATGTGGCACTGATAGGCGGCACTTATGGGCACTGATAGGTGGCACTGATGGGTGACACGGATGGGCACTGATAGGTGGCACAAATTGGCACTGATAGCTGGCACGGATTGGCATGGATAGGCGGCATGGATGGGCATGGATAGGCGGGACAGATGGGCATGGATGGGCGCTGATAGGCGGCACGGATGGGCACTGATAGGTGGCATGGATGGGCACTGATAGGCGGCATTGTATTTTTTTTATACTGATGGATGCCAATCAGTGCCAAACAATAATGCATGTCAATCAGTGATGCCCATTGTGGGCACTGATTGGCATCCATTGTGGGCACTGATTGGCATCCATTGTGGGCACTGTGTGTCATCCCTGGTGGTCTAGGGTGGCATACCTGGTGCTGGGCATCCCTGGTGGTCTGGTGGTGTATCCGGGGGTTCAGTGTGGGCATCCTCGGGGGGGGCTGCGCTGATAATCGATCAGCACAGACCCCCCTGTCAGAGGAGCAGCTGATCGGCTCTCCTCTACTGGAGTCTGACAGACGCAAGTGAGGAAAAGCCTATCACGGCTCTTCCTATTTACACTGTGATCAGTCGTGATTGGACACGGCTGATCACGTGGTAAAGAGTCTCCGTTGGAGACTCTTTACCAAGATCGTAGTTGCGGGGTGTCAGACTGACACACCGCAACAACGATCACCGCGATGCGTGCCCCCGGAGGCGCGCATCGGCTCAAAATCCTGAGGACGTCATATGACGTCCGGTCAGGATTGTGAAACCACGTCCAACGTCATTTGCCTATAGGGCGGGCGGCAAGTGGTTAATGTTATGTAGGTTTGTTTTATGGCCTCTTCTTTTCTATATTGGAATGGAATGTCTTGTTAATGATTAATACTTTTGGCTGTAATAGATGTCACAATCTCAGTGTTGTTGAACAAGTTGCGGGGTATTGCAATTATTGCTGTTTCTGCCCCCCCTTTTTTTTAATGTGTCATAAAATAAGTAGGTTTTCACTACCACAGTGGACATTCTTTCCTACAGATTCGTTCAATGTCCATGGTGGAAGTGAAAACCTACTTATTAAGTCTCTAAATCCACACCAACCAAAACCAACCATTCCGAGGAGTAGCGAAACATAGACCATGAGGTCCAGGTCTTGAATGTCTTCTCTTTACCCGATTCCTGTGCCAAAATTCGCTCCGAGCTATTGATTCAGTCCACTTCAATTGCCCATTCCCACGGGGAAGGCATGTCCATCAACCTCCAGTGTCTGGGCAGAACCAGCTGCTGCCAGAAAGTGTCGCAGAACGTCTTTTTTGACCGATTTGAGCGTTCCAGGGAGCATAATGAATGAATGAATGAATAACTTATATAGCGCTACAATGCGAACTGAATCACCTCAAGGCGCTGTATTCGTACTTTGTTGTCCAGCTTCTTAGAAGAGGTGGGTCTTGAGTTTTTTCCTGAAGGCCTGATGGTTTTCTTCCATGCGGATGTCGGTTGGTAGCGCGTTCCATAGCCGTGGTCCTTGGACAGTGAATCTCCGTTCCCCCTTTGATTTGTAGCGGGATTTAGGAATGAGGAGGAGATTTTGATTAGCCGATCGAAGACTGCGATTGGGTATGTAGTGTTTTATTTTCTCGAGAAGGTATTCCGGAGCGTTTCCATAAGTGCATTTGTGGGTGAGGCAGAGGGTCCTGAAAAAGACCCGATTCTTTACGGTTAGCCAATGTAGGGTCCTCAGGGAAGGGGAGATGGATTCCCAGGGTTTTTTTTTACTGGTATCAGTCTTGCCGCCGTATTTTGGATAAGTTGTAAGCGCGCAAGTTGATATTGGGGTAGTCCTATGTAGAGGGAGTTAGCGTAGTCCAGTCGAGAATTAATGACTGTTCCAACTATCACTGCTTTGTCCTCCTTTGGAATGAAGGGGATGAGTCTGCGTAGCAGGCGGAGCAGATGGTGTGAGCCACTGACCACTGCTCCTATTTGGGCATCCATTGACATTTCTGAGTCAAAATGACTCCGAGACTCTTGGCCTTGGTCCTAGGGGCGATGGTCTGTCCAAAGATGGTAGGAGGTGTCCAAGGGATCTTGGTTTGGGGGTTTTGATTTGCATGTAGAATAAGAAGTTCTGTTTTCGATTCATTAAGTTTGAGGGAGCTAGTGGTCAGCATAGATAGCAGAACTACCTCAGGAGAGGGTGTAAGTGAGGTCGCCATGAGTCTGCAGTACAGGCCGTGGAACTTTTGCCAGACCCTCTGCACAGGGGGGTATTCCCACCTGTGACAGACCTAGCCGGGACACAGGCTGTTGGAGGGGACGTAGTGCAAGGCTCTTGCCTTGCGATTACGGGCCCTGGCATTTGGGGGAACGGTGCTGTTTGTGAGCTGTATGCCTGGGGACCACTGAGCTGGTTTTACTTGGATTCAGGTCCATGCTGCCCCCCAAGACACATAGACTCTGGACATGTCAGATGCTAATATCATCAACTCCAGCCACCTGTCTGTTGTCTTGTATAATGCACATGAGTGGTCTGGCTTGACACAGATTCTAAAGAGTATTTCACCTATTGTTGTATGTGCTAAATAACCCTGCAATTGAATGAAGGAGTCCAGTGTTGATTTAGCTAATTAGCTCATGCTAATTAGGTTAGGTTTTTAGTCACCCGGCTGTATATATGTGTGTGACATCTCAAATAAAAGCTATTCCTGATGTACTCCAAGACTAGTGTTGTCTAGTTCTTGGGGGTTCCTATAGCCAGATCCATTGGACTCATCTTCCAGGACTTAGGAAGCATTTACGGCGGACACCTTGAGTACAGGATCCGTCACACCACCAAATGTGGAGTAAAGTTCCCTTGGCTGACATGCAACGCCAGCAGGTATCTGGGAGCGCCCGATTTATCCAGTGCAAAGTCGAGGGGGCATCTGTATCAGCGAGTCAACAAGTTGAACCCTTTTTCTTGAGCTTTGGAGGCTTAGCATATTTTGTGAGTCAGAATGAAGCACTTTTGCCAGTCAACAGGTGAAATGGAGTGGCCCAAGTCTTCCTTCCAGGCCTGTGTGTATGGGGAGAGGTCGGGATTAGAAACCACATGTATGAGAGACTTTTTTTTTTATGTGTCCTTCAAAACAAAGGACAGGATGTAAAGGATTCCACATCCACCAATCAGAATTGTCCTTTCCCCATTTATTTTTTATTTTTTTTTTTTTTTTTTCTTTTTGTGTTTTATTTTGGCGCTCGCTTAACTTCGCCTTTTCCGTTACGAAATTCGAATTTTTTTTTCGTTCGATCCATTTTCGATTAAGTAGCGCCATTTTAAGGGACCGGAATAATTACCAATGCAACCTTAAAAAAAAAGTTACGAATGTAATGAATTTTTTCGCTGCTTAACGTTTAAGCTTGTGAGCACGGAAAATTACGATCGCAAAAAATAAAAGTTACGTAATTGTAATTTTTTTTTGTTCAATCATTTCGAAAAAGCAGCGCCATTGTAACGTGCACTCGGAATTCGAAAAAATTTAAAGTTACGAATTGTTCCGTATTTTTTCGTTTTTTTTAATCCATTCGAGGCACGTTAAGCAGCGCCATTAGTATGAGACACGGAAAATTACGAATCGCAAAAAAAAAAAAAAAAAAAACAATTCGAAATACGTACGACGATTTTTTCGTTCGTTCCATTCGAAGCCGTTAAGCCCAGCGCCATTGTAAACGGGAACTGGAAAAATTACGAATCGCAAAAAAAAAAAAAAAAAAAAAAAGTTACGGAATGTACGAAATTTTTTATACTTTTTTTTTTCGTTGGGGTTTTCAATCCATTCGAAGCACGTTAAGCAGCGCCATTGTAAGAGACACGGAAAATACCAATTCAACAAAAAAAAAGTTACGAATGTACGAATTTTTTCTTTCATTTTGATTTTCGTTGTTCCTGTTTTCGTTTTTCGGATTTTCTTCTTTCGTAGTTTCGTTGTTTCTAATTTGGTTATTTTTTTTTTTTGTTTTTTGTATTCGTTCGATTCGAATATTCGTTATTCGTTAAAATTTTAGCGAATCGTTCGTTCATTCGTACGTTAACGAATGAACGAATATAGCGAATTTTAACGAAAAAAACGAAAAAAAAATGAAACGAATTGCACATGTCTAGTACAGGATTGATCGGAAAACTCTTGGTCAAGGCCGAGGTCAGTAAAGAGTTTGGTAGCAGACAAGGAAGGGGTAATCCAGAGGCAGGTCAGGCGAAAGCCGGGTCAATAATGGAGTCAAGCATAATTCAAGATCAAGGATAACTAAGATACAAGCTGAAAGACGGTCCAGCAATGATCCCACACAGGGCCCAGGTCCAAATAGGCCACTTGGTGCCAGTATCTGTGGTGGACGTGTCCCTGAATCTACATTAGACACGTGCGGTTCGTTTTCGTTCCAAATTGATTTTTTTTGAATTTGGAACTTCAGATGTATCCGAATTTCAAAATTACAATAGTAACGAATTTAAACAAATCCGACATAACAAAACAACATTTTGGAGGAAATTCAAATAGTTTTTTATTTGAATTCGAATTTCCGAAGAGAATAAAATAGAATAGAAAATAATAGAATATAATATAATAGAGTAAAACAGAACAGAATAGAAAATAAAAGAATAGAAAAAAATAGAAAAAAAGTAAAGGCATAGAATAGAAAATAAAAGAATAGAGTAGAAAGAATAGCGTAAAACAGAACAAAATGGAATAGAAAGTAAAAGAACAGAATAAAATATAATAGAAAATAAAGGAACAGACTAGAATAAAGGATAGAATATAATGTAACAGAATATAACTTTTTTCCAAAGTTCGAAATTCAAATAGAATAAATTCCAATTCGAATAAAATTGAAAAGAATAAAAAATAAAATAATAGAATTAAAAAAAAAACAATAGAATAGAAAGAATATAACCATTTCCCAAAATTCTAAGAGAATAAATTAGAATTTGAATAGAAAAGAATAGATTAGAATAGAACATAAAATATAATATAATAGAAAATAATATAATAGAAGAGAATAAACAATAGGAAAGAATAGAATAGATCAGAAAGAATATATCAATTTAACTGTTATCCAAAATTCGAAATTTCAAATAGAATAAATTTGAATTAGAATAAAATAGAAGATAATAGAATATAATAGAAAGGAAAATAATAGAATAGTCTAGAATAGAAAACAATAGAATAAAAAAAATACAATAGAAGAAAATAGAACCATCTTCCGAAATTTTTCAAATTTTGATTAGAATAAAAATAAATAGAAAAGAATAGAAAATAAAATAAAATAGAATAGACTAGAATAAACAATAGTAAAGAATAGAAAGAACAGAATATAACAATTTAACCGTTTTCCAAAATTCGAAATCCAAATAATATTAATTTGAATAGAATAGAAAAGAATAGACTATAATAGAAAACTATATAGAATATAATAATAATATAATATAATAGAAAAGAACAGAAAATAAAAGAATAGAATCGAAAAAAACAATAGAATAGAAAGAATATAATCATCTTCCAAAATTTAAATTCTGAATAGAATAAATTTGATTTTGATTGGAATTAGATTAGAATGCCATTCAAATGAATTCAAATTTTCAGAAAACTTGAATTAATTTGAATTCAAATAAACTAAACAAATTCCAAAAACAAATTAACTGGTTGTCGCACACGCACATATACTGCGACAGAAGGGCACGTACAGGCAAACTAACGTACCTGTATGTTGCCCTTTAAGAGACGGCCTGCGGGCGCGCGGCAAGCTCTGTGAGTCGGGTCGCGGGTCCCGGATACCCGCGATTATCTCATGGAGAGGAAGAACGGGGAGATGCTAATGTAAACAAGCATCTCCCCGTTCTGCCTAGTGACAGTGTCACTGATCTCTGCTCCCTGTCTTCGGGAGCAGAGATCAGTGATGTGTCACACGTAGCCACGCCCCCCACAGAAACACCCCCTAGGACACACTTAACCCCTACACTGCCCCTAGTGGTTAACCCCTTCACTGCTAGTGTCATTTACACAGGAATCAGTGCATTTGTATAGCACTGATCGCTGTATAAGTGACAATGGTCCCAAAAATGTGTCAAAATTGTCCGATGTGTCCGTCATAATGTCGCAGTCACAATAAAAATCGCTGATCGCCGCCATTACTAGTAAAAAAAAAATAATAAAAATGCCATAAAACCATCCTCTATTTTGTAAACGCTATAACTTTTGCGCAAACCAATCAATAATCGCTTATTGCTATTTTTTTTTTACCAAAAAATATGTAGAAGAATACGTATCGGCCTAAACTGAGGAAAAACTTTTTTTATATATTTTTGGGGATATTTAATATAGCAGAATGTAAAAAATAATGCGTTTTTTTTTTCAGAATTGTCGCTCTTTTTTTGTTTATTGCGCAAAAAATAAAAAACGCAGAGGTGATCAAATACCACCAAAAGAAAGCTCTATTTGTGGGAAAAAAAGGACGGTAATTTTGTTTGGTTAAACAAATTAAACAAATTTATGGGAATAACGAATTGAAACAAAATTAAATAAATTTTTTTTGTTCTGCACATGTCTAGTCTACGTGAATGCCATTGTATACACGATCCTATGAACGTTCCTTGCGCACGAGCATGAGCCTTACGGCTGGTACAATCTCCCTGATGGCTGACATGGATAAAGACATAAATCTCAGTGAATGCCTTTTTCTTCAATTCATATTTTAAATGTTTTTATCTGGTTTTCTTTTTTTCTTTTTTTTGTTGATTTTTGTATATTGTATTATTTTTGTTTTATACATTTTTTTTATGAATAGAGATTTGTAGTTACCCTTGGACACATATGTTGCAAGACGTCACATTTGTTAACCACTTCAATACCGGGGGGCACCTAAACACCTTCCTGCCCAGACCAATTTTGAGCTTTCAGCGCTGTCGCACTTTGAATGACAATTGCGCGGTCATACAACACCTAACCAAAATGACATTTTTATAATTTTTTTCCCACAAATAGCTTTCTTTTCTTTTGGTGGTATTTGATCACCTCTACGGTTTTTATTTTTTGCTAAACAAATTTAAAAATGACCGAAAATTTTGAAAAAAAATATGTTTTTTTTTGTTTCAGTTTCAAAACTTTGTAAATAAGTAAGTTTTCTCCTTTACTGGTGGGCACTGATGGGGCTGCACTGACGGGCACTGATAAGGCGGCACTGATGGGCACCGATGAGGTGGCACCAATAAGTGGCACTGATGAGGTGGCATTGATGGTCACCGATATGTGGCACTGATAGGCGGCACTTATGGGCACTGATAGGCGGCACTGATGGGTGACACAGATGGGCACTGATAGGTGGCACAAATTGGCACTGATAGCTGGCACGGATTGGCATGGATAGGCGGCATGGATGGGCATGGATAGGCGGCACAGATGGGCATGGATGGGCACTGATAGACGGCATGGATGGGCAGTGATAGGTAGCACGGATGGGCACTGATAGGTGGCACGGATTGGGCACTGATAGGCGGCATTGTATTTTTTTTATACTGATGGATGCCAATCAGTGCCAAACAATAATGCATGTCAATCAGTGATGCCCATTGTGGGCACTGATTGGCATCCATTGTGGGCACTGATTGGCATCCATTGTGGGCACTGTGTGTCATCCCTGGTGGTCTAGGGTGGCATACCTGGTGCTGGGCATCCCTGGTGGTCTGGTGGTGTCCCTGGTGGTTCAGTGTGGGCATCCTCGGGGGGGCTGCGCTGATAATCGATCAGCACAGACCCCCCTGTCAGAGGAGCAGCTGATCGGCTCTCCTCTACTTGAGACTGACAGACGCAAGTGAGGAAAAGCCTATCACGCTCTTCCTATTTACACTGTGATCAGTCGTGATTGGACACGGCTGATCACGTGGTAAAGAGTCTCCGTTGGACAGACTGACACACCGCAACAACGATCACCGCGATGCGCGCCCCCGGGGGCACGCAGCAGCTCAAAATCCTGAGGACGTCATATGACGTCCGGTCAGGATTGTGAAACCACTTCCAACGTCATTTGCCTATAGGGCGGGCGGCAAGTGGTTAATGTTATGTAGGTTTGTTTTATGGCCTCTTCTTTTCTATATTGGAATGGAATGTCTTGTTAATGATTAATACTTTTGGCTGTAATAGATGTCACAATCACAGTGTTGTTGAACAAGTTGCGGGGTATTGAAATTATTGCTGTTTCTGCCCCCCCTTTTTTTAATGTGTCATAAAAAAAGTAGGTTTTCACTACCACAGTGCACATTCTTTCCTACAGATTCGTTCAATGTCCATGGTGGAAGTGAAAACCTACTTATTAAGTCTCTAAATCCACACCAACCAAAACCAACCATTCCGAGGAGTATCGAAACATAGACCATGAGGTCCAGGTCTTGAATTTCTTCTCTTTACCCGATTCCTGTGCCAAAATTCGTTCCGAGCTATTGATACAGTCCACTTCAATTGCCCATTCCCACGGGGAAGGCATGTCCATCAACCTCCAGTGTCTGGGCAGAACCAGCTGCTGCCAGAAAGTGTCGCAGAACGTCTTTTTTGACCGATTTGAGCGTTCCAGGGAGCATAATGAATGAATGAATGAATAACTTATATAGCGATACAATGCGAACTGAATCACCTCAAGGCGCTGTATTCGTGCTTTGTTGTCCAGCTTCTTAGAAGAGGTAGGTCTTGAGTTTTTTCCTGAAGGCCTGATGGTTTTCTTCCATGCGGATGTCGGTCGGTAGAGCGTTCCATAGCCGTGGTCCTTGGACAGTGAATCTCCGTTCCCCCTTTGATTTGTAGCGGGATTTAGGAATGAGGAGGAGATTTTGATTAGCCGATCGAAGACTGCGATTGGGTATGTAGTGTTTTATTTTCTCGAGAAGGTATTCCGGAGCGTCTCCATGGGTGCATTTGTGGGTGATGCACAGGGTCTTGAAAAAGACCCGATTCTTTACGGTTAGCCAATGTAGGGTCCTCAGGGAAGGGGAGATGGATTCCCAGGTTTTTTTTTTACTGGTATCAGTCTTGCCGCCGTATTTTGGATAAGTTGTAAGCGCGCAAGTTGATATTGGGGTAATCCTATGTAGAGGCAGTTTGCGTAGTCCAGTCGAGAATTAATGACTGTTCCAACTATCACTGCTTTGTCCTCCTTTGGAATGAAGGGGAGGAGTCTGCGTAGCAGGAGAGAGCAGATGGTGTGAGCCACTGACCACTGCTCCTATTTGGGCATCCATTGACATTTCTGAGTCAAAAATGACTCCGAGACTCTTGGCCTTGGTCCTAGGGGAGATGGTCTGTCCAAAGATGGTAGGAGGTGTCCAAGGGATCTTGGTTTGGGGGTTTTGATTTGCATGTAGAATAAGAAGTTCTGTTTTCGATTCATTAAGTTTGAGGGAGCTAGTGGTCAGCATAGATAGCAGAACTACCTCAGGAGAGGGTGTAAGTGAGGTCGCCATGAGTCTGCAGTACAGGCCGTGGAACTTTTGCCAGACCCTCTGCACAGGGGGGTATTCCCACCTGTGACAGACCTAGCCGGGACACAGGCTGTTGGAGGGGACGTAGTGCAAGGCTCTTGCCTTGCGATTATGGGCCCTGGCATTTGGGGGAACGGTGCTGTTTGTGAGCTGTATGCCTGGGGACCACTGAGCTGGTTTTACTTGGATTCAGGTCCAT
The DNA here is from genome assembly GCA_028564925.1 of Lithobates sylvaticus. Classification (NCBI taxonomy): domain Eukaryota; kingdom Metazoa; phylum Chordata; class Amphibia; order Anura; family Ranidae; genus Lithobates; species Lithobates sylvaticus. The sequence goes on along the minus strand of CM053028.1, from coordinate 9,090,346 downwards.
GCTGGCCCCCCAAGACACATAGACTCTGGACATGTCAGATGCTAATATCATCAACTCCAGCCACCTGTCTGTTGTCTTGTATAATGCACATGAGTGGTCTGGCTTGACACAGATTCTAAAGAGTATTTCACCTATTGTTGTATGTGCTAATTAACCCTGCAATTGAATGAAGGAGTCCAGTGTTGATTTAGCTAATTAGCTCATGCTAATTAGGTTAGGTTTTTAGTCACCCGGCTGTATATATGTGTGGGACATCTCAAATAAAAGCTATTCCTGATGTACTCCAAGACTGGTGTTGTCTAGTTCTTGGGGGTTCCTATAGCCAGATCCATTGGACTCATCTTCCAGGACTTAGGAAGCATTTACGGCGGACACCTTGAGTACAGGATCCGTCACACCACCAAATGTGGAGTAAAGTTCCCTTGGCTGACATGCAACGCCAGCAGGTATCTGGGAGCGCCCGATTTATCCAGTGCAAAGTCGAGGGGGCATCTGTATCAGCGAGTCAACAAGTTGAACCCTTTTTCTTGAGCTTTGGAGGCTTAGCATATTTTGTGAGTCAGAATGAAGCACCTTTGCCAGTCAACAGGTGAAATGGAGTGGCCCAAGTCTTCCTTCCAGGCCTGTGTGTATGGGGAGAGGTCGGGATTAGAAACCACATGTATGAGAGACTTTTTTTTTTATGTGTCCTTCAAAACAAAGGACAGGATGTAAAGGATTCCACATCCACCAATCAGAATTGTCCTTTCCCCATTTATTTTTTATTTATTTTTTCTATCTTGGTTGAACTGGATGGACTAATGCCTTTTTTTTCCCCAAGGACATTAACTATGTCCGCCCGCCCGCCAGTGATTATGGATGACTAGCTAAGACAACAGTGCAAAGTTAAGGACATCCTAATTAATTAATGAAAGTCTAATAAAATGAAGAAATTTAACTCTCATCTCCAAATACTAATGAACCTTTCTCAAAAAGCCCAACGAAATTCCATCATCATTGTTAATTAAGTCTACCCCCAAACACTAATAAAACAGGATATCAAAACTCTTTCTAATTAATATATGTAAGAAACAATGTATTATTTAAACAGAAGTGTTTTAATTATTGAGCCTGAATGACTTCACAACAGACATGGAAATGTTGAAGAAAGTTTTTGTTAGCTGTTTGCCAAGTTCTGCTCGAAGAAGGTCTATGCAAAGATCTTTTTTTCTTCTTTCCTACAGATTTGTTCCATGTCCATTGCGGTAGTGAAAACCTACTTAATAAAGTCTCTAAATCTACGGACTGGTGAAGAGGTTAAGGAACTATTCTATTGGTTCGTTTTAAGTAGAAATCATTTTTCAATCTGCGGCCCGAAAATGTTGAAAGATATGAAAAAAAAAAAAAGCAACATTTACCGCAACACTTACTTTCAATCCGGAGCTGTCTCTCATGGAACTTTTTAACCAATGGATGCCAATAGTTTTTCAGGATAAATTAAGCTAAACATATACCCCTCTTCCTGGGACCTGTCACCTGTCATCATTACACAACCTGGGCCCAGAGTAATCCTAGCCTGCGCATGCTCATGTGTCACAGATTCCAAAACAGTGGTTATTAATATGAAGTAGCCCTCTTCATGGCCATTAATATAGAGTTGCCCTCTCCATGGCTGCTAATAAGGAGTTGTCCTCTGCATGGCCATTAATATGGAGTTGTCCTCTGCATGGCCATTAATATGGAGTTTCCCTCTCCATGGCCACTAATATGGAGTTTCCCTCTCCATGGCCATTAATATGGAGTTGCCCTCTCCATGGTCATTGATATGGAGTTGTCCTCTGCATGGCCATTAATATGGAGTTGCCCTCTCCATGGCCACTAATATGGAGTTTCCCTCTCCAAGGGCCACTAATATGGAGTTTCCCTCTCCATGGCCATTAATATGGAGTTGCCCTCTCCATGGCCACTAATATGGAGTTGCCCTCTCCATTGACATTATTATGGAGTTGCCCTCTCCATGGCCATTAATATGGAGTTGCCCTCTCCATGGCCGGTAATAAGGAGTTGTTCTCTCCATGGCCATTAATATGGAGTTGCCCTCTCCATGGCCGGTAATGAGGAGTTGTCCTCTGCATGGCTATTAATATGGAGTTGCCCTCTCCATGGCCACTAATATGGAGTTGTCCTCTGCATGGCCATTATTATGGAGTTGCCCTCTCCATGGTCATTGATATGAAGTTGCCCTGTGCATGGCCACTAATAAGGAGTTCTCCTCTGTATGGCCTTTAATATGAAGTTGCCCTCTACATGGTCATTGATATGGAGTTGCCCTCTCCATGGCCGCTAATTTGGAGTTGTCCTCTGCATGGCCATTAATATGGAGTTGCCCTCTCCATGGCCACTAATATGGAGTTGCCCTCTGCATGGCCATTACTATGGAGTTGCCCTCTCCATGGTCATTGATATGGAGTTGCCCTCTGCATGGCCACTAATATGGAGTTGTCCTCTGCATGGCCACTAATATGGAGTTGCCCTCTGCATGGCCATTAATATGGAGGGGCCCTCTCCACATCCATTAATATGGAGTTGCCCTCTCCATGGCCATTAATTGGAGTTGCCCTCTCCATGGTCATTGATATGGAGTTGTCCTCTGCATTGCCATAATATGGAGTTGCCCTCTCCATGGCCACTAATATGGAGTTGCCCTCTCCATGGCCACTAATTTGGAGTTGCCCTCTGCATGGTCATTAATATGGAGTTTCCCTCTCCACGTCCACTAATATAGAGTTGCCCTCTTCATGACCATTAATATAAAATTGGTGGCTCTTTGTGGCTATATTATCCTCCACTTTTGGAGGATATTTTGGGGCATTTGTGTCTTTTTCTGAGGTCTTCTGTGATGTTGGATGAGAAAACCAGGCTTACAATCGGCATTCCAATTCATCCCAAAGGAGGTCAGTAATGTTTAGGTCAGGGCTCTGTGCAGCAAACTCAAGTTTCTCCTCACCAAACTGGTCACACCATGTCTTTATCTGGAACAGAAAAGGGTCTGCACCAAACTGTTACCGCAAAGTTTTAGGAGCCCAATTGTATTTAATGTCTTTATGTGATGTGGTATTAACAGTACCCTTTACTGGAGACCAGTACTGGAGTTGCCCTCTCCATGGCCGGTAATGAGGAGTTGTCCTCTGCATGGCTATTAATATGGAGTTGCCCTCTCCATGGCCACTAATATGGAGTTGTCCTCTGCATGGCCATTATTATGGAGTTGCCCTCTCCATGGTCATTGATATGAAGTTGCCCTGTGCATGGCCACTAATAAGGAGTTCTCCTCTGTATGGCCTTTAATATGAAGTTGCCCTCTACATGGTCATTGATATGGAGTTGCCCTCTCCATGGCCGCTAATTTGGAGTTGTCCTCTGCATGGCCATTAATATGGAGTTGCCCTCTCCATGGCCACTAATATGGAGTTGCCCTCTGCATGGCCATTACTATGGAGTTGCCCTCTCCATGGTCATTGATATGGAGTTGCCCTCTGCATGGCCACTAATATGGAGTTGTCCTCTGCATGGCCACTAATATGGAGTTGCCCTCTGCATGGCCATTAATATGGAGGGGCCCTCTCCACATCCATTAATATGGAGTTGCCCTCTCCATGGCCATTAATTGGAGTTGCCCTCTCCATGGTCATTGATATGGAGTTGTCCTCTGCATTGCCATAATATGGAGTTGCCCTCTCCATGGCCACTAATATGGAGTTGCCCTCTCCATGGCCACTAATTTGGACTTGCCCTCTGCATGGTCATTAATATGGAGTTGCCCTCTCCACGTCCATTAATATAGAGTTGCCCTCTTCATGACCATTAATATAAAATTGGTCGCTCTTTGTGTCTATATTATCCTCCACTTTTGGAGGGTATTTTGGGGCATTTGTGTCTTTTTCTGAGGTCTTCTGTGATGTTGGATGAGAAAACCAGGCTTACAATCGGCATTCCAATTTATCCCAAAGGAGGTCAGTAATGTTTAGGTCAGGGCTCTGTGCAGCAAACTCAAGTTTCTCCTCACCAAACTGGTCACACCATGTCTTTATGGAGCTGGCTTTGTACACAGGGGACAGTCATGCTGGAACAGAAAAGGGTCTTCACCAAACTGTTACCGCAAAGTTGGAGGAGCCCAATTGTCTTCAATGTCTTTATATGATGTGGTATTAACATTACCCTTTACTGGAGACCAAACTGCCTAAACAAAGGGCCAATTTACTGTCCTTCAGACTTTAGGAGGGCCAGACTGTGGCCAGTGGGTGTAGAAAATTCCTTAGACTCGTGGTCAGTGGGGGCAAAATAATTACATAATGCCTGTGGGCAGTAGGAGATATTGGAAATTGTAAGAAAAATATTCTCCATCGTTGGTGTCAGTGGGAGGAATAGTGCCTCATCCATAGTGTCAGTGGGATGAATAGTTCTCCCTCTTTGGTGTCAGTGGGAGGAATAGTGTCCTAGGCAGTGGCAGCTGGTGCTCAAAATTCTTTTTGGGGGGGCGCAAACAAACTGAACAATTCTGAAAAAAACCCCATCAATTGCATCCTCACTGTACCATCAATCGCAGCCACTGTGCCATCAAACACAGCCAATGTGCCATCAATCGCAGCTACTGTGCCATCAAACACAGCCACTGTGCCCATCAATTGCCGCCACTGTACCACCAAATGCAGCCAATGTGCCATCAAATGCTGCTACTGTGCTCCATCAAATACAGCTACTGTGCCCATCTTATGCAGCCACTGTGCCCATCATAAGCAGCCACTGTGACATCAAAGGCAGCCACTGTGCCCATTAAATGCAGCCTCACTGTGCCCATCAAATGCAGCCTCACTGTGCCCATCAAATGCATCCTCACTGTGCCCATCAAATGCTCCCACTGTGCCCCATCAAACGCAGCCACTGTGCTATATAAAATGCTTCCAGAGTGCCCCCCGCCAGCCGTCTGTACTTACCCTGTCTCGGTGGCGGTGGGACAGCTCCTTCTCGCATTCGCGCATGTTGTTTCAGCCAATCAGGTGATGGGTAACAGATCCGAGCACCTGATTGGCGGACAGGTGGTTTAGTGTTAGGAAAGCGAATAATTCATTCGCTTTTATAACACAGCTGAGTGACCTGCGAGCATCCAGCTCGCAGGTCACCTTTTTTCGGCGCCTATTACAGCCTATGGCTCTAATCAGGTTCTTCAAAAACACCCCCCGCCGCTGTAATTCAGGCACCCGAAAGGGGCCGGGCGCCTGAATAGGGGGGTGGCAGCAGCGGCCATAGATAGATTCATGCAATGCATGAATCTATCTATTGGTGCTAGAGGGGTGGCTGGAGAGAGGGGGCAGCACCCGTGTGCCCTCATGGACGCACCGCCACTGGTCCTAAGGGCTGGAGAAAGGCAAGCAAAGGCACACATGCGGCTTGTGGGCCACAGTTTGTAGACTACTGATTTGCGTTGCGTAAATTGACGGCGCTTTTGGCCATATGATGATGTATGTAGATTTGTGTTCAGTATTTTAGGTTTTTCAATTAGTGGCCAATGTTACAACGCAATTGTATATGTATTTATGAAACATATTAGGCTAAGTAGACTTACCAGAACCTTCCTCTATTGCTATTCTATGTTGGATGTTTATGATAAAATGGTGCTCCTTAAGACTGGAATTTATTTCTATTATCTTTAGTCGTGATAAGAACTTCCACAGGTTTTAACAGCTAATTTAGGTGCATAAAGAATTATCAGTCAGTGCTGGAAGAAACAGTGCAATGGGCAGTGCTGGGACAAGCACTGGCAGTAGGCCATCATACATACCTTTTGAATGAATGTCATATAATATGTGGTGATAAATTGCAGACTTGTGCACAACAAAAAAATGTGTTTATTTTCGTTTATTTTTTTTCGTTTCCGTTGATTTGTAACGATTCGTAAATTCGTAAGTCGTCGGTGTTCGTATTCGTAACGATTCGTATTTTTGTAAGAGTTATTTTTTCGTTGATTCGTTTTTCCGTTAGTTTCATTTTCGTTTATTCGAAATTTGGACGCATTCGTATTTATTCGTACATTCGTAACATTCGTAGATTCATAATCGGAGCATAATTCATAATGTTATGTAATGTGTATGCTATTATTACATTTTAAGAGACACGGAAAATTACGAATCAAAAAAAAAAGTTACGAATGTACGAATTTTATCGTTCAATCCATTCGAAGCACGTTAAGCAGCGCCATTGTAAGAGACACAAAAAATTACGAATCGAAAAAAAAAAAAAGTTACGAATGTACGAATTTTTTCGTTCATTTTCATTTTCGTTGTTCCTGTTTTCGTTTTTCGGATTTTCTTCATTCGTACATTTGTTGTTTCTAATTTGTTTTTTTTTTTGGATTTTCGTTGTTTTTCGGATTCGTTCGATTCGAACGATTCGTTATTCGTTAACATTTTTAGCGAATCATTCATTCATTCGTACGAAAACGAACGAACGAAAATAACGAAAAAAAACGAAAAACGAAAAAAAACGAAACGAATTGCACATGTCTAATAAATTGGTTCTCATCGGTGACTTCCTTAAAGCCACTTCAAACTTCAAGAGTCTGTCATCCCTTAGATCAATGGCGGTCAGTGTTGGTCATCTTACTTTAAAAAAGTAATTTAGTTAAGTTACAAATTACTTCTCCAAAAAGTAATTGCGTTAGTAACTCAGTTACTACATTGGAAAAGTAATTAGTTACGCAGCAAAGTAACTGACTTTTTTTTTAAAATATTCTATACGTGTAACTAAGGGGCGGGTCTAGTATTACTGTAACCAAGGGGCGCATTTATTATTGTTATATATCGTGTATTCATGGGGCTGCTCTATTATTACTCTAACCAAGGGACAGATCTGTTATAGCGTGTAAGCAAGGGGCGGGTCTATTATTATTATATCGTGTAAGGGGCGGGTCTATTATTATTATTATTATATCGTGTAAGGGGCTGATTTCTACAGAAGAGGGCGAATGTTAAATTAATGGGCAGAGCTCGATATATAACAATAATAATAAATGCGCCCCTTGGTTACAGTAATACTAGACCCGCCCCTTAGTTACACGATAGACGCCCCTTGCAGAGTAGCACGAGCATCATGAGGGTGCGGCATCGCCTCGTACAATTACATGTTAACTGCACCTGCGCGGTGTAGAGTTCACTCAGAGCTGTTTAGGTTCGGCAATTTTCGGAAGCTCCGTAGTCCTTCGTACTGCGCAAGCGCTGCGCCTCTGCAGTACAGGGGGTCCTTATCCGGCGGGGGAACTTTTTTGGCAGGACACCGGAATTACACTACTGCCATCTAGTGGCGGTAGATGTAATTGGGGTAACTAAGCCAAAGTAATGGGAACTGAGTTACCATGAGGGGAAAAGTAATCAGTTAGATTACTCGTTACCCTCTAAAGTAACTGCGTTAGGTAACTCAGTTTATTTTAACTCAGTTACTTACATCACTGATGGCGGTATTGCTTGACGAGGCAGCTGAGCTCTGGAACTCCCGCCAGGACTGCCAGAAGGCAAAGACAGACTGGGTTTGATAATGTTGATTGAATTTAATAGACTCGTTTTCACCATTTGGGTGACTGATCGTTAAATTGAGTCAAAGTTTTGGAACACAGCGAGATGTGTTTTTGCATGTTTGTGATTCTTTCAGGACCATAAATCAGAAATTGGGAGATATTCGGATTTTCAGTGAGTTATGTGTGAGCTGTTCAGGCCGTTTGCTTAGGACGGCTCTCCGCTACACTGAGATAAATAATATTCTATTATCCGGTCTCATGGCGGATTTAATGTTCCACTCATTCCCCCCTCTGGAATTCAGCCTTTCCCGGGAATCTTCACTCCTTCCACAAACGTCTCATACATAATGGAATAACTGCAAAAGACGTGAGGGGAAGAAGTTTCGGGAGTATATTTAAAGCAGAGCTCTGGGCAGATTTAAAAGACACAAATCTTTAAGGGCTCATTTACACTCGCTTCAGCTTTATCACAAAAGTGCCGCTTCAATATGCTTTTCATGTGTATTTGATGCTCCGGTGTCACTTTTGGAAGCTTTATTGAAGCTTGGCAAATGTCCTGTGTGTGTTGATTTTCTGTTTGTTTTAAAGGGGCCCAGTAGAACCCCAGCTCAGTAGTACCCCTGTTCAGCAGATCCCCCTCTCAGTAGTTCGCCCAGATCTGCTGATCCCCCACTCAGTAGTACCCCCAGCTCTGCTGATCCCCCACTCAGCAATAACCCCCAGATCTGCTGATCCCCCACTCAGCAATAACCCCCGGCTCTGCTAATCCTCTGGTTTTCTGATTCTCCTCTCTCTCTCTGGTCCCCGCTCACCTCCCTCAACATTGCTCCCATGCTGCTCACCACGTGTGACAGTGCTAGTTTCTCCTGCTCCAGTCCCCCAGCTCTGCTGATCCCCCACTCAGCAGTACCCCCAGCTCTGCTAATCCCCCACTCAGCAATAACTCCCAGCTCTGCTGATCCCCCACTCAGCAGTAACCCCCAGCTCTGCTGATCCCCCACTCAGCAGTAACCCCCAGCTCTGCTGATCCCCCACTCAGTAGTACCCCCAGCTCTGCTGATCCCCCACTCAGTAGTACGCCCAGCTCTGCTGATCCCCGACTCTGTAGTACCCCCATCTCTGCTGATCCCCCACTCTGTAGTACCCCCAGCTCTGCTGATCCCCCACTCTGTAGTACCCCCAGCTCTGCTGATCCCCCACTCAGCAATAACTCCCAGCTCTGCTGATCCCCCACTCAGCAATAACCCCCAGCTCTGGTGATCCCCCACTCAGCAATAACCCCCAGCTCTGCTGATTCCCCCACTCAGCAATAACCCCCAGCTCTGCTGATCCCCCACTCAGCAATAACCCCCAGATCTGCTGATCCCCCACTCAGCAATAACCCCCGGCTCTGCTAATCCTCTGGTTTTCTGATTCTCCTCTCTCTCTCTGGTCCCCGCTCACCTCCCACATTGCTCCCATGCTGCTCACCACGTGTGACAGTGCTAGTTTCTCCTGCTCCAGTCCCCCAGCTCTGCTGATCCCCCACTCAGCAGTACCCCCAGCTCTGCTAATCCCCCACTCAGCAATAACTCCCAGCTCTGCTGATCCCCCACTCAGCAGTAACCCCCAGCTCTGCTGATCCCCCACTCAGTAGTACCCCCAGCTCTGCTGATCCCCCCCTCAGTAGTACGCCCAGCTCTGCTGATCCCCGACTCTGTAGTACCCCCATCTCTGCTGATCCCCCACTCTGTAGTACCCCCAGCTCTGCTGATCCCCCACTCTGTAGTACCCCCAGCTCTGCTGATCCCCCACTCAGCAATAACTCCCAGCTCTGGTGATCCCCCACTCAGCAATAACCCCCAGCTCTGCTGATTCCCCCACTCAGCAATAACCCCCAGCTCTGCTGATCCCCCACTCAGCAATAACCCCCAGCTCTGCTGATCCCCCACTCAGCAATAACCCCCGGCTCTGCTAATCCTCTGGTTTTCTGATTCTCCTCTCTCTCTGGTCCCCGCTCACCTCCCTCAACATTGCTCCCATGCTGCTCACCACGTGTGACAGTGCTAGTTTCTCCTGCTCCAGTCCCCCAGCTCTGCTGATCCCCCACTCAATAGTACCCCCAGCTCTGCTGATCCCCCACTCAGTAGTACCCCCAGCTCTGCTGATCCCCCACTCAGCAATAACTCCCAGCTCTGCTGATCCCCCACTCAGTAGTACCCCCAGCTCTGCTGATCCCCCACTCAGTAGTACGCCCAGCTCTGCTGATCCCCCATTCAGTAGTACGCCCAGCTCTGCTGATCCCCCACTCTGTAGTACCCCCAGCTCTGCTGATCCCCCACTCAGCAATAACTCCCAGCTCTGCTGATCCCCCACTCAGCAATAACTCCCAGCTCTGCTGATCCCCCACTCAGCAATAACCCCCAGCTCTGCTGATCCCCCACTCAGCAATAACCCCCAGCTCTGCTGATCCCCCACTCAGCAATAACCCCCAGCTCTGCTGATCCCCCACTCAGCAATAACCCCCAGCTCTGCTGATCCCCCACTCAGCAATAACCCCCAGCTCTGCTAATCCTCTGGTTTTCTGATTCTCCTCTCTCTCTGGTCCCCGCTCACCTCCCTCAACATTGCTCCCATGCTGCTCACCATGTGTGACAGTGCTAGTTTCTCCTGCTCCAGTCCCCCAGCTCTGCTGATCCCCCACTCAGTAGTACCCCCAGCTCTGCTGATCCCCCACTCAGCAATAACCCCCAGCTCTGCTGATCCCCCACTCAGTAGTACGCCCATCTCTGCTGATCCCCCACTCAGTAGTACGCCAAGCTCTGCTGATCCCCCACTCTGTAGTACCCCCAGCTCTGCTGATCCCCCACTCTGTAGTACCCCCAGCTCTGCTGATCCCCCACTCAGCAATAACTCCCAGCTCTGCTGATCCCCCACTCAGTAGTACCCCCAGCTCTGCTGATCCCCCACTTAGCAATAACCCCCAGCTCTGCTGATCCCCCACTCAGCAATAACCCCCAGCTCTGCTGATCCCCCACTCAGCAATAACCCCCAGCTCTGCTAATCCTCTGGTTTTCTGATTCTCCTCTCTCTCTGGTCCCCGCTCACCTCCCTCAACATTGCTCCCATGCTGTTCACCACGTGTGACAGTGCTAGTTTCTCCTGCTCCAGTCCCCCAGCTCTGCTGATCCCCCACTCAGTAGTACCCCCAGCTCTGCTGATCCCCCACTCAGTAGTACCCCCCAGCTCTGCTGATCTCCCACTCAGCAATAACTCCCAGCTCTGCTGATCCCCCACTCAGTAGTACCCCCAGCTCTGCTGATCCCCCACTCAGCAATAACCCCCAGCTCTGCTGATCCCCCACTCAACATTGCTACCATGCTGCTCACCACGTGTGACATGCTAGTTTCTCCTGCTCCTGTCCCCCAGCTCTGCTGATCCTCTGCTGATCAATCCTCTCACTCCGGTCCCCAATTACCTTCCACTACAGCGTTTCTGTGTTGTGCACCATGTGTGCCATCTGCTAGCTGTTCCGCTCCAGTCCGGACCCCGCTCACCTTCCTGCTGCTCCACGTTGCACACCAGATGTGTTGTCTGCACCAAACACTACCAGAATACAAACACATGAACCGGACGTGACTGCTGATGACATATTTCCAGTTCGCCTGTTAGATTCCCAGTGCATCCTGGGATATCTCACAACTGCAATACCTCCAAAACAAAGTGAAGCTAAAGCTGAATAAAAGCCCCTGAAGAGCTTCAGGTGCTGTTAGCAAGTGTTTTCATAGACTTCTATGGAGGCTTTGGAGATGCTTTGAAGCACCAAGAAAGTGACATTGGGGATAATTTTTCATTCTCCAGTCATTGTATTCTGTCTGTGACTATGAGTAACCCCGATACACCACCTATCGGATGCTGGATGCTGAATTCGGCACTCCTGGACGATGTGAAGGTGAGTCAATCCTTTGAGGATTTTTTCAGGCACAGGTTTTCTTTACCTGCTGATGTAAGAGCGCTTGTTTTTGTTTAGTTATTATTATATTATTGTTTAGTTATTATTTATTTTTTATGTTTTTATTAATGAGCTGTATGTTTGTATGGTTTTTTAATAAACAAAACTTACACTCTAATGCCCCACCACAGTCACATACTATTATTATTATACATTTTCATAGATCTGACATAAACCGCAGTGCTGTACAGAGATCACTGAGCCAGTCGCATCAGTCACTGCACCAAAGGAGCTTCTCCACTAGGTGGTGCTGTTCTGTAGGGTGCTGTTGGCCCACTCTGCTGTGATCTCAGCTGAGAGAAGTAGCAATCCTGGGGCCTCTCCTGCAGGCTTTTCCCAGGCAAGCATGAACCATGTTGGGGAAGACGAATGTGGAAGCTCTCTAGAGCAGGGTTCTCAAACTTGCGGCCCTCCAGCTGTTGCGAAACTACAAGTCCCATGAGGCATTGCAAGGCTGACAGTTACAAGCATGACTCCCACAGGCAGAGGCATGATGGGACTTGTAGTTTCGCAGCAGCTGGAGGGCCACTAGTTTGAGACCCCTGCTCTAGAGGCACTGAGGTCTACTCCATGTGCTCAAGCTGCAATAGATCCTGGGCCTTTCCCTATGCAAGGGGAGTCCTTACCAGTCTTCAATGATAGGGTGGTGAACAGACTTAGCCGCATTGCTAAGGAGGAACAGAAACTTGCTGTGGGGACATCTGAGGAAAGTGTCCAAACTGAAGTCTCTGGAGGAGGCATTGAAAAAGCAGGAGAAGCTGGTTGCTTCTCTGAATGAAAGCAGCGATGTGTTCAGAGAAAAGTGTGAGAATGAGGAGAGATTCCAACAGATGAAGAAAAGTCCCAGTCAGAGGGTGGATAACATAGCAACAGCTACAGTATTGATGGGGGGTAAGGAAGTGGCTTCACATGGGGTCCCCAGTACTATCGCTGTCTCAGGATCTGCCGTGTCTTAGTCAGTATCTGCCCCCCTCCCTCCCCAGCAGCTTGGGTCATCTCAGGAGGAGGTTGAGGAAAATGGCGGATTGCTGCAGACCATTACATAAATGGAAACTCCCTTGAGTGGCACCGACTCATCAGATGAAGATCTTGGTAAAGGAATGCTTGCTGAAAATCTCTTTCAGTGTGTGGAGGACCTTCCTGAGATTGCACCTGCTAACAGATCCTTGCAATCAGCAGGGAATGCAGGGGGAGATGGCGTGTATCCAGACAGAGAAGTTTTTGCTGGCTGCGAGGAGTCCCACATGGACACTAACAGTGCAGAGCAGCAATGTCGCATGAACATTGAAACTACAGAGCAGGAGGGCTCTATGAACGCTGAAACAGCTGGTGTTTTTTCTAAACAGAAGACTTTACTTGATGATGGGACTGCTAGTAACTGTGGTAATTCTGGGACTATGGTGAGTGGGACTTTTGTGCTGGAGGGGAGGAGGGAGGATCAAGTGGTGGGTAATTTACCAAACCAGATTTCAGAGGTTCCAATGCAGGCAATGTGTCATCTGTCCCAGTTAGGAACTATGCTAAGGCTGTGTTGGGACAAAGTCATGCTGCTGCTAGTGGAAGGGAACCAGTTGTGCGACTTTCACCTAACACACCTTCCATTAAACGCAGGAATGTGGTACAGCTCAGGTGGGAAGGAGGAGGTATTCCACCTATCAGGAGGGTGGATGTGGATAAGATCCTAGCCATGGGATTTAAGGCACTTAATTTATCCTCTTATCAGTCCGGGTGGTTCCTTTGAATATGATTTGTCATTTTTGCATCATGAATTGCAGGATCTGTTTTGGGAACGGTTTGAGCATGTGTTAGACATGGGAACTGTCAAAAAATTTGTTTAGTTTCGTTTCGTCCCATTTCGTATATAAAAAAAATTCATAATTCGTAATTCGTGTACGAAATTCCGTTCTAATTCGTACGAAATACGAAATTCGGACGAATCCTAATTTTTTTTACGAATCGTTAGTAAAGTTACGAATCGTTAACGCGGCTAATGAATTGTGGGTTCTCATAACACAAAGAACAATTCGAATCCAACTACAAATATCGAATTTCAATTTCAAGTTACGAATCGTTACGAATCGTTACGAATAGTTACGAATCGTTAGTAAATCCAACTACAAATATCGAATTTCAACTAATATGAAAGAAATTATAATAGCAGATATAACGAATGCTTTGAATGCTTCGAATGAATTTGAGATTCAGTATATCTAATATAGAGAACTGTTCCTGCACAAAGTGTCATTTTTGCAGGAAAAAAAGCTATTTAAAAACACTTGCGGCTAATAAAAAGTCGGCTACGTAACACAGAGAACAGTCATTCATTGATTAAAAAAAAAAGCGTGGGGGTCCCCCCCAATTCAATAACCAGGCCCTTCAAGTCTGGGATGGATATTAAGGGGGACCCCAGCCAAAAAAAAAAAAAAAGGCGTGGGTCCCCCCCAAATATCCATACCAGACCCTTCAGGTCTGGGATGGATTTTAAGGGGAACCCCGGCCAAAAAAAAAAAAATGGCGTGGGGTCCCCCTCAAAATCCATACCAGACCCTTTATCACACGCAACCTGGCAGGCCGCAGGAAAGGAGGGGGGATGAGAGCGGCCCCCCCTCCCGCCTGAACCGTACCAGGCCACATGCCCTCAACATTCCCCCCCAAAGCACCTTGTCCCCATGTTGATGAGGACAAGGGCCTCATCCCCACAACCCTGGCCGGTGGTTGTGGGGGTCTGCGGGCGGGGGGCTTATCGGAATCTGGAAGCCCCCTTTAACAAGGGGACCCCCAGATCCCGGCCCCCCCCTGTGTGAAATGGTAAGGGGGTACAAAAGTACCCCTACCATTTCACCAAAAAAGTGGCAAAAATGGTAAAAATGACAGGAGACGGTCTTTGACAATTCCTTTATTAAAATCTTCTTTCTTCATCCTTCGGTTTCTTCATCTTCTCCTTCCGTCATCTTCTTCCATCTTCTTCCATCTTCTTCCATCTTCTTCCATCTTCTTCCATCTTCTTCCATCTTCTTCCATCTTCTTCTTCCTTCGATTCGCTTCCTCTTGCTCCGGTCTTCTCGTCCTTCTCGTCCGGCATAGGCGTCTCTACTCGCAGGCCGCTCCTCGCAATGGGAGGCTCCCGCTCTGTGAGGCTTCGCTCCGGCTGACAGGTCTTTTATAACGGAGGGCACTTGGTAACCCCGCCCCCTCTGACGTAATGGGGAAAGCCATAGGGAATTCCCCATGACGTCCCCGTGCGTCAGAGGGGGCGGGGTCACCAGGTGCCCTCCGTTATTAAAGACCTGTCAGCCGGAGCGAAGCCTCACAGAGCGGGAGCCTCCCATTGCGAGGAGCGGCCTGCGAGAAGAGACGCCGATGCCGGACGAGAAGGACGAGAAGACCGGAGCAAGAAGAAGCGAATCGGAGGAAGAAGAAGATGGAAGAAGATGGAAGAAGATGACGGAAGGAGAAGATGAAGAAACCGAAGGATGAAGAAAGGAAGACCAGAAGAAAGAAGATTTTAATAAAGGAATTGTCAAAGACTGTCTCCTGTCATTTTTACAATTTTTGTCACTTTTTTGGTGAAATGGTAGGGGTACTTTTGTACCCCCTTACCATTTCACACAGGGGGGGCCGGGATCTGGGGGTCACCTTGTTAAAGGGGGCTTCCAGATTCCGATAAGCCCCCCGCCCGCAGACCCCCACAACCACCGGCCAGGGTTGTGGGGATGAGGCCCTTGTCCTCATCAACATGGGGACAAGGTGCTTTGGGGGGGACCCCAAAGCACCCTCCCAATGTTGAGGGCATGTGGCCTGGTACCGTTCAGGCGGGAGGGGGGGCCGCTCTCGTCCCCCCCTCTTTTCCTGCGGCCTGCCAGGTTGCGTGCTCGGATAAAGGGTCTGGTATGGATTTTGAGGGGGACCCTACGCCATTTTTTTTTTTTTTTTTTGGCCGGGGTTCCCCTTAAAATCCATCCCAGACCTGAAGGGTCTGGTATGGATATTTGGGGGGGACCCCACGCCATTTTTTTTTGGCTGGGGTCCCCCTTAATATCCATACCAGACCTTAAGGGCCTGGTTATTGAATTTGGGGGGACCCCTACGCTTTTTTTTTTTTATATCAATGAATGACTGTTCTCTGTGTTATAGAGCCGACAATTCATTTGCCGGCAATAGCCGCAAGTGATTTTAAATAGCTTTTTTTTCTGCAAAAATGACACTTTGTCATTCGAATTCATTCGTTATATCTGCTATAATAATTTCGTTTAAATTAGTTGAAATTTGATATTGGTAGTTGGATTCGAATAATTTGGAGCTGAAATTCGTAAACGGAATTTTTCCTGCAAAAATGACACTTTGTCATTCGAATTCATTCGAATTCATTCGAATCATTCGGCGACGAAATTTCTAAACGGAATTTCGTATTCCGTACGGAATTCGTAAAAAAAAAATTCGTACTACAGATTCGTAAATTCGTACGAATTTCGAAATATTCGTACGAATTTCGAAATATTCGTACGAATTTCGAAATATTCGTACGAATTACGAATTCGTACGAAACTAATCGCACATGTCTAGCATGTGTATGGGGGCCAGCCGGACTAGAAGGAGCTTGTCCCTAAGGTAATGTCACGTCAGCCCTTGATAAAAAATGTGACTATCCTGACAAGGAATGAGTCTATACCCCCTGAGGATTTATGGGTCTGGTTGAGGAGGTTTGGTGAAACTTGTGCCTGCTAAAAGAGATTGTGGATGATAGAGGAGTGTAGTGGCAGTGGAGGTTGCTGGACCAGCATGTATGGTGGTGCCAACCGCTCCACCTCGGCATGGCAGAAGTGCGGCTGGAGGTCAGCGGAAACCGAGGGGTAGAGTGAGGGATGGGTTGGATGATGGGGGGGGGAGGAGGGAAAGGAATGAGAGTGGCTGGTGCAGAATGCAAGGTGAATGATGTGGAAGTCGGGGTGAATGATGTGGGGGGAGAGGTTAATGGGGAGGTTTTGGAATCGCATCCTGATGGCGATTAAATCTCAAAATGTTTTTTTAGCCTGGATTGTGTTTAAGTTGAGGTTCGGGGTTTGTAGTCTTTTTTTTGCTGTCATTAAAATATGTTTCTTAACATGTTATATTGTCAGGAACCTTTTTTTTATTTTATTTTTTGCTGATGTAAGCACGCTTGTTTTTGTTTAGTTGTTTATTTTTGTGTAAATATGTTTTTTATTAATAAGCTGTATGTTTGTATGATTTTTTAATAAAAAAAATTACACTCTAATGTCCCCCACAGCCACATACTATTATTATTATACATTTATATAGCTCTGACATATACCGCAGTGCTGTACAGAGGACACTGAGCTGGTCACATCGGTCTCTGCTCATTTAATACACTCTGGAGCAACTTCACTTTTTGCCTTTAGTAAATCGACCCCATAGCATGTACAAACTATGGTAAATATACTGGAATTTTTATAAATTGTTTTCGTTATTACTACTAATGGCATCGATCAGCGATAATGGGACTGCGATAGCGTGGCGGACGATCTGACACTAACTGGCGCTTTCTATTTTTCATTGCAGGGACATGAAACAGAAAGCTCAGAGAGACATGTACAGAGCCCTGTGTTGATTGTCAACACAGGGCTCTGAGCTGCGATTGGAAGCAGCCAATCAGCAGGTCCTGGCCATGAATCATTGGCTAGGACGTGCTGACCGGGTCCCGCTGTATTCAATCGCAGCAGAGCCAGCGGGTAGGGGCGCGCGCCCTGAACCCAGAAGAAAGCCGCAACGTGCTACGGCGCCTGTACCAGTCGCCCTACCGCAGTGTATGTACTGCGATGGGTTGACAAGTGGTTAACAACCCGAAACTGCACCAGACTCCACCGCCATCAAAATAAACTTGAAATAACCTGTATTGGGTGGAGTTCCCCTTTAACTCCGACATTTTTTTTTTTTTGTCACTTATTATGTCCTTCTGACGTGAAGCCAACGCCTTATTCCGGGACAAATAAACATTCCGCATCTTTGTCCTCCCCAGATTTTTGCATGCGGCTGATATTCCCGGATTAATCAGATTCCTCCGACTTCAAACCGAACGCAGACGTTTTAATAAACAGCCGGTCACGGCGCGCCTGTGACTGCCACCGGTGGGAAATCCACCGGTGACACTAATTGGGCGCATCGGGTAAAAATGACATGAATTGAAGATTTGACATTTTCACAGCAGGAAAAGTTCCGTCAGTAACAAATTCATGTATTAAAAGATAATTGAAACATTGCTAAACAAACAGGACACGGAGGTAAGTGTCCATGTTAATAAAGATCTGTCTTTTTTTTTTTTTTTAATAAAGCTTGGTTTTTGAAGTTTCGGATACCCATAGAGAATTGAATTCCGGGACTTTTAAAGTAATATAATAAGTCAAAAGAATACATCATTTTTGAATTACTTTCATAAAAGTTAAAAACATTTTTATAAAACTGATTATAGTTCAATATTATGAAGGATAAATCATAAGATCACATTTCCCCATTGACTACCAACGTACGTTTATGAACAGCGCCGTATACAAGCACTCCGGTGGCTGCTGCAGCAATGAGCTTGCTACTGAATTCTATAACCGATAGGGCTTCCAGATAAAAGTGATCGCTTTTTTGGGGCTCTGAGGGAGTGACACCCCCCCACACGCAAACACCAACCTGGTGGCGGCCATGATGGTTCCCCCGATCCTCAGGGGAGCTCAGGACCGCAGTAAACAGCTCCCACCATGGGGGGCAGAAGGGGATCGGGGAACATCCATTCCCCGATCCCCTCTGCAACTAATGAACCTGGAAGCCACCTATATTCTGTCACTTCCAGGATTCACAGCTGTCATTCACCCAGCTACTAGACATGTGCATTTCGTTCCGAATCGAAATTCGGACGAATTTTTAATTATTTGGAAATTCGGATACATCCGAATTTCCGAATTACAAAAGTAACGAATTTAAACAAATCTGAAATAACGATTCAAATCGAAAAAAACAAACGAAATTCGAATCGAATATGAAAACAAATTTGAATCGAATATGAAAACAAATGCGAATCGAATATGAAAACAAATTCGAATCGAATATGAAAACAAATTCAAATCGAATTCGAAAAAAAAAAAAATCGGAAAAAAATAGAAATCGATTTTCGAAAGAATACAATAAAATAGAATATAAAACAATAAAGCAATAGAATAAAAATAAAAGAATAGTAAAGAATAGAATAGAATTTAATAGAATGTAATAAAATAGAACATGACCGTCTTCCGAAATTCGAATTTCCAAGTAGTATAATTTCAAATTTGAGAATAGATTGGAATATAATTCAAAACAATGGAAACTAAAATATAAAAGAATAGAAAAACAATAGAACACGTTTCAAAGTTGTTCTATTGTTTTCTATTTTATTCTAATCTTTTCTATTCAAATGCAAATTCATTCTATACGAAATTCGAATTTTTATATATATATATATATATATATATATATATATATATATACGGTATATAAAAAACAACTTCCGAAATTAGAATTTCGGAAAGAGTAAAATTAAATTTGAATAGAAAAGATATAGAAAAGATTAGAATAGAATAGAAAATAATAGAAATGAATAGACTAGAAAAACAATAGAACAGAATAGAATAAAATATGATATATATTATATTTTATTCTAGTCTGTTCTATTGTTTTTCTATTTTATTATTTTCTATTCTTTTCTACTCTAATTCAATCTATACGAAATTAGAATTTCAGAATTTCTAAAATTTTAATAGAAAAGAAAAGATTAGAATAGAATAGAAAATAGAATAGAATAGCATAGAAAAACAATAGAACAGAATATAATAAAATATAATATATATTATATTTTTTCTATTGTGTTCTATTGTTTTTCTATGCTATTCTATGCTATTCTTTTCTATTAAAATTTTTGAAATTTCAGAAATTCAGAAATTCTAATTTTGTATAGACTGAATTCGAATTAGAGTATAAAAGAATAGAAAATAATAAAATAGAAAAACAATAGAACAGACTAGAATAAAATATAATATATATCATATTTTATTCTATTCTGTTCTATTGTTTTTCTAGTCTACTCTTTTCTATTACGGTATGTTCTATTCTATTCTAATTCATTCTATACAAAATTTGAATTTCGGAAAATGGTTATATATATATATATAATGAAATAGAATATAATAGAATTCTAATAGAAAAGACTAGAATAGAAAAAACAATAGAACAGAATAGAATTTATATATATATATATATATATATATATATATATATATATATATATATATATATATATATATAAAATATAAAACCATCTTCCGAAATTCAAATTTGGTACAGAATTTATTTGAATAATTCGAATAGAAAAGATTAGAATAGAATATATTATATTTTTTTCTATTCCTTTCTATTGTTTTTCTATGTTATTCCTTTCTATTCTATTCTAATCTTTTCTATTGGAATTCCACTTCATTCTATACGAATTTCGAATTTAAGAAGATGTTATCTATCTATCTATCTATCTATCAATCATATTTTTTTCTGTTCTGTGCTATTGTTTTTCTATGCTATTCTTTTCTAGTATTTTCGATTCTATTCTAATCTTTTCTATTCAAATTCTGAAAATTCTGAAAATTCATTCGGAAAATGGTTCATATATAGTTTACTTTTTCAAATTCGGTCGAATTTTTTCAAATGCGATAGAATTATTTTGAATTCGATAGTTCTTTTCGAACTCGGTAGATTTTTTTTCGAATGCGGTAGATTTTTTTTTCGAATGCGGTCGAATTTTTCGAATTTGAATACGAAACGAAACCAATCCCAAAAACGAATGCAACAAATTTAACTAAACAAATTTAGTTAAACAACGAATCGAAACGATGCAACTAATCAAGCACAATCTTTATTTTATTTTTTTTACTTTTTATGCTTAAAATCTAGATGCCCTGACCAAATTTAGTAGCCTCAGTATGGTTTGGTTAACTTGACTACTGCTGTAAATGGCCCAACTATGTAATTTTCGTTGTAGTGGGGTAAATGTTTATGTGTCTGATTCCGTATAACAAAGTACGAAGAGAAGCACAAATCCACCCCTCCTATTCAGGGGCGGACTGACCATTCGGACACTCTGGCACTGCCCGAGGGCCCTGGGCCACTAGTAGACATGTGCACAACAAAAATGTTCGTTTATATTCGTTTCGTTTTTTTAGTTTCCATTGATTCGTAACGATTCGTAAATTCGTAAGTCGTCGGTGTTTGTATTCGTAACGATTCGTATTTTCGTTAGAGTTATTTTTTCGTTGATTAGTTTTTCCGTTTAATTTTCGTTTATTTGTTTATTCGAAATTCGGACGCATTCGTATTTATTCGTATTTATTCGTAACATTCGTAGATTCGTAATCGGAGCATAATTCATAATTTTATGTAATGTGTATGCTATTATTACATTTTAAGAGACACGGAAAATTACGAATCGAAAAAAAAATAAAAAAAAAGTTACGAATGTACGAATTTTTTCGTTCAATCCATTCGAAGCACGTTAAGCAGCGCCATTGTAAGAGACACGGAAAATTACGAATCAAAAAAAAAAAGTTACGAATTTATGAATTTTTTTGTTCAATCCATTCGGAGCACGTTAAGCAGCGCCATTGTAAGGGACACGGAAAACTACGAATCGAAAAAAAAAATAAAAAAAGTTACGAATGTACGAATTTTTTCGTTCAATCCATTCGAAGCACGTTAAGCAGCGCCATTGTAAGAGACACGGAAAATTAAGAATCAAAAAAAAAAAAGTTACGAATTTACGAATTTTTTCGTTCAATCCATTCGAAGCACGTTAAGCAGCGCCATTGTAAGAGACACGGAAAATTACGAATCAAAAAAAAAAAAAAGTTACGAATGTACGAATTTTTTCGTTCAATCCATTCGAGGCACGTTAAGCAGCGCCATTGTAAGAGACACGGAAAATTACCAATTCAACAAAAAAAAAGTTACGAATGTACGAATTTTTTCGTTCATTTTGATTTTCGTTGTTCCTGTTTTCGTTTTTCGGATTTTCTTCTTTCGTAGATTCGTTGTTTCTAATTTGTTTTTTTCGGATTTTCGTTGTTTTCGGATTCGTTCGATTCGAACGATTCGTTAACATTTTTACCGAATCGTTCGTTCATTCGTACGATAACGAATGAACGAAAATAACGAAAAAAAACTAAACAAATTGCACATGTCTAGCCACTAGGGGGCCCCATCAGGGTTGCTGTGTTACTGTGTGTGTATATACTGTGTGGCCCCATAATCTCTGATTGCCTGGGGGCCCCATAATCTCCTATTGCCCGGGGGGCCCTGTGAGTTGTCAGTCCGCCCCTGCTCCTATTCGTTCTGCAGGGATAAAATACGCGCCGCTCACCAAGTTTACATCAATAACTCCAGGAAACATCTTATGACAGCAGAATTACCGGCAAGATGAATGATATCTGTGAAGACAGCAGACACATTCCTCAGATAACACAGACAAGATGTCACACATTTCTCTACATAACACTCGGCTCCAGCAATAAGAGGTCAGCGTTTTACAGAGGAACACACAATATGTTTTCCCCGCAGTATTATTTACAAACATCAACATGATTTGTAATGCACAATTTATGGCAACTACAGAAATTAAAAATGATGTGCCCATTGTAAGGCCTTATGCCGCATACACACGATCGGAATTATCGTCGGAAAAAACTCTGACGGTTTTTCAGACGGAATTCCGCTCAAGCTGTGTTGCCTACACACGAACACACCAAATTCCGACGGTCAGTAACACAGCGGCATAAAACACGTTCGACAGCACTATAAAAGGGAAGTTTTCCGAGCATGCGTCGGAATTTTGCGTGTCGGAATTGCATACACACGATCGGAAAATCCGATAGAAAGGTTTTCCTTCGGAAAAATTGAGGTTCAGGTTCTCAATCCAAAGTCCGTCGGAAATTCAGACAGAAAAAGACCGATGGGCGTACACACGGTCGGAAAATCAGATGAAAAGCTCCCACCGGACTGTTTCCATCGGAAATTCCGACCGTGTGTACGCCGCATTAGTATGAGATGATAATGCCCGCGGTGTACCCGAATTTTTTTTTTCTTTACGATAATGGCCAGCCACGCGCCACCGAATTTTTAAATGCGGCCTCGAATTTCTCTCCTGCCAAAACTTTTAGATTTTTATAATGCAAAGACCAGGCAAGGCTTGTGATCTTAAATTGGGTCCATCAACTACTTTAACCACTTGCTTACTGGGCACTTAAACCCCCTCTCCTATCCAGGCCAATTTTCAGCTCTGTCGCGCTTTGAATGACAATTACGCGGTGATACAACACTGTACCCAAATTAAATTTTTATAATTTTTTCCCCCCAAATAGAGGTTTCTTTTAGTGGTATTTGATCACTTTTGCGATTTTTTATTTTTTGTTAATTTTATTTTGTTATAACATTTTAAAATGGGTAATTTTTGTCCGTCATTAATGTACGCTGATGAGGCGGCAGTGATGGGCACCGATAGGTGGCAGTGATGGGCACTGATGGGCGGCAGTGATGGACACTGATGAGGCGGCAGTGATGGGCACCGATAGGTGGCAGTGATGGGCACTGATGGGTGGCAGTGATGGGCACTGATGGGTTACACTGATAGGCAGCACTTTTAGGTGGCACTGATTGGCACCACTGGTGGGCATTGATAGGTGGCACTGGTGGGCATTGATAGGTGGCACTTGTGGGAATTGACAGGTGGCACTTGTAGGCACTGTGAGATGGCATACATGAGGCAATAATTGCCTCATCCTTTTTGGGACCAATGTCCCTTTAACCACTTCAATACCGCGTCATAGTCATATGACGCCCACAAGGTGGATCTCCCATCCTGGGTGGGCGTCATATGACGTCCTCGGATTCCCGGCCGCCTGGGGGGCGCGCGCGCCCGCGGCATCGCTCGGGACCCGGTGCGAGTGCCCGGCGGCCCCGATGTCCGCCGGGCACCCGCGATTGCCCGTTAAAACAACGGGACCGTGCGGGACCGTGGAGCTGTGTGTGTAAACACACAGCTCCACGTCCTGTCAGCGGAGAGGAGACCGATCATGTGATCCCAGTACGGAGGAACACATGATCGGTCTCCTCCCCTTGAGTCCCCTCCCCCCACAGTTAGAATCACTCCTATAGGGACACACATTAACCCCTGCAGCGCCCCCTAGTGTTAACCCCTTCCCTGCCAGTCACATTTACACAGTAATCATTGCAATTTTATAGCAACGATCGCTGTGTAAATGTGAAAGGTTCCAAAAATGTGTCAAAAGTGTCCGAAGTGTCCGCGGCAATGTCACAGTCACGAAAAAAAAATCGCACATCGCCCCCATTACTAGTAAAAAAAAAAAAAAAATCAATAAATCTATCCCCTATTTTGTAGACGCTATAACTTTTGCGCAAACCGATCAATATACGCTTATTGCGATTTTTTTTACCAAAAATATGTAGAAGAATACGTATCGGCCTAAACTGAGGAAAAAAATTGTTTTTAAAAAAAAATGGGATATTTATTATAGCAAAAAGTAAAAAATATTGTGTTTTTTTCAAAATTGTCGCTCTTCTTTTGTTTATAGCGCAAAAAATAAAAACCGCAGAGGTGATCAAATACCACCAAAAGAAAGCTCTATTTGTGGGAAAAAAAGGACGTCAATTTTGTTTGGGTGTAACTGCGCACGACAGCACAATTGTTAGTTAAAGCGACGCAGTGCCGAATCGCAAAAAGTGCTCTGGTAAGGAAGGGGGTTTAAAAGCCCTGTATTGAAGTGGTTAAGATGAGCCGATGATCGGCTTTTTTTTTTCTCCTCCACTGTCAGCGTGAGGAGAAAAAAAACGATCACAAGCTTTTGTTTTGATCATGTGATCAGCTGTCATTGGCTGACAGCTGATCACATGGTAAGAGGCCGGGACCGGTGTCTCAGTGACTCAGTGATCACAGTGCACTCAGGGAGCGTGCACAGGGGAGGCCATCATATGAATTCAGATCCGCGCTGCGGCCGTCATTCGGCCATATCGCGGATGTCAAGTGGTTAACAACTTCTTTCCCGGGCACTTTTACCCCCTTCCTACCCAGGTCAAATTTTCAGCTTTCAGCGCCGTCACACTTTGAATGACAATTGCGCGGTCGTGCTACACTGTACCCATATGAACGTTTTTTTATAATTTTTTTGTCACGCAAACAGAGCTTTCTTTTGGTGGTATTTAACCACTTCAGCCCCGGACCATTTGGCTGGCCAAAGACCAGGCCCCTTTTTGCGATTCGGCACTGCGTCTCATTAACTGACAATTGCGCGGTCGTGCGACGTGGCTTCCAAACAAAATTGACGTCTTTTTTCCCCCCACAAATAGAGCTTTCTTTTGGTGGTATTTGATCACCTCTGCGGTTTTTATTTTTTGCATTATAAACTAAAATAGAGCGACAATTTTGAAAAAAAAAGCTATATTTTTTACTTTTTGCTATAACAAATATCCCCAAAAAATATATAAAAAAACATTTTTTTTCCTCAGTTTCGGCCGATACGTATTCTTCTACATATTTTTGGTAAAAAAAAAAATCGCAATAAGCGTTTATTGATTGGTTTTCGCAAAAGTTATAGCGTTTACAAAATAGGGGATAGTTTTGTGGCATTTTTATTAATATTTTTTTTTTACTAGTAATGGCGGCGATCTGATTTTATTGTGACTGCGACATTATGGCGGACACATCGGACACTTTTGGTGCTATTTTGGGACCATTTACATTTATACAGCAATCAGTGCAATTAAAAATATATTAATTACGGTGTAAATGTGACTGGCAGTGAAGGGGTTAACCACTAGGGGGCGCTGTAGGGGTTACGTGTGTCCTAGGGAGTGATTCTAACTGTGGGGGGGAGGGGCTGTGTGTGACACGACACTGATCAGCGCTCCCGATTACAGGGAGCTATGATCAGTGTCAGTGTCACTAGGCAGAATGGGGAGATGCTTGTTTACATCAGCATCTCCCCATTCTTCCTCTCCGTGAGACGATCGGGGGTATCCCCGCTGGCAGGTCCGCGGGACCCGCAATCACGCACATGGGCAATGTACAGGTACGTTAATCTGCCTGTACATGCCCTTTTGCCGCAGTATATCTGCGTGAAGAGGTCGGCAAAAAGGTCGGTTAAAGTCGGTTAAAGTGTTACTAAACTTAATAATATGAAAATACTTAATTCGATCCCCCCCCCCCATAGTGCCCACAGCTTATAAATCTTCTTCTTGCATTAAAATATTGCCACTATATACCTTTTTGGATGATCTGTATACCACGGTTACATCATAAACTGCACAGTTTCTTCAGGGCTGAGAGTTCAGGAAGGTGGAGATTTTCACTGCAGCCTCTATACACGCCCACATGTGGGATGTCAATATCATGTGACCTGGCTATCTCTGAGAACAAGAATCTGTTCTCTCCAGCATAAAAAGACACAACTGAGCACGTGCAGGTTGCCTGTGTGTTAGCTGGCTTTCCCCAGATAGACATCGCAGGGAGGGGGAGGATCTACACATACAGGATAAAACAGCCTTTACACACAATGCGGAGGATTAACCCCTTAACTTCCGCAGAGAGTATAACAAGCATGCTATGCTGCATACACAGACTGATTTAACTGTTGTGGGTTTAGTAACACTTTAATCACTGCTGTTGTGTTTTTTTTGTTTTGCAAAATAAACCCCGAAAATTTTGAAAAAATAATGTTTTTTTTGTTATAAAACTTTGCAAGTTAGTAAGTTTTCTTCCTAACTGATATGCGCTGATGAGGTGGCACTGATAGGCTGCACTGCTGGGCACTGACTGATAGGGCTGCACTGATGAGGCTGCACTAATGGGCACTGATAGGCTGCACTGATAGGGCTGCCCTGATGGGCACTGATGGGGCTACACTGATGGGCACTGAAATTCAATTCAAACATAAGTCCATTAACCGCTTCCCGACCGCCTCCTGCACATATACGTCAGCAGAATGGCACGGCCAGGCAAAACCACGTACAGGTACGTGGCCCTTTAATTGCCTGGCCGTGGGTCGCACGCGTGTTATATTCTTAATATTCGAAAGCTTACACAGAATAAGCGAATATAAATATCACAGTATATTTATTTTATTTCATTGGCTAGCCAGCCCGATTCCTTTTGTCGAAAGTTTTTTTTCCATTTTCCTTACTTTGATCAGAGGGGAAATGATGAACAGGAATTTACTTTCGCAAATATTGAAAAGAACCTAGAGACAATTATGATATCGATGATTGTGAAAGACCGGAGAATTTCAGACATACAGAAGTAATTTAAGCGAGTCAAGCAAGAAAAGACGGGGAACGTTTTTTATGTGGTGAGTAGAAATTTACATACTTACTATGGAATTTGTAACTGTTTTAGCTGATAAAAGTACATTGGAATTTAAAGGTTTATCGAAACACATCTCTGATGATGTTTTATGGAAAGCAATGTATAGTCAATGTCTTCAAGCAAACGCTGACATTGACAAGGATACATTTTCATTAGTTAAAACAAAGAAAAAGTTACGTAATGTAATGAAGTTAGTAACAAGATTTAATGAAATGCAAAATGTAACAGAAAGTGCTCATACACAAAAGGATTTATGTATTGAACAATTATTGACTGAAAAAGTTGAATTGGAACATAAAATTAATGCATTATTGCAATCGTTTAAAGAAAAAGAAAGTCGTATGGCTTTTTTGACTCAAGAAAGGATTAAACATGAGAACATTATAAGTCTACTTAGAAAACAATTATTGGACACTCAGGTTTTTGCACATGCTCAGTGTTCCACACATGTGACTAAGTCAGATGTAAGGGTTAATTTTGATTCAGGAATTGAGTCAGATGGATCAATTGTTAGTATTTTTTCAGACAATGAAAGTGTGAAGTCAGTTGACTTCAGTCATACTAATATTAAACAGAAATGTAAATTTTCATCACCATATGCTCAAAGAAAGGTATATGGAAAAAAAGCAACTCTTAAATGTTTTGTTTGCAAACGAGAAGGCCACATAGCCAGGTTTTGTTTAAAGGCTAATAATAATAATAATGATATGCAAAAGAGGTTGTGCTATCCGAAAACAATGCCAAGGACTTACGAAGTCTATTCTGTTAGAATGTGCAGTAATTTGAAGTATAGGGGTCAAAATAATCAAACCTATTTCCCTTTGAAGACCCAAATGCAAAGTTTGCAAACAGAAAATAGTTCCATCAGACAGGGCAGGTATCATTATGTAACATATAACACTGTGAAAAACATTGTTAGCAGTCCTTAAATGAACTGCATGGATAGTTTCAGAGATTTGGTTGAGGACTTTGATATATTTTTAATATTTTCAAGGATAATCCTCTGGGTCATTATTTTTATTTTTCCTCGTCATGATTATATTTCTATTTTTTTGTTTTGTTCCGGTTGAACACTGAAAAGGTTTAGTTCACTTGAAAAGAAAAGAACAGCTTTGTACTCAATTTGTAGCTGAATACATTTCCAGCTGTGTACTCAATTAGCAATTGAATACATTTTGTTTAAAGACAACAGAGTAATTCTCTCTCTTAGTAATTTCCTTGCAAAGTATTATTGTTAAAAAGAAAAAGTTCTAGCACATAAAAAGTTGATAGTGAGTTATCTGTAAGCAATAGAGTTACAGACACATTGAATTAGCAAAGGAAGCAGCTTTATTTGGAGAATTAGTGATTCCAATCTTCAATGGGTTCTATTGATGTTGTGAAGAAATAGATACACAGATTCCGTCGCTTTAAGAAGAATAAAAAGGGAATAAATCACTTTTTTGTTTTTCATAGGTTATTATGGAATTTATATTGGTTTATGAAAACTAAATTTCATTATATGACGTTTAGATTGGAATTTCGTGTCCTATTATACCACAACACCTACAGATGGGATTCACTAATGATGATGCTTTAGTAACAGTTAGGATGTTGATTAGTTATGTTTTTCCAGTTTTGGGTATAAAAGGAAACTGTTTCATTCATTATTAATGGGTGTAAAGTTCTGCTGTTACAAAGTATTCTTCTTTTGAAGGAAAATGTTGTATGTGTTTCCCCATGAATTTTTGTTTTTGCATCAAAGTAAGTCTATGAAGGAGTCAAAATGGCGGAAGAAAAAATTGTACCTTCACATATGTCTAGCTGAGAAAGGAGGTTAATTCAAGATAAAAATGTCCTTATGTTAGCTACGAATATGTTTTTTTATTTTTTAACAATGGTTTTTTGATTGGGAGATTATTTAGAAATAATTTGTATATATACTGATATGTAGTATTTGTTTTAAAGGTAAAAAGAAATTTAGATTGTATACAGCCTACCCTTAGGAATTTTAGAATAAGCAACGCCCATCTTTTTAGGAAAGTTGGAGGGAAATGTAATTGATCTTTTAAAATTGGCGGGCATTTTTTTTGTGATACAAGAAATCCCAGAAAAACTTTCAAGCTAGGATGAATAGAAAAAGGTGGGGGCTGTAGGAGTAGAAGCGTGTAACAGGAGACAGTCAGTTTTCTGCAGACATTCCAGGGAGACTCATTCTAGTCCATCCAAGACATACATATACAATGTGAATTGTTGTTACATACAGACACATATTGGATTTAATCTTCATTTTAAGAATAATCTATTTTTGATATTCTGTAATTGATATTGTTTTTATAACATTTTGTTGTTTTATTATTAAACCAAAATTATCTTTTATACAAGATAAGCGGTCTATTTAGTTGACCAAGAACAGGAAAGGTTTATTTGGAACAAAAATAGATGTTGTTAGCTAGTCTAAGACAGAAATAAAAATGAGATGCTCTCATAGGCGGAGCTAAAGTTTTAGGGAGTGGAAAATAATTAGAAAGGTCAATTTGATATTTTCTATGAGATGGTATAGTTCAAATACCTTCTCAGTTTAGTGAAAAATGTATATAAACAATATAAAGTGGAAATAACAAATTGTATATTCCGAGATAATGATGCTGCATTTATTTTTTAAGGAATGAATTATAAAAATCTGATCTGGAGGAATCATGGATTCCAAAAAGAAGAAGAGATGTCAGCGCAACAAAAGAAAAGTGTTAAAGAGAGAAGATTGATCATTATCACAGGATTCATTTTTTCCCTAGTGACAATGTTATATGTGGTAAAATATATCACAAACTGTTCCAGTTATGCAGAGGTTAACAGGATGGAAGAATTACACCACAAAGATCTTGCATTATTCAGAAGTAAAAGAGAAGTAGACATTGGTAACAATACAGAGGAACAAGAAGATAATAATGCTGATATCATTGCAAAGGACAAAAAAGAAATTGATATTAATACACATGATCTAATAGAAGACTTTAGAGATGTTGATATTAATACAGCAGAAGATTTGTATGGATATATATGTGTAGGACAGGGATATGAGTGTTGTTTACGATTTTATTTCATTCATAGCAATAATGTTGAAATCAAAGTTAATATAGAATCCAAAACAAACTTTGTTAAAATGCAGGGATTCTATAAGTTTAACAACAGAACAGGAATTTTTGAGTGCAATATATTGTGGAGAAGTTCTTGGTCTATATTTTTAAAGGGTAATGATTCAACAATTTGGTCCGGAGATGTGGATAATAGTATGTCAAGATCTGGGAAAACACTTTATCCCTTAGATCAATATTATTACCTTTTTCAAAGTTTCGTAAAAATATTAGACCCAGAACATTTAAACATCATAGGAGATGAAAAAGGAGATATTGTAAGAACATGGGATTTTAAAATAACAAGAAAATTAACTCAATTAAGTGTCAAAATTAATATTTCTATAGTCGACATGATTGTTCCAGAAGTTAATATTTTCCCACAATCTTTGAAAATTATGGAAGATAAAGATGAGTTGCATTTGATATGTAATACAAAAATATCTTTACCTCAAAATTCATTATTAACTTGGAAAAGGAATGGTGAATTTTTAGGAAGTGTTTCTCATAGTTATAATATTATAATCCATAAAGGGATATTTGGTAGTGTAAATTGGATTAATAATACATTTGTTTATCAACAAATGAGTGTATCTTTGAATGATACTGGTGTATATCAATGTTGCATATCAATGGGAAATTATCCTGTGAAATGTGCTAAGGCAAATGTTATTGTAGTGTCTCCAAGGAAAACTCCATGTGTTAACAAGAACAGTGCCTCTGCGACTCCTTTTCAGATTAACCATTTCCAATCCAGAACTCTTTTGAGAGAAGGAAAGTTTGTCATTGTTTTGTGGAACTTTAATGTATCAGAATGGAAGATTTCTACAAGGTTTCCACAATGTCAAGGACATTTGGTTAATATGGAATTGGGTATAGAGAGATGGTTTGGAATTAATAATAGGAATAATAACAGATATAAGCGTGGTATAGTTGAAGGTATTTTAGGAGGAATTGGCACAATCGGGAGTATAACTAATAGTATGGATATCAATACTTTAAAGTCTGATCTAGAGACCGCTGGTTTAGTGGGGAGTAATGGTATTAAAATTCAAAAACATTTAAATCAGATTTTAGAAAATATGGTAATTAAAACAGCTAATGTCATGGGTCCATCTATTTTAAATCTCCAAAATATTACTCTTGATTTGATGATAAGTGAACAACATTCTCATATAGCCAGAGCATGTTTAGAAATCCAAACGGAATATTCCACTAATTTTAAAATAATTGCGCAAGCATTTCAAAGTGGAATAACTCCTTTTGGCATTTTACAGAATTTACCCAGAGAATATGTATATGCTATAAATCATACAGATTTATGGGTAAATAAATGGATAGGATGCACGCAGGGTATATGTTATAGTTCTTCTATGATTCCAATAGCCGGAAAAGAACAAATTTTGGTTCCAATCACTGTTTTAGGATTACCTGTCAGCAGTACACAATTATTATATTATAGATTACAATATACAGATTTTGCATTTATCAATGAAAATTCTGAATTAGAACAATTAGATCTGTCATCATGTTTACAATTCCAGTCTAAAGTTATTTGTTTACCTAATCAAGATAAAAGCATATTTCATTCTTGTTATCATAATCATACATTATGTTCAGCAAGAATAGAAAAAGTTGAAACAATTTCTGAATTAATCACTCGCGTAGATAGGAAAAAGGTTTGTTTTCAGATCATGACAGATACAGAAAGGGTTAAAACTTTTTTCTCTTCTTGTACAAGTACAGAAAACCTGAATCAAGGTCTGTATTGTATAGAAGGAGATATTGATGCAATAAGTATTAATGGTTTAAGAACTAATTTGACAAATATGTTTATGAAAAATATAAGTGCACTTCCCACTCAATATAATATATCCCAAATAGATGAATTTCCATGGGAAAAATGGGCAAATGTAATCCAAAAGGATAAAGGTTTATTGATAGCTTTGGCTAAGGAATTGCAGAATGCAGAAGTATTGTTTAAACATGAACAAGGTAATTTGCAAGAAATATCACATCAATGGTCAGAATTTTCAGGAAGTAATTGGTGGAAAAGATTCAGTAATAGTGTATCAATGTGGGGAAAAACTTCGATAACTTCAGCAGCAGGAAATATTTTATCACATCCTGTAGTTATTCTTTTTATTATTATTATGTTATTCCTTATATTCCAGTTATGTTTAATGTTTAGAATGAAAAGATTATTTTTTAGAATTAGAAGTGAAATTAAGAAAGGAGATGATTTATTGCAAAATATGCTTAGAAGAAGAATGGGTTTTGGAATTTCAAACTTGGTTACTAATGAAATTACATCTGAAAATATTAGATCAAAAACTGTGAGAATGTGATATGAATGACGGTGAATGTATTAAAATATGAAGTATGATCATTATTCATATTTCAGAGGGGAATGTTATATTCTTAATATTCAAAATTTAATTTGGTTTAAAAAATAATCTCTGCAGAGTCCCTTTTAAATTAGTGTGAATGGGTTTTTGCTTTTAATAGGCTTCAGATGTGATATTCAGCTGGGTTTGAGTTTTAAAAGCTGTTTTAGATGTGTTATGGACATTGTAATATTATATATGTTTATTAAGAAGTCCTATGTAACTGATATTTAGTTTGAAGGAAAAGGCTAGCTACCCTCCCCCAAGTTTTGTAGATAAGGTTTAAGTCTGTTTCTAGGCCATTTCCTGCACATGAATAGATAGTCTGATGTATCCCAGATGTTGTGTGATGTGTTCACTCATGACGCATTACATTGGTGGGCTGAGTTAAGAAGGAAGGTGTGGTTATCTTTTGGGCGGCAATTTTAAGGTTGGTCTGTTTCATAAAAGTGCTTGCAGGCTGATATTCGGCCCCTTTTGACTTCCTGCTTCTTCAAGATACACTTGGGCACACACAGCTTGACCATCAGACTTACACAGCTCTCAACACACACACAGCTCCTATCTTAGAAGCACACACGGACACACTAACATTCCTTCTGCATACAAAGGGTTAATCAGCCATTTTCCTTTTCATGAGCACGTGCTTTGTTCTGCTCTGCTCATATACTAAAGCATCATATTATTTTTGTATCTTGTACTATTTTTGTAAGTATTTTTCTATTTTGGTGTGTACAATAAAACACACGTTTTGATTTATCGCTGACTCAGAAATATTTAAGAAATTCGTCTCACAAAAATCTTTTGAAAGCTTACACAGAATAAGCGAATATAAATATCACAGTATATTTATTTTATTTCAAAGCGCGCCGTCAGCGGCGACCCGGTCGGGAGCTCCGTGACCCCAGCCGCGGGACCAGCGAACCCGATCGCCGCTGGTGTCCCGCGATCGGGTCACAGAGCTGAAGAACGGGGAGAGGTCTGTGTAAACAAACCTCTCCCCGTGCTTCCTACTCTGCCTGTCACTGATTGGCTGTTCCCTATCATCGGGAAAGCCGATCAATGACGTCAGACATCAGCCCCGCCCCCTAATGTAAAAAAAACACACACACGTCACAGCCCATAACCCCTCCCCTCCCCCTAGTGGTTAACTCTTTCACTGCCACTGTCATTTATACAGGAATCAATGCATTTAAATAGCATTGATTGCTGTATAAATGACAATGGTCCCAAAAATGTGTCAAAAATGTCCGATGTGTCCACCATAATGTCGCAGTCACAATAAAAATCGCAGATCGCGCCATTACTAGTAAAAAAAAATATTAATAAAAATGCTATAAAACTATCCCCTATTTTGTAGACGCTATAACATTTGCGCAAACCAATCAATAATCGCTAATTGCAATTTTTTTACCAAAAATATGTAGAAGAATACGTATCGGCCTAAACTGAGGAAAAAAAATGTTTTTTTATATATTTTTTGGGGATATTTATTATAGCAAAAAGCAAAAAATATTGAATTTTTTTCAAAATTGTCGCTCTATTTTTGTTTATAGCGCAAAAAATAAAAACCGCAGAGGTGATCAAATACCACCAAAAGAAAGCTCTATTTGTGGGAAAAAAAGGACGCCAATTTTGTTTGGGAGCCACGTTGCACGACTGCGCAATTGTCAGTTAAAGCGACGCAGTGCCGAATCGCAAAAAGGGGCCCTGTCCTTTGGCTGCCAATTGGTCCGGGGCTGAAGTGGTTAAGCATGCAGAGAAAAAATGTTTTTTAACAATATTTTACCATTATATAGATTCAATATATTTAACTGAACATCTTCTTCAAATCCAGTATTACTGTCGGATTCAATAACACATAAACACCTTTAGTTCCCTTTACCCGAGGGATCTTCGGAACAGAACATTTTACCCAAGAACATATTCTGACTCAGAAGTTAGTTTCCTAACTTTGTGAATGTATCCGACTATCAGCAACAAAATAAAACATTGATGAATAAACAACATTACATTATTAACACTTTACAGTTGAAATTCTGGAAATTCAAAAAGTAATACCGTATATACTCGAGTATAAGCCGAGTTTTTCAGCACATTTTTTTTGTGCTGAAAGTGCCCCCCTCGGCTTATACTGGAGTCAAGCACTTTTCTGCAGCAGCAGAGAATGACATTTTCCGAACCGACTCTGGGGCCCCGTATCTCGGGGCCACTTGGTGCTAGGAACCCCAAATGTGCAAGCCCAATGGAACCAGCACTACAACATACCCAAAGATGGGGTTCCTAGCACCAAGTGGTCCCGAGATACGGGGCCCCAAAGTCGGTTCGGAAAATGTCATTCTCTGCTGCAGAAAAGTGCTTGACATTTTCCGAACCGACTTTGGGGCCCCGTATCTCGGGGCCACTTGGTGCTAGGAACTCCATCTTTGGATATGTTGTAGTACTAGTTCCACTAGGGTTTACACACCAAGCTCTGGGTTTTTAGCTCTAAGTGGCCCCGAGATACGGGGCCCCAAAGTCGGTTCGGAAAATGTCAAGCACTTTTCTGAAGCAGAGAATGACATTTTCCGAACCGACTTTGGGGCTCCGTATCTCGGGGCCACTTAGAGCTAAAAACCCAGAGCTTGGTGTGTAAACCCTAGTGGAACTAGTACTACAACATATCCAAAGATGGAGTTCCTAGCACCAAGTGGCCCCGAGATACGGGTCGGTTCGGAAAATTTCATTCTCTGTTGCAGAAAAGTGCTTGACATTTTCCGAACCGACTTTGGGGCCCCCGTATCTCGGGGCCACTTGGTGCTAGGAACTCCATCTTTGTATATGTTGTAGTGCTGGTTCCACTGGGTTTTGCGCAATACATTTGGGGTTCCTAGCACCAAGTGGCACCGAGATACCGGGCTTTACTTCCTCTTTAATACCTTGTGCAGGACCCAAATTTTCCTTGCCACAATAAAAAAAACACATTCTTATTCATTGGCGCCATCCATTACTTCATTTATACAAGACGTTCTCATATATTTCCCCTAAAACACCTCTTTCCCCATACATTATATATATATATATATACACACACACATACAGTGCCTTGAAAAAGTATTCATACCCCTTGAAATTTCCCACATTTTCTCATGTTACATCCAAAAACATAAATGTATTTTATTGGGATTTTATGTGAAAGACCAACACAAAGTGGCAAATAATTGTGAAGTGGAAGGAAAATAATAAATATGTGAAAAGCATTTGTATGGAGTCAATACTTTGTAGAATCCCCTTTATCTACAATTACAGCTACAAGTCTTTTGGGGGGTGTCTCTACCAGCTTTGTACATATAGAGAGGACATTTCTGCCCATTCTTCTTCTTTGTAGAATATCTCAAGCTCTGTCAGATTGGATGGAGAGCGTCTGTGATCAGCAATTTTCAAGTCTTGCCACAGATTCTCAATGTGATTTAGGTCTGGACTGTGACTGGGCCATTCTAACACATGAATATAATTTGATCTAAACCATTCCATTGTAGCTCTGGCTGTATGTTTCGTGTCGTTGTCCTGCTGGAAGGTGAACCTCCCCCCCAGTCTCAAGTCTTTTGTAGTCTCTAAAGCCCCATACACACGCGCGGATTATCCGAGGACCAGGTCCGTCGGATCATGTCCGTCGTACTTTGTCCGATGTTGGTGTTGCGTACACACGGTCGGACAAAGTTGTCGGAAAATCCGATCATTCTGAACGTGGTGACGTTTGTTGCGTACGACGGGACTACGTAGAGGCTAGTAGCCAATAGCTTTGGTCTTGTAATGTGATCTGAGCATGCGTAGCACTTTGTCCGTCGGACTACCATACACACGATCGGATTTGGTGTGATCGGACCTTGTTGTCAAAAAATCTATCCAGCAGGAGATAGGACTTTGTCCGTCGGACAATCCGATGGAAACTGTCCGATGGTGCCTACACACGGTCGGAATTTCCGACAACATTGTCTGATAGGACAGAATCCATCGGAAAATCCGACCGTGTGTATGGGGCTTAACAGGTTTTCTTCAAGATTGCCCTGTCTAGACATTCAGGTTAAGCTAACAATGACCATATAGTAATAATACATTGGTGGCCAGTGTAGAAACCCCATTTTATTGGCTGTTGATGTAAAATCCCCCATTGCATTGGCTGTCAGTGTAAATTCTTAATACCATTGGTAATCAGTGTATATTTCCCTTTATAGTGGTGGTAAGTGCAGAATCGCCCTTACACTGGTGGTCAGTGTAAATCCCCCTTTACATTGGTGGTCAGTGTAGAAGAGTCACCTTACATTGGTGGTCAGTACAAATCTCCTCGAGAATGGCTGTCAGTGTGAATTCCCCCTTACATGCAGGGCTGGTGCAAGGATTTTTGACACCCTAGGCGAAACCTCATTTTGCAGCCCCAATTGGCTCCACCCCCTTTGCCCTGCTAATGTGACAGAAGGCGCTGCTATACAGGAAGCATCGGCTCTGCTTCCTCTAGCGCTGGCTGCACCTCTAATTACACTAGCGGTCGGACTGAGTTAGTTACATGCTGCAGCCTGCAGAGCATGCAAACGCAGAGGGAAGCCATCAGCCAGGGGCCCCTAGGCAGCAGTGCGCCCTAGGCAGCTACCTAGTTTGCCTAGTGGTAGCACTGGCCCTGCTTACATGGAAGTCATTGTATATTCCCCCAAGTGGTTGGTGTAAATGCTCTTATTACAGTGTCAGTGTAAAAATCCCTCTTTTCTATTGGTGGATGGTGTAAAATCCTTTGTTACATGGTGGTCAGTGCAAATCCCCCCTCACATTGATGGTCAGTGTAAATTCCCCTTCACAATGGTAGAATTCCCCACTATATACATGCCAAAGATTTCCAGCTTTGCTCTACATGATTCAGAATTTGCCACAGTGTACTGCCTACTAACTAATCCCACCCCCCCCCCCCATCGCCGATCCCATCAACCCCCCCAGCATTGCCACTAATCCCAGGAGTCCTAGGAGTTTTATGTCTATTGATGGGTCCCCTCACCTCCCCAGTCCATGGTGTGCAGGGAGTGAGGAGATGATGTGCTGTAACCTTTAGCAACCAATCTGTAAGCAGTAATGCTGTGCAATAACCTCTTGCAACCAATCATTGAGCGGTAACCTCTTGCAACCAATCTTCTTGTGCGGGGAGACTTGTCTTGTCTCCGCCCCTCCTGTAGTTTTCTTCTCTGGGTTGAAACCTGCCTGGCCCCTCCCACAGCTCTGCTCTCTCTCTCTTTGTGCAGGGTGATTGGCCTTGTCTTCACCCCCTCCTGTGGTTCCCTGCAGTGGGTGGAGCCTGCTGGGCCCCTCCCACAGCGCTGCTCTCTCTCTCCTTGTACAGGGTAACTGGTCTTGTCTTTTTCCCCTCCTGTGGTTCCCTGCAGTGGGTGGAGCCTGCTGGGCCCCTCCCACAGCGCTGCTCTCTCTCTCCTTGTACAGGGTGACTGGTCTTGTCTTTACCCCCTCCTGTGGTTCCCTGCAGTGGGTGGAGCCTGCTGGGCCCCTCCCACAGCGCTGCTCTCTCTCTCCTTGTGCAGGGTGACTGGTCTTGTCTCCGCCCCCCTCATGTGGTTCCCTGCAGTGGGTGGAGCCTGCTGGGCCCCCTCCCACAGCCCTGCTGTCTGCACAGGCAATGTACAGCAAAGTGATGATATCACTGCTACTTTTACAAGATAATATCTGGGTTTTGTAAAGGTATTTGGTGAACACAAAGTGGTTTTATATCCTTTTTTGGCTACTGAAGAATATATTTGGATGAAAGTTTTTGTGCCCGGAGTTCAGCTTTAACAATGTTGCCCTCTTGGCTCCCGAAAAAAAAAGATTTGTTTCCAATGAAAAGCTTGTGAAGATCTGCCCCCCCCCCCCCCCCCTTCCAGTGATTTAATATTCAGGTCTGCAGCTGCTGTAAAGGAGCAAACTCGCCGATTAATCTATCAAAGCGATTGGCTGGATGGAGCCCGGGGGGAGAAGAGTCACATCTGCTGTACGTAGACCAGGAGGGCCCTCGGGCTCCGCCATCCCGGCACACGCGTGTGTGTGTGTGTGTGTGTGTGTCAGGCATTGCCACCGATTGTAATTAAAATATATAACATGAAAAGAACGAAGCTGTCTGGGTGATTGATGGGCAGGAGCCGCTAATAGATGGCGCAGCTACAAGTGTCATATTAGGAATATTCACACCGAGAATAGAAACATTTAAAGATCGAATTATTTCTCGCGATGGCCGGGGGGAACAATAACCGCCTGCGTGTGATTTATCCCTCGGGAGAGGCGGATAATGGGCACCTGGAGTCAGGATGTCATTGAATAATCCCCACAGCTTGATTCTTCATCGAGGATCGCAGTGATGTGGGTGGAAAAAATACATTTACGGACTGAATTGTCACACCGTCATAGCCGGATACAACTTGTGGTTGTGTGATTATTAGTATCGGCCAATGACCGGCCAATGACCAGATCCATCACCCTTACGGACTGTATGCAGGACGGAGAGCTCCTGGAGGATACAACCAACATTACACAAAGAAGGTAACAGGAATACCAGCAACAATTACTACATTTGCCCACTAGGTGGCGATGCAGCGTAACTAAGTATATGCAATAGCAGAGTCAGCCCACCCCCATTTCTTAAGTACCCCAACGGGTCATGTATTGTGAATTTCCCTTCGATGAGATAGATGCCATAAACACCAAGCCGTTGACATTTGTTTAGCCTCACGCAGATATACTCATAGTTAGTAAGGTTGAATAAAGACATCAGTCCATCCAGTTCAACCTGAGCAAGGTGTCTACAATTGTCCCCATCCCTGTACAACACACACTCACATTGGTCCCTACCCTCAAGGAGCCCACAATCCAAGGTCCCCATTCATATACTAGGGCCAATTTTTGGACAGAAGCCAATTAACCTACCAGCATGTCTTTGGATTGTGGGAGGAAACCGGAGTACCCAGAGGAAACCCACGCAGGCACAGGGAGAACATGCAAACTCCAGGCAGGAAGTGTCGTGGTTGGGATTCGAACCAGCGACCCTTCTTACTGCTAGGTGAGAGTGCTAACCACTACACCACTGTGCCGCCATATACTGCGGCAGAAGGGCACGTACAGGCATAATCACGTACCTGTACGTTGCCCTTTAAGAGGCGGGTTGCGGGCCACGCCCGCGCGTGCCCACTGGGAGCTTCTAGAGCGCGATCGCGGAGAGGAAGAGCGGGGAAATGCTAAAGTAAACAAGCATCTCCCCATTCTGCCTAGTGACACTGATCACAGATCCCTGTAATCAGGAGCAGTGATCAGTGTCGTGTCACACACAGCCCCTCCCCCCCACAGTTAGAATCACTCCCTAGGACACACTTAACCTCCTACAGCGCCCCCTAGTGGTTAACCCCTTCACTGCCAGTCACATTTACACAGTAATCGATGCTTTTTTAATTGCACTGATCGCTGCATAAATGTGAATGGTCCCAAAAGTGCCCGATCTGTCCGCCATAATATCACAGTCACGATAAAAAATCGCTGATCGCCGCCATTACTAATAACGAAAAAATTATTAATAAAAAAATACCATAAATCTATCCCCTATTTTGTAGACGCTATAACGTTTGCGCAAACCAATCAATATTAGACATGTGCAATTCGTTTCGTTTTTTTTTTTTTCGTTAAAATTCGTTATATTTGTTCATTCGTAATCGTAGGAATGAACGATCGATTCGCTGAAAATTTTAACGAATAACGAATCGTTCGAATCGAACGAATCCGAAAAACAACGAAAATCCGAATTGACCAAATTAGAAACAACGAAACTACGAAAGAATAAAATCCGAAAAACTAAAACAGGAACAACGAAAATCAAAATGAACGAAAAAATTCGTACATTCGTAACTTTTTTTTTTTGTTGAATTGGTCATTTTCCGTGTCTCTTACAATGGCGCTGCTTAACGTGCTTCGAATGGATTGAATGAAAAAATTCGTACATTCGTAACTTTTTTTTTTTTTTTTCGATTCGTAATTTTCCATGTCTCTTACAATGGCGCTGCTTAACGTGCTTCGAATGGATTGAACAAAAAAATTCGTACATTCGTAACTTTTTTTTTTCGATTCGTAATTTTCCATGTCTCTTAAAATGTAATAATAGCATACACATTACATAACATTATGAATTATGCTCCGATTACGAATCTACGAATGTTACGAATGTTACGAATAAATACGAATGCGTCCGAATTTCGAATAAAAACGAAAATGAAACTAACGAAAAAACGAATCAACGAAAAAA
Source organism: Lithobates sylvaticus (assembly GCA_028564925.1). Classification (NCBI taxonomy): domain Eukaryota; kingdom Metazoa; phylum Chordata; class Amphibia; order Anura; family Ranidae; genus Lithobates; species Lithobates sylvaticus. Next base: position 9,049,580 of record CM053028.1, on the reverse strand, counting down.
TAACTCTTACGAATGTACGAATGATTACGAATACGAACACCGACGACTTACGAATGTACGAATCATTACGAATACGAAAACCGACGACTTACGAATGTACGAATGTACGAATCAACGGAAACGAAAAAAACGAAACGAAAGTAAACAAATTTTTTTCGGAAACGAAAAAAACGAAACGAAAATAAACAAATTTTTTTGTTGTGCACATGTCTAGATACAACCAACATTACAAAAAGAAGGTAACAGGAATACCAGCAACAATTACTACATTTGCCCACTAGGTGGCGATGCAGCGTAACTAAGTATATGCAATAGCAGAGTCAGCCCACCCCCATTTCTTAAGTACCCCAACGGGTCATGTTTTGTGAATTTCCCTTCGATGAGATAGATGCCATAAACACCAAGCCGTTGACATTTGTTTAACCGCTTCCCGACCGCCTCACGCAGACTGCTGCCAGGGCTGGTGCAAGGATTTTTGACACCCTAGGCCAGTGATGGCGAACCTTTTTGAGCCCGAGTGCCCAAACTGAAATAAATACATTGGTTTTGTGTTGCAAAGTGCCAACACAGCAATTCGCGAGAGAGGGGGGCTGAGCGAAAGAGAGGGGTTGTGTGAGAGAGAGAGGGGAGCGAGAGTGAGGGGTGTGAGAGAGATGCTGAGAGGCAGGGGGGCAGAGAGAGAGAGGGGTGTGAGAGATATGCTGAGAGAGAGAGAGGGCAGAGAGAGAGAGGGGCTGAGATAGAGGGAGGGGAAAAGAGAGAGAGGGATGTGAGAGAGAGGTGTGAGAGAAATGCTGAGAGAGAGGAGGAACAGAGAGAGGGAGGGGGGACAGAGAGAGGGGTGTGAGAGATATGCTGAGAGAGAGAGGGAACAGAGAGAGGGGCTGAGAGAGAGGGAGGGGGGCCAGAGAGAGAGGGGTGTGAGAGAGATGCTGAGAGAGAGGGGCAACAGAAAAACAGAGAGGGGCTGAGAAAGAGGGGTGTGAGAGAAATACTGAGAGAGATGAGCTGAGAGAGAGGAGGAACAGAGAGAGAGAGAGAGAGGGGTGTGAGACATATGCTGAGAGAGAGGGGTGTGAGAGAAATGCTGAGAGAGAGAAGGAACAGAGAGAGGGAGGGGGACAGAGAGAGAGAAGAGGGACAGAAAGAGAGAAGAGGGACCGAGAGAGAGAGAGAGGGGTGAGCTGAGAGAAAGAGGGGGGGGCGGAAAAACAGGGGGGGCTGAAAGAGAGGGAGGGGGGTGAGAGGAGAGAGAGACCTCTAGCTCTGTCCTGGACCCTTTCGTGTGCCCAAAGAGATGGCTCTGCGTGCCAGCTGTGGCACGTGGGCCATAGGTTCGCCATCACTGCCCTAGGCAAAACCTAATTTTGCCGCCCCCTTGGCTCCACCCCATTTTCCATGCCCATGTAAACCCCACCTTTTTAATGAACCGCCCTTCAAATGCAGCCTCACCAGCACCCAAATGCAGCCTCACCAGCATCCATCAAATGCAGCCTCACCAGCGCCCATCAAATGCAGCCTCACCAGCGCCCATCAAATGCAGCTTTACCAGCGCCCATCAAATGCAGCCTCACCAGTGCCCCTCAATTCAGCCTCACCAGCGCCCATCAATGCAGCCTACCAGTACCCATCAATGAATGTTTGCTTGCTTCTATTAATTCGGTAGTTAGGACACAGACACAGTCCTTTGCCTGCTGAGACTTAGTTGCTTGCTGCAGAGAGAAAAGATTAGTAACACCAGTGGTGTGGCGCCCTAGACAGCAGGGCGCCCTAGGCGACTGCCTAGTTTGCCTAGTGGTAGCACCGGCCCTGACTGCTGCAGAAGGGCACGTACAGGCAGAATCGCGTACCTGTACGTTGCCCTTTAAGAGGCGGGTTGCAAACGGCGCACGCGCGTCGGGAGCTTCGTGAGCGCGATCTGCGGGGATCCCCACGATCGTCTCACAGAGAGAGGAAGAACGGGGAAATGCTGATGTAAACAAGCATTTTCCCGCTCTGCCTAGTGACACCGACACTGATTACAGCTCCCTACACTGCCCCCTAGTGGTTAACCCCTTCACTGACAGTCACATTTACACAGTAATCAATGCATTTTTAATTGCACTGATCGCTGTATAAATGTGAATGGTCCCAAAAGTGCCCGATCTGTCCGCCATAATATCGCAGTCACGATAAAAATCGCTGATCGCCGCCATTACTAGTAAAGAAAAAATATTAATAAAAAATGCCATAAATCTATCCCCTATTTTATATTTAGACGCTATAACTTTTGCGCAAACCAATCAATATACGCTTATTGTGATTTTTTTTTTACCAAAAATATGTAGAAGAATATATATCGGCCTGAACTGAGGAAAAAAATATGTTTTATATATTTTTTGGGGATATTTATTGTAGCAAAAAGTAAAAAATTATGCGTTTTTTCCAAAATCATCGCTATTTTTTTTATGTTTAAAGCGCAAAAAATAAAAAACGCAAAGGTGATCAAATACCACCAAAAAAAAAAAAGCTCTATTTTGTTTGGGAGCCACGTCACACGACAATTGTCAGTTATAGCGACGCAGTGCCGAATCGCAAAAAGTGCTCTGGTCTTTGGCCAGCCAAATGGTCCGGGGCTTTAGTGGTTAAAGCAAACTCCAGGGAAAAAAAAAATCACCCCCCCCCCCCCCACCCAAGGATCTCTCATCTATGGCACATGGGTCACAAAAAGCCCTCTATAAGATTTTATCCACATGCCGACTGCAATTTATATACATACGTTGCAGTGTCGGTGGGTGGAATTTTTTTTGGGAGGGGCGCTGGCAAACGGTATGCCACCCCCCCCTGGTTGGTCGGTAGGACTTACCCCACCTTCCCCTGCTCGGCGGCCTGCCGTTCTCCTGCTGTTCTCCTGTGGCCTCTCGTTTTCTCCGGGTCATCGCGATGACCTTCGTTTCCTCCCTCCTCCTCGACAGGCCAATCGTGAGTCTTCTCTTTTCGGCCAATTGGAAAACGGGTCTCACACCCGCTTCTTATTGGGTGGATTGAGGATCAGTGTTTCAACAGCGAAAATATTCATTCACTGTTGTAACACACCTGGATGGGATCGGCACGCATTCTCTGCGACCCCGAGCCCACCCGATTTTTGAAGCCTATTAAAGCTTCTGGCTCTATTCAGGTGCTTCGAAAAAAACAAAACACCGCTGTAATTCATGCACCTGGTGCCCTGAAAGGGGCCGGACGCATGAATTGGGGTTGGCCGCGGCGGCCGTGGATTGATTCATGCTATGCATGAATCTAACCAATACCGTATAGAAGAGTGGAGTGGAGAGAGGGGGTGGCGCCCGGGCACCCCTAATGGACGGGCCGCCACTGATACATTGCGGTTTACAAGTGGTTCACCGGGATTATGGCTGAAGATTATCATCCATAACCTCGGTATCGTTTTTTGCAGCCGGGAGCCGACTTTTGTCGGGCTTACCGTTTTTCCCCCAATAGATACTCTTTGATCGCCTCTATGGTCTTGGAGGACCCGAGCGACGCCATGACATCACTTCCGGTCCAGGCTGGAGGTAAACAGTTTTATTTACGTAAAAGATCAAATTTTCCTTTTTTAATCCTTTGCTTTTAACCACTTCAGCCCGGACCAATTTGCAGCCAAAGGACCAGGCCCCTTTTTGCGATTCGGCACTGCGTCGTTTTAACTGACAATTGCGCGGTCGTGCGACGTGGCGTCCTTTTTTTTTCCCACAAATAGAGCTTTCTTTTGGTGGTATTTGATCGCCTCTGCGGTTTTTATTTTTTGCGCTATAAACAAAAATAGAGCGACAATTTTGAAAAAAATGCAATATTTTTGCTTTTTGCTATAATAAATATCCCCCAAAAAATATATAAAATTTTTTTTTTTCCTCAGTTTAGGCCGATACGTATTCTTCTACATATTTTTGGTAAAAAAAAACGCAATTAGCGATTATTGATTGGTTTGCACAAAAGTTATAGCGTTTACAAAATAGGGGATAGTTTTACAGCATTTTTATTAATATTTTTTTTTTTTACTAGTAATGGCGGCGATCAGCAATTTTTATTGTGACTGCGACATTATGGCGGACACATCGGACATTTTTGACACATTTTTGGGACCATTGTCATTTATACAGCAATCAATGCTATTTAAATGCATTGATTCCTGTATAAATGACAGTTGTAGTGAAAGAGTTAACCACTAGGGGGAGGGGATGGGTTATGGGCTGTGACGTGTGTGTGTTTTTTTTACATTAGGGGGCGGGGCTGACGTCTGACGTCATTGATCGGCTTTCCCGATGACCGGGAACAGCCGATCAGTGACAGGCAGTGTAGGAAGCGCGGGGAGAGGTTTGTTTACACAGACCTCTCCCCGTTCTTCAGCTCTGTGACCCGATCGCGGGACACCAGCGGCGATCGGGTCCGCTGGTTCCGCGGCCGGGGTCACGGAGCTCCCGACTGGGTCGCAAGCGCACTGCTGGCGGCGCGTGCGCGACCCACGGCCAGGCAATTAAAGGGCCATGTACCCGTACGTGATTTTGCCTGCCCGTGCCATTCTGCTGACGTATATTTGCAGGAGGCGGTCGGGAAGCAGTTAAAGGTAGAGGAGAGATCTGGGACCTTATAGATCCCAAATCTCTCCATAAAAGAGGACCTGTCATCCCTTATTTCTATTACAAGGGATGTTTACATTCCTTGTAATAGGAATAAAAGTGATATGAAAAAAATAAATAAAAGGGACAGTGTAAAAATGAAAAATGAAATAAATCAAAAAATCTAAAAAAAATTGCCCAAAAAATGCATTTGAAAAACCGCTGCGCAAAAAACGTGCGTCATCAAAGATTGCAACTGACGCCATTTTATTCTCTAGGGTCTTAGATAAAAACACATCTAAGTAATTTTCTAGCAAAAAAAACAAAACAGATTTTTACTTGCAAACAAAAAGTGCCAGAAAAGTCCTGGTCTTCAAGTGGATACGGAACAGCAGAGTTTCCCAACCCCGTTCCTCAAGTGCCCCCAACAGGTCGTGTTTTGTCAATTTCCCTTTAGATAAAATTGCTGTCATAAACATCACACCAGTGACATTCATTTAAAGCCAAGCTCCAGGGAAATAAAATAAAAAATCCACCTTTTGCAACCCCTCCCCTCTCCACAGGGCAAGGGTCATCAAACTATGGTACACGGGGTCACAACAAGCCCCCTACAGGATTTTATTAAGCTGAATGTAGGTGGGGTGCTGCACAGCGGCAATAACACACACACGGTTCAAGTGCGATGTAAAGAGCGTGTATTGAAGTAATGCAAAGTGTCAGAAGCCATGAAATCAGACCGAGACAGCAGTCCAGTTAAATCGCACTTGTTTAATAATCAAAGTAAAAAGAATAAAAATAGTCAAAACATAGCCGAAGTTCAGTAACCGGAACGGATAGTCAGCCAAGCCAGAAGTCAGGGATTCAATGTAGTGGAACAGCAAGCAGGATCTGGAGCCAGGAGGGATGTCAGCAAAGCAAGTCTTGAACAGGATCGCAGGAGAATGTTTCTGTGATGTTGACCAAGGCGAAGGCAGAGATCCTCTGGACTGGACGGCTTAAGTAGGCAGGACTGACGAGCAGGATATCATCAACAGCTGAGTAACTGTGGAGAGAGATAGGAGCTGGCAATTAGCCGACAGCGGAGCAGTGTCAGTGGGAGGAATTGGGCCCTGTCATTGGGAGATATTGTGCCCCATCATTGGTATCATTGGCCCCCATTGTTGGTGTTATTGGGAGGAAATGTGCACCTTCATTGGTGTCAACGGGGGAGAATTATGCCTCATTGTTGGTGTCAGTGGATGAAATAATGCTCCAAGGGCCATATAAAAGCAAGAAAAGGGTTCATAGTTTGGAGACCATTGCTCTGTGGAATAATGGTGGAATAATGGTGATGTCACCGGTGTGCTGCGCTCTCCCATTCCTGCACTAAGTTAGGAGCATGCAGGAGGTCCCTGCTATGTGATCGGCTGAACCCCATTCTGTTACTGGGAGGGAGATAACAGAGGGCACTGGACTGGTGGAGTGGGCACGTCTCTACTAATGTAAAACATATAAGCATAGTGTGTAGCAACACGGGACAAATCACCTGTCCGAGGTACTCTGTACTTCTAATGCCCCATACACATGGTCGGATTTTCCGACAGAAAATGTCCTATCGGACAATGTTGTCGGAAATTCCGACCGTGTGTGGGCTCCAGCGGACTTGTTTCCGTCGGAATTTCCGACGGAGAAAGTTTGAGATCCTGCTTTCAAATTTTCCAACAACAAAGTCCTATCGGACTTTTTCCGATCGTGTGTAGCGAATTCCGACGGACAAAGTGCCACGCATGCTCAGATCACATTACAAGACCAAAGCTATTGGCTACAAGCCTCTACGTAGTCCCGTCGTACGCAACGAACGTCACCACGTTCAGAATGATCGGATTTTACGACAACTTTGTCCGACCGTGTGTATGCAACACCAGTGTCGGACTAAATCCGTCGGGAAAAATCCAACGGATTTTGTGGTCGGAATTTCCGACCGTGTGTACGGGGCATTAGACATGTGCGGAACAAAAAAAATGTGTTTTGTTTCGATTAGTTATTTACATGAGTTTAGTTAAAATTGTTTAACCCGTCTAATTCTTTTTTGGAATTAGTTTTGTTTATTAGTATTTCGAATCGATTTGAATTTTCGAAATTTGAATCGATTCAAATAGTTTTCAAATCAATTTTCGAATTCGAATAGTTTTCAAATTTCCAAAGAGAATTGAATAGAAAATAAAGGAATAGAATACAAAAAAATATAATAGAATATAACAGAAAATAAAAGAATAGAATAAAGTAAAACAGAACAAAATAGAATAGAAAATAAAAGAACAGAATAGAATTGAATAGAATGGACTAGAAACAAATAGAATAAAAAAAGAATAGAATAAAATAGAATATACCATATATACTCGAGTATAAGCCAACCCGAATCAAAGCCAAGGGGCACCTAATTTTACCACAAAAAACAGGGAAAACTTATTGACTCGAGTATAAGCCTAGGGTAAGAAATGCGCAGCTACTGTAAGTGGAAAAGAGGGTCAACAATGCCCATTTGCAGCCTCACTGTGCCCATTTGCAGCCATAGGTCCCCCGAACTTCAAACTTGGTAGTTAAGGGTTCCTAAATGCCCCCTATCTGCAGCCAAAATTTGAGGTCTCTGGACCCAAAGGGTCCCGATATGACATTGCTGCAGTTGGACACAGTTGACGAATTTGGGGCCCCGTATCTCGGGGTCACTTGGTGCTAGGACTCCCTAATTTTGGGTTCCTGGCACCAGGTGGCCCTGAAATACGGAGCCCCAAAGTCAGGTCGGAAAATGTCATTCTCTGCTGCAGAAAAAGTGCTTGACTCAGTATAAGCCGAGGGGGGCATTTTCAGCACAAAAAAATGTGCTGAAAAACTCGGCTTATACTCGAGCATATACGGTAACTATCTTCCTATTCTAATCTATTCTTTTCTATTCTATCATTTTATTTTCTACTCTATTATATTCTGGTGTTTTATTCTATGCTATTCTGTTATTTTCTATTCTAATCTATTCTTTTCTATTCTATTCAAATTGATTCTATTTGAATTTTGGGAAATGGATATATTCTTTCTATTCTATTGTTTTTTTTTTATTCTTTTCTATTATAGTCTATTCTATTCTTTTTTTTTTTTTCTTTTCTTTTCTTATTTGTTCTGTTTTACTCTATTATATTTTATTATTTTATTTTCTGTTATATTCTTTTCTAGTATATTTTTTTCTATTCTATTCCTCTATTTTCAATTCTATTTTACTCTCTTTGGAAATTCGAAAACTATTTTGAATTTGAAAACTATTCAAATTCGAAAAGTTTTCAAATTCAAAAACTTTTCGAATTTGATTTGAAAACTATTCGAATTCCTTCCAAATTGTTATTTTTTTTTCTCCTTATTACAGATTCGTTTCAATTCGGTACTATTGTAATTTGGATATTTGAATACAAAACTATTCAAATTCGAATTTGAAAACTATTTGAACTTGATAAACTTTTCGAATTTGAAAACTATTCGAATTCTATCCGAATTGTTTTTTTTTTTTCGTTATTACAGATTTGATTCAATTCTGCACTATTGTAATTCGGAACTTGAATACATCCGAATTTCCGAAAAACTAAAATTTGTCCCAATTTCAATTCGGAAAGGAACGAGTTGCACATGTTAGTGCTTCCACAATACACACGGTGAGGCTCATCTCTACGTCTTTAATATTAGACATGTGCAATTCGTTTAGTTTTTTCGTTTTTCGTTTTTTTTCGTTATTTTCGTTCATTCGTTATCGTACGATTGAATGAACGATTCGGTAAAAATTTTAACGAATAACGAAACGTTCGAATCAAATGAATCCGAAAACAACGAAAATCCGAAAAAAACAAATTAGAAACAACGAATCTACGAAAGAAGAAAATCCGAAAAACGAAAACAGGAACAACGAAAATCAAAATGAACGAAAAAATGTGTACATTCGTAACTTTTATTTTTTTGTTGAATTGGTAATTTTCCGTGTCCCTTACAATGGCGCTGCTTAACGGGCTTCGAATGGATTGAACGAAAAATTTCGTACATTCGTAACTTTTTTTTTTTTTTCGATTCGTAATTTTCCGCGTCTCTTACAATGGCGCTGCTTAACGTGCTTCGAATGGATTGAACAAAAAATTCGTACATTCGTAACTTTTTTTTTTTTTTCGATTCGTGATTTTCCGTGTCTCTAAAGCCCCATACACACGGTCGGATTTTCCGATGGATTCTGTCCTATCAGACAATGTTGTCGGAAATTCCGACCGTGTGTAGGCCCCATTGGACAGTTTCCATCGGATTGTCTGACGGACAAAGTCCTATCTCCTGCTGGATAGATTTTTTGACAACAAAGTCCGATCACACCAAATCCGATCGTGTGTAGCGAATTCCGACGGACAAAGTGCTACGCATGCTCAGATCACATTACAAGACCAAAGCTATTGGCTACTAGCCTCTACGTAGTCCCGTCGTAGGCAACAAACGTCACCACGTTCAGAATGATCGGATTTTCCGACAACTTTGTCCGACCGTGTGTACGCAAAACCAACATCGGACAAAGTACGACGGACATGATCCGACGGACCTGGTCCTCGGATAATCCACGCGTGTGTATGGGGCTTTACAATGTAATAATAGCATACACATTACATAAAATTATGAATTATGCTCCGATTACGAATCTACGAAAACAATGTTACGAAAGTACGAATAAATCAATCTAACGAAAGTACGAATGTAACTAAATCTACGAAAATACGAATGCGTCCGAATTTCGAATAAACGAAAATGAAACTAACGGAAAAACGAATCAATGAAAAAATAACTCTTACAAAAATACGAATCGTTACGAATACGAACACCGACGACTTACGAATTTACGAATCGTTACGAATCAACGGAAACGAAAAAAACAAAACGAAAATAAACACATTTTTTTGTTGTGCACATGTCTATCTCTACTTCTTTAATATTAAATTTTTCACATGACCGCTGGTCCCCGTCTGGACTCGGACATCGATGAGCGCGCTCCACCTAAAGTAAAGCCCCCATGTGCATGGGCGCATTAGACCACAAGAGGGATTCGGCTCTCAAAGACACGGGGGGCATGTCTACACCGATTTCTCTGGTGGCCTCTCTTTCTTCTGGCCCTCATTGTTCTCGACTCCTTTCATATCCAGTATGTAGGACTTACTATGCTATCAGTTTGTTTTACTCACTTTTATGGAAATGTGGGGGGGGGGGGAAATATTTAACGATCTGTGTTGCAATCTTGGCTGGGGTATCTGAACCGTGACCAAACTGTGGCCCAAACCCACAAAAAAAATGAAAGTTTGTTTTCTTCTCAATCACACAAATAAAATCTCTTCACTCCGATCCTGAGAAAATCTAACAGACACAACATTTTATTCCTAACAAATTCTTCCACATCCCCCAAAAAATATCATTAATATGATTGAGAAGGGTCATATAAAAGTCAACAGGTGACCTCCCCGTAGCGGGGAGCCATAAACCTTCTCTGGAAGTAGACGACGTTCATGGCTGAGCAGAATTACTGAGAAATAGAAGCTAATTATTTACACAGAACATTAAACCAAAGAGATATTAATTCCTTGCTTAATCTATCACTGATCGCAGGCCCATAAAACCAGGTAGGGTGTAATTAAAAGATCATAGCTATGCAATAACTGTAAATATAAACCTAAACTAAATCCCAAAAATAAAACTAATGAATAATCGTAAAAGAAAACAATGATGAAGAAACACACGCAGGCATTAGAATGAAAAACTTTCCATTAACCACTTCAGCCCCGGACCAATTTGTAGCCAAAGGACCAGGCCCCTTGTTGCGATTCGGCACTGCGTCGCTTTAACTGACAATTGCGCGGTCGTGCGACGTGGCTCCCAAACAAAATTGGCGTCCTTTTTTTCCCACAAAATAGAGATTTCTTTTGGTGGTATTTGATCGCCCCTGCGGTTTTTATTTTTTTGCGCTATGAACACAAATAGAGCGACAATTTTGAAAAAAATGCAATATTTTTTACTTTTTGCTATAATAAATATCCCCAAAAAATATATAAAAAAACTTTTTTTTTCCTCAGTTTAGGCCGATACGTATTCTTCTACATATTTTTGGTAAAAAAAAAAACGCAATTAGCGATTATTGATTGGTTTGCGCAAAAGTTATAGCGTTTACAAAATAGGGGATAGTTTTATAGCATTTTTATTAATATTTTTTTTTTTTTACTGGTAAAATCGAAAAAAGCGATCAGCGATTTTTATTGTGACTGCGACATTATGGTGGACACATCGGACATTTTTGACACATTTTTGGGACCATTGTCATTTATACAGCAATCAGTGCTATTTAAATGCATTGATTCCTGTATAAATGACACTGGCAGTGAAATAGTTAACCACTAGGGGGCGGGGAGAGGTTATGGTGTGTGACGTGTGTTTTTTTTTTTACATTAGGGGGCAGGGCTGACGTCTGACATCATTGATCGGCTTTCCCGATGACCGGGAACAGCCAATCAATGACAGGCAGAGTAGGAAGCGCGGGGAGAGGTTTGTTTACACAGACCTCTCCCCGTTCTTCAGCTCTGTGACCCGATCGCGGGACACCAGCGGCGATCGGGTCCACTGGTCCCGCGGCCGCGTTCACGGAGCTCCCGACCAGCGGCGCGCACGCGACCCACGGCTAGGCTCTTAAAGGGCCACGTACCTGTACGTGGATTTGCCTAGCCATGCCATTATGCCAACGTATATCGGCGTGAGGCGGTCGGGAAGCGGTTAATATGGTTTGAAAATGGTTATCATTTTTAGTGCTGCCGATAGTACAGAATCCTTTATTTCACCCTCGGGGGAACTGGAGAATTGGCATGACCTGTAATTATTATTATTATTATAATACAGGATTTATATAGTGCCATCAGCAGTGGCGTCGGGAGAGGGGGCTGGAGCCCTGAATGGGCCCCCAAAAAGCCCCCCGGGTCTCGGCCATTCATAACACCATTATTAGCCCCGAACGGCTGCTTACAAAGAGAGTGCGGCCTGAGTGGGGATCGATCCAAGCACAAAGTCCGGTGGGGCGGCGGGGCCTATAAGTCTATTAAACGTCACACGTCCCGCGATCCCGGCATTGGACCAGTGTGACGTCCATCATAGACAGCGCCTATGATGGACTTCACACTGGTCCAATGCAAGAATCGTGGAACGTGTGACGTCATTATAGGCATGGCCGGATCCATAAAGCGGGAGTGACAGTGCGTCTGCGCACTGACGAGAGAAAAAACACACTCTTGAGGACCAGAAGGCGGGAGTGGCACTACTGCGGCCTTGTCGGGTGGAAAAGTCGCCCACACACTTGAGATGAGGACCAGAAGGCGGGAGTGGAACTGACTGCGGCCTTGTCGGGTGGACTTGATCAGTATAGGCGTGGTGGCTCGGGCTCTCATATTCTCTGGAGGCTCTGGCTACCTGTCTGGTCACTGCCTGGTGATAATGCTGCATGAGATGGGCGCACTAGCGCACTACAGGTAACTATGATACATGCAGTTAAGTAAATGCACAATTAAGGTATTATTCCCTTTTCATGCAATCACTATGTGTCAGGGGGGTCAATGAATGTGCCGGGGGGGTCAGTGTATGTGTCAGGGGGGGTCAGTGTGTGTGTCAGGGGGTCAGGGTGGTCAGTGTATGTGTCAGGGGGATCAATGTAGGTGTCGTAGGGGTCTGGTAGGTCAGTGTAGGGGGCAGGTAGGTCGGTGTAATGATTAGGTAGGTCAGTTTAGTGATCAGCATGGATGGGCACTGGTGAGCCAGGCAGCAATCAGCAAGTGAGCCAAACCGTCCCCCCCCCCCGCCATGCAGTGAATCCCCCACCACTGCCACCGGGCTTGGACTTCGGGCTGAAGCCCCTGGTCTTTTTCCCACCTAGCAATGCCGCTGGCCATCAGATTGCTCAGCGCTTTTAAATTATGTAAAGCGAAATAGTACAGTTACAATACAATTCAAGACAAGAGAGTTGGGGGGGGGGGGCTGCTCACGAGAGCTTACAGTCTGAAAAGTAAAGGTCAAGTGATAGAGAAGTGTGGGGATGAGTTGATGGAGAAAGTAAAAAGCAGTTGTTAGTAAGGGAGAGGGGAAAGGCTTCGCTGAAAAAGATGAGTTTTCGAGGACCACCTAAAGGTGGACAGAGTAGGAGACTGCTGGAAAGATTTGGGCAGGGAGTTCTAGAAGATGGGAGAGGCTCTGGAGAAGTCCAGGAGGTGAGCTTGGGAGGTGGTGACGAGGGATCTCGAGAGCATGAGGTCTTGGGAGGAACAGAGAGGACTGTTTGGGGTAATATTTTGACATAGTTACATAGTCGGTAGGGTTGAATAAAGATAACAGTCTATCCAGTTCAACCTGTGATGTAGGTGGGGCAGAGTTGTGAATGGGTTTGTATGTTGTTGTTAGTCATTTAAATTGTATTTGTTGGGTGAGAGGAAGCTCGTTATTGGCAGAGAGGGATGAACTGAATGGACACTGAATGGAATCCAGTGGAGGGATTGGCATAGAGTCGTGGGGGACACTGAATGGAATCCAGTGGAGGGATTGGCATAGAGGGATGGAGGACACTAAATGGAATCCAGTGGAGGGATTGGCATAGAGGGGTGGAGGACACTGAATGGAAGCCCGTGGAGGGATCAGCAGAGAGGGATGGTGGACCACTTAATGGAAGCAAGTGGACAAATTGACAGAGAGAGGTGGTGGACGCTGAATAGAAGCCAGTGAGTGGATCAGCAGAAGGGGTGAGGAGTGGAGGATACTGAATGGAGGCCAGTGGAGGGATCAGCACAGAGAGGTGGAGGACACTGAATTGAAGACAGTGGAGGGATTTGTAGAGAGGTGGTAGACACTTAGCAGGCGGTAAGGTGAATAAGTCTGACAGCAACATTCATGATAGACTGAAGTTGGGAAAACCCATGTAGGTATACATAACCCATGTAGAGATAGGCCAATATCTTTCTTACATTTCATAAAGGACTTTACTGGTCCAGCAGAAGAAGATTAACCCTTCAACTGGCAAAGCTTCTACTGCCTCCGTATTATAGCTCATTCACATAGAAAGCTAGCACACCACATGGGTCAACCTCAAAAAAGGAAATCTATTGAGGTTCCACTTTAAAGTGCATAAGGGCAAAGTGTAAACAAAAGGTGCAAAAACATGCCAGAAAGTGCAATAGTGGTGGACCTGTCTTTTTGTTACCCCTTAACAATTTAGCGTTTTAAAATAAAACCTAAATACATTTAACTTTTTGAGTTTCACCCCTGTGATATGCTGGCTGTCCATGCAAAATTACTTCTCTGCCTGACTGCAACCTCAGATGGGGAAGGGGTGTCCCTCCTCTAGCTGGTCCAGTCTTTTAAGTTATTTGGAGTTCCACCTCTTGCAACCCCTAGACGTGGTGTATTAACAGCAAGGATGGGAAGTGTCATCATAATGGGGGATTTTAATTATCCAGACATAGACTGGAACCACCCATAAAGAATGAGGAAGGACATCTGGTTACAAAGGATGGGGAGATGGCGAAGGTATTGCATTTATTCTTCTCCTCAGTCTTAACAAGGGAATCGGGGGGCTTCAGTAACAAAAACTGCAGTGTTTATCCTCATGACACATCACAGGAAGCACCTCCATGGCAAACAGAGAACAGAATTAGAGATAGTCTTGGAAAACTTAACATTAATAAGTCACCGGGACCAGATGGCTTGCACCCGAGGGTACTTAGGGAACTCAGTCAAGTACTTGCCAGACCATTGTTCCTAATTTTTACTGACAGTCTAATAACGGGAATGGTACCAGCTGATGGGAGAAAAGCCAATGTAGCCCCAATAATAAAAAAGGGCCAAAATACATCCCTGGGAATTACAGACCAGTTAGCCTAACATCAATAGTATGCAAGCTCCTGGAGGGAATAAGAAACTATATACAAGAGTTTAGTAAAGAAAACAGTATCCTTAGCAGTAATCAGCATGGATTCTTGAACAATCGTTCTTGCCAAACCAATCTATTAACCTTCTATGAGGAGGTGAGTTGCCATCTAGATAAAGGAAGGCCCGTAGACGTGGTGTATCTAGATAAAGGAAGGCCCGTAGACGTGGTGTATCTGGATAAAGGAAGGCCCGTAGACGTGGTGTATCTGGATTTTGCAAAAGCATTTGACACAGTTCCCCATAAACGTTTACTATACAAAATAAGGTGCGTTGGCATGGACCACAGGGTGAGTACATGGATTTAAAACTGGCTACAAGGGCGAGTTCACAGGGTGGTAAATAAATGGGGAGTACTCGGAATGGTCCGGGGTGGGTAGTGGGGTCCCCCAGGGTTCTGTGCTGGGACCAATCCTATTTAATTTATTCATAACCGACCTGGAGGATGGGGATGGGGGAAACAGTTCAATCTCTGTATTTGCGGACAATACTAAGCTAAGCAGGGCAATAACTTCTCTGCAGGATGTGGAAACCTTGCAAGAAGATCTGAACAAATTAATGGGGCGGGCAACTACATGGCAAATGAGGTTTAAATGTAGAAAAATTTTAAATAGTGCATTTGGGTGGCAAAAATATAATTGCAATCTTTACACTGGGGGGGGGGGGGGGGGATCTCTGGGGAAATCTAGGATGGAAAAGGACCTGGGGGTCCTAGTAGATGATAGGCTCAGCAATGCCAAACTGCTGCTAACAAAGCAAACAGAATATTCGCATTCAAAAGGGGATCAACTCCAGAGATAAAACGATAATTCTCCCACTCTACAAGACTCTGGTCCGGCCGCACCTGGAGTATGCTATCCAGTTCTGGGCACCAGTCCTCAGGAAGGATGTACTGGAAATGGAGCGAGTACAAAGAAGGGCAACAAAGCTAATAAAGGGTCTGGAGGATATTAGTTATGAGGAAAGGTTGCGAGCGCTGAACTTGTTCTCTCTGGAGAAGAGACGCTTGAGAGGGGATATGATTTCAATTTACAAATACCGTACTGGTGACCCCACAATAGGGAGAAAACTTTTCCGTGGAAGGGAGTTTAATAAGACACGTGGCCACTCATTAAAATTGGAAGAAATTAGATTTAACCTTAAACCGTGTAGGTTCTTTACTGTAAGAGCGGAAAGGATGTGGAATTCCCTTCCACAGGCGGTGGTCTCAGCGGGGGCATTGATAGTTTCAAGAAACTATTAGATAATCACCTGAACGACCGCAACATACAGGGATATGCAATGTAATACTGACATATAATCACACACATTTGATGGACTTGATGGACTTGTGTCTTTTTTCAACCACACCTACTATATAACTATGTAACACAGGCCATTCACAGCAAAGCAGTAAAGCCTGCCAGGCTAGATAAAAGAAAAAAGCCTTCAGTTCCATTACTAGAAGTAAATGGCAGATGGAAAATTCTAAAGCAGTATTTCATAGTTATCCGACTAGAAAAGGGAAATTTGACCATTATAAAGAAACTATTTATAAACCATTTACTAAAAGACCATAATGGTGCGTTCAGATATGACCACTTCACCTACAGAATGTTTCTCTGAATGTCAGTTTGCAGACTATTTCTGGAAAATTCAACCACTTAGATTGTCACCTCTGCCACCCGTCTTGCTTTGCCACTTGCTGTTTCAGCTACGGACTTGAATCTGCATCTCTGTTTACTGAAAGTAGCTTAAGAGCTTTATGGATATCGGTGAAAAAAACTTGTTCTGTTTTCCTGCATTTGTTGTTGCTAAAGTCCTAAGAAAACAAAAAAAAACTGCCCTGACTGCTAATATTGTCCCTAAACTAAACCTCTTCTAATGCTTCTGTCCATATTGTCACCTATCTCCTACACTCTCTATGGTGTCACCTATCTCCTACACTCTCTATGGTGTCACCTATCGCCTACACTCTCTATGGTGTCACCTATCTCCTACACTCCCCATAGTGTCACCTATCTCCTACACTCCCCATAGTGTCACCTATCTCCTACACTCCCCATAGTGTCACCTATCTCCTACACTCCCCATAGTGTCACCTATCTCCTACACTCCCCATAGTGTCACCTATCTCCTACACTCCCCATAGTGTCACCTATCTCCTACACTCTCCATAGTGTCACCTATCTCCTACACTCTCCATAGTGTCACCTATCTTCTACACTCTCCATAGTGTCACCTATCTCCTACACTCTCCATAGTGTCACCTATCTCCTACACTCCCCATAGTGTCACCTATCTTCTACACTCTCCATAGTGTCACCTATCTCCTACACTCTCCATAGTGTCACCTATCTCCTACACTCTCCATAGTGTCACCTATCTCCTATACTCTCCATAGTGTCACCTATCTCCTACACTCTCCATAGTGTCACCTATCTCCTACACTCCCCATAGTGTCACCTATCTCCTACACTCTCCATAGTGTCACCTATCTCCTATACTCTCCATAGTGTCACCTATCTCCTACACTCTCCATAGTGTCACCTATCTCCTACACTCCCCATAGTGTCACCTATCTCCTACACTCTCCATAGTGTCACCTATCTCCTACACTCCCCATAGTGTCACCTATCTCCTAAACTCCCCATAGTGTCACCTATCTCCTACACTCTCTATCTTGTCACCTATCTCCTACACTCTCCATAGTGTCACCTATCTCCTACACTCTCCATAGTGTCACCTATCTCCTACACTCTCTATATTGTCACCTATCTCCTATACTCTCCATAGTGTCACCTATCTCCTACACTCTCCATAGTGTCACCTATCTCCTACACTCTCCATAGTGTCACCTATCTCCTACACTCTCCATAGTGTCACCTATCTCCTATACTCTCCATAGTGTCACCTATCTCCTACACTCTCCATAGTGTCACCTATCTCCTACACTCTCCATAGTGTCACCTATCTCCTACACTCCCCATAGTGCCACCTATCTCATACACTCCCCATAGTGTCACCTATCTCCTACACTCTCCATAGTGTCACCTATCTTCTACACTCTCCATAGTGTCACCTATCTCCTACACTCTCCATAGTGTCACCTATCTCCTACACTCTCCATAGTGTCACCTATCTCCTACACCAGTGATGGCGAACCTTTTTGAGTCCGAGTGCCCAAATCGCGACGCAAAACCAACTTATTTCTTTCAAAGTGCCAACACAGAATTAAACCTGCCAGCGTCTCTGAATGAGCCCTAAGGGACCAAAAACGCACGATTCTGCCAGATTCGCTCAGAATGCATTGTGCAACATGCACTGACCTACCTGACACATTGCACCCACCTACCTGACACATTGCACCCGCCTGACCATTGCACCTGCCTACCTGACACGTTGCACTCCCTGCCTGACCATTGCACTCGCCTGCCTGACCATTGCACTCGCCTGCCTGACCATTGCACTCGCCTGCCTGACCATTGCACCCACCTGCCTGACCATTGCACCCACCTGCCTGACCCATTGCACCCACCTGCCTGACCCATTGCACCCACCTGCCTGACCATTGCACCCACCTGCCTGACCATTGCACCCACCTGCCTGACCATTGCACCCACCTGCCTGACCATTGCACCCACCTGCCTGACCATTGCACCCACCTGCCTGACCATTGCACCCACCTGCCTGACCCATTGCACCCACCTGCCTGACCCATTGCACCCACCTGCCTGACACATTGCACCCACCTGCCTGACCATTGCACTCACCTACCTGACCATTGCACTCACCTACCTGACCATTGCACCCACCTACCTGACCATTGCACCCACCTACCTGACACATGCACTCACTGAATTAACACCTTTATTGTGCAAAATTTAGTCAAAACTGTACTGTACATGTCCACTCCACATTGATCTTACCTGTCTCCAGTCTCTCTGGCAGCTCATTCCCGCCCGCAAGTCTCCTCTGATCCCAGCCGCGTGTTCTCCCAGTCATGCACAGCACGTCACCGCTGATTTGTTTAATGTTGTGTGCGGTGTGGATGAGACGGCTTCTATGATTGGATTAGCGTGCACGCCACCCCCCCCCCCCCGGGCGCTTATTCTTTGTCACGCCCACTCGGACACATCACGGCTAGCCTACAGAACTGTGGGGGATGTAGTTTGCAGCGCGTTGTGGACGATTCGATTTTACTGTGTGCTTTTCTTATTTGATGGCGTGCCCACAGAAAGTGCTCGGCGTGCCGGCAGCGGCACGCGTGCCACGGGTTCGCCATCACTGTCCTACACTCTCCATAGTGTCACCTATCTCCTATACTCTCCATAGTGTCACCTATCTCCTACACTCTCCATAGTGTCACCTATCTCCTACACTCTCCATAGTGTCACCTATCTCCTATACTCTCCATAGTGTCACCTATCTCCTACACTCCCCATAGTGTCACCTATCTCCTACACTCCCCATAGTGTCACCTATCTCCTACACTCTCCATAGTGTCACCTATCTCCTACACTCTCCATAGTGTCACCTATCTTCTACACTCTCCATAGTGTCACCTATCTCCTACACTCTCTATATTGTCACCTATCTCCTACACTCCTCATAGTGTCACCTATCTCCTACACTCCCCATAGTGTCACCTATCTCCTACACTCCCCATAGTGTCACCTATCTCCTACACTCTCCATAGTGTCACCTATCTCCTACACTCCCCATAGTGTCACCTATCTCCTACACTCCCCATAGTGTCACCTATCTCCTACACTCCCCATAGTGTCACCTATCTCCTACACTCCCCATAGTGTCACCTATCTCCTACACTTTCCATATTGTCACTTATCCCCTACACTCTCCATAGTGTCACCTATCGCCTACACTCTCCATAGTGTCACCTATCTCCTACACTCTCTATATTGTCACCTATCTCCTACACTCCCCATAGTGTCACCTATCTCTTACACTCCCCATAGTGTCACCTATCTCCTACACTCCCCATAGTGTCACCTATCTCCTACACTCTCCATAGTGTCACCTATCTCCTACACTCTCCATAGTGTCACCTATCTCCTACACTCCCCATAGTGTCACCTATCTCCTACACTCTCTATATTGTCACCTATCTCCTACACTCCTCATAGTGTCACCTATCTCCTACACTCTCCATAGTGTCACCTATCTCCTACACTAGGGTGACCACATTTCCAAACTGCCATTCAGGGACCCCCCAGCATGCACTGGTCGGTGATGTCACAAGGAGGCGACGCCACAATGTGACGTCGCCGGGTGGCCCTGCCCCTTACCTTTCTTTCTTTCTTTACCTTCTGTCGTCAGGTGGATTCGAAGGCGCGCTGCTCAGCCGTAGGGTGCCCACTGCCCACGTGTCAGCCAACGTCACTGGTTGCTAAATGCGGGGCGGCCCTAGCCTAGCAACCAGTTTGGCAAATGATTATAAGGGTGGAGGACTGACGGTGTGTTTTTTTTTTTTTTTCATTCCGGGACACTGTATTGTCCCGGAATGAAGGTGCCCGGGACACGGGACAAAAATCTGAATTAAGGGACAATCCCGGGCAATCCGGGACACGTGGGCACCCTATCCTACACTCTCCATAGTGTCACCTATCTCCTACACTCTCCGTAGTGTCACCTACCTCCTACACTCTCCATAGTGTCACCTATCTCCTACACTCTCTATGGTGTCACCTATCTCCTACACTCCCCATAGTGTCACCTATCTCCTACACTCTCCATAGTGTCACCTATCTCCTACACTCTCCATAGTGTCACCTATCTCCTACACTCCCCATAGTGTCACCTATCTCCTACACTCCCCATTAGGGGTGCAACGGATCGTCGCCGATTCGTGATCCGAACGGTTCACCCTGTTCGGATCGGCACACCCCGCGATCCGCGGAGCGCTCCGGGGCCTCGGCCTTAGGAAAGGCCGCGGCTTCGGTCTAGATCCGGAGCGGTGGCCATCTTGGTACACCCGGCCACTGTTTACAATGTGATCGCTCCGTCAAATGACGGAGCGATCACTTGTAAACATACCCTGCATTACCCAGCCAATATCCTGCATTACCCAGCATATACTCTGCATTACCCAGCATATACTCTGCGATACTCTGCATTACCCAGCCAATACTCTGCAATACTCTGCATTACCCAGCCAATACTCTGCGATACTCTGCATTACCCAGCCAATACTCTGCGATACTCAGCCAATACTCTGCGATACCCTGCCAATACTCTGCGATACCCTGCCAATACTCTGCGATACCCAGCCAATACTCTGCGATACCCAGCCAATACTCTGCGATACCCAGCCAATACTCTGCGATACCCTGCCAATACTCTGCGATACCCTGCCAATACTCTGCGATACCCTGCCAATACTCTGCGATACCCTGCCAATACTCTGCGATAACCAGCCAATACTCTGCGATAACCAGCCAATACTCTGCGATACCCAGCCAATACTCTGCGATACCCAGCCAATATTACAGTGGGGGAGAGGATGTGGATATTACAGTGGGGGAGATGACGTGGATATTACAGTGGGGACTATATGGTGGCGGAATTTTCACAGGTTTTTGCAAATTCAAATATTATTTGCTGATCCGAAAAATGATCCGATCCGTGACTCCTGATCCGAGGACTGATCCGATCCGTGAGTTTTTTGATCCGTTGCACCCCTACTCCCCATAGTGTCACCTATCTCCTACACTCTACATAGTGTCACCTATCTCCTACACTCCCCATAGTGTCACCTATCTCCTACACTCTCCATAGTGTCACCTATCTCCTACACTCTCCATAGTGTCACCTATCTCCTACACTCTCCTTAGTGTCACCTATCCCCTACACTCTCCATAGTGTCACCTATCTCCTACACTCTCCATAGTGTCACCTATCTCCTACACTCTCCATAGTGTCACCTATCTCCTACACTCTCCATAGTGTCACCTATCTCCTACACTCTCCATAGTGTCACCTATCTCCTACACTCTCCATAGTGTCACCTATCCCCTACACTCTCCATAGTGTCACCTATCTCCTACACTCCCCATAGTGTCACCTATCTCCTACACTATCCATAGTGTCACCTATCTCCTAAACTCCCCATAGTGTCACCTATCTCCTATACTCTCCATAGTGTCACCTATCTCCTACACTCCCCATAGTGTCACCTATCTCCTATACTCTCCATAGTGTCACCTATCTCCTACACTATCCATAGTGTCACCTATCTCCTACACTCCCCATAGTGTCACGTATCTCCTACACTATCCATAGTGTCACCTATCTCATACACTCTCCATAGTGTCACCTATCTCCTAAACTCCCCATAGTGTCACCTATCTCCTAAACTCTCCATAGTGTCACCTATCTCATACACTCCCCATAGTGTCACCTATCTCATACACTCCCCATAGTGTCACCTATCTCCTACACTCTCCATAGTGTCACCTATCTCCTACACTCTCCATAGTGTCACCTATCTCCTACACTCTCCATAGTGTCACCTATCTCCTACACTCTCCATAGTGTCACCTATCTCCTACACTCCCCATAGTGTCACCTATCTCCTACACTCCCCATAGTGTCACCTATCTCCTACACTCCCTATAGTGTCACCTATCTCCTACACTCTCCATAGTGTCACCTATCTCCTACACTCTCCATAGTGTCACCTATCTCCTACACTCTCCATAGTGTCACCTATCTCCTAAACTCCCCATAGTGTCACCTATCTCCTACACTCTCCATAGTGTCACCTATCTCCTAAACTCTCCATAGTGTCACCTATCTCATACACTCCCCATAGTGTCACCTATCTCATACACTCCCCATAGTGTCACCTATCTCATACACTCCCCATAGTGTCACCTATCTCATACACTCCCCATAGTGTTACCTATCTCATACACTCTCCATAGTGTCACCTATCTCATACACTCTCCATAGTGTCACCTATCTCCTACACTCTCCATAGTGTCACCTATCTCCTACACTCTCCATAGTGTCACCTATCTCCTACACTCCCCATAGTGTCACCTATCTCCTACACTCCCCATAGTGTCACCTATCTCCTACACTCCCCATAGTGTCACCTATCTCCTACACTCTCCATAGTGTCACCTATCTCATACACTCTCCATAGTGTCACCTATCTCCTACACTCCCCATAGTGTCACCTATCTCCTACACTCCCCATAGTGTCACCTATCTCCT
This sequence comes from Lithobates sylvaticus, assembly GCA_028564925.1. NCBI lineage: Eukaryota > Metazoa > Chordata > Amphibia > Anura > Ranidae > Lithobates > Lithobates sylvaticus. The sequence continues at coordinate 9,026,784 of CM053028.1, read as the reverse complement.
ACACTCCCCATAGTGTCACCTATCTCCTACACTCCCCATAGTGTCACCTATCTCATACACTCTCCATAGTGTCACCTATCTCCTACACTCCCTATAGTGTCACCTATCTCCTACACTCTCCATAGTGTCACCTATCTCCTACACTCTCCATAGTGTCACCTATCTCCTACACTCCCCATAGTGTCACCTATCTCCTACACTCCCCATAGTGTCACCTATCTCCTACACTCTCCATAGTGTCACCTATCTCCTACACTCCCCATAGTGTCACCTATCTCCTACACTCCCCATAGTGTCACCTATCTCCTACACTCCCCATAGTGTCACCTACCTCCTACACTCCCCATAGTGTCACCTACCTCCTACACTCCCCATAGTGTCACCTACCTCCTACACTCCCCATAGTGTCACCTATCGCCTACACTCCCCATAGTGTCACCTATCTCCTATACTCCCCATAGTGTCACCTATCTCCTATACTCTCCATAGTGTCACCTATCTCCTACACTCTCCGTAGTGTCACCTATCTCCTACACTCTCCATAGTGTCACCTATCTCCTACACTCTCCATAGTGTCACCTATCTCCTAAACTCCCCATAGTGTCACCTATCTCCTACACTCCCCATAGTGTCACCTATCTCCTACACTCCCCATAGTGTCACCTATCTCCTACACTCCCCATAGTGTCACCTATCTCCTAAACTCCCCATAGTGTCACCTATCTCCTACACTCCCCATAGTGTCACCTATCTCCTACACTCCCCATAGTGTCACCTATCTCCTACACTCCCCATAGTGTCACCTATCTCCTACACTCCCCATAGTGTCACCTATCTCCTACACTCTCCATAGTGTCACCTATCTCATACACTCTCCATAGTGTCACCTATCTCCTACACTCTCCGTAGTGTCACCTATCTCCTACACTCTCCATAGTGTCACCTATCTCCTACACTCCCCATAGTCTGCTATCTCCCACGCTACCCATAGTGTCACCCTTTAAGGAGTACTCTTTATGGAGAGATCTTGGGTCTATAAGACCCCAAATCCCTCCTCTGCCCTTACAAGCATTCAAAACACCAAGATCAGTGTTTTTGAATCCTTTAGATGCTGGTCACTCGGGCCTCCCCAGTTGGAGGGGAGAGCCTGAGTTAGCTGCTAGGATTGCTGTTACAAAAGAGACGACCGCCGGCTCTAAAGAATTATACTGGAATGATCCCTACATCTGCAGGCATCATCCCAGTATAACCACTGTAGCAGAGCGTCCCAGAGAGAGCCAGGAGAAGTCCTGTTCGGGGTTTATACATCTCCCAGGCTCCTCTCATATACATTCAGAGGTCTCTGAGACATGATCCAGTTCGGATCTTAGTCCTCCTTTCCAGGCTAATTTAAGCTCACCTGAGCAAACAGCCTTTGCTCTCTGCCTGGGACACACAAACATGGATGGTTTGTGAGGAGCCAAAAGGTTGGTAAAACCCTTTAAAAACTCTTTACAGAAGCTGACAAGCGGTAGGCTTGCTCAGCTTGATAGTTAGAGACGGTGTATGTTATAGTTAGAGCCGAGACACGGCTAGGACTTTTGTTTGGTTATTTCTGTTTTGATGTGTTTTCTGGAAGACTGTGCAGCACTGTTTTTACTACCTCAAGTGGATTTGGTATCTGTGCCTTACTGAACAGCCCATCCCAGTGAGCTTTGTACCTGCTACCTGTCCCCCAGGTTACATATGGTGGATTTCAGCGGGCAGCTGTAGTAAGTTACTACTTAAAAGGCCAGTACCTAGAGTGACTAAACATGGAGGAAATCCTAAAACAATTGATGATATCCAACGCTGCGCAACAGCAAACAAACGCTGCACTGCAGAAAACAAACGCTGCACTTCAAGCTGCACAACAGCAAGCAACCGCTGAACAGCAGAAAACAAATGCTGCACTACAGCAAGCAAACGCTGTACAGCAGAAAACAAGCGCTGCACTCCACGCTGAACAGCAGAAAACAAACGCTGCACTCCACGCTGCACAACAGCATGCAAACGCTGAACAGCAGAAAACAAACGCTGCACTCCACGCTGCACAACAGCAAGCTAATGCTGCACTCCACGCGGCACAACAGCAAGCTAATGCTATCACACAGGAGCAATCGCAGAGGCTGTTTGAACAGCTAGCCACTGATGCAAAAGCAGATAGGAAAACCTTGTCTGAGGTTGTGGAGACAATAGCACAGTGGTCACCTGCTAACGTTGATAATGTTGGAGACAAGCCCTCAGCCATCCATGTGGCTCGCTTTTTGTCCAAGATGACTACAGAGGATGATCCAGAGGCCTTTCTGTTAACGTTTGAACGGACCGCAGAGAGGGAAGGTTGGCCTAAAACCCAGTGGGCAGGACTGGTCGCCCCGTTGCTTACTGGGGAAACGCAGAAGGCCTACTATGATTTGGAGTCAGCAGAAGCAGCAGACTATGAAAAGGTCAAACAGGAAATACTGGCACGACTTGGTGTCACTTTGGCAGTTCGAGCACAGCGGGTCCACAGCTGGTCCTTCCAAGACAAGAAGCCCCCAAGATCGCAGATGTTCGACCTAATTCACCTGGTGAGGAAATGGCTACAACCGGAGTCCCTGTCTGGGCCACAAATCGTGGAGCGTGTGGTCATGGACCAGTTCCTGAGGTCACTACCAATTCCCCTGCAGGAGTGGGTGAGTCAAGGAGACCCCAATTCGGCAAACCACCTGGTGGAACTTGTTGAAAGATATTTTGCTGCAAAGAACCTGGTCACCACCCCTACAGCCGCATGGACTTTCCACCCAAAGCCACGGTCTCCCCAGGCAACCGGTAAGACTGTTCCAGGGGAAGTGGGTGGTAAGCATGGCAAGGAAATAGGGGGGAGGATTTTTGGTGCCAGGACTGAAGCTTGGCATCCAAAACAAGGGAAGCCAGTGCCTGTCAGCAAACCAAACTGGGGAAACGTCAGGTGTTTTCGTTGCCAAGAAATGGGACATGTTGCGGCAAATTGTCCATTGACAGATGAACCAATGCAGTGTGATTTATCTATTAGAAGGCAGTCTATGTTTGCAGCGGTTTCATGCACTGCAACCCCAAATATGAGAAAGCCAATGTGCCAAATGACTGTGAATGATAAGCCTATTACAGCCTTGCTGGACTCTGGAAGTCTGGTGACTTTGGTTACAGCTGAAATGATTGAACCTGTAAATTATCATGCTAAAAATGTTGCTGTGATCTGTATACATGGGAATACCCGGGAGTATCCTGTAACAACTGTTCAGTTTAAAACTGGTTTAGGTACAGTGACCCATCCGGTTGGACTTGTTCCCCACTTGGTGCATGAGGCCATCATTGGTAGGGACTTCCCTAAGTTTTGGGAACTGTGGGATCATCCCAACTCGGTCGCAGTACCTGACTCAGTCGCAGAGCCAGAATTCCTGGCCACTACTGACAATGTGGGTTCAGGGGACTCTTCTCAGAGCTCCCCGGCTTTTCCTCTATCGGTTATGGCAGGAGAGCTGGAGGACCCTGAGGAAGACCCCACTACCAGTAGAGCCGGACAGCCGTCTGCTGACACCGAGCCTATGTTAGAGTTTGATGACCTTAATGTGCATAAGGAAAATTTTGGTACTGAGCAGAGAAAAGACCATACCCTTTCCAGGGCCTGGGAAAATGTAATAGTGATTAATGATGTACCTGTCGAACCCGGGGACAGGCCCTGTTTTCCTTATTTCAGCAGCAATGAGGATTTACTGTATCGTGTATGTAAAATGAATGATGAAGTGGTTGAGCAGTTGGTGGTCCCTAAGCCATACAGACGGCTGGTGTTAGAACTTGACCATGGGCACTTGCTAGGAGGCCATTTAGGGGTTGAAAAAACTACTGAAAGGGTGTTGCGCAGGTTTTACTGGCCCGGGATACAGAAAGATGTTAAGAATTACTGTCAATCCTGTCCTGTGTGTCAGATGTCAGCCCCACTATCCCACTTCCGAAGTCCTTTAGTGCCCTTGCCTATCATTGAAGTGCCCTTTGAGAGGATTGCCATGGACCTTGTGGGCCCACTTCCCAAGTCTGCCCGGGGTCATCAGCATATCCTCGTAATCATGGATTATGCTACCCGTTACCCTGAAGCAGTTCCCCTACGTGCCGCGTCTGCTAAAAACATTGCCAAAGAACTGTTTATGGTGTTCAGTCATGTTGGCATCCCGAAAGAAATCCTTACAGACCAGGGCACCCCGTTTATGTCGCGAATAACTAGGGAGCTCTGTAAGTTATTTAAAGTGACGCAGCTGCGAACCTCAGTGTATCATCCTCAAACGGATGGCTTAGTGGAACGCTTCAATAAGACATTAAAGAGCATGTTAAAAAAGGTTGTGGACAAGGATGGGAAAAACTGGGACTTCCTGATACCATACTTGATGTTTGCCATCAGGGAGGTTCCCCAGTCCTCTATGGGGTACTCCCCATTTGAGTTGCTTTATGGGAGACACCCTCGGGGACTCTTAGACATAGCCAAAGAAACTATGGAGACTTATGGAGAACAGACACTCCATAAAAGTGTCATTGAGCATATTGTCCAAATGCAGGAGAGGATTGCAGCAGTCATGCCAGTGGTAAAAGAACACTTACTGCAGGCCCAGGCAGCCCAACAGGGGGGCACAACTCCGTGTTTTCTCACCTGGTGACACCACTGTCGAGAGCAAGTTCCTGGCTAAGTGGCAGGGTCCCTTTGAAGTAATTGAGAGAGTTGGGGAGGTCAACTACAAGGTTTATCAACCAGGAAAAAGGAAGCCCGAACAGGTTTACCATATAAACCTGTTAAAACCCTGGAAAGATAGAATGGCGTTAACTGCGAGGCCTCTCCCAGTAACGCCTACGGGTACTGAGTCCCCTCTCATCCCTGAGGTCACGATTCCAGACACCCTCTCATATTCCCAAAAACAGGACACTAGAGAATTCCTGATAAGGAATAGAGAGAAGTTTTCAGAGTTACCTGGCACGACTTCAGCAGTTCAGCATGATATTGTTACTGAACCTGGGGTACGTGTCAAGCTCAAACCTTACCGAATTCCTGAAGTGAGGAGAAAGGACATCAGCAAGGAAGTTAAAAAAATGTTGGAGCTGGATGTCATTGAGGAATCCAATAGTGACTGGTCTAGCCCCATCGTGTTAGTCCCAAAACCGGATGGCACGTAGAGGTTCTGTAACGACTTCAGGAAGCTTAATGTGGTGACAAAGTTTGACACATACCCAATGCCCAGAGTAGACGAACTTATAAGCCCCATACACACGCGCGGATTATCCGAGGACCAGGTCCGTCGGATCATGTCCGTCATACTTTGTCTGATGTTGGTTTTGCGTACACACAGTCGGACAAAGTTGTCGGAAAATCCGATCATTTTGAACGTGGTGACGTTTGTTGCCTACGACGGGACTACGTAGAGGCTAGTAGCCAATAGCTTTGGTCTTGTAATGTGATCTGAGCATGCGTAGCACTTTGTCCGTCGGAATTCGCTACACACGATCGGATTTGGTGTGATCGGACTTTGTTGTCACAAAATCTATCCAGCAGGAGATAGGACTTTGTCCGTCGGACAATCCGATGGAAACTGTCCGATGGTGCCTACACACGGTCGGAATTTCCGACAACATTGTCTGATAGGACAGAATCCATGCGAAAATCCGACCGTGTGTATGGGGCTTTAGACCGACTTGGCAAGGCTCGCTATCTTACCACTTTGGACTTGACAAAAGGGTATTGGCAAATACCCCTAACTGGTAGCGCCAAAGTGAAGACTGCGTTCGTGACCCCAGACGGTTCCTTTCAATATAAAAAAATGCCTTTTGGGTTGCAAAATGCCCCCGCGACATTTCAGAGGGCCATGGACAGGACCCTAAAACCCCGCCGACGATATGCAGCAGCCTATCTAGATGACATAGTGGTACATAGTACTGACTGGGAGTCTCACTTGCCTCGTGTCCAGGCTGTTCTTGATTCCCTCTTCAAAGAAGGTTTTACGGCAAATCCAAAAAAATGTGCCATTGGTCTAGAGGAAGCCAAGTATTTGGGCTACACTATTGGCCGTGGTGTCATAAAACCAGAAGTGAGTAAAATAGCAGCCATCCAGGAATGGCCACGCCCTGCAAACAAAAAGCAGGTCAGGGCCTTTCTTGGTATTGCAGGGTATTATAGAAGATTTATCCCAAATTTTGCAACTATAGCTGCCCCTCTGACAGACCTTACGAAAGGGAAAGACTCGGTAATGGTGATATGGTCCCCAGTAGCAGAGGAGTCTTTCCAGGTCCTGAAGAAGGCTCTGTGTGCACAGCCAGTACTGTACTCTCCCGATTTCTCCAGAAAGTTTTTGGTTCAGACGGATGCGTCTGATGTTGGTATCGGGGCGGTACTGTCACAGGTATACAATGGGGAAGAACACCCTGTCGTATACCTAAGCAGAAAGCTCAATGACCATGAGAAAATATATGCAGTCATTGAAAAAGAATGTTTAGCCATAAAGTGGGCCGTGGACGCGCTCAGGTACTATTTGTTAGGGCGCCAGTTTGACCTAATAACTGACCATGCTCCCCTGAAATGGATGGCCCAAAAGAAGGAGACTAATAGACGGGTGAACCGGTGGTTTTTGGCTCTACAGGATTACTCCTTCACAGGCCAGGTGTGGAGATGGGGAATGTAGATGCCCTGTCCCGTGTTCACTCCTGTTGGGCCACAGGTGTTCCAACCCTGGGGTTGAAACAAGGGGGGAGGATATGTAGTAGAGCGTCCCAGAGAGAGCCAGGAGAAGTCCTGTTTGGGGTTTATACATCTCCCAGGCTCTTCTCATATACATTTAGAGGTCTCTGAGACATGATCCAGTTCGGATCTTAGTCCTCCTTTCCAGGCTAATTTAAGCTCACCTGAGCAAATAGCCTTTGCTCTCTGCCTGGGACACACAAACAGGGATGGTTTGTGAGGAGCCAAAAGGTTGGTAAAAAGCTTTAAAACTCTTTACAGAAGCTGACAAGCGGTAGGCTTGCTCAGCCTGATAGTTAGAGACGGTGTATGTTATAGTTAGAGCCGAGACACGGCTAGGACTTTTGTTTTGTTATTTCTGTTTTGATGTGTTTTCTGGAAGACTGTGCAGCACTGTTTTTACTACCTCAAGTGGATTTGGTTTCTGTGCCTTACTAAACAGCCCATCCCAGTGAGCTTTGTACCTGCTACCTGTCCCCCAGGTTACACCACCCAAAGTCCTGAAGTGGATAATGTACTAATAAACTTAATACATTTTTTTATTAGTTGGTTGTGGTGCCTAATAAGTCCTTGTTTTCAAATTTTCCAATCTTATTTCCTAGACCGCTAGCCTTCTGTGTTGTGGTTAGGACCATTTTAAAGGGTGGCTTTCATGTGATTCCTCCTGAACAACCTCAAACTCTGGACTGCCGCACTCTTGAAGAAAACTCCTTTCTTTATTTAAAAAAATTCACATCAAAAAACAAAGAACACAGCAGACAAAAGAGCTGACGTTTCGCACTAGCAGTAGTTCTTATTCATAGCTATGAATAAGCACTACTGCTAGTGCGAAACGTCAGCTCGAGACCCGGTCCTGAGCTCTGTGACCGCGGCTGCGGGACCAGCGGACCCGATCGCCACTGATGTCCCGCGATCGGGTCACAGAGCTGAAGAACGGGGAGAGGTCTGTGTAAACAAACCTCTCCCCGCGCTTCCTACACTGCCTGTCACTGATCGGCTGTTCCCTGTCATCGGGAAAGCCGATCAGTGACGTCAGACGTAAAGCCACGCCCCCTACTGTAAAAAAACACACACACACACACACAGACTGAACCCCTCCCCCCCCCCTAGTGGTTAACTCCTTCACTGCCAGTGTCATTTACATAGGAATCAGTGCATATAAATAGCACTGACTGCTGTATAAATGACAATGGTCCCAAAAATGTGTAAAAAATGTCCGATGTGTCCGCCATAATGTCGCAGTCACAATAAAAATCGCTGATCGCCGCCATTACTAGTAAAAAAAAAAAATATTAATAAAAATGCTATAAAACTATCCCCAATTTTGTAAACGCTATAAGTTTTGCGCAAACCAATCAATAATCGCTAATTGCGATTTTTTTTTTTTTACCAAAAATATGTAGAAGAATACGTATCGGCCTAAACTGAGAAAAAATTATGTTTTTTTTATATATTTTTTTTGGGGATATTTATTATAGCAAAAAGTTAAAAATATTGAATTTTTTTCAAAATTGTCGCTCTATTTTTGTTTATAGCGCAAAAAATAAGAACCGCAGGGGCGATCAAATACCACCAAAAGAAAGCTCTATTTGTGGGAAAAAAAAGGACGCCAATTTTGTTTTGGGAGCCACGTCGTACGACCGCGCAATTGTCAGTTAAAGCGACGCAGTGCCGAATCGCAAAAAGGGGCCTGGTCCTTTGGCTGCCAATTGGTCCGGGGCTGAAAGTGGTTAAAGAACCTGGTAGGAATATTTTCCTTTCCACTCTCACAAAATGTTAAGTTCCTTGTTGCCATTACTTCTGCGAGATGGGTGTCTGAGCTGGCGGCCTTATCCTGTGCAGAGCCCTTTCTGATCCCACACAAGGATAAGGTGGTGTTGAGACCTAAAGGCTTCTTTCTTTACAAGGTGGTTTCAGCTTTTCACCTCACCTAGGACATCGGTTTTCTACCTGTATGTCTGGCTCAAGTACATCAGGAGTATTTCCCTCCATTGCCTGGATGTGGTTCATGCAGTAGTATGCAACGCTTATCACTCAGCCATTGCTTACATTAGCTAGACTGCCTCTCTTTTCTTCATTCCTGATGGTCCCCGTAAAGGTGAACCAGCTTCTCGCACCATCATTTCTAGGCGGCTCGTACAGCTCATCGTCCAAGCTTATGGCTTTAAGGTCCAACACTTCCTGTCAAGGCACACACTACTAAATTGGTGAGTGCAGGGGGTCAAGTCCTGGGGAAAAAAGTGTGGGAACTCCCACCCAAGATCCACTCCCCCACCCAAAAAAGAAAATGATACGCTCATATTAGACATGTGCAATTCGTTTCGTTTTTTTTTGTTTTTCGTTATTTTCGTTCGTTCGTTTTCGTACGAATGAACGAATCATTCGAATCGTACGAATCCGAATAACGAATCATTCGAATCGTACGAATCCGATTAACGAATCATTCGAATCGAACGAATCCGAAAAACAACGAAAATCCGAAAAAAACGAATTAGAAACAACGAATGTACTAATGAAGAAAATCCGAAAAACGAAAACGAACAAAAAAATTCGTACATTCGTAACTTTTTTTTTCGATTCGTAACTTTTTATTTTTTTTTTTCGATTTGTAATTTTCCGTGTCTCTATTGAACCAAAAAATTCGTACATTCGTAACTTTTTTTTCGATTCGTAACTTTTTTTTTTTATCGATTCGTAACTTTTCTTTCAATTCGTAACTTTTTTATTTTTTTTTTTTCGATTTGTAATTTTCTGTGTCTCTATTGAACCAAAAAATTCGTACATTCGTAACTTTTTTTTCGCTTCGTAACTTTTTTTTTTCAATTCGTAACTTTTTTTTCAATTCGTAACTTTTTTATTTTTTTTTTTTCGATTTGTAATTTTCCGTGTCTCTATTGAACCCAAAAATTCGTACATTCGTAACTTTTTTTTTGATTCGTAACTTTTTTTTTCGATTCGTAACTTTTTTTTCTATTCTAAACTTTTTTTTTTTTTTTTTTTCGATTTGTAATTTTCCGTGTCTCTATTGAACCAAAAAATTCGTACATTCGTAACTTTTTTTTTGATTCGTAACCTTTTTTTTCTCGATTCGTAACTTTTTTTACATTCGTAACTTTTTTTTTTTTTTTTTTTTCGATTTGTAATTTTCCGTGTCTCTATTAAACAAATAAATTCGTACATTCGTAACTTTTTTTTAGATTCGTAACTTTTTTTTTTCGATTCATAACTTTTTTTTTTCGATTCGTAAATTATTAAAATGTAATAATAGCATACACATTACATCAAATTATGAATTATGCTCCGATTACGAATCTACGAATGTTACGAATGTACGAATAAATACGAATGCGTCCGAATTTCGAATAAACGAATAAACGAAAATTAAACTAACGAAAAAACGAATCAACGAAAAAATAACTCTTACAAATGTACGAATCGTTACGAATCGACGGAAACGAAGAAAACGAAACGAAAAAAAAAAAAGATTTTTTTTCGGAAACGAAAAAAAACGAAACGAAAATAAACTAATTTTTTTGTTGTGCACATGTCTAGCTCATATGCACGAACGCTTCAAAAGTGGTATTTTTCATCCAATTTTTCGTGTATGAAGCTTAACTGTTAGTACATAAAAAAAAAAAAAACAATCCTCAATAAACATAAATACGGTAATTCTCTGAATAATCAGCATTCATACAATTGTGCTTCCATGCAAATGTGAACATCATGTTCTGATCTTTATTGGGGAATGTTATTTTGTATATAGAGTGTTTATGTGGTGAGTTTACACTTTTCATTGAACAGAGTTTGGATAACACAGGGTTAAACGGAAAGGTCATAAATGAAGTGCACATTATGTGGACAGAATGCTTGGGGGGATAGTGATGTGTTCCTGCTTAGGAGATGTATGTTAGCTTGGGGGGGCTGCAAACTCTGCAGGGGCTCCAACACACACTCGCTGCTATTCCAACCCTTCACATATTTCCACATAAACTTCCCTCCTGGCATTAAACTTTGCCAGGTATTGTGCTCAGCTTACCACCCCAAACTGATGTTCCTCCCTCAGCTCACCTCTCTCCCTGCATGTCCTGTGGGCAGAATAGCTGTGCTCCTCCTCTGGGTTCTCTCATCATATGGCACTGAAGATAGAAGAGGGGGGATTCAGTGGGACACACAGAGCAAGTATGCAGGAGACATCACGAGAGGTCTGACTAAATACAATCTCTTAGCAGCAGGGACCTGATCTACATGTCAGCTAGCTGTGAATGACAGGTAGATCGAAGAGGAAGCTGTCATGGCGCCCCCTACTGGCAATGCCTGAATGGTCAGGTGTGCGGCACTTACTATTGTGAGCTGTGTCGGTGGCTGCTGGTGTAGCACCTGCCACACGGCTCGCATACTTCAAAGTCTTGCAGGACGCGGCTGCTAACGGGAACTGAGTTCCTGTTGTGGAAAAATACAGGAACTCCGTTCCCATGCGTTCCTGCAGGACTTGAGCCCTGGGTGAGTGCCTCTTGGGCTTTTAGGCATAAGGCAACTGTTTCGCAGATTTGCAAGGCTTTTACGTGGTCTTCTATTCACACGTTTTCTAAGTTTGACCAGATGGATGTTCAGGTCTCTTCTCATTTCAGTTTCAGACGTAAGTTCCTTCAAGCAGCTCTTGGAGCTACAGACTCCTGCCAGTGCTAAGTAAACATACAGTATCTCACAAAAGTGAGTACACCTCTTTAAGTGCTCTGTGGTACATGGACTTTTAGTTGCTAGACTTGTCCACCCACATGAACCCTCAATATACAGTGTCTCACAAAAGTGAGTACACCCCTCACTGGGTGTAAAGGGCCTGCACTTCTTTCTCATATATCTCAGGATCATTGAAGATTCTGCGTATCCTGAGAAACTGGCCTACAGGAATACCTCTAATTGTATGTCGAGGATGGCCAGATCTGCCCATCAGCAGAGCATCGCCTGAGAGAGGTTTTCTGTAGAGTTCAGTATATACAGAAGTCCCTCAACCACACAAATGAACATCAAGAAAGTTAACCACTTCAATACCGGGGGGGGCACTTAGACACCTTCCTGCCCAGACCAATTTTCATCTTTCAGCGCTGTCGTACTTTGAATGACAATTGCGCGGTCATGCTACACTGTACCCAAACAGAATTTTTATCCTTTTGTTCCCACAAATAGAGCTTTCTTTTGGTGGTATTTGATCACCTCTGTGATTTTTATTTTTTGTGCAACAAATAAAAAAAGACTGAAATTTTTGAAAAAAAAAACAAGTTTTTCTTTGTTTCTGTTAAAATTATTTGTAAATAAGTACGTTTTCTTTTTCAATGACGGGCACTGATATGGCTGCACTGACGGGCACTGATAAGGCAGCACTGATGGGCACCGATGAGGTGGCACCAATGAGGTGGTACTGATGAGGTGGCACCCGACGCCCACTGATGATGGGCACTGATAGGCAGCACTGATGGGCACTGATGGGTGGCACTGGTATGCAGCACTGATGGTCACTCATAGGTGGCACTGATGGGCATTCATAGGCGGCACTGATGGATACTTATGGGTGGCACGGATAGGTGGCATTGATGGGCACTGATGGGCACTGATAGGTGGGCACTGATGGGCACTGATGGGTGGCACTGCTGGACACTGATGGGTGGCACTGATGACACTGATGGGTGGCATTGCTGGGCATCACTGATTTTTATTGTTACATGATGGTGCCAGTCAGTGCTCATTTGTGGGAACTGACTGGTACATATTGGGCATCATTTGCACATGTGGATGGCCAGGGGGTACATACCTGGCCATCCACATGTTGCCTACTTCCCTGGTGGTCCTAGTGGAGTCCCTGGTGGTCCAGTGTGGGCACCTGAGGGGGGGCTGCGCTGATAAACAATCAGTGCAGACCCCCCCTGTCAGGAGAGCCGCCGATCGGCTCTCCTCTACTTGCGTCTGTCAGATGCGAGTGAGGAAAAGCCGATCACCGGCTCTTCCTGTTGACACCCTGATCAGCCGTCATTGGACACGGCTGATCACGTGGTAAAGAGCCTCCGCCGGATCAGTGTAGCGGTGTGTCAGACTGACACACCGCTCCACCGATGGCCGCGATGCGCACCCCCACGGGCGCGTGGCGGCATGTTATCCTGAAGGACATCATATGGCGCCCAGTCAGGATAACTAAACCACCGCCTGGCCGTCATTCTGCGATAGGCCGGGCGGGAAGTGGTTAATCACATGCTTATCACAGAGCCCTGTGAAATTTAAATTCATATTGTTGTGATCGAGATACTTCAAAAATTCATCTAAGGAACCAAAAGCTATGTCCATGATAAAAATGAAATCATCTATATAGTGAAAAAAGGTTTTAATTAAAGGTCTGTAGGGATTAGAAGAACCACATATATATATGGAGATGCTCCCACCATCCCATATAGAAATTAGCCAATGATGGCGAACATTTAGCTCCCATCGCTGCTCCACACTTTTGAAGGAACCATTCACCATTGAAAGAAAAAATAAATTATGTTGTAAAAGGTTTTACAACACATCTAAAATAAACATTTTTCTTTCAAGGCTGCAGGAAACGCCACGTGTGAGAAAGAAACTGACAGCTTCTAAAGCTTGGGTATGAGGGATGCTGGAGTAGAGGCTAGAATATCGCAGGTGACCCAGAATGAGCAATCGTCCCACTTGGTATCACCTGCGATGTTTAGCAAATGGTTGGTATCTTTTAGATAACTGGGGAGATTGGCAACCAAAGGTTGTAAAACATGATCAAGCCATTGACCCAATCTTTCATTGAGGGAATTTATTCCAGAAATAATAGGAGTCCCATGCAGGGGGTCTAAACCCTTATGCCGCGTACACACGATCGGACTTTTCTACGGACTAGATCCGTCGGACCGTAATCCGTCAGACAATTCGATCGTGTGTGGGCTCCAGCTGACTTTTCTTTCCCAAAAGTCCGACGGACCTAGAAATAAAATGTTTCAAATCTTTCCGACGGACTCGAGTCCGGTCGAAAAATCCGGTCTTCTGTGTGCTAGGGCAGCTATTGGCTACTGGCTATGAACTTCCTTATTCTAGTCCGGTCGTACGTCATCACGTTCGAATCCGTCAAACTTTTGGAGTGATCGTGTGTGGCCAAGTCCGTTCGTTTGAAAGTCTGGAGGACCTCCGCTGCAAAGTCAGTCGGATAGTCCGCCGGACCAAGTCCGTCGAAAAGTCTGCTCGTGTGTACGCAGCATTATGGGTTTTAGGCAAATAGTTAAAGATTGGTGCGACGGGAAAGTCCAGAATTAGATTTTTATAACTGCAACACCCGCTATGTAATATATATTATTACATAGTTACATAGTTAGCTAGGCCGAAAAAAGACACAAGTCCATCCAGTTCAACCACAAAAAAAATAAATAAAAAATAAAATTAAAAACATTGTACAATCCAGCACACCCAATCCAGCACACCCACAGTTGATCCAGAGGAAGGCGAAAAAAAAACCAGTAGAGCATGCTCCGATCTGCCACAGCAGGGGAAAAAAATCCCTTCCTGATCCCCCGAGAGGCAATCGGATTTTCCCCGGATCAACTTTACCTATAAATGTCAGTACCCAGTTATATTCTGTACATTTAGGAAAGTATCCAGGCCTTTCTTAAAGCAATCTACTGAGTTAGCCAGAACCACCTCTGGAGGGAGTCTATTCCACATTTTCACATCTGCAGTGTACAGTACATCAGTCGCACCACAAGAAACCTCAGAGATAGGTTTAAGGAACACCTACATAGCATAGAAAATAAATTCTCCACCAATGTAGCCAAACATTTCAATCAATTTCATGAAGGTAACACCTCGGCTGTTGGTGTGCAAATTATAGAGAAGATTCATATACCCAAACGGGGTGGCGAAGTCGAAGTAGACTTCTCTGCAAAAGGGAAGTCTTTTGGAGTTCCGTCAGAGATCCGGTGACGTCACGGACATCGACGTCACCGGACTCCTCCCCCCTTCCCCAAGTGCCTCCGTCTGCTAACGAAGGGAAGGGGGAAGGAGTCCAGTGACGTCGAAGTTCTGATTGAACGTAACGGCGTACGGGGGAGGAGCTACGCATGACGTCACCCGCTGCTGCCCTACGGAACTAACACGATTGTCGGCTTTACATGCTGTGTTTTTATCATCTTTATGTGAGTAGTTTGTGTTTGAACACAAAAATGAAATCTTATACTTAAGCGGTGAGCACTTAGATCTTTTCTTTCTACCCATGACCTGCGTCTTTGCTGAGATCTAAGGAGACGTGAGAGAAGTTTATGGTCCGTGTTATACCCTTTTGATACCCGCTTGCATGACCACCTGTTTGCACAGGGGTCCATGCCATAAGGTGAGAGTGATTAGTTAGACCGGAGGTGGAGGGATTGTCACGCTACTGTGGAAAAAAAAATGACTTACGTCAGTGCTACAGTATGAATTTAAAACGTATTTGTGTGAACTGTGAAGTTAAGTCATGGATTGTGGAAAGTAACTAGTGTCGGGTGATTGTATATAGTGTATACCACATTTACCACTGACTAATGCAGAGCTGCAATGCAAGGAGATCAGCTAAAAGTAGTTGGATCTGTATGTGCGTTATAATTAATCGAAATTAGTCGATTAATCGAACACGAAAATTGTAATCAGTAACAGCCCTAATATATATATATATATATATATATATACACACACACACACACACAACATTTAGCCTGCATAGTTGGGAAAAATGATTCCCTAATTAACATATCATGATACGATGGATGTCTACATGTATGTGTATTTCTTTCACCATACTGTATATACAGTCTTGCACTTTATCATTCTCCTTTATCCTTGAACAGATTTTAAGAAGTCTTTAAAGTATGATATATAGGGAAGGGATATATTTGATTCAAACTGTTTTAATATTTACATCATATGTTTTTTCGCTCATTTTCTTATTTTTGTTTTTAACACATTTCTTGTTTTTACGCTTTCTATTTTTGTTTGATTGTTTTGTAACCACATGTTTTAGCTGCAACTAAGAAATGATTTGATGTCGGTGAGGCTTTGTGTTGATTGTTCTCTAATTGCAGGTGTTTTGGGTTAGGCGTTTGATTTGGTACGTGCCTTTAAATAGCCTGCATTGAGAGCATTTTAATTGTTGTGAACAAGCACAGTTCTTTCACGTGAAACGCGTCAACTAATCATCCTCGCAATTTTGTCTGGCTTACGACAATAAAGGAATTTCAACAGCATCCTTTGGATTCGAGCGGGCAATCAATTTTCTCCTCTTTTTGTGATCTAGGTACTGCTTTTCTACAAAACTGAAGCATGCTGGGAGTGGGAGGGATTATACCTGGCTGTCCAATTACTTTTTTTTGTTTTGCCAGTGTCCGAATCATCCCGTAGGCAACAGTATAACCCAATTGTCTCAGATTGCCTGAATCCTGTGCCCCTTTAAAGTAGAAGTCCACACTAAAAACACTAACATTGCTACATCTACAGACATCCACAATCTAACACTAACCTATATAACCCTGTAAAGAAGAAATCAGTATAAATACCAGTGACATCCCGCTCATTAGAGGCGCAGGGGCGCCGCCCGCCTAGTCCTTGCGCCAGGTCCCTAATCTCCATGCAGGGCACCAGACGCATGGATTTCAATGAGGTTTTTCTTTTAGAAGCACGTGATTAGAGCTGGAGGCTCTAATTGGCTTCAAAAAGGGTAGGCTTGGGGCACAAAGCACAGCGCCCTGAGCCCACCCACTTGTGTGACATTATGTCTTCCTGCTTCACCTCCAAGCCAATCAGGAAGCCAGCAGGTCCTGAGACCCAATTGGCCAGGGAGTCTTAGGACTCCCGGACAATTGGGTCTCAGGACCCACTACCCTGCCCCCTGCCTCCTCGCCCCCTGCCTCTGCAAGCTCCTCCCAGCACCTTCCCACATAAGGTAAGGCCATGGATCGCCGTCATCTAGAGTGCTTGGGGGGGGTGTGCGAGAGAGTGCCAGGGCGGTATTGCTTTATTTGCCGAGCACTAGCCACCACTGATATATACCTTTTTTTTAAGCTGGTCCGGTCTCCAGTAGCGAAAGCTCTGCAGAGGACACAGCTGACAACGGCTGTGAAATGAATGGAAAGTGACGTCACCCATAGACTTTTGTAGTCAAGCCTCCCAAGTCCCACTTCGAGCCTCTCCAGGCCTAATGGTGCCCTCCAGAGTTAGGGACAGCTGGCATCCTTCTGTGTAGAGCGGGTTACGAGGCATGGTGGGTGCAATGCAAGGTAGATTAATGGGCGCCAGACACTTCTTGAATGCAAAGAGATTTATTTTCTCTTAACCCTTTCAAGCCCCCGTACACACGGTCGGAAATTCCGACCACAAAATCCGTGGGATTTTTTCCGACGGATTTTGTCCGAAACTGGTGTTGCATACACACGGTCGGACAAAGTTGTCGGAAAAGCCGATTGTACGGAACGTGATGACGTTCATTCGTTACGACAGGACTACGTTCAGGCTAGTAGCCAATAGCTTTGGTCTCTTTATTTGATCTGAGCATGCGTGGCACTTTGTCCGATTGGAATTCTCTACAAACGATCGGAAAAAGTCCAATCTGATTTTTTTGTCAGAAAATTTGAGATCCTGCTCTCAAATTTTTTCCGTCGGAATTTCCGACAGAAAAAGTCCGATAGAGCCCATACACGATCGGATTTTCCAACAACATAATCCGATCGGACTTTTCCCGCCGAATTTTCCGACTGTGTACGGGGCATAAGCCTATTTCTGACATCTGTTGCTTACATGTTAGAATCCGTATTTTATGCTAGAAAATTACTTAGAACCCCCAAAACATTATAAATATTTTTTTTTTAGCAGAGAATCTAGAGAATAAAATGGTGATCGTTGCAATATTTTATGTCACACTGTATTTGCGCAGCGGCCTTTCAAACTATTTTTTGGGAAAAAAAGACACTTTCATGAATTAAAAAAAAAAGAAACAGTAAAGTTCGTCCGATTTTTTTGTATAATGTGAAAGATGATGTAACGCCGAGTAAATAAATACCTAACATGTCACGCTTTGATATTGTGCACACCTGTGGAATGGCGACAAACTACGGTGCCTAAAAATCTCCATAGGCGGCGCTCTAAAAAAGATTTTTGGCTACCAGGTTAGAGTTACAGAGGAGGTCTAGTACTAGAATTATTGCTCTGGCTCTGGCGATCGCGGCGATACTTCAGATGTGAGATTTTAACACTGTTCACATATGCGGGCGCAACTTAGGTGTGCGTTTTCTTTGCTGCGCGAGCTCGCAGGGACGGGGGAGCTTTAAAATGTATTTTTTTTTTTTTAATATTTATTTCATTTATTTTTTATTTTTTGACATTGTCACTTTAAAAACAAAAAAATTTGATCACTTTTATTGCTGTCACAAGGAATGTAAACATCCCTTGTGACAGTAATAGGTGGTGACAGGTACTCTTTATGGAGGGATCGGGGGGCCTAAAAGACCCCAAATCCCTGATTTGCACTTCAAAGTATTCAGACCGGCAAAAACTGAGATTCTGAATACTGTAATTTTTTTTTTAAATGGCACCATTGGCAGACGAGCAAACAGGAAGTGATGTCGCTTCCGTGTTTACACACAGGAGACTGGAAGGAAGCCGTTTCCGGCTTCCTTCCAGTCTCACTCTAGCCGGCGGAAGTGCCAGATCGTGGATCGGGTCTCCCGGTGGGACGGGAGGCCCGGAAAGAGCAGCAGATGGCGGCGGGAGAGGGGGACGTCCCCTCTCGCTCCTTCGCGATAACTGCCGAGCGGCTTTTAGCCGCATCACTTGTTATCCCTAAAGAGCTGCTATCCCGGTATAACCCCTTAAAGCTGAGGCCGCATATATGAATACTAAACAGAACTGTGGGAGAGAGGGTTTGGGCCAGGACACCCTTTAGTAGATGCAATGTTAATTGGCAGACTCCGAGACTTCTATAGGTAGATAGCCATGCTTGAGCAAAATTTCGTCTGAATTCCGACGGGAAAACCATCAGAGCCTTTTCCGACGAGAATTCCGATTGTGTGTACGCGGAATTAGACCTGCTAATAAACTGCCTCTGGATCTCCTGAGCTCTTCAAACCTTCTTACTGAGTATTTTCCGCAAGCATCACCCCCGCGTCCCTGATGGGTCCCTGGTAGAGGTGGCTGGTGCTCAAAATTTTTGTAGAGGCGCAAATAAACTGAAACACCCCCCCATCAAAGTCAGCCTCACTGTGCCCATTAAACGCAGCCACTGTGCACATCATATGCAGCCACTTGTGCCCATCATATGCAGCCACTTGTGCCCATCAGATGCAGCCACTGAGCCCATCATATGCAGCTACGTGTGCCCATCATATGCAGCCACTTGTGCCCATCATATGCAGCCACCTGTGCCCATCAAATGCAGCCATTTTGCCTATCAAACGCAGCCACATGACCATCAAATGCAGCCACTGAGCCCATCAAATGCAGCCACTTGTGACCAGTATATGCAGCCACTTGTGCCCATCAAATGCAGCCACTGTGCCCATCATATGCAGCTACCTGTGCCCATCATATGCAGCCACTTGTGCCAGGTATATGCAGCCACTGAGCCCATCAAATGCAGCCACAGTGCCCACTGACCCCCCCCACCCGCAGGGTTTGCGGCTCTGGCAGCAACCCCCCCCCCCCCCCCCCCGCGCGGCTCTGACAGAGCCGAGGGGGACTTACCGTAGCACTGCAGCAGCTCCTTTCAGAGCGGCGGTGACCTCCGCTCCAGCGCGAGTCTCCACTGCTCCTTTTCCTAAGCGCTAGGCATCCAATAGGGTTGCCCGACGATTTGGCCAATCAGGGAGCAGGTCTGACGCCCTGCCTCCTGATTGGCGGGGAGGAATGTTAGTGTGGAAATAGCGAAAATGTATTTGCTATCGTCACACAATTGGGTGGGATCAGGGGGGCACTCTCTGGCTCTAATCAGGTGCTTCAAAAAGTACCAACCCCTCCCACCCCAACCATAGGAATCCATGCGTCTGGCGTCCTGAAAGGGGCCGGGTGCATAGATGGGGGGGGCGGTGCCTGTGCGCCCACAGTCCACAGGCCGCCACTGGTCCCTGACTTGGCACTCACACATACTCCTCAATCGTCATCCTACTGGCCGGCTCGGTCCCTGGCTTGGTACACAAGACTGCTCTGCAAGCATCACCTCCGCTGGCTGGATCCCTTACTTGACACCTTGAAGTTTCTCAATTCTTCACCGTCCCCGGTTGGTGAGAATACTGCTCCGGTACTTGCTTCAGCTACTCACTGTGGTCCCTGGTAATAAGGTGGATGGTCCCTTAGTGGCTACAGCTTCCCTTCTACCTCCGACCACGACAGGTTCTCCGGCCGGCAGAACCGTCACTTTGCAAGCCGCAATCCCAACCCTGCACTGCAGCCAGATGTCCCCTGGATAGGCCCAATCTCAGGGGCAATATAACACACGACCACCCAGACAGCTGTCCAGGTGGCACAGAACCCCGACCACCTGACCTCACACAAATAAATAGGCTCTCCCAGCAGGCCAAGGGACCCAAGAAAATCCCTGCCCATTGGCTGAGACACCCCATCTATTCCTAATCTGTCCTTGCAATGCCATTGTCTTATCTAATGTCACCAGATACCCGGCCACCTAGTGACAGAAGAGAGAAGTGCAGCAATTCCAGAATTAGGGTGGAATCAATTGATCTCCTATCAATTGGCCAAGGCGACTATACCTGGCAGGTAAATTTACTAGCAACCCTGCCTAACCATCAGTGTGCGACACTTACTATGGGGCTTCCGTTGTCGGCTGCCTCTTCCTCTCCCGCCTCCACATCAAAGCCTTTGCTGACAGCTCAGCGCGGGACCAGACCAGAGCGGCTTCAGAAAAGGTATGTGTACTGATTTCTTCTTTACATGGCTAGAGAGGTGAGTGTTCGATCGTGGATGTCTGTAGATATAGCGATTTTAGTGTTCGGCTGGACAGATTTTACAGTAAGTACAAAAATCCCGTTATGACCATAATTAACCTCTTCCTGCCCGCCGGCCATCAAATGACGGCTGGGCAGCGCGGCGCGGCTTTTGTTCAGGGTGGACGTCATATGATGGCCCTCCAGAACTACCGCACTTACGCGCACGTGGGTCAGTCTGAGACAACGCTACACCAATCTCGGTAAATAGCCTCTGACGGAGGCTCGGATGCCCTCCCAGGACCACCAGGATGCCACCAGGACCACCATACTGGACCACCAGGTATGCCACCCTAGAGCACCAGGGAAATGCCTAACAGGGCCCAGGCAGCTGCCAATCAGGGCCCATCCCCAATGCCTGCCAGTGCCATCAGTGATGCCTTTCAATGGCATCTATTAGTGCCGCATATCAGTGCCATGAATCAGTGCCCATCAGCACCCAGCAGTGCCACCTATTAGTGCAGCCTGTGAGTGCCACCCATTAGTACCCATCAGTGCATCCTTTCAGTGCCCATCAGTGTCACCTATCAGTGCCCACCAGTGCCACCCATGAGTGCCCATCAGTGCTGCCTATCAATGCCCATCAGTGCTGCATATCAGTGCCACCAAGGGGCGGACTGACAATTTGGCCACTCAGGCACTGCTCGAGGGCCCCGGGCCACTAGGGGGCCCCATCAGGGTTGCCAGCCTCAGTAAAACCAGGGACAGTATGTAAAAATCTGTGTTTTTTTTACATCTTTTTTTTACATCTGTCTCTGAAATGTCCCTTACCGACATCCTTTTGGTCTAAAAATCCAGAGATTATAGCTGCCCCGCCTCTCCAGTACCTTCTCAGCCAATAGAAAAATGTCTGTGTATACTGTGTGTACATGAATGTGTATACTGTGTGATTGTATACTGTGTGGCCCCATAATCTCTGATTGCCTGGGGGCCCCATAATCTCCTATTGTCCGTGGGCCCCATGAGTTTTCAGTCCGCCCCTGGTGCCACCCATCAGTGCTGCATATCAGTGCCACCTATCAGTGCCCATCGTCGGTGCCCATCAGTGCCACCTCATTGGGGCCACCTCATCGGTGCCGCCACATCAGTGCCTGTCAGTGCCGCCTTATCAGTGCCTATCAGTGAAGGAGAAAACTTATTTATTTACAAACTTTTATAACAGAAACAAAAGAAAAAGATTTTTATTTTTTTTTCAAAATTTTAGGTCTTTTTTTATTTGTTTAGCAAAAATAAAAAACCGCAGAGGTGATCAAATACCACCAAAAGAAAGCTTTTTTTGTGGGAACAAAATGATTAAAATTCTGTTTGGGTGCAGTGTTGTATGACCGCGCAATTGTCATTCAAACAGCGACAGCGCTGAAAGCTGAAAATTGGCCTGGGCAGGAAGGGGGTGTAAGTCCCCGGTATTGAAGTAGTTAAAGAAAGAAACTATTTACAACACATCTACTTTAAGGACATTACATTGTATTTAGTTGCATTACAGAAATGACCACGTCATCTGCAGAATGGATCTTTGCGTGTTTTATTGCCTTGCAGGCTTTTTCTGTAAGGCTCAACCACTCAGATTGTCACCTCTTGCTTTGCCACTTGCTCTTCCAGCTACGGAAATTGTTTTGCAGACTATTTTTGTAATGTTCAACAACCTAGATTGTCACCTCTGCTGCCGATCGTGCTTTGTCACTGAGATACAGAATTGAATCTGAGTCTAATGGAAGAAGTTTAGGAGTTTATGGTCATTGGTAATATAATCTCTTCCTGTTTTTCTGCATGTATTGCTACATTCACCTTTGCGATGAATTGGAAGTGGAGACTGCGAGCCAGGCCTTCTCATCCAGCATCAGTGCCTGACCTCACAAATGCGCTTCTGGAAGAATGGTCAAACCTTCCCATAGACACACTCCTAAACCTTGTGGACGGCCTTCCCAGAAGAGGTGAAGCTGGTATAGCTGCAAAGGGCGGGGCCAACTCAATATTGAACCCTACGGACTAAGCCTGGGAGGTCATTAACCACTTGCTTACTGGGCACCTAAACCCCCCTCCTGCCCAGACCAATTTTCAGCTTTTAGCGCTGTCGCTCTTTGAATGACAATTGCGCGGTCATACAACACTGTACCCAAATTACATTTTTATAATTTTTTTCCCACAAATAGAGCTTTCTTTTGGTGGTATTTGCTCACCTCTGAGTTTTTTTCATTTTTTGTTAAAAATAAATAAAAAAGAACAATTAAAAAAAAAAAAAAATCCAAAACTGTTTTATATTTTGTCAATAAATTTTGCAAACAGGTAATTTTTCTCCTTCATTAATGTACGCTGATGAGGCTGCACTGATGGGCACCGATAGGCTGCACTGGTTGGCACTGATAGGTGGCATTGGTGGGCACTGATAGGTGGCACTGAAGGGCACTAATAGCTGGCACTGATAGGTGGCACTGATAGCTGGCACTGATGGATGGCAGTGATGGGCACTGATCGGCACTGGTATGTGACACTGATAGGCAGCACTGCAAGGTGGCACTGATTGGCACCACTGGTGGGCATTGATAGGTGGCACTGATGTATTGTGGGCACTGATTGGTGGGCGCACTCCTGAAGATATGGGATGATGCCCTTGAAGCAGCAGATGACGGAGAATCATGTCTCCTGGTACTGTTGGACCTCAGTGCAGCGTTTGATACTGTGGACCACAATACTCTACTCATCCGCCTCACAGAAGTATCAGGAGTCACAGACGCAGATCTACAATGGTTCGTATCATTCCTTGGAAATCGATCCTAGACAGTGAAACTAGGAGCTTTCACCTCTAAAACCCGGGAAATCTCTTGTGGAGTCCCTCAAGGATCACCCTTGTCGCCAGTGCTCTTCAACATATACATCCGCCCACTCCTCAAAATCATCAGAAGATCAGACCTCTGCTTCCACTCAGACGCTGACGACACTCAATTATATTTTCGTATCACCGGACAAAAAGACCATCATCAGCAATTAGAAAAATGCCTCAC
The DNA here is from genome assembly GCA_028564925.1 of Lithobates sylvaticus. Taxonomy (NCBI): domain Eukaryota; kingdom Metazoa; phylum Chordata; class Amphibia; order Anura; family Ranidae; genus Lithobates; species Lithobates sylvaticus. The sequence goes on along the minus strand of CM053028.1, from coordinate 9,003,025 downwards.
TATGACAGACGACTGGATGACCACTAGCTCCCTCAAACTCAACGAATCGAAAACAGAACTTCTTATTCTACATGCAAATCAAAACTCCCGAACCAAGATCCCTTGGTCACTACCCACCATCTTGGGACAGACCATCGCCCCAAGGACCAAGGCCAAGAGTCTCGGAGTCATTTTTGACTCAGAAATGTCAATGGATGCACAAAAAGGATCAGTAGTCAGCGGTTCTCACCATCTGCTCCGCCTGCTACGCAGACTCCTCCCCTTCATTCCAAAGGAGGACAAAGCAGCGGTAGTTGGAACAGTCATCAATTCTCGACTTGACTACGCAAACTCCCTCTACATAGGATTACCCCAATATCAACTTGCGCGCTTACAACTTATCCAAAACATGGCGGCAAGGCTGATAACAGGAAAAAAACCCTGGGAATCCATCTCCCCTTCCCTGAGGAGCCTACATTGGCTAACCGTAAAAAAATCGGGTCGCATTCAAGACCCTCTGCCTCACCCACAAATGCGCCCATGGAGACGCTCCACAATACCTACACGAGAAAATAAAACACTACACACCGAATCGCAGTCTTCGATCGGCTAATCAAAATCTCCTCCTCATTCCTAAATCCCGCTACAAATCAAAAGGGGGAACGGAGATTCGCTGTCCAAGGACCACGGCTATGGAACGCTCTACCCACCTACATCCGCATGGAAGAAAACCATCAGGCCATCAGAAACTCAAGACCACCTCTTCTAAGAAGCTGGACAACAAAACACCAATACAGCGCCTTGAGGCGATTCAGTTCGCATTGTAGCGCTATATAAGTTATTCATTCATTCATTCATTCATTCATTCATTCACTGATTGGTGGCACTAATTGCTGGCATTTGCAGGCGGTACTGGTGGGCACAGAGGCTCTTACTTTTCAGGACCGATATCCCTGCAAACAGAAACCGGTGATCGGCTTTTTTTTTCTTCTCACGCTGTCAGCGATTACCGAGCCTCTGTTTGCATCACGTGATCAGCTGTCATTGGCTGACAGCTGATCACGTGGTAAGGGGGCCGGGATCAGCCCCTTACTCGGATCTGTGATCACCCGAGTCTCATTGACCCAGGTGATCACAGCGCGCGCCACGCGTCCCCTTCAAGCTTTGAAAGGGGAGGACGTCAATAGACAGCCTCCCGGCAAAGCAGATCCGCGATGTAGCCGTCATTCGGCTATAGCGCGGATCTGAACAGGTTAAAGTTCATGTGCGTGTAAACGCAGGTGTCCCAATACTTTTGAAAATATAGTGTATGTATTGTTCCAAGCTTGGGTGTCTTCCGCACTCGTCTCTATTTAAGCTTCCACATTGTGTTCTTTTATAGTCTAATCAGCTGTAGGCCGGGGCATCCTACACCCTGCAGAAAATGTCAACAAAAAGGTGGGATGCCGGTGACCCCTTTATATGGACAATATATTTAGTCAGTGGGGTTATTTACTAAAGGAAAATCCACTCGGCACTACAAGTGCACTTGTAAGTGCAGTCGCTGTAGATCTGTAATTGGGGGAAGCTCTGCTGATTTTATCATCCAATCATGTGCAAGCAGAAAGGCTGTTTTTTTTATTTTCCTTGCATGTCCCCCTCAGATCTACAGCGACGGCACTTGCAATGCACTTGTAGTGCAAAGTGGATTTGCCTTTAGTAAATAAACCCCAATGTGTCTCCCTATAGTGTCTGCTCATATCCTCCATTTACAATGTCACTCATCTCCTTCCCTCTGTGTTCTACTCATCTAATTCCCTTTCCATGGTGTCACTCATCTCCTCCCTTCTCTGCTCTTCATGGTGTAACTCATCTCCACCTTTCTTCATGGTGTCACTCGTCTGCTCCCTTTTCCTTTCCTTATATTGTCACTCATCTCCTTCCCTCTCTGCTCTTCATGGTGTAAATCAGTGATGGCGAACCTTTTTGAGCCCGAGTGCCCAAACTGAAATAAATACATTGGTTTTGTGTTGCAAAGTGCCAACACGGCAATTCAGGAGAGAGGGGGGGCTGAGCGAAGGAGGTGGGGGTGAGAGAGTAGGGTGCCCACGTGTCCCGGATTGCCCGGGATTGTCCCGGATTGCCCGGGATTGTCCCGGATTTAAGTTTAATGTCCCGTGTCCCGGCGAGCTTCATTCCGGGACAATACAGTGTCCCGGAATGAAAAAAAAACACAGTGACTGACTGCTGCCCACCACTGTCCACCAGACTTCCGCCCGTCCGCCGGCCGCCACCGTTAACATTACATGATCTGACTCTCTCTGACTGACACTGTGCGGTTGCTAGGCTAGCGGCCGCCCAGCGTCTAGTAACCAGTGACGTCAGCTCAGCTGAGGCCTCAGGGGCGGGCTGGGCTGACAGTCACATGGGCAGTTCCCTCCCGAAGTCAGTGTGTGGGCAGTGTACCCGCCCGCAGCCCCGCACCCTACGACCAGCGTGCGCGCCCCCACCCCCCAGGGAGATCAGCTGCCACCGCCAGCCAGCACAGACTGAGTGACGCCAGTCACCTCACCAGAGAGAGACAGGAGCTGAGCAGCCAGCCAAGCCAGCCTGAGCCTCGTGCGCGCCCTCCTCCAGGCTCCTCCCGCCCACGAGATCCGCACATTTGCAAAGCACGTCCTGCAGTCAATTTCGGAGGAAGACAGCAGAAGACATTGACCAACTTCCAGGACAGGTAGGTTGGTGTACTGTCCCCCCTCCATTCTGCTGCTGTCCTGTCCCCCTCTGTTCTGTCCCCCTCCGTTCTTCCTCCGTGTCCCCCCCTCCGTTCTGCTGTCCCCCTCCATTCTTCCGCCGTGTCCCCCTCCGTTCTTCCGCCGTGTCCCCCTCCGTTCTTCCGCCGTGTCCCCCTCCGTTCTTCCGCCGTGTCCCCCTCCGTTCTTCCGCCGTGTCCCCCTCCGTTCTTCCGCCGTGTCCCCCTCCGTTTTTCCACCGTGTCCCCCTCTGTTCTGCTGTCCCCCTCCGTTCTTCCGCCGTGTCCCGCTCCGTTCTTCCGCCGTGTCCCGCTCCGTTCTTCCGCCGTGTCCCCCTCCGTTCTTCCGCCGTGTCCCCCTCCGTTCTTCCGCCGTGTCCCCCTCCGTTCTTCCGCCGTGTCCCCCTCCGTTCTTTTTTGGGCGGGTGCGGGGGGGGGGGGTTGTCCCTGAATGGCAGTTTGGAAATGTGGTCACCCTATGAGAGAGAGAGAGAGAGAGGGGCTGAGAGTGAGGGGTGTGAGAGAGATGCTGAGAGGGAGGGGGGCAGAGAGAGAGAGGGGTGTGAGAGATATGCTGAAAGAGAGAGGGAACCGAGAGAGGGAGAGGGGCCGAGAGAGAGGGAGGGGGGACAGAGAGAGAGAGAGGGGTATGAGATATGCTGAGAGAGAGGGGGAACAGAGAGAGGGAGGGGGGCTGAGAGAGAGGGAGGGGGGGAAGAGAGAGAGGGGAGAGGGGCTGAGAGAGAGAGGGGCTGAGAGGGAGAGGAGCTGAGAGAAAGAGGGAGAGGGGCTGAGGGAGAGGGGACAGAGAGAGAGAGAGAGAGATGGGGGACAGAGAGAGAGGGGTGTGAGAGAGATGCTGAGAGAGGGGTGAGCTGAGAGAGAGGGGGACACAAAGAGGGGGGCTGAAAGAGAGGGAGGGGGCTGAGAGGAGAGAGAGACCTCTAGCTCTGGCCCGGACCCTCTCATGTGCCCACAAAGATGGCTCTGCGTGCCAGCTGTGGCACGCATGCCATAGGTTTGCCATCACTGGTGTAAATCATCTGCTCCTTTCTCCAGAACATCGTGAACACCTTTCTGGTGTTCATGATGTTCTTCATGCCTCTTATCTCCTCCCCTTTCCATGATCTCACTCATCACCTTCCCTCTCTGTTCTTCATGGTGTCACTCATCTCCACTTTTCTTCATGGTGTCACTTATCTGCTCCCTTCTCCAGAACATCGTGAACACCTCTCTGGTGTTCATGATGTTCTTCATGCCTTTTATCTCCTCCCCTTTCCATGATGTCACTGTAGCGCCATAACCCCTGGGGGCGGCTATGAATTTTCTGGGCTTACCAATTACCTCCTGCTTGTAGCTCGTCGTTCGTTGTCTAGGGGTTCCCAGGGTTTGTACCCAGTAATTTCAGAAGCCGACACTCAAATGTCCTTTTGAGGATTTTTATTTGCAAAGAGTAACGTTCAACTATAACACAGTCTCTCAGTTGGGAATAGGGGGCACGGGTGACAAAGCTCAGGCACTTCAGAACTGCCGACATCAATTGAAAGTCTCTTTAGATAGCCCAGAGAGTAGCCACTCACAACTGGGCTCTTCACTGTTGGATAAACCCTTGTCTGTGGATTTAGCAGCCAACAAGTGATTTCAAAGATATGCAAAGTCTCTGCCACAGACTAGATTGTAACTGAAGATAAGTAGGAACCTTTCTCACAGTACCCGGATCTCTCAGCCGCTTCGGCGATACCGTAAGAAATGTGGATTCTCTAGTGTCCATACATCTCAGCTCCCAGGCTCTTACTGAGCAGCCAGCTTCTTGGCCCTCCTCCGAAGAGTCCTCCCCTGGTCACTTGTATGAGTTGCCGTGTCCTTCCAATACCGAGAGGACACCGGGACACCTCCGAATCCTCCTTCAGTTCCTGGGCCTCGAACTAGCCAATTCCGAAGCTCGGGAACGGACGGATTCCCACCCCATAGCATGAGGGCCTCTGGGGCTGGTCAGGGTGACCATGCTTACGGGGACGGTAGACACTCCTAGGCCCGGGACCCCTCACAGGGTTGGTCCGGAACCAGGAATCAAACACCAAGCCGAACCCTGAACATGTGACCTCAGCATCTTAATACCCCTCCCCGGAATACACAGCGGGGCCAGACGCGCCCACTGATTGGCTCTGAGAAACATTGGTACTTAACACGTCCAACCAGGCCTGGTTCTCGGTCTGTCACAGGTGCCTCACTGCACCTATCACCAGGCAGAACTCCAGTACAGCCCAGCCAGACTGATGCCAAAGTAAAAGACCTAAACAATTAACCCCCAGAACTCCGTTACAGTTCTGGAAAAAACTAAATTTGCACTATAGCGCACACTTTAGAAAAGTGACGGTGCTACATTACTCATCTCCTTCCCTCTCTGTTCTTCATGGTGTCACTCATCTCCTTCCCTCTCTGTTCTTCATGGTGTCACTCATCTCCTTCCTTCTCCATTCCTTATATTGTCACTCATCTCCTTCCCTCTCTTTTCTTCATGGTGTCACTTATCTGCTCCCTTCTCCAGAACATCATGAACACCTCTCTGGTGTTTGTGATGTTCTTCATGCCTCTTAACTCCTCCCCTTTCCATGATGTCACTCATCTCCTTCCTTCTCTGTTCTTCATGGTGTGACTTATCTCCACTTTTCTTCATGGTGTCACTCATCTGTTTCCTTCTCCATTCCTTATATTGTCACTCATCTCCTTCCCTCTCTTTTCTTCATGGTGTCACTCATCTCCACTTTTCTTCATGGTGTCACTCATCTCCTTCCTTCTCTGTTCTTCTTGGTGTCACTCATCTCCTTCCTTCTCCATTCCTTCTATTGTCACTCATCTCCTTCCCTCTCTTTTCTTCATGGTGTCACTTATCTGCTCCCTTCTCCAGAACATCATGAACACCTCTCTGGTGTTTGTGATGTTCTTCATGCCTCTTAACTCCTCCCCTTTCCATGATGTCACTCATCTCCTTCCTTCTCTGTTCTTCATGGTGTGACTTATCTCCACTTTTCTTCATGGTGTCACTCATCTGTTTCCTTCTCCATTCCTTATATTGTCACTCATCTCCTTCCCTCTCTTTTCTTCATGGTGTCACTCATCTCCACTTTTCTTCATGGTGTCACTCATCTGCTTCTTTCTCCATTCCTTATAGTGTCACTCATCTCCCCTTTGCCCTCCCTTTTGGTCACTCATCTGTAAGCCTTCTGCCCTCTACATTCAGAATAAAAAAGTATCATCACCAGTCCAGCAGAAATTCCTATTCATGGGTTGCTCTGACAGGAGGGGTGCTGGAGGACAATCTGCTCCCGCCTCCATGACTGACCATCCTCAAACATCGTCAGGCGTACACTTGCCGATTTTCCATAGTTTTCAATCTCCTAGTTCCGAGCAACCAAACATGTCAAAAATAATAGAAATCGATCCAAACCACGGGACACAGCCGTTAAAAGGCATTTCCAACCAACTTCAACCAACCAACCAACCAACCAACCAACTTCCATCCCAAGTTCGATGATTTAGTTGCTCGTCGGACGTTTCATTTTGATCTCATTGGTTTTGTGATTCAAAGCTCATAGAAAACCTTGGAGTTTCCAGGAAAGTCGCCAATTTTTTCGGCCATAACAGAGATTGTTCCGAGGTCTCTGCACAGAATGATAGTTGGAATAGTTGGTGCTCCTCTTTTAAAAAAGGACCAGAGCCGTGCTTTGGAAGCCATCTGATCAGGGGCGTACCTAGTGCATTTGGCACCCGGGGCGGATCCTATATCTGGCACCCCCCCCACCTTAAAACGTAAAAACACCCCTCTGTGCTCCCTGCATATCTCTTTGTCACTACTGTGTATATTACACACCCCCCTGCACCTCTGGACCCCTTTACATTACACAGCACTCTGGACCCCTTTACATTACACAGCACCCTGCACCTCTGGACCCCTTTACATTACACAGCCCTTGCACCTCTGGACCCCTTTACATTACACAGCACCCTGCACCTCTGGACCCCTTTACATTACACAGCACCCTGCACCTCTGGACCCCTTTACATTACACAGCCCTTGCACCTCTGGACCCCTTTACATTACACAGCACCCTGCACCTCTAGACCCCTTTACATTACACAGCACCCTGCACCTCTAGACCCCTTTACATTACACAGCACCCTGCATCTCTGGACACCTGTATGTTACACAGACACCCCCCCCTAACAGCTCTGGACCCCCTGCATGTTACACAGACCCGCCTACAATACAGACCCCCCCTACAATACAGACCCCCCCCTGCACAACCCCCTACAGTGCAGACCCCCCCTTCAGTACAGACCCCCCTACAGTGGAGACCCCCCCCTACAATGCAGAGCCCCCTTACAGTACAGACCCCCCCTTCAGTACAGACCCCCCCTACAGTGGAGACCCCCCTACAATGCAGACCCCCCCCCCCCTACAATGCAGACCCCCCCCTACTACAATGATCTGATACTCACCGACAAATAACGTTTTTTCAGCCTTCGGAACTGGAAAGGGCTGAAGATCATCTATTGGACAGCAGTAAATCCCGTACATTGGACGGGATATTGTATGCGGCGTGTTCCCTGTAGTCTATGAAATCTCTTTTTATTAACATCGTTGACCCCTCACACTAAGCTGGAAAGCGCAGTTGTCCCAAATCGCACCAAGAAGTGCAGAACACTCGGTAAAATTTATAGCTTTATCTCTTCCCCTGAGCTCCGCTACCAGGATAATAATTCTCTATAAATATCAGATCCGTACTCCCTGCCCTTCTGTCCCCCTGGAACATCCAACGACAGCAGGCATGTCAGGCTAAAAAAATTTTAAAAAAATTGAGTTTACTACAAGCTGGACTGTGAGGTGCCATTGCTGATCTCTCAATCTGAAAATGCTATTTCCTTGGCTAGCGTGATAAGTTACTGATGTGGAACTACTCCTGCTGCAGCAGGGACTGATCTGCGTCAAATATTTGTGAACACATCATAAACTGCACAGACAGCCGACATTTACATCACATATGTGTCAAACACAAGGCCTGCAGGCTAAATCCGACCCACCAGGCCTTGTCATGTGGCCCTCGCTACCCAGTTTTGCAGAAGGTAGCGGAAGTCCATGCCGCCACGTCCGCCTCTCGCTCTCTGCTCCGTGCCGCCACTTGTAAACACGGAAGTTTTCTCTGTTTCCAAGGGTTAGCTTTGCTCCCAGCCGATCCCAGATGTCACAGATCCCTGCATGCACTCGTGGCATGGACAGTTCTCCAGAGAGAGAAAGAATGATATCCCTGCAGGGCAAGGCATACCCACCTACACAGGGAGGTACTAGAACCGCCTACAGAGGGAGGTACTGGAGCCACCTACACAGGGAGGTACTAGAGCCACCTACATAGGGAGGTACTAGAACCGTCTACACAGGGAGGTACTAGAGCTGCCTACACAGGGAGGTACTAGAGCCGCCTACACAGGGAGATACTAGAGTCAGACCAGGTAGGAGAGAATAGAGATGTGAATAGCGCACCCCTAAACCTTGCACTCTGTACAAAGTTCACCCCTGAACTCTGTACACAGCGTACTCCTGAACACTGCATTCTGTATATAGCATACCCCTGAATGCTGCCTTCTGTACATAGTATGCTCCTGAGCTCTGCACTCTGTATGTAACACACTCCTGAACTCTGCACTCTGTGTGTAGCAAACCCCTGAACTCTGCACTCTGTGCATAGGGCACCCCTGGAACTGCACTCTGTACATTGCGTACTCATGAACTCTGCACTCTATAAGTAGCGTAGCCCTGAACTGAAATTGAGTTTGACACCCCTGATTTACATGATTGTGCCAACATCTCAGTCCAGAAAGTAGAGGTCATAGTCTGGACTCTTAAGTAGCGTAATCCTGAACTCTGCATACTGTAAATAGTGTACTCCTGAACTCTGCACTCTGTATGTAGTGCGCTTCTGAACTCTGCACTCTGTACTTAGCGCACTCCTAAACTCTACATTCTGTATGTGGTGTACCCCTGAACTCTGCACTCTGTACATAGTGCACCACTTAACTCTGCACTCTATACGTAGCACACTCCTGAACTCTGTACTCTGTACATAACAGACTCCTGAACTCTGCACTCTGTATGTACCGCACTCCTGAGCTCTCCACTCAGTATGTAGCGCACCCCTGAACTCTGCACTCTGTACATAATGCACTCCTGAACTCTGCACTCTGTACATAATGCACTCCTGAACTCTGCACTCTGTACGTAGCAAACCCCTGATCTCTACACTCTGTACGTAGTGCACCGCTAAACTCTGCACTCTGTACGTGCCGCACTCCTGAGCTCTGCACTCTGTACGTAGCGCAGCCCTGAACTCTGCACTCTGTACATAACGCACTCCTGAACACTGCACTCTGTATATAGCGCACCCCTGAACTCTGCACTCTGTGTGTAGCGCACCCCTGAACTCTGAACTTTGTACGTAGCACACCCCTGAACTCTGCACTCTGTACGTAGCGCACCCCGGAACTCTGCATTTTGTATGTAACGCACCCCTGAACTCTGCACTCTGTACGCAGCGCACCCCTGAACTCTGCACTCTGTATGTAGCGCACCCCTGAACACTGTACTCTGTACGTTGTGCACCCCTGAACTCTGCACTCTGTACGTAGCGCACCCCTGAACTATGCACTCTGTACATAACAGACTCCTGAACTCTGCACTCTGTACGTACCGCACTCCTGAGCTCTGCACTCAGTTTGTAGCACACCCCTGAACTCTGCACTCTGTACATAACACACTCCTGAACTCTGCACTCTGTACGTAACAAACCCCTAAACTCTACACTCTGTACGTAGTGCACCCCTGAACTCTGCACTCTGTACGTACCGCTTCCGTATCAGATGGAAGCATAGTCGAACAAGCAAAGGGTCGATAACAAGCGGTAGTAGAGATAAGGTCAGTTGCAGGCACAAAGGAGCAAGACATGGGCTGGAGAGAGCACAACAATCTGGCAAACAGAAAGTGCAAAGGCATGGCTTCAATCAGGAAGTTCATGGGAGAAGCAAAGAGTTCAATGTTCACCAGAAACACGATACAAGGCAAGATTGTCCAAGGGTTCAGGCAAGGAGCTGTCCAGCATCTCAGGTGGCAGAGCGAGAAGATCTACAGCCAGACAGCGCAGAGGTCCTGTTTTTGGCAATACTTCAATACAAGTTCTTTGCGTCATCCCTGCCAAGACCAACAGTTCCAATGTCCTAGCAATAAACTAGGAATGCTTCAAATGGGAGTATCTTGGTAAGGCTTCCGGGGGGCCCAAATAGCCTACAGGTATGAAAATATAACTAATAAACATTTTACAGATGCGTCACTGGTTTCTGCCAAATATTTGGGCGTTCTCTAGTTGCTAGCAGCACTTGTGCAAATGCGCAAAAAATTCTGCATGTGCCCAGATGCATAGCACACTGCCCCCCTAGGATAGCTGTGACATAGCAATCCCAGGAGGCAGTGGGGTCTGTCCTAGGCCCAAAACCAAGAAATATTGCCTTGCCGGTTGCCGCACCAAAAAACACCTAAAGGTACAAATCTTAACTAAAATGTTTTAACATTTTTTGTAAGAGAGATGGGGAAGACCAAAGAGAAAACAATGTTGTTATAAGGAGTTAAGTTCCAATTTAATAATTATTGGGGGGCCCCCTTGACTGTCCAATCTGTTATCTGGAAAAGGTGATCTTAGCTATTAAAGTTGATACTGAGGGTTTATATTGTAACAAATCGGCGGCCCGGCATCCAATAATAAAGCAGCATGAGGCTTCTAATGTCACATAATATCATTTCCCCTCATACATTGTAGCATTTATGAGTCTTATTTACCAGTCATGGAAAAGGTCATATAGAATAAAATGATAAAGGAGAAAAGTAGGAACATTCCGGGGAACAGATTGTCCTTGTGAGAGTAGAAATGGCAACAAACATTGAATGTAATACACACAAAAAGTCCATTATCCTTCCATTGTCATATCATAAGGTCAGTGACACCGGGGATTACAACTGATTGTACAGTGCCTTGCAAAAGTATTCACCCCCTTGGCTTTTTACCTATTTTGTTACATTACAGCCTTTAGTTCAATGTTTTTTTTAATCTGAATTATATGTGATGATCAGAACACAATAGTCTAAGTTGGTGAAGTAAAATTAGAAAAATATATACATAAAACTATTTTTCAGAAATAAAAAAATGATAATTGTCATGTGCGTATGTATTCACCCCCTTTGTTATGAAGCCCATAAAAAGCTCTGGCGCAACCAATTACCTTCAGAAGTCACATAATTAGTGAAATGATGTCCATCTGTGTGCAATCTAAGTGTCACCTGATCTCTCATTACATAGACACACCTTTGTGAAAGGCCCCAGAGGCAGCAACACCTAAGCAAGAGGCGCCACTAACCAAACACTTCCATGAAGACCAAGGAACTCTCCAAACAAGTAAGGGACAATGTTGTTGAGAAGTACAAGTCAGGGTTGGGTTATAAAAAAAATCTCCAAATCTTTTTATGATCCCTAGGAGCTCCATCAAATCTATCATAACCACATGGAAAGAACATGGCACAACAGCAAACCTGCCAAGAGACGGGCGCACACCAAAACTCACGTAGCGGGCAAGGAAGGCATTAATCAGAGAGGCGGCACAGAGACCTAAGGTAACCCTGGAGGAGCTGCAGAGTTCCACAGCAGAGACTGGAGTATCTGTACATAGGACAACAATAAGCCGTACGCTCCATAGAGTTGGGCTTTATGGCAGAGTGGCCAGAAGAAAGACATTATTTCAGCAAAAAACAAAATGGCGCATTTTGAGTTTGGGAAAAGGCATGTGGGAGACTCCCAAAATGTATGGAGGAAGGTGCTCTGCTCTGATGTATGAAGGAAGATGCTCTGCTCTGATGGATGGAGGAAGGTGCTCTGTTCTGATGTATGGAGGAAGGTGCTCTGCTCTGATGTATGGAGGAAGGTGCTCTGCTCTGATGGATGAGGAAGGTGCTCTGCTCTGATGTATGGAGGAAGGTGCTCTGCTCTGCTCTGATGGATGGAGGAAGGTGCTCTGCTCTGATGGATGGAGGAAGGTGCTCTGCTCTGATGTATGGAGGAAGGTGCTCTGCTCTGATGTATGGAGGAAGGTGCTCTGCTCTGATGGATGGAGGAAGATGCTCTGCTCTGATGTATGAAGGAAGATGCTCTGCTCTGATGGATGGAGGAAGGTGCTCTGCTCTGATGTATGGAGGAAGGTGCTCTGCTCTGATGGATGGAGGAAGATGCTCTGCTCTGATGGATGGAGGAAGGTGCTCTGCTCTGATGTATGGAGGAAGGTGCTCTGCTCTGATGTATGGAGGAAGGTGCTCTGGTCTGATGGATGCAGGAAGGTGCTCTGCTCGGATGGATGGAGGAAGGTGCTCTGCTCTGATGGATGGAGGAAGGTGCTCTGCTCTGATGGATGGAAGAAGGTGCTCTGCTCTGATGGATGGAGGAAGGTGCTCTGCTCTGATGTATAGAGGAAGGTGCTCTGCTCTGATGGATGGAGGAAGGTGCTCTGCTCTGATGTATGGAGGAAGGTGCTCTGCTCTGATGGATGAAGGAAGGTGCTCTGCTCTGATGTATGGAGGAAGGTGCTCTGGTCTGATGGATGGAGGAAGGTGCTCTGGTCTGATGTATAGAGGGAGGTGCTCTGGTCTGATGTATGGAGGAAGGTGCTCTGCTCTAATGGATGGAGGAAGGTGCTCTGCTCTGATGTATGGAGGAAGGTGCTCTGGTCTGATGTACAGAGGAAGGTGCTCTGGTCTGATGTACGGAGGAAGGTGCTCTGGTCTGATATATGGAGGAAGGTGCTCTGGTCTGATGTACGGAGGAAGGTGCTCTGGTCTGATGGATGGAGGATGGTGCTCTGCTCTGATGGATGGAGGATGGTGCTCTGCTCTGATGGATGGAGGATGGTGCTCTGCTCTGATGTATAGAGGAAGGTGCTCTGGTCTGATGTACGGAGGAAGGTGCTCTGGTCTGATGGATGGAGGATGGTGCTCTGCTCTGATGGATGGAGGAAGGTGCTCTGCTCTGATGTATGGAGGAAGGTGCTCTGCTCTGATGTATGGAGGAAGGTGCTCTGCTCTGATGTATGGAGGAAGGTGCTCTGCTCTGATGTATGAAGAAAGATGCTCTGCTCTGATGTATGGAGGAAGGTGCTCTGCTCTGATGTATGAAGGAAGGTGCTCTGCTCTGATGTACGGAGGAAGGTGCTCTGGTCTGATGTATGGAGGAAGGTGCTCTGCTCTGATGTATGGAGGAAGGAAGGTGCTCTGCTCTGATGTATGGAGGAAGGTGCTCTGCTCTGATGGATGGAGGAAGGTGCTCTGGTCTGATGTATGGAAGAAGGTGCTCTGCTCTGATTGATGGAGGAAGGTGCTCTACTCTGATGTATGGAGGAAGGTGCTCTGGTCTGATGGATGGAGGAAGGTGCTCTGGTCTGATGTATGGAGGAAGGTGCTCTGGTCTGATGGATGGAGGAAGGTGCTCTGCTCTGATGTACGGAGGAAGGTGCTCTGGTCTGATATATGGAGGAAGGTGCTCTGCTCTGATGTACGGAGGAAGGTGCTCTACTCTGATGTATGGAGGAAGGTGCTCTGCTCTGATGTATGGAGGAAGGTGCTCTGGTCTGATGGATGGAGGAAGGTGCTCTGGTCTGATGGATGGAGGAAGGTGCTCTGGTCTGATGGATGGAGGAAGGTGCTCTGCTCTGATGTACGGAGGAAGGTGCTCTGCTCTGATGGATGGAGGAAGGTGCTCTGCTCTGATGTATGGAGGAAGGTGCTCTGCTCTGATGTATGGAGGAAGGTGCTCTGCTCTGATGTATGGAGGAAGGTGCTCTGCTCTGATGTATGGAGGAAGGTGCTTTGCTCTGATGTATGGAGGAAGGTGCTCTGCTCTGATGGATAGAGGAAGGTGTTCTGGTCTGATGTATGGAGGAAGGTGCTCTGCTCTGATGGATGGAGGAAGGTGCTCTACTCTGATGTATAGAGGAAGGTGCTCTGGTCTGATGTATGGAGGAAGGTGCTCTGGTCTGATGTATGGAGGAAGGTGCTCTGGTCTGATGGATGGAGGAAGATGCTCTGGTCTGATGGATGGAGGAAGGTGCTCTGGTCTGATGTACGGAGGAAGGTGCTCTGGTCTAATATATGGAGGAAGGTGCTCTGCTCTGATGTATGGGGGAAGGTGCTCTGCTCTGATGGATGGAGGAAGGTGCTCTGCTCTGATGGATGGAGGAAGGTGCTCTGCTCTGATGTATGGAGGAAGGTGCTCTGCTCTGATGGATGGAGGAAGGTGCTCTGCTCTGATGGATGGAGGAAGGTGCTCTGCTCTGATGGATGGAGGAAGGTGCTCTGCTCTGATGTATGGAGGAAGGTGCTCTGCTCTGATGTATGGAGGAAGGGGCTCTGCTCTGATGTATGGAGGAAGGTGCTCTGCTCTGATGTATGGAGGAAGGTGCTCTGCTGTGATGTATGGTGGAAGGTGCTCTGCTCTGATGTATGGAGGAAGGTGCTCTGGTCTGATGGATGGAGGAAGGTGCTCTGCTCTGATGGATGGAGGAAGGTGCTCTGCTCTGATGTATGGAGGAAGGTGCTCTGCTCTGATGTATGGAGGAAGGTGCTCTGCTCTGATGTATGGAGGAAGGTGCTCTGCTCTGATGTATGGAGGAAGGTGCTCTGCTGTGATGTATGGTGGAAGGTGCTCTGCTCTGATGTATGGAGGAAGGTGCTCTGGTCTGATGTATGGAGGAAGGTGCTCTGGTCTGATGTATGGAGGAAGGTGCTCTGCTCTGATGGATGGAGGAAGGTGCTCTGCTCTGATGGATGGAGGAAGGTGCTCTGCTCTGATGGATGGAGGAAGGTGCTCTGCTCTGATGTATGGAGGAAGGTGCTCTGGTCTGATGGATGGAGGAAGGTGCTCTGCTCTGATGGATGGAGGAAGGTGCTCTGCTCTGATGGATGGAGGAAGGTGCTCTGCTCTGATGGATGGAGGAAGGTGCTCTGCTCTGATGGATGGAGGAAGGTGCTCTACTCTGATGTATGGAGGAAGGTGCTCTGGTCTGATGTATGGAGGAAGGTGCTCTGGTCTGATGTATGGAGGAAGGTGCTCTGGTCTGATGGATGGAGGAAGATGCTCTGGTCTGATGGATGGAGGAAGGTGCTCTGGTCTGATGTACGGAGGAAGGTGCTCTGGTCTGATATATGGAGGAAGGTGCTCTGCTCTGATGTATGGGGGAAGGTGCTCTGCTCTGATGGATGGAGGAAGGAAGGTGCTCTGCTCTGATGTATGGAGGAAGGTGCTCTGCTCTGATGTATGGAGGAAGGTGCTCTGCTCTGATGTATGGAGGAAGGCGCTCTGCTCTGATGGATGGAGGAAGGTGCTCTGCTCTGATGGATGGAGGAAGGTGCTCTGCTCTGATGTATGGAGGAAGGTGCTCTGCTCTGATGTATGGAGGAAGGTGCTCTGCTCTGATGTATGGAGGAAGGTGCTCTGCTCTGATGTATGGAGGAAGGTGCTCTGCTCTGATGTATGGAGGAAGGTGCTCTGCTGTGATGTATGGTGGAAGGTGCTCTGCTCTGATGTATGGAGGAAGGTGCTCTGGTCTGATGTATGGAGGAAGGTGCTCTGGTCTGATGGATGGAGGAAGGTGCTCTGCTCTGATGGATGGAGGAAGGTGCTCTGCTCTGATGGATGGAGGAAGGTGCTCTGCTCTGATGTATGGAGGAAGGTGCTCTGGTCTGATGGATGGAGGAAGGTGCTCTGCTCTGATGGATGGAGGAAGGTGCTCTGCTCTGATGGATGGAGGAAGGTGCTCTGCTCTGATGGATGGAGGAAGGTTCTCTGGTCTGATGGATGGAGGAAGGTGCTCTGCTCTGATGGATGGAGGAAGGTGCTCTGCTCTGATGTATGGAGGAAGGTGCTCTGGTCTGATGTATGGAGGAAGGTGCTCTGGTCTGATGGATGGAGGAAGGTGCTCTGCTCTGATGGATGGAGGAAGGTTCTCTGGTCTGATGGATGGAGGAAGGTGCTCTGCTCTGATGGATGGAGGAAGGTGCTCTGCTCTGATGTATGGAGGAAGGTGCTCTGCTCTGATGGATGGAGGAAGGTGCTCTGGTCTGATGTATGGAGGAAGGTGCTCTGGTCTGATGGATGGAGGAAGGTGCTCTGCTCTGATGTATGGAGGAAGGTGCTCTGCTCTGATGTATGGAGGAAGGTGCTCTGCTCTGATGTATGGAGGAAGGTGCTCTGGTCTGATGTATGGAGGAAGGTGCTCTGCTCTGATGTATGGGGGAAGGTGCTCTGCTTTGATGGATGGAGGAAGGTGCTCTGCTCTGATGTATGGAGGAAGGTGCTCTGCTCTGATGGATGGAGGAAGGTGCTCTGGTCTGATGTATGGAGGAAGGTGCTCTGCTCTGATGGATGGAGGAAGGTGCTCTTCTCTGATGAGACTCAAATGTAACTTTTTGGCCATCAAAGAAAACGCTATGTCTGGCGCAAACCCAACACATCACATCACCCAAAGAACACCATCCCCATTGTGAAGAATGGTGGTGGCAGCATCATGCTGTGGGGATGTTTTTCAGGTGTCGGGACTGGGAAACTGGTCAGAGTTGAGGGAAAGATGGATGGTGCTAAATACAGGGATATTCTTGAGCAAAACCTGTAGCACTCTGTGTGTGATTTGAGGCTAGGATGGAGGTTCACCTTCCAGCAGGACAATCACCCCAAACACACTGCTAAAGCAACACTTGAGTGGTTTAAGGGGGAAACATGTAAATGTTTTGGAATGGCCTAGTCAAAGCCCAGACCTCAATCCAATAGAAAATCTGTGGTCAGACTTAAAGATTGCTGTTCACAAGCACAAACCATCCAACTTGAAGGAGCTGGAGCAGTTTTGCAAGGAGGAGGAATGGGCAAAAATCCCAGTGGTGAGATGTGGCAAGACTCATAGAGACTTATCCAAAGCGACTTGGAGCTGTGATAGCCGCAAAAAGTGGCTCTACAAAGTATTGACTTTAGGGGGGGTGAATAGTTATGCACATTGACTTTTTCTGTTATTTTGTCCTATTTGTTGTTTGCTTCACAGTAAAAAAAAAAAAATCTTCAAAGTTGTGGGCGTGTTCTGTAAATTAAAAAATGCAAATCCTCAAACAATCCATGTTAATTCCAGATTGTGAGGCAACAAAACGTGAAAAATGCCAAGGGGGGTGAATACTTTTGCAGGGCACTGTAATAATATTTTGTAGGAAAGAGCAAATAATATCATAACTAATAGCAAAAAATAATATAAAAATCTGGTAATCAGGTATACGTAGCATCTCCAGGACCCTGGCTGAAGCATAATAGAATTATTTTGCTTAGAAGTTTTTTTAATTGAACTAAACTATATGTATGAAACAATTAAGATTTTTTTACATTTTGGATAGCGAAGGGTTAAAACCCCTGCTGGTTCATATGTTTTGTCCTGTTTGGATTTCCTTTTACTTCCTGCCCTGGAGATGCAACAGGAAGTTGAATGAATGAATAACTTGTATAGCGCTACATATGCAAACTAAATCGCCTAAATTGTCCGTCTGGGTTTTCAGAAGAGATGAGCTTCTTCCTGAAGGCGCGATAGTTTTTTTCCGAGCGGATGTCCGCAGGTCGAGCGTTCCATAGCCGCGGTCCTTGGACTGTTAAAGGAATTCCCCTCTTATGCCCCGTGCACACGATCGGAAATTCGGCCAGCAAAAGACCGATGAGAGCTTTTGTGTGTAGGCTCCATCGGACTTTGCTGGCCGAATTCCCGCCAGCAAAAGATTGAGAGCAGGTTGTCAATTTCTCGGGCCAGGAAAAAGTTTTGATCGGAAACTCCGATCGTCTGTACCAATTCCGACGCGCAAAATTCCTACGCATTCTAGGAAACAATTTGACGCATGCTCAGAAGCATTGAACTTCATTTTCTCGGCTCGTCGTATTGTGGTACGTCACCGCGTTCTTGACGGTCGAAAGTTCAGCAAACTTTTGTATGACCGTGTGTGTGCAAGCCAAGCTAGAATGGAATTCCGTCGAAAAAAAAAAAAATCCAGTGGTAAGGTGGATAAGTCTGGCAGCAGCATTCATAATAGACTGAAGAGAGGAGGAGCCTATGGAGAGGCAGGCCAATGAGAAGGGAGTTGCTGTAGTTAAGGCGAGAGATAACAAGGGAGTGAATGAGGAGCTTGGTGGTTTCATTTGTTAAAAAGGGGCGAATTTTAGAGATGTTACGAAGGTGAATTCTACAATCCTGTTCCTTCATTGCCCAACATTCTCTATTCACTATATGACAAGTCTGAAGAAATGCTACTTTGCTACAATGTAAAGTAGTGAGTGTACAGCTTGTATAACAGTGTAAATTTGCTGTCCCCTCAAAATAACTCAACACACAACAAAAGTCAGTACACCCCTAAGTGAAAATGTCCAAATTGGGCCCAATTAGCCTCCCTGGTGTCATGTGACTCATTAGTGTTACAAGGTCTCAGGTGTGAATGGAGAGCAGGTGTGTTAAATTTGGTGTTATCGCTCTCACTTTCTCATACTGGTCACTGGAAGTTCAACATGGCCCCTCATGGCAAAGAATTCTCTGAGGATCTAAAAAAGAAGATTGCCAAGACCCTGAAACTGAGCTGCAGCACGGAGGCCAAGACCACACAGCGGTATAACAGGACAGGTTCCCCTCAGAACAGGCCTCGCCATGGTCCACCAAAGAAGTTGAGGTCACGTGCTCAGCGTCATATCCAGAGGTTGTCTTTGGGAAATAGACGTATGAGTGCTGCCAGCATTGCTGCAGAGGTTGTAGGGGTGGGGGGTCAGCCTGTCAGTGCTCAGACCATACGCCGCACACTGCATCAAATTGGTCTGCATGGCTGTTGTCCCAGAAGGAAGCCTCTTCTAAAGATGATGCACAAGAAAGCCCACAAACAGTTTGCTGAAGACAAGCAGACTAAGGACATGGATTACTGGAACCACGTCCTGTGGTCTGATGAGACCAAGATAAACGTATTTGGTGTCAGATGGTGACAAGCGTGTGTGGGGGCAACCAGGTGAGGAGGACAAAGACAAGTGTGACTTGTCTACAGTCAAGCATGGTGGTGGGAGTGTCATGGTGGGGGGAGTGTCATGGTGGTGGGAGTGTCATGGTGGGGGGGAGTGTCATGGTCTGGGGCTGCATGAGTGCTGCCGGCACTGGGGGGCTACAGATCATTGAGGGAACCATGAATGCCAACATGTACTGTGACATACTGAAGCAGAGCATGATCCCCTCCCTTCAGAGACTGGGCCGCAGGGCAGTATTCCAACATGATAACCACCCCAAACACACCTCCAAGACCACCACTGCCTTGCTAAAGAAGCTGAGGGTGAAGGTGATGGACTGGCCAAGCATGTCTCCAGACCTAAACCCTATTGATCATCTGTGGGACATCCTCAAATGGAAGGTGGAGGAGCGCAAGGTCTCCAACATCCACCAGCTCCGTGATGTCGTCATGGAGGAGGGGAAGAGGACTCCAGTGGCAACCTGTGAAGCTCTGGTGACCTCCATGCCCAAGAGGGTTAAGGCAGTGCTGGAAAATAATGGTGGCCACACAAAATATTGACACTTTGGGCCCAATTTGGACATTTTCACTTAGGGGTGTACTCACTTTTGTTGCCAGCGGTTTAGACATTAATGGCTGTGTGTTGAGTTATTTTGAGGGGACAGCAAATTTACACTGTTATACAAGCTGTACACTCACTACTTTACATTGTAGACAAGTGTCATTTCTTCAGTGTTGTCACATGAAAAGATAGAAGAAAAGATTTACAAAAATGTGAGGGGTGTACTTACTTTTGTGAGATACTGTACATGCACTGGACAATGACATTTTGGACAATTGTGCTCTTCCATCCTTGTGGTAACAGTTTGGTGAAGACCAGGGCCTTCTTTAATATTGATTGGACCCTGGGCAAAACTTTTCTTGCCCCCCCCCCCCCCAAGCAGTTTTGCTCTCCACCTGCTCTGAGACATACAATAAATAACAGCTAGACTTAATATCAGTTTACTGAATCAGATCAGGCAGCTATTGTGATTGGTTGCCAGAGGTATCATTACTGCTCACTGACAGGTTGCTAGAGGTTACAGAACACATTACAGCTCACTGAGTTGCTAGAGGTTACAGCACATGATTTCTGCTTGTTGATTGGTTGCTAGAGTTTACTGTGGATATGACCTCAGGGGGGCATGATATACATATCAATGCTGCCGGCCGCTGCTATTTACCTATGAATGCCGGTAATTTACATGTAAACACACAGGTTCTGCAGGTGAGTCATCTGTACACAACAATATGGCAGAGCTGGGCAGCATTAGTAGCAGCACTTCACACTGAGATATTGGGACACAGCACAGGACTAAAACCTCAAGGGGTGAGGGAATTTAAACCAGGATAGTTGGCAAGTATGAGGCAGTTGCTTTGGGCCCCACAACCATGACAGGGCCCAGGGCAGCTGCCCCTTTTGCCCTGCCTTAAAAACGGCCCTGGTGAAGACCCTTTTCTGTTCCAGCATGACTGTCCCCTGTGTACAAAGCCAGCTCCAAATATATATAATATTTACAAAAATGCGAGGGGTGTACTTACTTTTGTGAGATACTGTATGTGAGAAGAGTCAGAACTGCCCGGGTTTTCGAAGTGGTTAACAAAGATGGTCCTTCTTAACTTCCATTTTAGATTTGTATCTTCTCCCGCCAAACTCCTCACACCTCACGTCCTTCTGGACCAACAGCTGAAAATATATGTCTCAGAATTATACCATAAACCAGAAGCGCTGAGGCTTCCAGATAAACCACAACATAAAACAACAAGCTAATGAAAAAATACAAAACGAAATACATTTTATAAGCTAATCAAAAAAAAAAAATCGTTCTTCCCAAACCCACTGAATGGTCGACCGAAGCCAAACAAAATATTTAGCAGGTGGTCGGCAGTTAAAAAGTGAGGCTCTTAATAAATTTTATTTTACTAGACGTCGATAAATTTTTACTTTTTTTAAAGGTAGCGTCGGACTGTGTGGTGGAAACGACAGGAAAAGCACCCTGATTTGCATAATTAGATTTTTCTTTCTCCTACAAAGTAACATAACTATTATGTCTGAGAACAATTACGCGGCTCCCGTTTCGGAATGACAGATTTGAAGATTTGTTTCGGTTTGATGAGCAGATGTCCGGAAACCGCAACGTGATTTGTAGACCTTTTATGAGGTTTCCTCCGGCAATAAAAATTGCCTGGAGCTGAAAAACACACAGATATAAAAGTGAAGGACGGACTTTTCACACTTTTCATGTTGAGAACTTCATCGGAATAAATTAAGACCGACAGTTTGCAGTGGGTTGAAGAGGGTTGAAGAGGGTTGAAGTGTATCCAAAGCCAAAACTTTTTTTCATTTCAATAATTTTTATTGAAGTTTCAAAAGAATCGTCCCACTGCGTCTGGCATCTATGGGAATCTACTGGGATTTACATACTTATTTGATTCGAATTTTGTCCTAAAGCATCCGTTTTTAAGGCAGGGCAAAAGGGGCAGCTGCCCGGGCCCTGTCATTGTTGTGGGGCCCAAACCAGCTGCCTCATACTTGCCAACTATCCTGGTTTAAATGCCCTCGTCCTTTGAGGTTTTAGTCCCGTGCTGTGTCCCAATATCTCAGTGTGAAGTGCTGCTACTAATGCTGCCCAGCTCTGCCTTATTGCTGTGTACAGATGACTCACCTGTAGATCATGTGTTTATATGTAAATAACCGGCATTCATATGTAAATAGCGTCAGCATTCATAAGTAAATAGCTGCAGCCGGCGGCATTGATATGTAAATAAAGGCGGCATTCATATGTAGATGATGCCCCCCTGCAGTGAGGAGATGATGTGCTGTAACCTCTAGCAACCAGTCAGTGAGCAGTAATGTGTGCTGTAACCTCTAGCAACCAGTCAGCAAGCAGTATTACTGTACAGTAATCTCTAGCAACCCTTATTGGCTTTCCTCTCCTCACACGCTGTCAGTGTGAGGAAAGAGAAGCCAATAACCAGCATTTCCTAGTTACACTGTGATCAGCTGTGATTGGACACAGCTGATCACATGGTAAAGAACCTACGTCATAGGCCCTTTACCGAGATCAGTGATGTGGTGTTTCATAGTTTCATAGTTTCATAGTTTCATAGTTAGTAAGGTTGAATAAAGACATCAGTCCATCCAGTTCAACCTGAGTGAGTGTCTACATTTGTCCCCATCCCTGTACATTGCACACTCACATCGGTCCCTACCCTCAAGGAGCCCACAATCCAAGGTCCCCATTCATATACTGGGGCCAATTTTTGGACAGAAGCCAATTAACCTACCTGCATGTCTTTGGATGGTGGGAGGAAATCGGAGTACCCGGAGGAAACCCACGCAGGCACAGGGAGAACATGCAAACTCCAGGCAGGAAGTGTCGTGGTTGGGATTCGAACCAGTGACCCTTCTTACTGCTAGGTGAGAGTGCTAACCACTACACCACTGTGCCGCCCGTCAGACCACTGTGCCGCCCGTGTGTGTCCTAGGGGTGTGCACAAGCAGCCTGTTCTGAAGGACATCATATGACATCCAATCAAAACAATAAAGCCCCCCCCCCGCCATTATTCTGCTATAGGCCGTCAGAACGTCATTCTTTTCCCCCAAAAAAATTTCTTTTCTGTATATAGTCAAATTATTTTTATTTTTTTAATCCAGCGGTTAGTAAATAACCACCTAAAGAAAGCTCTATCTGTCTCAAAAAGACCATATGAAATGTATTTGGGTACACCACTGCATGATGGAGTGATTGTCAGTCCAACTATTACAGAGTTGAAAGGTGGTCTGGTAATGAAGGGGTGTATACACGATGGTCTCCTATTTGGACAACATCCAAGGGGTGTATATATACCGCTGTGTATATAAAAATAATTCAAATAATTATTTTAACCGGAATTTGTTTTTTTGACACGAAATTTGGAAAACTGCTTCAAAACGTCTTTAAACTACCGAATAAACGTGACTATTTCCACAATAAGACTCTTTCTTCTTTAGTGTATCTCATGTGTATTTTGTATCCATTCAGCCCGACCTTTAAAAGATTCATATTGTACTTTTCAGTCCAGTTGGTCGCCATTATACCCCTCCCCCGCCCTAAACAACGGCAATTTATGAGCAGTGCAGCCGGGAAGTGTTCTTCTTGGTGGTTCCTCTAGTGAAGATGTTCTCATCATTAATGTGCTAATGAATGTAATAAAACAACAATGTGTGAATGAATGTTTTCAGGCTGGAGGATTATTGCTCCGGCAGAAAACACGCTCCGTAGGTCAGTCTCAGGCGCGTTCTACGGCTGAGGACACTTCCAGAGCGCCGCGCCGCCATAAAAATGGTCTGGAGTCACTCATGGATAATTTTTATTGCAGATTTACTGTGAACTCTCGCCAGGCTGTGGAGGTTCGGACCCTGCGGATGAAAGAATCCCGCCATCCAGAAGATATTAGGTGTCAATAATCCACCGTGAGTCATGGTTGTTCCTCTCCTGAAGCCCCAGGAACTGGAATTCAAGGTTAAGGCCCAGGACACCTTCCTCCGAACTTTTCAAATGTGCGCCATGTTATGCATAATACCTCCAAAGCATTTGGTAAAGGACTTATAAACTTTAATACGGTATCTAGATCAGCCTTTCTCAACCTTTTGGAAACAGAGGAACCCATGAAACAACTTTCCGGTCTCAAGGAATCTCTGGTAAAGATGACTATATCTTCAACTCATGGTACATTAGTGTGATGGTCAGTGGGAAAAATGCCCCTTACACTTGTGGTCATTGGGAAGAGTGACCCACTTACAGATAGATTGGATGCAGATAGGGATGTGCTTAGAACTGTCCCTGCATAAAGTGTCATTTTTGCAGGAAAAAAAAGCTATTTAAAATCACTCTAATGAATTGACGGCTCCCGTAACACAGAGGACAGTCATTCATTGAAAAGTCATTGATAAAAAAAAAGTCATTGATAAAAAAATAAAAAAATGAAAAAAAAAGCGTGGGGGGTCCCCCCAAATTCAATAACCAGGCCCTTCAGGTCTGCTATGGATATTAAGGGGAGCCCCAGCCAAAAAAAAAAAATGGCGTGGGGTCCCCCTCAAAATCCATACCAGACCATTGAGGCCTGGGGTGGATTTTAAGGGGAACCCCGGCCTAAAAGAAAATGGCGTGGGGTCCCCCTCAAAATCCATACCAGACCCTTATCCGAGCATGCAACCTGGCAGGCCGCAGGAAAAGAGGGGGACAAGAGCGGCCCCCCCTCCCTCCTGAACCGTACCAGGCCACATGCCCTCAACATTGGGAGGGTGCTTTGGGGTCCCCCCCAAAGCACCTTGTCCCCATGTTGATGAGGACAACGGGCCTCTTCCCCACACCCCTGGTCATTGGTTGTGGGGGTCTGCGGGCGGGGGGCTTATCGGAATCTGGAAGCCCCCTTTAACAAGAGGACCCCCAGATCCCGGCCCCCCCTGTGTGAAATGGTAAGGGGGTACAAAAGAACCCCTACCATTTCACCAAAAAAGTGTCAAAAATGGTAAAAATTACAGGAGACGGTCTTTGACAATTCCTTTATTAAAATCTTCTTTCTTCTGGTCTTCCTTCTTCCTTTCTTCATCCTTTGGTTTCTTCATCTTCTCCCTCCAGCATCTTCTTCCATCTTCTTCTTCCATCATCTTCTTCCTCCGATCCGCTTCTTCTTGCTCTGGTCTTCTCGTTTGGCATCTTCTTCCATGGCGTCGTCGTCTCTTCTGGGCCGCTCCGCGCAATGGGAGGCTCCCGCGGTGTGAGGCTTCGCTGCGTCTGACAGGTCTTTTATAACGGACGGCGGGGCCACCTAGTAACCCTGCCCCCCTCTGACGCACGGGGACGTCATGGGGAATTCCCTATGGCTTTCCCATGACGTCAGAGGGGGGTGGGGTCACCAGGTGGCCCTGCCCTCCGTTATAAAAGACCTGTCAGACGCAGCGAAGCCTCACACAGCGGGAGCCTCCCATTGTGCGGAGCGGCCCAGAAGAGACACCGACGCAGACCCCCACAACCAATGGCCAGGGTTGTGGGGAAGAGGCCCTTGTCCTCATCAACATGGGGCAAGGTGCTTTGGGGGGGGACCCCAAAGCACCCTCCCAATGTTGAGGGCAGGTGGCCTGGTACGGTTCAGGAGGGAGGGGGGGGCGCTCTCGTCCCCCCCTCTTTTCCTGCGGCCTGCCAGGTTGCGTGCTCGGATAAGGGTCTGGTATGGATTTTTGAGGGGGACCCCACGCAATTTTTTTTTTTGGCTGGGGTTCCCCTTAATATCCATAGCAGACCTGAAGGGCCTGGTTATTGAATTTGAGGGGACCCCCACGCTTTTATTTTTTAATTTATTTTTATTTTTTTATCAATGACTTTTTTTTTATCAATGACTTTCAATGAATGACTGTTTTCTGTGTTACGGATCTGTCAATTCACATTAGCCGCGAGTGATTTTAAATATCTTTTTTTCCTGCAAAAATTACACTTGTCAAAAATGTGCAGGGACAGTTCTAAGCACGGGAAACATGCGCCCTTCACAGGCATACTATACACACCCCCCAGGTACGAAATTTAAAGGAATATTACACTTTTATTGTTTCACTTTAAGCATTATTTAAAATCACTGCTCCTGAAAAAACTGACGTTTTAAAAAAAAAATTTGCATTGATACATGTCCCCTGGGGCAGGACCCGGGTCCCCAAACACTTTTTATGCAATAACTTGCATATTAGCCTTTAAAATTAGCACTTTTGATTTCGAACGTTCGCATCCATTGTAACTAATAGGGTTCTTATGTTCGCACGGACTTTAGGTCCATTCGCGGGTTCTGGTGCGAACCGAACAGGGGGGTGTTCGGCTCATCCCTAGTTGCAGATATGGCTGAACATTGTCACCTCTCAAGAGTCGGCACACATTTTAATCCATCTGCTTTGAATGCGTGCTTCAGGCACGCATTCGCAATCTGTGGATCTTTGTCCAGCATAACCAGATAGATGATTTATTTTAGGGATGAGCCCAAAGTTTGACTCGAACATCGGGTGTTCTCCTGTTCGCCGTATAGCGAACAATTTGGGGTGTTCCCGTGCGCCAGAGGGGGGCGGGGTCACCCTGCGACATCACCGTGTGGCCCCGCCCTCAGTTATAAAAGAGCTGTCACCTGAGAGGACGATCATTATGGCGGGTGCCTCCCATGGAGGCGGGTCGGTCGCAGGATTTTTTTCTTTTCTTTTTCAGTCCGTTGGCGGAGGAGAAGAAGATGAATGGACTTCGTTGGACAGTTTTATTTTTTTATTTTTTAACCACTTAAGGACCGCCTCACGCCGATATACGTCGGCAGAATGGCACGGCTGGGCACAACCACGTACCTGTACGTGGCCCTTTAAGAGCCCAGCCGTGGGTCGCGAGCGCGCCGCCGACGGTCCTGAGCTCCGTGACCACGGCCGCGGACCAGCGGACCCGATCGCCACTGGTGTCCCCCGCGATCGGGTCACAGAGCTGAAGAACGGGAGAGGTCTGTGTAAACAAACCTCTCCCCGTACTTCCTAGCGCAACTGACACTGATCGGCTGTTCCCTGTCATCGGGAAAGCCGATCAGTGACGTCAAATGCAAAGCCACGCCCCCTACAGTAAAAAAAAAAACCCACACACACACACACTTAACCCCTCCCCCTAGTGGTTAATTCCTTCACTGCCAGTGTAATTTACACAGGAATCAATGCATTTAAATAGCACTGATTTCTGTATAAAATGACAATGGTCCCAAAAATGTGTCAAAAATGTCCGATGTGTCCGCCATAATGTCGCAGTCACAATAAAAATCGCTGATCGCCGCCATTACTAGTAAAAAAAAAATATTAATAAAAATGCTATAACACTATCCCCTATTTTGTAAACGCTATAACTTTTACACAAACCAGCCAATAATCGCTAATTGCGATTTTTTTTACCAAAAATATGTAGAAGAATATGTATCGGCCTAAACTGAGGAAAAAAAACGTTTTTTTTATATATTTTTTGGGGATATTTATTATAGCAAATATTGCATTTTTTTTCAAAATTGTCGCTCTATTTTTGTTTATAGTGCAAAAAATAAAAACCGCAGAGGTGATCAAATACCACCACAAGAAAGCTCTATTTGTGGAAAAAAAAGGACGTCAACTTTGTTTGGGAGCCACATCGCATGACTGCGCAATTGTCAGTTAAAGTGACGCAGTGCCGAATCGCAAAAAGGGGGCTGTTTCTTTGGCTGCAAATTGGTCCGGGGCTTAAGTGGTTAATAAAGGACTTGTCCCCAAGCCGTGCCATGTCATTTTTACAATTTTCACACTTTTTTTGTGAAATGGTAGGGGTACATTTGTACCCCGTTACCATTTCACACAGAGGGAGAGGCCGGGATCTGGGGGTCCCCTTGTTAAAGGGGGCTTCCAGATTTCGATAAGCCCCCGCCCGCAGACCCCCACAACCACCGGACAAGGGTTGTGGGGATGAGGCCCTTGTCCCCATCAACATGGGGACACGGTGCTTTGGCTACTCCAAAGCACCCTCCCCATGTTGAGGGCATGGTGCCTGGTACGGTTCAGGAGGGGGGTGCTTTCTCGTCCCCCCCTCTTTTCCTGAGGCCTGCCAGGTTGCGTGCTTGGATAAGGGTCTGGTATGGATTTTTTTTTTTAATGTTGTAGCGGGTTCCCCTTAAAATTATACCAGACCTGAAGGGCCTGGTATGGAATTTGGGGGGACCCCCACGCAATTTTTTTTTTTTGTATTTTGGCTCGGGGTTCCCCTTAATATTCATACCAGACTCAAAGGGACTGGTAATGGACTGTGGGGGAATCCCATGCCGTTTTTTTCAATGACTTTTATGTGTATTGCAGGGATCGACAATTCATTACAGCCGCAGTACTTTTAAATTACTTTTTCTTTTTTATTTTGCCTGTTCGCATGTTCTGCTGCGAACCAGACCGGGGGGTGCAGCAACCACTTCCTTTTTGTGTTTACACAGTTCTATGATTAATGGAAAGCTATCTAGTCAAATTTCTTAGGATTTGGGCCCCTTGAGTTTCATCATAAACTTACCTCCTTGGACACAGCCACACTCTTACTTAGGGTTACTCTGGAACTGGACCACCACCTTCCTGTTCCCCTCTCTCCTCTGGTCTCTTACTGCTCACCAGTGGCAGCTGGTGGATTTTTCTTTTGGGGGGGCGGCACTAACAGAAGCACCCCCCCGGAAGACTGCGGCGTGACACACCAGCCACATCCCCCCGTGGACCACGGTGTGACACTGACATCAACCACCCCCCTCCCCGGGTGAGGACACCATCGTGGCACCTACTCGATCTAGGGATGGCATGCTGCAGTGTCCTCTGCTACACTCTCAGGATGGGATGTAGGCAGTGGCTCAAGTGTCTGCTACCCCCGCAGCCGTGTGTCTTCTTCCTGTTCCTCCAAAGCTAGGCATCCAATAGGATCGCCTGATGCTTTGGCCAATCAGGAGACAGGTCTCACTGACCTGCCTCCTGATTGGCGGGGAGGAACATTAGTGTGAAAATAGCGAAAATGGATTTGCTACTGTAGCAAGGTCCAGCTACTGTAGCAAAGAACCTCCAGAGTTAGGGACAGCTGACATCCTTCTACGTAGAGTGGGTTACAAGGCATGGTGGGTGTAATGCAAGGCAGATTCATGGGCGCCAGACACTTCTTGAATGCAAAGAGATTTATTGTCTCTTAAACAGAACTGTGGGAGAGAGGGTTTAGGGTCAGGACACCCTTTAGTAGTTGCAAAGTTAATTAGCAGACATCGAGACTTCTATAGGCAGACAGCCACGCAGGGAAAGGCATCTGTCACGTACCTGGTGGTGCGAGCCCGAGATTGCAGAGAGAGACCTCCCTTGCGTCTCCCACTCCTGGTTCCCTGGTGTGGGGACAGGAGAGCCAGGAGTGAGGAGGAGCACGGGTGCCTGGCAGGATCAACAGACCGGTAGAGTGGTCAAGTCAGCTGGCGGACACGGTGGAAGCCTGGATAGCAGGGAAGGCTGGATACAGACTGATGAGCAGGAAACAGGTTAGCAGAGCTGGCAGGATCTTTAGCAAGCAGGCTCACAGGTAAACTGGATAGCAGAGCTGGCAGGATCTTTAGCAAGCAGGCTCACAGGTAAACCGGATAGCAGAGCTGACAGGGTCTTTAGCAAGCAGGCTCACAGGTAAACTGGATAGCAGAGCTGGCAGGATCTTTGGCAAGCAGGCTCACAGGTAAACCGGATAGCAGAGCTGACAGGGTCTTTAGCAAGCAGGCTCACAGGTAAACTGGATAGCAGAGCTGGCAGGATCTTTGGCAAGCAGGCTCACGGGTAAACCGGATAGCAGAGCTGACAGGGTCTTTAGCAAGCAGGCTCACAGGTAAACTGGATAGCAGAGCTGGCAGGATCTTTGGCAAGCAGGCTCACAGGTAAACTGGATAGCAGAGCTGGCGGGATCTTTGGCAAGCAGGCTCACAGGTAAACTGGATAGCAGAGCTGGCAGGGTCTTTAGCAAGCAGGCTCACAGGTAAACTGGATAGCAGAGCTGACAGGATCTTTGGCAAGCAGGCTCACAGGTAAACCGGATAGCAGAGCTGGCAGGGTCTTTAGCAAGCAGGCTCACAGGTAAACTGGATAGCAGAGCTGACAGTATCTTTGGCAAGCAGGCTCACAGGTAAACCGGATAGCAGAGCTGACAGAACTGGACAACGGCTTGGCAAGCAGGTTCACAGGTGAACTGGATAGCAGAGCTGACAGGAACTGGACAACGGCTTGGCAAGCAGGTTCACAGGTAAACTGGATAGCAGAGCTGACAGGAACTGGGAGCAGGAAACAGAACCACTGAATGGGCTGGAGACAGACAGGTGATCAGGTTCGTTACAGGAATCAGACTGCAGACTGGACAGAGACCTTGCAGGGAACCAGAGTTCATCAAGGAAGTCAGGTAATGAATCAAACTGGGAGCAAGGTACAGTGGGTCAGGCAGGAGGATGGTCATAACAAGCCGGGGTCGGGTACAGGCAGAAAGCTGGATAGTCTATGGCAAGCCGGGTCAAAGGAACAGATATAACAGGATCAGATTTACTACACCACAACGCTGTAGAGCAGACAGCAAAGACCGTCTGCACAGGTCAGGCTTAAATAGGCCGGCTGGTGCTAACTAGAGCGCGCGCCCGTCTCCCTGTGCGCGGTTGTACACGTGCACGCGCCCGGGCGCGCATGCGCATGCGCAGTGGAATCTGAGGGCCGGGACGGCCCGGGTTTAAGTTTCTGGCAGGATCTTCATGACATTGCCCCCCTCCTAGGGGCAACCTCCGGGTGCCCCTCTGGGCAAATCTCTCAGGATGTGCTCTCTTAAAGGCTTGAACTAGACTCTTAGCGTGGATATTACACTCGGGCTCCCAGGAATTTTCTTCAGGACCATATCCCTTCCATTTGATCAAGAACTGATTCTGATTTCTCCTTCTTCTAACATTTAGTATGGCCTCCACCTCATATTCTTCCTCGCCATCTATCAGGACTGGATCCGGGGGTACAGTCCTTCTGTTGGGAAAGGGGTTGGAAGTGGAGGGTTTCAGCAGGGAAACATGAAAGACCGGATGGACCTTGAGGGAGTCAGGGAGTTCCAACTCGTAGGCTACTTCATTAATTTTTCGTTTGACTGGGAAGGGACCTAAAAACTTAGGGCCCAGTTTCTTCGAGGGACAAGCCATCCTCAGATTCAGGGTAGAGAGCCATACTGTGTCACCTGGTGCCAAAACCAATTCTCCATGCCTCTTTCGGTCAAAGACCGTCTTGTTATGTTCCTGGGTCCGGGCCATGGTGTCCTGCAGGAGTCGGTTATTGGAAGCAAAGAAGTCAATCTTTTTCTGAACTGCGGGCACAGTACATTCAGGAAGAGAATTGGGCAGGAACGAAGGATGAAAGCCATAGTTGGCGAAGAAGGGCGTCTGTTGGGTGGCCGAGTGGATAGCATTGTTATATGCAAATTCGGCAACTGGTAACAGGGAGATCCAATCGTCCTGGGAGAAGGAAGAAAAGCACCGTAGATATTGTTCCAGGGTCTGATTGGTTCTTTCGGTCTGTCCATTGGTTTGAGGGTGATAAGCGGATGAAAACGATAGTTCAATGTTGAGGGCCTTGCAGAGCGATTTCCAGAACCGAGAGGTAAATTGTACCCCTCGGTCGGACACTATGTTGGCCGGTACCCCATGGAGTCTGATGACTTCTCGGATGAACACCTGTGCAGTTTCTGAGGCAGAAGGGGTGCCCTTCATAGGAACAAAGTGTGCCATTTTTGACAGGCGATCAACTATCACGAAGATCGTAGTGTGGTCCTCTGCTGGGGGTAGTTCCACGATGAAGTCTATGGACAGCATCTTCCAGGGACGATCTGGGACTGGCAACGGCTTGAGTAGGCCCCAGGCTTTGGTTCTGTAACTCTTGCTCCGTATACACACAGTGCATGTTTCCACAAATTTCCTGCAGTCTTCTCTTAGCTGAGGCCACCAGAAGGTACGTTGTACCAATTCAGTGGTTTTGGTGACACCGAAGTGTCCGGCAAGTCTATGATCATGGCACAATTCCAGGACGGTTACCCGCAGACCCTCGGGAATGAAAATCTTATCCCCATGCCACAATAGCCCATCCTTGGCCCGCAACCCAGGACCGGGAGTGGGTATGAGGCCACTGGAAGCCCGCCTGAGCCGGGACAGCAAGTCTTCCTGTAGCAGGAGAAAATTTCCAGGGGCAAGGATAGTGTCTGGAGGGGAACCATCCTGGGATTTGTGGTACATACGAGACAGAGCGTCTGGCTTCGCGTTCTTGGAACCCGGACGATAGGTCACGTGAAAAGTAAAACGAGAGAAAAATAAGGCCCAACGGGCCTGTCTAGGTTTCAACCTCTTGGCAGTCTTCAAGTACTCTAGGTTCTTGTGATCCGTGAAGATCAAGATTGGATGAGTAGCCCCCTCTAGCAGGTAGCGCCATTCCTCGAGGGCGGTCTTTATAGCCAGTAATTCCCGATCTCCCACATCGTAGTTCTTCTCGGCTGGGGATAGTTTCCGTGAGAAGAATGCCACGGGGTGTAGCAGGGCCTTGATGCCCTGTCTCTGGGACAGGATTGCCCCTACAGCTATCTCCGAGGCATCCACTTCTAAAACAAAGGGTAGAGAAGGATCCTGATGCTTCAGGATAGGAGCTGAGGTAAAGAGCCCTTTGAGGGCCTCGAAGGCCCCCTGGGCCTCAGGAGACCAATGAAAACGGGTACCTTGCTTGGTGAGTTGAGTAATGGGTGCCACTATGGCCGAGAATCCCTTAATGAATTTGCGATAAAAATTGGGGAAGCCAATAAATCGCTGGATACCCTTCTTATCTGCGGGAACAGGCCAGTCCAGGATGGCTGTGATCTTCTGGGGGTCCATCCGGATGCCCCTACTGGAGATGATCAAGCCCAGGAAGGGTATGCTTTCTACCTCAAAGAGGCATTTTTCGGCCTTGGCATAGAGGCCATGTTGCCGGAGGCGGCCCAGAACACTTTTGACATGTCCACGATGCAACTCTAGGGAGGAAGAGAAAATTAGTATGTCATCAAGATAAACAACAGCAAAAACATCAAGAAAGTCCCGAAGCACATCGTTAATGAAAGACTGGAAGGTAGCGGGGGCGTTACAGAGTCCAAACGGCATCACCAGGTACTCAAAGTGCCCAAATCGAGACCGAAATGCCGTCTTCCATTCATCCCCATCCTTTATGCGAACTAAATTGTACGCCCCTCTGAGGTCCAGTTTGGAAAAGATGGAGGCTGTGCCAAGCCTCTGAAACAGTTCAGGTACCAGGGGAAGCGGGTAGCGGTTTTTGACAGTGACCTCGTTTAGGGCACGATAGTCCACGCAGGGTCTGAGAGAGTGGTCCTTCTTCTCTACAAAAAATATTCCTGCACCTGCAGGAGATGTGGATGGGCGGATAAAACCTTTTTTCAAGTTGTCGTCAATGTAGTCCTTCAATTTCCCCTGCTCCACCTCTGTAAGAGGAAAAACCCTGCCGAAGGGAATCTTGGCCCCGGGAAGAAGTTCAATGGGACAGTCATAGGGCCTGTGGGGTGGCAACACATCTGCCCTTTGTTTGCTGAACACATCCAGGTAGACATGGTAGGCTTCGGGGATGGACTGGCGTAGACCTGCCTCGGTTTCTAGGCAGAGCAGAGCGGAGGGTCCTGCGGGGACCATGGAGCCGCAGGACCTTTGGCAGTAGGGAGAAGAAAAGGCCACTTCTCCTGTGGACCAGTTGATGACCGGGTTGTGTGCTTGCAGCCAGGGGATCCCTAGAATGACTGGGAACAAGGGAGAAGAGATTATGTCCAGACGTAAAAGTTCTTGATGTGACTCAGAGATCACTGTGTGCAATGGGGCAGTCTCCTGGGTCACTGGGCCAGATTTAATGGTAGACCCATCCGCCAGATGGACGGATAGGCCCTGTTCCCTTGGACGGAGAGGAATCCGATGCCGGGCAGCAAAAACAGAGTCCATGAAGCAACTACAGGCCCCAGAGTCAATGATAGCGGTGGTCCGCAGGGTCCTTCCTGGGAGCTGGAAGGAGACAGAAAGGGCAAGATGAGCCGAAACCCCGGTCACAGGATCAACATAACTGGAAAGAATAGTGGGGAACTTACGGAGTTTAGCTGGGCAATTTCGGACATAGTGACCAGGCTCTCCGCAATACAGGCACAGATTGTTGCTACGGCGTCTCTGGCGTTCTGCTGGAGTGAGAGAAGGCCGCAGGAGTCCTAGTTGCATGGGTTCTGATGCCGAGGAGGTATGAACAGGTTTGACAGAGGGAGCAGTGCGGAAATGGCTTGGGGCTCTGGGGAGCATCCAGGTAGGTCTTGGGACCCCAAGGTTCGTTCGGCCCTACGCTCCCGTAGGCGCCGATCAATTTGGATACTTAAGTCTATGAGGGAGTTCAGGGTCTGAGGCACCCCTACTCTGGCGAGCTCACCCTTGAGCGCGTCTGAGAGGCCCATGCGGAATTGGTGACGGAGAGCAGCATCGTTCCAGTCAGTGTCGGCACCCCAACGCCTGAACTCGGCCACATAGTCCTCTGCTGGTCTCCGACCCTGTTGGAGAGAACGTAGGGCGGCTTCCGCAGTGGTTGAGAGTTGGGGGTCCTCATATAACTGCGCCATGGCGTCAAAGAAGGTGGAGAGATTGGTCAATGCTGCATCCTTCTGTTCCACGAGACGGTGGGCCCAGATTTGGGGATCCCCAGTCAGTAGGGCTACCACAAAACCCACCTTGGTGGTCTCTAAAGAGAAGGTCCTAGGTTGTAGGGCAAAATGGAGTTCGCAGGAATTGCGGAAAGTTCTGAAACTACCACGGGCACCTGAAAATTTCTCTGGAGTAGGGACCTTGGGCTCAGGTGGTAGCATCACTATAGTCTGGGCAGTATTGCCAGGTGAGGAGTTCCTTGGGTACTGGAGGGTCCAGATAAGGCCAGTACCCGTTCCTCCAGCCGGGTGTACCCTTGCTGGAGATTCTTCACCGCCTCGGTCAGTCCTGCCAGGTGTTGGCATAACCCCTCCATGGCGGGGGCTCCCTGCTCGGGCTCAGACATGGCTGTCTGCTACTGTCACGTACCTGGTGGTGCGAGCCCGAGATTGCAGAGAGAGACCTCCCTTGCGTCTCCCACTCCTGGTTCCCTGGTGTGGGGACAGGAGAGCCAGGAGTGAGGAGGAGCACGGGTGCCTGGCAGGATCAACAGACCGGTAGAGTGGTCAAGTCAGCTGGCGGACACGGTGGAAGCCTGGATAGCAGGGAAGGCTGGATACAGACTGATGAGCAGGAAACAGGTTAGCAGAGCTGGCAGGATCTTTAGCAAGCAGGCTCACAGGTAAACTGGATAGCAGAGCTGGCAGGATCTTTAGCAAGCAGGCTCACGGGTAAACCGGATAGCAGAGCTGACAGGGTCTTTAGCAAGCAGGCTCACAGGTAAACTGGATAGCAGAGCTGGCAGGATCTTTGGCAAGCAGGCTCACGGGTAAACCGGATAGCAGAGCTGACAGGGTCTTTAGCAAGCAGGCTCACAGGTAAACTGGATAGCAGAGCTGGCAGGATCTTTGGCAAGCAGGCTCACAGGTAAACCGGATAGCAGAGCTGACAGGGTCTTTAGCAAGCAGGCTCACAGGTAAACTGTATAGCAGAGCTGGCAGGATCTTTGGCAAGCAGGCTCACAGGTAAACTGGATAGCAGAGCTGGCGGGATCTTTGGCAAGCAGGCTCACAGGTAAACTGGATAGCAGAGCTGGCAGGGTCTTTAGCAAGCAGGCTCACAGGTAAACTGGATAGCAGAGCTGACAGGAACTGGACAACGGCTTGGCAAGCAGGTTCACAGGTAAACTGGATTGCAGCAGAGCTGACAGGAACTGGACAACGGCTTGGCAAGCAGGTTCACAGGTAAACTGGATAGCAGAGCTGACAGGAACTGGGAGCAGGAAACAGAACCACTGAATGGGCTGGAGATAGACAGGTGATCAGGTTCGTTACAGGAATCAGACTGCAGACTGGACAGAGACCTTGCAGGGAACCAGAGTTCATCAAGGAAGTCAGGTAATGGATCAGAACTGGAAGCAAGGTACAGTGGGTCAGGCAGGAGGATTGTCATAACAAGCCGGGGTCGGGTACAGGCAGAAAGCTGGATAGTCTATGGCAAGCCGGGTCAAAGGAACAGATATAACAGGATCAGATTTACTACACCACAACGCTGTAGAGCAGACAGCAAAGACCGTCTGCACAGGTCAGGCTTAAATAGGCCGGCTGGTGCTAACTAGAGCGCGCGCCCGTCTCCCTGTGCGCGGTTGTACACGTGCACGCGCCCGGGCGCGCATGCGCATGCGCAGTGGAATCTGAGGGCCGGGACGGCCCGGGTTTAAGTTTCTGGCAGGATCTTCATGACAGCATCACATCTGCATGTGTAGACACGCTGTCTCCTATGGCAACAATCTTGAACAGTTTCTAACAAATGTTACAATAAACTCGTCACTTCCTCCACAATCTCCTATTGTAGAGCTTCACTCAACTGAGCTCCCAGTCTCTCTCACTAGACTTGCTGATCCACTGGATCTCCTGAGCTCTTCCAACCTTCTCACTCAGTATCTTCCTCAAGCGTCACCCCCGCTTCCCTGCTGAGTCGCTAGCTTGGCATCTAAGATACTCCTCAAGCGTCACCCCACTAGTCTGCTCGGTCCCTGGCCTGACACACAAGGCTGCTCTGCAAGCTTCACCTCTGCTGGTTGGGTCCTTGGCTTGACACCCGCTGAAGCCTCCCAATTCTTCATTGTCCCCGGTTGGTGAGAACACTGCTCTGGTACTTGCTTCAGCTACTCACTGTGGTCCCTGGTGATAAGGTGGATGGTCCCCTCTACCTACGACCATGACAGGTTCTCCGACCGGCAGAACCGGCACTTCAGGTTGAACGTCAAGCCGCAACCCCAACCCTGCACTGCTCTCTTGCTTCTGGATAGGCTCTCAGACAGCCTAGCAGCCAGATGTCCCCAGGATAGGCCTCAGGCTCTGGCCTAGCAGCCCGGGGCAGCACAACACGTCCACCCAGACAGCTGGCCAGGTGGCACAGAACCCCCGATCACCTGACCTCACACAAATAAATAGACTCTCCCAGCAGGCCAAGGGACCTAAGAAGGTCTCTGCCCATTGGCTGAGACACCCCATCTATTCCTAATCTGCCCTTGCAATGCCCTTGTCTTATCTAATGTCACCAGATACCCGGCCATCTAGTGACAGAAGAGAGAAGTGCAGCAATCCAGAATTAGGGTGGAATCAATTGATCCCCTATAAATTGGCCAATGCAACTATACCTGGCAGGTAAATTTACTAGTAGCCCTGCCTAAACATCAGGGTGCTGCACTACGGTCACACAACAGGGTGGGATCGGGATGCAGTGCTCTGCGCCCCGAGCCCACCCTATTTTGAAGCCTATTAGAGCCTTGTGCTTCAAAATACACACACCCCCCCGCCTATCCCCGCTATAGTAATTCATGTGTCGGGTGTCCTGAAAGGGGCCGGGCACATGGATATGGAGGTCAGCAGAGGTGTTGGGGGGGGGCGGCGCCTGTGCGCCTACAATGCACGGGCCGCCACAGCTGCTCACCCCTTCTCCTCTCCCCACCATTCTTTTCCTAAGCTCCTCTCTGCCTCTGATTCCCAGTCACTTGCAGTCTTTTGATTTATGTTACTCTTCTCCAAACCTATCGTACGCTGACTCCTCTTCATCTTTAAAGCAAAATGAAGCCACTGTCACCATTTGATCGGTGTTAGGCTGATTGTTTGTTGGCTGTGGTCCCGGGCCCTGGAATCATGAGGCCATTTTCAAACTCTAGCTTCTCACCTTCAAGAGAGGGAGGGAAGGAGGAGAGAAGAGAGAGGAGAGAAGGAGAAAGAGAGAGGAGAGGAGAGAGAGAGAGAGAGAGAGAGAGAGAGAGAGGAGAGGAGAGAGGGAGGAGAGGAGTAGGGAGAGGGGGAGAGAAAAGGATAGGAAAGGTGGGAGGAGGAGGAGATAGATGGGGAGGAGGGGGGAGGAGGAAAGAGAGGGGGAGGGTGACAGGGGGAGAGGACAGGGGGAGAAGAGGGGAGGGGAAAGGGGAAGGGAGAGAGGGCGAGGAGAAGGCGGAAATAAAAGGAGAGGAAATGGGTGGAGAGGACAGGGGAAGGGGGAGGAGGCGGGAGGGTGAAAGGAAAGGGAGGGAGAGCGGAGAAGAGGGAGAGGAGAGAGGGTGGGAAGAGGGGGGGGGGAGGACAGGAGGTGGAGAGGAGAGGGGGATGGGAAGGAATAGTGGGTGAGGAGGAGGGGGAGAGAAATGGAGAGGGACGAGGTGGAGAGGACAGGGGGAAGGAGGAGAGGAGAAGAGAGAGGTGGAGGGGAGAGGCCAGGAGGGGAGGTGTGAAAGAAGGGGGAGAGAGGGGGAGAGGAGATGGAGGAGGAGAGGAGAAATGGAGGGAAGAGGAAGAGGGGGAGAGAAGAGGAATGGAAAGATGAGGAGGGGAGAGAAGAGGAAAGGGACGAGGGGGAGAGGACAGGGGAGGGGGACGAGGAGAAGAGAGAGGTGGAGGGGGAGAGGCCAGGAGGGGAGAGGGGAGAAGGGGGAGAGGAGATGGAGGAAAAGAGGAGGATGGGGGAGAGGAGAGGAAAGAGAAGAGGGGGAGAGTACAGGGTGAAGGGGAGAGGAGAGGGGAGGGGGGTGAGGGGTATGAAAGGAGAGGGAGGGAGAGAGCGAGTGGAAGAGGAGAGGAGAGAGGGAGAAGTGAGAGGGAGGTGGCCAGGGGGAGGGGAGATGAGGATGGGAGAGGTGAGGGAGAGGGGGGGGAAGAGGAGAGGGGGGAAGTAGGAGGAAGGAGGCCAGGGGGAGGGGAGATGAGGATGGGAGAGAGGGGGAAAAGAGGGGGGAGAGATGGGGAGATAGGGGGAGTCAGAGTGGGAGAGGAGAGGAAGAGAAAAGGAGAGGAAAGATGAGATGAGTAGAGGGGAGAGAAGAGGAATTTAGGAGTATAGGGGAGGGGTGGATATGAAAGAGGAGGAGAGGCGGTGAGATGAGTGGGGAGGAAAGGGAGACAGTGGAGGATCAGAGGGATGGGAGAGGAGAAGAGATGAAAGAAAAGGAGAGATAGGAGTAGAGAGAAGAGTGAGAGATGGGAGAGGAGATGATCGGAGAGGGGAGAGAAAGGAGAAGATGAGAGGAAGAAGAGAAGGAATTATTAAAGTCTGTAATATGTATAAGTATGTGACTTTTACATAGCTGAATATGGAGGGAAGTTGGAAGTTGGGTTGGCGGCGGCGCTCCTCTCGCTCTCCTTCCAATAATGGGAGATGTGACCCAGCCCTGATCTCGGCTCACTTATAATAATATCAGTCTCGTCTATATCACATCATTCGGATCGCGTCTCACCGCGGCGATGACTTTTCACCATCGGAGAGATATTTATTGCGTTTTATGGAAGTGAACTTTCACCCGAAAGATGAATACATACATTGTATATAATAATCTTTTTTCCGGTGTACATTTAGACCCGCCGCTTCCCATGGAAATGAATCTTCGCCTCGTACTGGGTGACCTTTCATGATATATATATATATATAATCTCCTCGGCAGCCCATAGGAAGATTTTTAGTGAGCGATGTTACTGTAAACGTTATGTTAAAGCGAAGAAATAAATGTAATAATATATATATATATATATATATATATATAATATATATATATATACGAGCGCGCTGAACATCTGCGGATTATATGAAAGTCTACTGGTGTGGGGGGGGGGGAAAGTGTAGCTAAAGCCAAAACTTTTTGCATTTGCATAGATTGGAGAATGCTTAAAACCTCTGTCAAGATTCGTTTTTTGCTTTTTTTTTTGTTTTGTTTATTTATTTATTCGTTTTTTGTGTTATTTTACGGTTTCCTTTATTATCTACCCCAGGGATACATCAGAAAGTAATAGGAAATCTTTACATTCCCCCCCCCCTCCCATTGAATGATTATGACCTTTATTCCTGTTCTGGTGGTTGGTTTACATTTTTGGATTCTTGGTTTTATTTTAATTTAATTTTTTATTTTAGGGGAAAAAGCAACATCAGTAGAAAAAATAAAAAGTGGGAGGGAAGAGGTGACAGAGGGAATAGGGGGAAAAAAGGGAGGGAGCGGAACGAAAGAAGGGGGTGGGGCTAAAAACCCACCCATCCTCCCGGCTCAATGCCTAGCCCTAGACAATCAAATCACCTCCAGGGACCGGAGAGACCACCAGGATACATCACCCTAAATTTGGGGATTCCTCATCACTCGCTATCACGTGGACAATCTGACAATTCAGTAATCAGAACATATAGAGGGGTGAATCTTCTTATCAGGGACACCAGCAAAAAAAAAAAAAAACTTACAGGGGTTCTAACCCAAGAATGGAACGTGAGGTATAATGTAACAAAAATGTAACCCTTCCACACTGCTGAAAACTAAAAAATAAGCTTTTGCTCTAGATATATTTTACTTTCCAGTGTGACAAATTTAAAGGTAAAATTAAATATTGTCTAAATCCATCGGTCACGTGTCTTCTTCATGGATCTCCATGATCTTTGTGTATTTCTCCCAGATCTGTGCAGTAATCCGGTGTGAGACTTCCTGTAATAAAGACCACCCACTGCTGACCTCTCTCCTTGTGCAGGGGGACTGGTCCTGTCTCTGCCTCTGTAGTTTTCTATACTGGGTGGGGCCTGCTGGGCCCCTCCCACAGCTCTGCTCTCTCTCTACTTGTGCAGGGTGACCAATCTTGTCTCCATCCCCTCCTGTAGTATTCTATAGTGGGTGGAGCCTGCTGGACCCCTCCCACAGCTCTGCTCTCTCTCTCCTTGTGCAGGGTGACTTGTCTTGTATCCAACCCCTCCTGTAGTTTTCTATAGTGGGTGGAGCCTGCTGGCCCCTCCCACAGCTCTGCTCTCTCTCTCTCCTTGTGCAGGGTGACCAATCTTTTCTCCACCCCCTCCTGTAGTATTCTATAGTGGGTGGAGCCTGCTGGACCCCTCCCACAGCTCTGCTCTCTCTCTCCTTGTGCAGAGTGACTCGTCTTGTCTCCACCCCCTCCTGTAGTTTTCTATAGTGGGTGGAGCCTGCTGGCCCCTCCCACAGCTCTGCTCTCTCCTTGTGCAGGTTGACCCGTCTTGTCTCCACCCCTCCTATAGTTTTCTATAGTGAATGGAGCCTTCTGGGTCCCTCCCACAGCTCTGCTCTCTCTCTCCTTGTGCAGGGTGACCCGTCTTGCCTCCACCTCTCCTGTAGTTTTCTATAGTGGGTGGAGCCTGCTGGCCCCTCCCACAGCTCTGCTCTCTCCTTGTGCAGGTTGACCCGTCTTGTCTCCACCCCCTCCTGTAGGTTTCTATAGTGGGTGGAGCCTGCTGGCCCCTCCCACAGCTCTGCTCTCTCTCCTTGTGCAGGTTGACCCGTCTTGTCTCCACCCCCTCTTGTAGTTTTCTGCAGGCAGCCTGTAGTGGGTGGAGCCTGCTGGGTCCCTCCCACAGCTCTGCTCTCTCTCTCCTTGTGCAGGGTGACCCGTCTTGCCTCCACCTCTCCTGTAGTTTTCTATAGTGGGTGGAGCCTGCTGGCCCCTCCCACAGCTCTGCTCTCTCCTTGTGCAGGTTGACCCGTCTTGTCTCCACCCCTCCTGTAGTTTTCTATAGTGAATGGAGCCTGATGGGCCCCTCCCACAGCTCTGCTCTCTCTCTCTCTCTCCTTGTGCAGGGTGACCGTCTTGTCTCCGCCCCCTCTTGTAGTTTTCTGCAGGCAGCCTGTAGTGGGTGGAGCCTGCTGGGTCCCTCCCACAGCTCTGCTCTCTCTCTCCTTGTGCAGGGTGACTCGTCTTGTCTCCACCCCCTCCTGTAGTTTTCTATAGTGGGTGGAGCCTGCTGGCCCCTCCCAAGCTCTGCTCTCGCTCTCTCCTTGTGCAGGGTGACCCATCTTCTCTCCGCCCCTCTTGTAGTTTTCTGCAGGCAGCCTGTAGTGGGTGGAGACTGCTGGACCCCTCCCACAGCTCTGCTCGCTGCACAGGCTGTTTGCAGCCCAGTGATGATGTCACTGCTACCTTTAAAAGGCAAGAGTTGTAAAAGCACTTGGTGCACACTAGACATGTGCAATTTGTTTTGTTACCAATCGAAATTCGGACAGCATTTTTGTTATTCGGAGATTTGGATGTATCTGAATTTACCGTATCACAATGGTAACAAATTTTAACGATTCCAAAATGAAATAACGAACCTGAAAAAGATTATAATGAAACAAAATGAAATAGCGAATTTGAAAAATGTAAAATGAATTAGAATTGGAAAATGAAGTCAAATTTGAAATGGAAACATATTGCAATAAATACAGTAAGGTATAAAAGTGGAATAAGATGATGGAAGAATAGAATAGAATAAAATAGAATAGAAAAAATGCGATGCGTAACCAGTCATTGGTGCGCGGGACCCGGATGTGCGCGCAACACTCGGGGGGCCGGACGAAGAGAGCCTCACCCGCCTCCCCGCCTCTCAGCAATCAGCTGTATCTGAAACAGCTGGTTGTTAGGCGGGGAGACACATTTAAATACACTGCTCGTCCCACTCAGAATCTGCATCAGTCAGTCTGAGGAGGAGGCGAGCAGTGAGGCATCATTAGAAGGTAAAAATCATCTTTATACAACTTACTTCATCTTAATACTTTACATGGAATCTTTCCCACTGCATTCATGGAACCTCCTTCCTGTTCCCAATCTTTGCATTTGCCATCTGATAACCACGGATCATTGATTGAGAAATGCATTCCAGACATGGGAATTCCTTTATATTAAGGCTACGGGTTATATCCCCTAGCCATACTATGTCCATATGTACCTATCTTTTTTTTTCCCCCTTTTTTCTGCGTATTTTACATACAATTTAACTGCTACTCCTCCATTTAAATCTGTAGGGTGCAATAATGTGCGATATGCCTATAAATATTTGGCATAATCAATATGAAAAAACTTTTATTCAATACTTTAGACACACACCGAAATATAAACACACATACCCCTAGGGAGGATCACTTTTGGTGTATATGACCTACCATCTTAGACACTCTCGACCATCTCTCCCCAGAGCCATTGGTTGAAACACCAACTGTCCAGCTGGAAGACATTAAAACTAGTGGTACAGCAAATCAAGATACATCAACAGGTATATAACAGAGGCCATGAATGCATGACCCACGCTGTAAAAGGAATCTTTTGCTGCTTTGATACTTAATACACTTATATATGTTTTATTCCATAGGGCTCTCATATTATTATCCGACCCCAGTGTGCCCTACAGGCGTCCTCTAACGATTGTCCCATTAGGATAGATATATTAATTCCAACAATTGGAGCAATTTTTGGGCATCCCTCATCTCTTTCTGGATGCTCAGCCCCCTTTAGTTGATGGGCATCTATATTTATTTGGTGCCAAAATCCACTATTCAAGAGGATACAAGGTGAAGAAGCTCCTCCTCCCAGTCGTTGCTTTTAAAGTGGAAGTAAACCCTTCCACATGACTTTGGCCTACAGGTAAGCCTAGATTA
Source organism: Lithobates sylvaticus (assembly GCA_028564925.1). Lineage (NCBI taxonomy): Eukaryota > Metazoa > Chordata > Amphibia > Anura > Ranidae > Lithobates > Lithobates sylvaticus. The sequence goes on along the minus strand of CM053028.1, from coordinate 8,960,011 downwards.
AGGCTTACCTGTAGGTCCAATAAATATCTCCTAAACCTACATGGTTTAGGAGATATTTAGCGATGAAAAGGCATCGCTGTCTACGGCGCATGCGCCGTAGACAGCGGCGCGCAGGCGCACTGAGGGCGCACTGAGTATGCCGCTCTCACGGCAATATGCCGATCTCGTGCGCATGCGCGGGAGTGACGTCATCGCCGCTCCAGCGAATGATAGCGCTGGAGCGGCGAGACCCGGAAGTCACTCCGGCCCTGCATGGCGGCGAACAAGATCGAGGATAAGGACGGCTTCGGGGGCTTCGTTTTCAGGTAAGTTTTTCATAATGAGCTAGTATGCTATGCATACTAGCTCATTATGCCTTTGCCTTGCAGGGTGTCTTTTTTTTTTTTTTTTTACAGAGGCTTTACTTCCTCTTTAATCTTACTGGAATGTTTCTCTATATGGTATGTTTTCAATGTGAGTTTTTGTCTTACTTTATCCATATCTATACAAATCTCTTTGATTTTGTATTTGCAATTATATGTATAAAGGTTTACACTGTTGACATATCACCTGACCTTGATACTTTCTATATACAAAAGGAATGTTGTTATACTCTCACCTCTGAAGAAGGAGGAAACTACTAATCTCCGAAACGCGTCAGTGTGAGATAACGGTCACAAAACGCATTCACATTTTGTACTGTGCAATTAAGTACTGTTTGAACATTTTTCAGGTGTTTTATACATTGTTATATATGTCAACCCTTTTTATATACTATCTTTTGCAATAAACGTTTTTTCAATTTATACAATTTAGTTTTCAATCTGGGGTTAAAAAGCTCTTATGCCTTAAAAGTCCAACCCATAGGGGATCCTTTCTCCCTTTTTCTTGACTATAGGATGTGGCATACAATATAAAAATTCCCCTTCCCCGTATTATACATATGTGTAGTTTATGCTAAGCCTACATTTTCCCAATAGAAAAAATGTGGCCATCTTCCAAAATTTTAAATCAATTTGACAATAACGATTATACTAAACAAATCCGATTATTTGAAACAAATTCTGCACATACAAAACGAATTCCGGAAACAAATCATTCTAACATAACGAATATTAATAACTCAGAAACTAAACATTTTTTTACGGCGTGCACACAAAGTGGATTTTTATCCTTTGTTGTTATATATTTAAAATGCGTTGTAGAATTTTTGTGCTGAGGGATCAGCTTTAAGACTAGAAATTGTAGAATCTGCCGGGGATTGGTTTACATCCGAATCTCTGAATAACGAACATTTAGTCCGAATTTCGTGTCGTGTCTACTTTTTTAAATCGCACGTGTCTACTTTTAGAAGAGATCTGTGAACTCTTTGCTATCTCTAACAGGGGCGGCCAGTCCATAAGGGGCGCCCCCCCCCCCCCTAGTTTGCATGCGGGGCTCCGGACTCATGTTTTTTTTTTTTTCCAAGCACATGATTGGAGCCTGAAGCTCTAATTGGCTTCGAAAAAGGTTGGGTCGAGCACAGTGAACCCACCCACTTGCGACACTAGCAAATCAGTATCCGCTATTGGTTTCCGGCTTCTCCCAGCCAATTAGAACAGGAAGCGGATCTAAAGAAGACTGGGTTGGCTGGGAGGACAAGCCGGGGAAGCTGCGGCACCGTGACCGCTGGAGGGGTGAGTGTGGACCTGGGGGGGGGGGGTGCAGATGCCCCCATCCTCGCCCCACCCTCGCCCCATCCTCGCCCCATCCTTACCCCATGGATATAGACCTCCAACCTGTGTTAGATAAGAAAGAAGGGAGGGCAGTAGGGGCTCCCCACACTAGCCTGCTCCGTAATACAGAACAACCAGCAGGGGGCGGTGTGATGCCCATTTCAGCATATCGTATTGTTTATTTTTTTTAACCACTTCAGCCCCGGACCAATTTGCAGCCAAAGGACCAGGCCCCTTTTTGCGATTCGGCACTGCGTCGCTTTAACTGACAATTGCGCGGTCGTGCGGCGTGGCTCCCAAACAAAGTTGACGTCCTTTTTTTCCCACAAATAGAGCTTTCTTTTGGTGGTATTTGATCACCTCTGCGGTTTTTATTTTTTGCGCTATAAACAAAAATAGAGCGACAATTTTGAAAAAAATGCATTATTTTTTTATTTTTTGCTATAATAAATATCCCCCAAAAATATATAAAAAAAACATTTTTTTCCCTCAGTTTAGGGCGATACGTATTCTTCTACATATTTTTGGTAAAAAAAATCACAATAAGCGATTATTGATTGGTTTGCGCAGAAGTTATAGCGTTTACAAGATGGGGATAGTTTTATAGCATTTTTATTAATCATTTTTTTTTACTAGTAATGGCGGCGATCTGCGATTTTTTTTTTTTTTTTGTGACTGCGACATTATGGCGGACACATCAGACATTTTTGACACATTTTTGGGACCATTGTCATTTATACAGCAATCAATAATATTTAAATGCATTGATTCCTGTATAAATGACACTGGCAGTGAAGGGGTTAACCACAAGGGGGCAGTGTAAGGGTTAAGTATGCCTAGGGGTGTGTTTCTTACTGTGGGGGGGCGTGGCTGTCAGCTAGTGAATGCTGATCTCTGCTCCAATCACAGGGAGCAGAGATCGGCGTCACTAGTTGCTAGGCAGAACGGGGAGATGCTGTTTATCTCGGCATCTCCCCGTTCAGCCTTCCCGTGAGACGATCGCGGGGGTCCCCGCGGCGATCGAGTCCGCAGGGACCGCGACCGGACTCACGGGGGTCCCGACTGGCGCGCTCCCGATGGCACGGACAGGCTTAAAGGAGGGACTTATATATACGCCCTCCTGCCTGTACGTGCCATTCTGCCGACGTATATCGTCGTGCGCCGGTCGGCAAGTGGTTAAACTTTATTTGAAGCAGAGCGGTGACATGCAGTGCCGTCCAATGCACAAACATTATGCGTCAATCATAGGCAAAAAAATATTACAATTGGACCACTGTTAGTTTTACAATAAGTAGCATTATTGTAGATACAAATTACAATGACACTTGGGATGTAATTACTAGACATGTGCACAATAGAAAAATGTGTTTATTTTAGTTTTGTTTCTTTCGTTTCCGTTGATTCGTAACGATTCGTAATTTCGTAAGTCGTCGGTGTTCGTATTCGTAACGATTCGTATTTTTTCGTTGATTCGTTTTTCCGTTAGTTTAATTTTCGTTTATTTCGAAATTCGGACGCATTCGTATTTTCGTAGATTTAGTTACATTCGTACTTTCGTTAGATTGATTTATTCGTACTTTCGTAACATTGTTTTTCGTAGATTCGTAATCGGAGCATAATTCATAATGTTATGTAATGTGTATGCTATTATTACATTTTAAGAGACACGGAAAATTACGAATCGCAAAAAAAAAAAAGTTCCGAATGTACGAATTTTTTCGTTCAATCCATTCGAAGCACGTTAAGCAGCGCCATTGTAATGGACACGGAAAATTACCAATTCAACAAAAAAAAAAACTTATGAATGTACGAATTTTTTCGTTCATTTTGATTTTCGTTGTTCCTGTTTTCGTTTTTCGGATTTTCTTTTTTCGTGGTTTCGTTGTTTCTAATTTGGATATTTCGGATTTTCGTTGTTTTTCGTATTCGCTCGATTCGAACATTCGTTAAAATTTTTAGCGATAAGGTTCGTTCATTCATATGATAACGAATGAACGAATATAACGAATTTTAACGGAAAACGAAAAAAAACTAAACGAATTGCACATGTCTAGTAATTACCATCAAATTGACACAGCTATTCCTTCAGAGAAACTGCTGGTTCATTCGTTCTGTGCGAATGTGGCAAAATCTGATGTTTCCAAGCTGTTACCTCTATGGCTCGAATGTTATTCAATCATGCATTTTTCGTTATTCAGATATTCAGATATACCCGAATTACAGTAAATACGTAGTTTACCGAATGCTCCGAAATTGCGAATCAAAATTCATCAGAATTTCCAAAATTCAAATTGAAATTCGAATCGATTTTTACATTGAATTCCATTAGAATTCGAACTGTAATCATATTTCTGAAATCAAAGACTGTGTGTGTTATTAGAGTCCCATTTCAAAATAATGCTGTTTTTTTTTCTTAAGCCAAAGGTGATTTAAAGAGTCATTGTAATCATTAAATGAAGATTTTTCTTTTGTTTGTTCACTTTGCCACATTCGAATCAAAACAAATATAACATTTTCGTTTCGACCGATTTGAACTTTATCTATTTGAACGTTTCAAATCGAAAAAAAAATAGGTAAATTCGAAAGAAAATTAGAAAGATTCTGAATATGAATTACGAAAACGAATTGAACAAAACGAAATAACTAGATTAACTAATCTTAATGAAACAAAACAATTTTTTTCGGCATGCACATGTCTAGTTATTATTGCGTTCAATTACACCAATGCTGGGGGTTATTATTGCATTCCATTACACCAATGCTGGGGGTTATTATTGTGTTCAATGATACCAATGCTGGGGGTTATTATTGTGTTCAATGATACCAATGCTGGGGGTTATTATTGCGTTCAATTACACCAATGCTGGGGGTTATTATTGTGTCCTCAAACCCAGTGATGGGGGTTATTATTGTGTCCTCAAACCCAGTGATGGGGGGTTATTATTGTGTTCAATGACACCAATGCTGGGGGTTATTATTGTGTTCAATGACCCCAGTGATGGGGGTTATTATTACATTCCATTACACCAATGCTGGAGGTTATTACCAAGTTCAATTACACCAATGCTGGGGGTTATTATTGCGTTCAATGACCCCAGTGATGGGGGTTATTATTGCGTTCAATGACACCAATGCTGGAGGTTATTACCAAGTTAAATAACACCAATGCTAGGGGTTATTATTGTGTCCACTGACCCCAGTGATGGGGGTTATTATTGTGTTCAATGACACCAATGCTGGAGGTTATTACCAAGTTCAATGACACCAATGCTGGGGGTTATTATTGCGTTCAATGATACCAATGCTGGGGGTTATTATTGCGTTCAATGACCCCAGTGATGGGGGTTATTATTGCGTTCAATTACACCAATGCTGGGGGTTATTATTGTGTTCAATGATACCAATGCTGGGGGTTATTACCAAGTTAAATAACACCAATGTTAGGGGTTATTATTGTGTCCACTGACCCCAGTGATGGGGGTTATTATTGTGTTCAATGACACCAATGCTGGGGGTTATTATTGTGTTCAATGATACCAATGCTGGGGGTTATTATTGTGTTCAATGATACCAATGCTGGGGGTTGTTATTGCGTTCAATGACCCCAGTGATGGGGGTTATTATTGCGTTCAATTACATCAATGCTGGAGGTTATTACCAAGTTCAATTACACCAATGCTGGGGGTTATTATTGCGTTCAATAATAACAATGCTGGAGGTTATTATTGTGTCCACTGACCCCAGTGATAGGGGTTATTTTTACGTTCCATTACACCAATGCTGGGGGTTATTATTGTGTTCTACGACACCAGTGCTGGGTGTTATTAATGCGTTTAATGACACCAATTCTGGGTTATTTTTGCATTCAATGAAACTAATGCTGGGGGTTTTAATTGTGTTCAATGGCATCAATGTTGGAGGTTATTATTACGTTTAATGGCTCCAATGCTGGGAGTTATTACTGCATTCTATGATATTAATGTTGAGGGTTATCATTGCATCCACTGACACAAATGTTGGGGGTTATTATTGCATCCACTGACACAAATGTTGGGGGGTTATTGCACTTCAGGTTTTCAGTGTGCATTATGATATGCTGGCAAAAAAAATTAGGCAAAAGAACAAAAATGTTTGGGCGTTGAGGTGTGAAAATGCGTTGCTACTGTGCGGCCCTCAGGGGACCACACTTGAGACCCTCTATATTTTTCCAGTTGACCACCACTGGGTTAAAGTAATGGCACAAAATGCTGGCAGCTTGTATATGAGGGCATCCAGCTCTCCGGCATCTCTGCATGCGTAATACCTGGGGTATAGCAGAGAGTAGACTTTACCAGTGTTCAGCCCGGGCAGGTGCAGGTGAATGGTTTCTATGCTCACCTCCATGATTTCCTGCACTGACATCACCACCTTTCCGCCTCCTCCAATCAGAGAATGTCTTGCATTCATTGAGAAAAGGCAAAGTGTTCCCTGAATGGAGCGATGATATGTTCAGTTTTTATAACACAAGACAATTTGCAACACTGGGTTCAGGCGTTAGGATTTATTTGGAGCTTCGTCATTAAGGGGTTAAACACGTCTTCATTACAATTTTAACAGACCAGAGCAGAGCGGCCATTACACATCTGATCACATTATTGATCTCCTAATAAACGTTCAATGAATGCCAATACTGGAGAGTGTGAGTGGCTCATTTGCTTTGTTGGAGCGCCATCTTGTGGAATCTTTCACAAAGACATCTGAAAAAGATTCTACACGGGTAACTGTCACTTTTGGCTCAGTGCGGAGTAAGCGATGAATGGCGGAGATTTATTGGCGGTGTGTGCAGCAATACCTAATAAATATGTCTCAATTGTAGTATTTGTATGAGTGTGCAACCGATGTGGTCGATCATATGTGCATGTATAACGGTGCGGGGGACTTTTATTCATTCCTGCACATGGGGCTTACACAAGCATTTTAGATGGCTGGTCTAATTTCCCAGCACCTTCCTATGAATGGCCGTAGGCCACCGGTTTTCTTTGCTGGGACCACTTTTGGTCGGTCCTGACCACTGCAGACCAGGAATATCCCACAAGAGCTGCAGTTTTGGAGTTGCTCTCAACCCAATCATCCAGCCATTACAAGTTGGTCCTTGTCAAAGTCCTTCAAATCCTTAGGCTTGCCCATAGATGTACTTTTCGACTTCAGGGACAACATGTTCACTTGCTGCCCAATATCTCCCACTCACTTTCAGATCCCATTGTAACGCCATAATCAATGTCATTCACTTTATCTTAGCTATAGTTTGCACTGCTTGCCCTCTGTCTATGCCTGCTTGATGTCTGCCACTGTATAGCTGTTGCCTGTTATTCAGATATGATATAGATAAAGTACAGCTCTGCAAAGATCTTGCAGCAGTATCTACCTAACCCAGGGGGCTTAGGGGTAGGACCACCGGTCCTCCTATAGGGGGCCTGGGTACACAGGGGGGCCTTGACAGCAGGGGGATCTGTGGGGCGGGGGCAGGGCCAAGACAAGGGGTGGGCAAGAGGGACGGCTGCCCTGGGCACTGTTGTATCATGTGATGTGGGAGGGCACCATGAGGAGAATGGTGGAAGGGGATTTGTGTTGAAAGGGGGATTTTGGAGGCAGCAGGGTGTAAGAATTGTTCTAGGAGGGGGAATATGGGGGTGCTAGTAGTAGTGATTTAGGGGGATCTGTGTTGGGAGGGAGGACGGGGGAAGAGGATTTGTGCTAGGAGGGGGGATTGGGAGGTTTATTGCTAGAAGAGGTGATATGGTAGAGGAGGGGGGGTAGATTTGTGCTAAGAGGGACATTTAAGAGGGACATCTAAGAGGGAGGTTGTGCTGATTTGTGCTAAGAGGGGGGATGGGGGGGGGGGGTTATTGCTAAAAGAGGTGATGGTAGAGGGTGGGATGGAATTGTGCTGGGAGTGGACATTTTTTTTGGGGGGGGGGATTTGTGCTAGAAGGTATGATGGGGGGCAATTGTGCTGGAAATGGCAATTTTTTGGGGGGGGGGGGTGATTTGTGTTAGGAGGGGGATTTGTGCTGGGAGTAGGGGATTAGGAGTGGAAGGGAGTTGATGTGTACTTGGAGGGGGAAATTTTAGGTGTAGAGGATTTGTGCAAAGAGGGCTTTATTTAAAAAAATAAAAATTTGGGGGGGTAAGACCACTGCCGCTGAGACCATTGTCTGTGGAAGGGAATTCACAATCCTTGCCGCTCTTACAGTAAAGAACCCTCTACATAATTTAAAGTTAAACCTCTTTTCTTCTAATTTTAATGAGTGGCCACGTGTCTTGTTAAACTCCCTTCCGCAAAAAAGTTTTCTCCCTATTGTGGGGTCACCAGTACGGTATTTATAAATTGAAACCATTTCCCCTCTCAAGCGTCTCTTCTCCAGAGAGAATAAGTTCAGTGCTCACAACCTTTCCTCATAACTAATATCCTCCAGACCCTTTATTAGCTTTGTTGCCCTTCTTTGTACTCGCTCCATTTCCAGTACATCCTTCCTGAGGACTGGTGCCCAGAACTGGACGGCATACTCCAGGTGCGGCCAGACCAGAGTCTTGTAGAGCGGGAGAATTATCGTTTTATCTCTGGAGTTGATCCCCTTTTTAATGCCAATATTCTGTTTGCTTTGTTAGCAGCAGCTTGGCATTGCTGAGCCCATCATCTACTAGGACCCCCAGGTCCTTTTCCATCCTAGATTCCCCCAGAGGTTCTCCCCCTAGTGAGTAGATTGCGTTCATATTTTTGCCACCCAAATGCATTATATTACATTGAACCTCATTTTCCATGTAGTTGCCCACCCCATTAATTTGTTCAGATCTTTTTGCAAGGTTTCCACATCCTGCAGAGAAGTTATTGCCCTGCTTAGCTTAGTATCGTCCGCAAATACAGAGATTGAACTGTTTCCCCCATCCCCATCCTCCAGGTCGGTTATGAACAAATTAAACAGGATTGGTCCCAGCACAGAACCCTGGGGGACCCCACTACCCACCCCTGACCATTCCGAGTACTCCCCATTTATCACCACCCTCTGAACTCGCCCTTGTAGCCAGTTTTCAATCCATGTACTCACCCTATGGTCCATGCCAACGCACCTTATTTTGTACAGTAAACGTTTATGGGGAACTGTGTCAAATGCTTTTGAAAAATCCAGATACACCACGTCTACGGGACTTCCTTTATCTAGATACACCACGTCTACGGGCCTTCCTTTATCTAGATGGCAGCTCACCTCCTCATAGAAGGTTAGTAGATTGGTTTGGCAAGAACGATTCTTCATGAATCCATGCTGATTACTGCTAATGATACCGTTCTCATTACTAAAATCTTGTATATAGTCCCTTATCATTCCCTCCAAGAGTTTACATAATATTGATGTTAGGCTAACTGGTCTGTAATTCCCAGGGATATATTTTGGGCCCTTTTTAAATATTGGTGCTACATTGGCTTTTCTCCAATCAGCAGGTACCATTCCAGTCAGTAGACTGTCAGTAACAATTAGGAACAATGGTCTGGCAATTACTTGACTGAGTTCCCTAAGTACCCTCGGGTGCAAGCCATCTGGTCCCGGTGATTTATTAATGTTAAGTTTCCAAAGTCTAATTTTAATTCTGTCCTCTATTAACTATGAAGGTGCTTCCTGTGATGTGTCATGAGGATAAACACTGCAGTTTTGGTTACTGAAGCCCCCCCATTCCCTCATGAAGACCGAGGAGAAGAATAAATTCAATACCTTCACCATCTCCCCATCCTTTGTAACCAGATGTCCTTCCTCATTCTTTATGGGGCCAATATGGCCTGTCTTCCCTTTTTTACTGCTTATATACTTAAAGAATCTCTTGGGATTTTTTTTTGCTCTCCTCCACTATGTGTCTTTCATGTTCTATCTAAGCTGCCCTAATTGCACCCTTACATTTCTTGTTGCATTCTTTGTAAAGTCTGAATGCTGATGATGATCCCTCAACCTTGTATTTTTTGAAGGCCTTCTCCTTTGCTTTTATATGCATTTTTACATTGGAGTTAAGCCATCCAGGACTTTTGTTCGCTCTTTTAAATGTATTACCCAATAGGATGCATTGGCTAATGCCCTTATTTAATATGCTCTTAAAGCAAACCTATCTCTCCTCCATGTTCTTTGTTCCTAAGATTGTATCCCAATTCATGCCTTTTAGCAAGGTTCGTAGTTTAGGGAAGTTGGCTCTTTTGAAATTCAGTGTCTTTGTATTCCCCTTATGTTTCCTATTTGTGTGATTTATACTGAAGCCAATTGACCTGTGATCGCTGTTCCCTAAATTGCCCCGTATTTCCACATCTGTGATCAGATCACGCTTTATTTCTAGTTGGTGTGTCTACCATCTGACCCATAAAATTGTCCTGCAAGACATTTAGGAATTGGCAAGCCTTAGACGAATGTGTGGTTCCCTCCGCCTAGTCTGGATAATTAAAATCCCCCATTATGATGACACTTCCCATCTTTGCTGCTAATCCAACTTGTGATAGGAGATCTGTCTCCCCTCCTCCCTCGGGTTAGGGGGCCTATAGAATACTCCCAGTATTATTTTCCCCTAGCTTCATCACTTTGGAGCTCTACAAGTAACGATTCCACCTCCTCCCTAGCTCGCTTAGTGATGTCATCTCTCACATTCACTTGTACATTATTCTTTATATATAGGCATACCCCTCCCCCTTTTTTACCCTCTTTATCCTTGTGATAAAGGGTATACCCTTGAATGGTTGCCAGCCAATCACGAGAGCTGTTGAACCAGGTCTTTGAAATTCCCACAAAATCCAAATCCTCCTCGTACAACAGTATCTCTAGTTCACCCATCTTGTCCGCCAGGCTCCTGGCATTGGTGAACATGCCACGTAGTTGGATGTTCCGAGATTGCAACTAGCACTTGTTACTATACTTACCTTGGGTTTATGTGCTTTAGTCAACCTACCACTAATGCCCCCAATACTACCCTCTGGAATATGTTCCGCACTGACTATCTCTACCTCTGGACCCAGGGCCGGTGCTACCACTAGGCAAACTAGGCAGCCGCCTAGGGCGCACTGCTGCCTAGGGCGCCCAGCCACTGGTGTTTCTTCTCTCTGCAGCAAGCAACTAAGTCTCAGCATCAGCAGGCAGCCGCCGCTCTGTTCACACATAGTGTCAGAGGCGCAGTGGTGGCGAAGGACTGTGTCTGTGTCCCGACTCCCGAATGAATGAAAGCAAGCAAACATTCATTGATGGGCGCTGGTGAGGCTGCATTTGATGGGTGCTGGTGAGGCTGCATTGCTGGGGGCTGGTGAGGCTGCATTGATGGGCGCTGGTGAGGCTGCATTGATGGGCGCTGGTGAGGCTGCATTGCTGGGGGCTGGTGAGGCTGCATTTGATAGGCGCTGGTGAGGCTGCATTGATGGGCGCTGGTGAGGCTGCATTTGATAGGCGCTGGTGAGGCTGCATTGGTGGGCGCTGGTGAGGCTGCATTGATGGGCGCTGGTGAGGCTGCATTTGATAGGCGCTGGTGAGGCTGCATTGATGGGCGCTGGTGAGGCTGCATTTGATAGGCGCTGGTGAGGCTGCATTTGATAGGCGCTGGTGAGGCTGCATTTGATAGGCGCTGGTGAGGCTGCATTGATGGGCGCTGGTGAGGCTGCATTGATGGGCGCTGGTGAGGCTGCATTGATGGGTGATGGTTAGGCTGCATTTGATGGGCACTTCATAAAAAATGTGGGGTATACATGGGCAGGGCAAAGGGGTGGAGTCAGGGGTGGAGCCAGGGGGCGGCAAAATTAGGTTTTGCCTAGGGTGTCAAAACTCCTTGCACCAGCCCTGTCTGGACCCCCCCCCCCCCCCCATCGCCTAGTTTAAAAACCCCTCTAACTTTTTGGCCATCTTCATTCCCAGCTGCTGATCTGCACCCTCCTCATTTAGGTGCAGTCTGTCCTTTTCAAGTACTGTTGTACTGGTGATCGACTGAGAAGTCCTCCCAGTCCTCCAGGAACCCAAACCCCTCCTTACTACACCAGCTCTTCAGCCACTTGTTTTACTTCCCTAATCTCCCTCTGCCTTTCTGGTGTGGCTCGATGTACCGGTAGTATTCCTGAGAATGCGACCTTGGAGGTCCTTTTCCTCAATTTAGCTCCCAAGTCCCTAAAATCGTTCTTTTTGGACACTTCATCTGCTTCTGACTTTGTCATTGGTACCAACGTGCACCATGACAGCCGGGTCTTCCCCAGCCCCTCCCAGTAATCTGTCCACCAGATCCGTGATGTGCCGAATCTGAGCGCCCGGTAGACAACATACAATTCAGCGCTTCAGGTCTTTGTTACAGATTGGCCTCTCTGTCCTTCTAAGAATTGAGTCCCCTATCACCAGAATGTGTCTTTCCTTTCCCCTTCGCTCCCCCCCCCCGATCTCACTGGAGGAGTTCTTCCTTCGGCAGCTAGGAGAGTCCCTCAGCTCCAGCAGTGCTGGTCCCTGACTGGTTCCACCAATGTCCCTCAATGGAGCGTACTTATTGGGAGGCTCCAGCCCTGGATCAGCCTCCCTGGCACTTCCCCCTCTACCCTTCCTGACTGTCACCCATCTACTCTTTCCTAGTGCCGGCACCTCTCTGTCTCCACCCACCTCTGTGCTGGGCCCTAGCCGGCACCTGCCGGGTACGTTCCCGCCTCTCCTTTAGTGTGGAAGGACTTCTCAGTGCCTCCCCAGATTCAGAACCTGGGCTTCCAGGGAAACAATTTTGCTCAGCAGTATTCGCCCTCGATCGTACAAGATGTACATCGAGTCGCCTCTCCACACCCACCGGGCATCGTACCTACTAATTTAATGAGGATTGGGGATCATCCCCTGTCCAAATGACCTAACAACTAGCTTCCTGACACTAAAGCCTCGTATACACGATCCGATTGTTGGCAGGGGATTGTCTGTTGACAGACTGTTGTCCTAAAATCCGACCGTTAGTACGCTCCATCAGACAATTGTTGTCCAACTTTCTGCCAACAAATGTTGGATGGCAGGCTAGTAGATTTTCGGCAGACAACGGTCTGTTGTCAGATTTTCTGATGGTCAGTACACAAGTCAGTCACACAAAAGTTGAAAGCACAAACACGCATGCTCGGAATCAATGCTCCCCAAACACGAAATTAGCAGAAGGGGCCCAAAGGGTGGTGCTCAAGCAGGGGCGTACCTAGTGCATTTGGCACCTGGGGCAGATCCTATATCTGGCACCCCCCCCCCCCCCACCTTAAAATGTAAAAACACCCCACTGTGCCCCCTGCATACATCTGCATTCTTAAATATATCTTTGTCACTACTGTGTACATTACACATCACCTCTGGAACCCCTTTACATTACACAGCACCCTGCACCTCTGGACCCCTTTACATTACACAGCACCCTGAACCTCTGGACCCCTTTACATTACACAGCACCCTGCACCTCTGGACCCTTTTACATTACACATCCCCCTGCACCTCTGGACCCCTTTACATTACACAGCACCCTGCACCCCTTTACAATACACAGCACCCTGTACCTCTGGACCCCTTTACATTACACAGCACCCTGCACCTCTGGAAGCCTTTACATTACACATCCCCTGCACCTCTGGACCCCTGTACATTACACATCCCCTGCACCTCTGGACCCTTTTACATTACACATCACCCTGCACCTCTGGACCCCTTTATATTACACAGCACCCTGCACCTCTGGACCCCTTTACATTACACAGCACTCTGCACCTCTGGGCCCCTTTACATTACACAGCACACTGCACCTCTAGACCCCTTTACATTACACAGCACCCTGCACCTCTAGACCCCTTTACATTACACAGCACCCTGCACCTCTAGACTCCTTTACATTACACAGCACCCTGCACCTCTGGACCCCTTTACAGTACACAGCCCTTGTATCTCTGGACCCCTTTACATTACACAGCCCCCTGCACCTCTGGACCCCTTTACATTTCACAGCACCCTGCACCTCTGGACCCCTTTACATTACACAACCCCCTGCACCTCTGGACCCCTTTACATTACACAGCACCCTGCACCTCTGGACCCCTTTACATTACAAAGCACCCTGCACCTCTAGACTCCTTTACATTACACAGCACCCTGCACGTCTGGACCCCTTTACAGTACACAGCCCTTGTACCTCTGGACCCCTTTACATTACACAGCCCCCTGCACCTCTGGTCCCCTTTACATTACACAGCACCCTGCACCTCTGCACCCCTTTACATTACACAGCCCTTGTACCTCTGGACCCCTTTACATTACACAGACCTTGTACCTCTAGACCCCTTTACATTTCACAGCACCCTGCACCTCTGGACCCCTTTACATTCCACAGCACCCTGCACCTCTAGACTCCTTTACATTACACAGCACCCTGAACCTCTTGACCCCTTTACATTACACAGCCCCCTGCACCTCTGGACCCCTTTACATTACACAGCACCCTTCACCTCTGGACCCCTTTACATTACACAGCACCCTGCACCTCTAGACTCCTTTACATTACACAGCACCCTGCACCTCTGGACCCCTTTACAGTACACAGCCCTTGTACCTCTGGACCCCTTTACATTACACAGCCCTCTGCACCTCTGGTCCCCTTTACATTACACAGCACCCTGCACCTCTGGACCCCTTTACATTACACAGCCCTTGTACCTCTGGACCCCTTTACATTACACAGCCCTTGTACCTCTAGACCCCTTAACATTACACAGCACCCTGCACCTCTAGACCCCTTTAAATTACACAGCACCCTGCACCCCTGGACCCCTTTAAATTACACAGCCCTTGTACCTCTGGACCCCTTTATAATACACAGCACCCTGCACCTCTGGACCCCTTTACATTACACAGCCCTTGTACCTCTGGACCCCTTTACATTACACAGCACCCTGCACCTCTAGACCCCTTTACATTACACATCACCCTGCACCTCTAGACCCCTTTACATTATACAGTCCTTGTACCTCTGGACCCCTTTACATTACACAGACCCCCCTAACAGCTCTGGACCCCCTGCATGTTATACAGACCCCCCTACAGTGCAGACCCCCTACAGTACAGACCCCCCTACAGTACAGACCCCCCTACAATACAGACCCCCCCCCTACAATACAGACCTCTCCCTATAGTGCAGACCTCCCCTACAGTGCAGACCCCCCTACAGTACAGACTCCCCTACAATGCAGATCCCCCTTCAGTATAGAGCCCCCTACAGGGGAGACCCCCTACAGTAGAGACCCCCCTTACAATGCAGACCCCCCCTACAGTGCAGACCCTCCCTACAATACAGACCTCCCTAACTACAATGCAGACCCCCCTACAATACAGAGCCCCCCCTCAGTCCCCCCTACAATACAGAGCCCCCCCTCAGACCCATAATTTACCTCGGACCTCGCCTCAGATGATCAGCACGGGACATGATGCACAGCACACGTGTAGACTACAAGGAGGAGGGGGAGGCGGCGCCGGCGGCTTCACTCTGCTCGGCTGTAGGAGACAGCTGAGACAGATCAGAGTCGTGGCGCGGCCACGGAGAGAAGGGGATCGTCGTTGCAGGTCCCGGGTGTGGCGAACACCCCCCCCCCCCATTTGCAAAATCTATCCCATAGTTTGTAGACGCCATAACTTTTGCCTAAACCAATCAATATACTCTTATTGGGATTTTTTTTTTTTAACCAAAAATATGTAGCAGAATACGTATTGGTCTTATTTAATGAGGAAATTGGATTTTTCTGATTTGTATATCGGATGTTTTATAGCAGAAAGTAAAAAAGATTTTTTTCAAAATTGTCGCTCTTTTTTTGTTTATAGTGCAAATAAAAAAAGCGCAGAGGGGATCAAATACCACCAAAAGAAATCTCTACTTTGAAAAGGACTTTGATGTTATTTGGGTACAGCGTCAATTGTCATTAAAAGTAACGCAGTGCAGTATCGCCAAAAAAATGGCCTGGTCATGGAAGGGGGGGCGGGTAATTCTTCCAGAATGTAAGTGGTTAATAGTTATGACATAATAAAATTAATAATTATAAAATATATTAAATAATATTGGTAATAATATAAACCAATAATAAAAATGATAGCAATTAAACATAAAAAAAAGTAATAACAATATTGGTGATATCAGTGCTGTATTCTGCAAGGTGCCCGGCAGGGGGCGCTCCTCCTCCTCCTCTCAGTACAGGACACGTGCGGTGTAAATACATGGACTACATTTCCCGGCAACGCTCAGGAATCATGATCTCCGCCTCTGATTGGCTGAAGCCCCAAAATGAATACTAAAGGAGGGGGGGTGGAAAAGTCACGTGTAATACACAGAGCGGGGATTGGGTGTTCAGTGACAGAGGGGCGGGGATTATATAAGAAGGGGGCAAACGGAATGTGGGAGAGACGTGAGTGGGGCGGAGCTTAGATAAAGCGAGGATTGGAAGAAGAGTGACAGCGGGGCGGGTCTTTGAAGGAGAGACAGCGGAGCGTGGATTGGATGCGGAGTGACAGCGGGGCGGGGTCTGGCAGGTTAGTGACGGTAGGCGGGGCGGGAATAGGGGCTTCGGAGCTCCTGTGATCCGGAGATGGCGGGGTGGCTGCGGTCGGTCCGGGGAAGATGCGGCCTGTCCGGGGCCTGGAGGACCGCCACTAGGGGGTGTGTGACCCGAGCCGTACCGAGCCCGGAGAGACAGGTGAGACCCCTCCCCCTTCTAATGCTTCATTCCACACTCCCTCCCCCATGGGATACCATACCCCTCCCCCCAATAATATTACAGCCCCCCCCCCAATAATATTACAGGCCCCCTCCCCAATAATATTACAGCCCTCCCTCCTATAATATTACAGCCCCCCCTCCAATAATATTACAGGCCCCCCCCCAATAATATTACAGCCCCCCCTCCTATAATATTACAGCCCCCCCCTCCAATAATATTACAGCCCTCCCTCCTATAATATTACAGCCCCCTCCCCCAATAATATTACAGCCCCCCCCCCAATAATATTACAGCCCCCCCTCCTATAATATTACAGCCCCCCCTCTAATAATATTACAGGCCCCCTCCCCCAATAATATTACAGGCCCCCCTCCAATAATAATCCATGCCCTCCCCAATAATATTACAGCCCCCCCCCTCCTATAATATTACAGCCCCCCCTCCAATAATATTACAGGCCCCCCCCCCCCCCAATAATCCATATCCTGATCAATAATATTCCATACTCCCCAATGATATTTCACGCCCCCCCCCCCCATTGTATGCCATACCTCCCCAATAGCGTTCCATGCCTACCCCCCTTAATATCCCATACTCCCCATTAATATTCAATCCCCCCCAATAATATTCCATCATGCCTCCCCTATATATCCCCCTCCCCCATATAACCCATGCCCCCTCCCCCATAATATTTCATGCCCCCCCACCCAATAATATTCTGTGCCTCCCACAATATTCCTTGCCCCTCCCCCCCATAATATCCCATGTACCCCCCCCCCCCCCCCCCCTTATAATATCCCATGCCTCGTACAATACCCATGTAATATTTCATACCTCCCCTATATTATTATTATTATTATTATTATTATTATATATTTTTATGCATTTTACTTTTTTTTATTTTTTAAGTAAATATTTTTAGTATTAATAATAAACGTTCGCTGGATCCTGTTTAGCACATTAGAATCTCTCTCCTCTGCAGAAAATGAGACGTATCAAAAAATAAATACAATAAATCTAATAATTAATAATAGGGCTGCATTGTGCGAAGTGGCCGGCAGGGGGCGCTCCTCGTCCTCCTCGTCCTCCTCGTCCTCCTCGTCCTCCTCGTCCTCCTCGTCCTCCTCCTCGTCCTCCTCCTCGTCCTCCTCCTCGTCCTCCTCCTCGTCCTCCTCCTCGTCCTCCTCGTCCTCCACCTCGTCCTCCTCCTCGTCCTCCACCTCGTCCTCCTCCTCGTCCTCCACCTCTTCCTCGTCCTCGTCCTCCACCTCGTCCTCGTCCTCCACCTCGTCCTCGTCCTCGTCCTCCACCTCGTCCTCGTCCTCCACCTCGTCCTCGTCCTCCACCTCGTCCTCGTCCTCGTCCTCCACCTCGTCCTCGTCCTCGTCCTCCACCTCCACCTCTTCCTCCTCCTCGTCCTCCACCTCTTCCTCGTCCTCCATGTCCTCCTCTTCCTCGTCTTCTTCCTCTTCCTCCTCCTCCTCCTCCTCCTCCTCCTCTCAGTACAGATCACATGTTGTGTAAATAGTCAGTATTTACATCTGAATAAAATCTGTATTTTACCCTAAAATGTAGAAGTAAATGGTGGCGCTGATATCGGAATATCAATACTGGTGACATAAAACCGACATAAATGAAGTAACACCCGGAGACAAGTGAAAGGTCTCTGTGAACATTTAGAGACAGAAGTGACACAAATTCAAGTCCATAAAATAATCCAAATTTTGACTCCGTGACTTCAGATATCTTTTTCTATAGCTGCTGTAATATTCCAGATCTTCCACCACACTGCATGTGAAAAAGTGCCACCGCTCCCATGAATAAGTCGTGATGACGAAACGCGGCGGGGCGTGGCTGTACGGCAACCAGCTGTGACATCTGACGTCACACCGGAAGTGATGATCCGGGTCTGAGTCAGTGAGGGTGAGATACAGATTGTACACCGCGGGGGGGTCGCTGTGACCACAATATACCACCACTTGCTGATAACAGGAGGATTGTTTTTATGTTTACTTTATTTGGATCTATGTGAGTGTAATAGTTGGAGATTTGCTCCACTCTCCTCCAGAGACGCACTGCCTCGCACTCTCTCCGGATTTAGGTGCCTCGCACTCTCCGGATTTGGGTGCCTCGCACTCTCTCCGGATTTAGGTACCTCGCACTCTCCGGATTTGGGTGCCTCGCACTCTCTCCGGATTTGGGTGCCTCGCACTCTCTCCGGATTTGGGTACCTCGCACTCTCCGGATTTGGGTGCCTCGCACTCTCTCCGGATTTGGGTGCCTCGCACTCTCTCCGGATTTGGGTGCCTCGCACTCTCTCCGGATTTGGGTGCCTCGCAGTCTCTCCGGATTTGGGTGCCTCGCAGTCTCTCCGGATTTGGGTGCCTCGCACTCTCTCCGGATTTGGGTGCCTCGCACTCTCTCCGGATTTGGGTGCCTCGCACTCTCTCCGGATTTGGGTGCCTCGCACTCTCCTGATTTGGGTGCCTCGCACTCTCCGGATTTGGGTGCCTCGCACTCTCTCCGGATTTGGGTGCCTCGCACTCGCCGGATTTGGGGGCCTCGCACTCTCCTGATTTGGGGGCCTCGCACTCTCCTGATTTGGGGGCCTCGCACTCTCCGGATTTGGGGGCCTCGCACTCTCCGGATTTGGGGGCCTCGCACTCTCCGGATTTGGGGGCCTCGCACTCTCCGGATTTGGGGGCCTCGCACTCTCCGGATTTGGGGGCCTCGCACTCTCCGGATTTGGGGGCCTCGCACTCTCCGGATTTGGGGGCCTCGCACTCTCCGGATTTGGGGGCCTCGCACTCTCCGGATTTGGGGGCCTCGCACTCTCCGGATTTGGGGGCCTCGCACTCTCCGGATTTGGGGGCCTCGCACTCTCCGGATTTGGGGGCCTCGCACTCTCCGGATTTGGGGGCCTCGCACTCACCGGATTTGGGGGCCTCGCACTCTCTGGATTTAGGTGCCTCGCACTGGTTTGAAATATTTACATCTGATTGGCTGAAGGGAGGCAAAGTTCAAGTGTAACGCAGAGAGGGGATTGGTTGTTCAGTGAGAGAGGGGTGGGGATTGTTATGACAAGGAGCAGCAGGACTTGGGGGGGTGTGAGTGTTGTGGGGTTTAAATGCAGAATGCAGGGCAGGGATTGGCTGAGAAGTCTGGTTGGTGCTGACAGGGGCCTCAGCACTCCTCTGCTCCAGGGGATGGCGCGGTGGTTCTGGTCGCGGTCAGTCGGGGGGAGAGATGGCCTGTCCGGGGCCTGGAGATTTGCCACTAGGGGGTGTGCGACCCAAACACCCAGGTAAGACCCCATCACCCCCCTAATACTCTAGACCCCCCCAATAATCAATACTTAATACCTACCCCCCCCCCCCAATACCCCTTTCCTTTTACCCCCTACCTCATCCATTATTTCCTGTAACGGGACGGCCGTCTCTGGCGGTCTCCTGTAAGGGGACGGCCGTCTCTGGCGGTCTCCTGTAAGGGGACGGCCGTCTCTGGCGGTCTCCTGTAAGGGGACGGCCGTCTCTGGCGGTCTCCTGTAAGGGGACGGCCGTCTCTGGCGGTCTCCTGTAACGGGACGGCCGTCTCTGGCGGTTTCCTGCAAAGGGGTGGCAGTAAACCAGCTCTGTGGGTTGGGTGGAGTGGTCAGTAGGATGGGTGTGTGGGGGGTGTGCACAGCAGGGGGCGCTCCTTTCCATGTTGTTGGGGAAATCTCAGAACAGTAAATTTCCTGAGTTTTCCCCACAATCTCTGCAGAAACTTCACCTTAGTCTGTCATAGAATAGTAATATAATGTCTTCCCATGATTCCCCTGCCTAGTCCTCCACCCCCCCCCCCCCAATGGTCGCAGTCATGTGATCAGGATTAGTAATGGAGATGGGAAGGTATTGTGTGCGGAGATTATATTCCTCTATCAGTTTTCATTGTTTGTCCTTCGGATCACATGACGTCACATCGAATGTTATTCATTGTTGTTCCTCTCCGCCTTCACCTCTCATAAGCCCCCCCCCGTTAATCCCTCTAATGTCGTTTTACACGGTCACTGGGACACGGTGTTCCGTAATGTTGGGCCTGATGCAGTGTGCGGCGTATGGTCTGAGCACTGACAGGCTGACCCCCCACCCCTACAACCTCTGCAGCAATGCTGGCAGCACTCATACGTCTATTTCCCAAAGACAACCTCTGGATATGACGCTGAGCACGTGACCTCAACTTCTTTGGTGGACCATGGCGAGGCCTGTTCTGAGTGGAACCTGTCCTGTTATACCGCTGTATGGTCTTGGCCACCGTGCTGCAGATCAGTTTCAGGGTCTTGGCAATCTTCTTATAGCCTCGGCCATCTTTATGTAGAGCAACAATTCTTTTTTTTTAGATCCTCAGAGAGTTCTTTGCCATGAGGTGCCATGTTAAACTTCCAGTGACCAGTATGAGAGAGTGAGAGCGAGAACACCAAATTGAACACACCTGCTCCCCATTCACACCTGAAACCTTGTAACACTAACGAGTCACATGACACCGGGGGAGGGGAAAATGGCTAATTGGGCCCAATTTGGACATTTTCACTTAGGGGTGTACTGACTTTTGTTGCCAGCGGTTTAGACATTAATGGCTGTGTGTTGAGTTATTTTGAGGGGACGGAAAATTTACACTGTTATACAAGCTGTACACTCACTACTTTACATTGTAACAAAGTGTCATTTCTTCAGTGTTGTCACATGAAAAGATAGAAGAGAAGATTTATAAAATGTGAGGGGTGTAGTCACATTATAGGTGTGAGGCCGGGTTGCTGAGAGGGCGCCCCTTGCAGCTAAGTGCAACGCACCCCTGGGGGGGGGGGGGGGGGGTGATACAGGGAGGGCGGTGCCCATAGAAGCGCGGTTTGCCGGTACTGCTGTTGGATGTGCTGTTTAACCCCTCGCCACCCAGTCCAATTCTGACATTTCTCTCCTACATGTAAAAAAATCATAATTTTTTTTTGCTAGAAAATTACACAGAACCCCCAAACATTATATATATATATGTATGTTTGTTTGTTTTTTTTTTTAGCAAAGACCCTAGAGAATACAATGGCGGTTGTTGCAACTTTGTTTCTCGCACTGTATTTGCGCAGCAATTTTTCGAACGTGTTTTTTTGGGAAAAAAAAAAAATTTGTGCTTAAAAAAAACAGTAAAATTAGCCCAATGTATTTGCGTATTGTGAAAGATGAAGTTACGCCGAGTAAATAGATACCCAACGTGTCACGCTTCAAAATAGCACACGCTTGTGGAATGGCGCCAAAGTTCAGTACTTAAAAATCCCCATAGGGGACGCATGAATTATTTTTTTTTTTTACTGGTTACATGTTTTGAGTTACAGAGAAGATCTAGGGACAAAATTATTGCTCTCGCTCCAACGTTCGCGGCGATACCTCACATGTGTGGTTTGAACACCGTTTTCATATGTGGGGCGGGACTTGCGTATGCGTTCGCTTCTGCGTGTGATCTCACGGGGACAGGGGCGCTTTAAGCACTTCAGCCCCGGACCAATTTGCAGCCAAAGGACCAGGCCCCTTTTTGCGATTCGGCACTGCGTCGCTTTAACTGACAATTGCGCAGTCGTGTGACGTGGCTCCCAAACAAAATTGGCGTTCTTTTTTTCCCCACAAATAGAGCTTTCTTTTGGTGGTATTTGATCACCTCTGCGGTTTTTATTTTTTGCGCTATAAACAAAAATAGGAGCGACAATTTTGAAAAAAATGCAATATTTTTTACTTTTTGCTATAATAAATATCCTCAAAAAATATATAAAAAAACATTTTTTTTCCTCAGTTTAGGCCGATACGTATTCTTCTACATATTTTTGGTAAAAAAAAAAATTTGCAATTAGCGATTATTGATTGGTTTGCGCAAAAGTTATAGCGTTTACAATATAGGGGATAGTTTTATAGCATTTTTTTATTAATATTTTTTTTTTACTAGTAATGGCGGCGATCAGCGATTTTTTTTATTGTGACTGCGACATTATGGCGGACACATCGGACATTTTTGACACATTTTTGGGACCATTGTCATTTATACAGCAATCAGTGCTATTTAAATGCATTGATTTCTGTATAAATGACACTGGCAGTAAATGAGTTAACCACTAGGGGGAGGGGAGGAGTTATGGGCTGTGACGTGTGTGTGTTTTTTTTACATTAGGGGGCGGGGCTGACGTCTGACGTCATTGATCGGCTTTCCCGATGACCGGGAACAGCCAATCAATGACAGGCAGAGTAGGAAGCGCGGGGAGAGGTTTGTTTACACAGACCTCTCCCCGTTCTTCAGCTCTGTGACCCGATCGCGGGACACCAGCGGCAATCGGGTCCGCTGGTCCCGGGGCTGGGGTCACGGAGCTCCCGACCGGGTCGCGAGCGCGACCCACGGCCAGGCAATTAAAGGGCCACGTACCTGTACGTGGTTTTGCCTGCCCGTGCCATTCTAAAGACGTATATCTACATGAGGCGGTCGGGAAGCGGTTAAAACATTTTTTTTTTATTTATTTTTTTTTAAATTTTATTGTTAATTAGACTCTCTTTTTTTTTTTTAGTTTGACACTTTTTTGAAAAAAAAATATGATCACTTTTATTCCTATTACAAGTAATGTAAACATCTCTTGTAATAGGAATAGGACATGACAGGTCCTCCTTTACAGTGAGATATGGGGGGGGTCAATAAGACCTCACATCTCACCTCTAGGCTGGGAAGCCTGAAATAATAAAAAAAAAAAAAAAACGATCACCGCTTCCCAGCCGAGGCGGCGCCGTTTTTTTGAATGCAGAGGCCGGGCGTGACGTCATAACATCGCGCACGGCCTCCAACGATCTTAGAGACTCCGGCGACCATCTGGTCTGCCAGAAATCTCTATGATCAACATCCGGGGCCGGTGGATCCGTTCTCCGACTCACCGATCGTAACAGTGAGTCGGTAGAAGCACCGGAGGGCGGCGGGAGGGGGGAGTCGCCCCCCCTCTCGCCTCCCGTAAGAACGATCAAGCAGCAGAACAGCCACTATGATTGTTCTTATGGTGCAGGGAATCGCCGGCTGAAACCGGCAATATCTGAATGATGTCTGTAGCTACAGGCATCATTCAGATATACCCCCGGGAAGTCAAGGACGTCACATGACGGTGGGCGGGCGGCAACAGGTTATCAGAGAGCAGCTGGGGTGCACTGGGTAAACTGTGTTGGCAGCCGTGCGAGGTGGTACCGCAGGTATAGAACCGCAGGGTGAACCAGGAACAAGTCAGTAGCCAGTCCAGTATACACAGTAGAATCAGTCCGAGATGGGTACAGGAGCAAGCCAGGTCATACACTGTGGGCAGGAGATAGCGGGGTAGTCAGCCAAGCCGGGATCATTCACAATGGGGCAGACAGAAGCAGAGGTCAAGACGTGAGCCAGGGGTCAGGCCAGAGGTTCAGGATAAACGGGTACAGCAAGCCGGGTCGGTAGCGGGAAGTCCGAGGATCCGGATACACAAGGCACAGGAGATGCAGGAAGCCGAAGACAATCCAGCAATCTGCATGTGCCAGTGGCAGGTTTAAATAGGCCAGGGGGCGCCAACATCTGTCACGTCGTGCGCGCCCATCTGCGTGCACCCGCCGGCGCGCATCTGCGTGCGTGCGGGATTCGCCTGGTGCAACCATGACGAGTGCTGGCAGGATTGCCCGTTCTTCGGCCATTTCTCTGACGGGTGTACTTACTTTTGTGAGATACTGTATATTGTGTTTGCACTAAAATTCATCAAAGTCCAATTTTTCCTGAAAATGTTTCGTCTGATAAACGGCTGCGTCATAATCGTGGCAACATAAGAAATTGCAACAGCCTCCATTTTTATTTTCCAGGGTCTCCGCTTTCAGAAAATATATATCATGTTTTGGAGGTTCTAATTAATTTTTCTAGAAAAAAAAATGGCGATTTTAACTTGTGTGTAAAATAATTGCCCTGGACAGCTCGGGGTTAATGTGTAGAAGTAATCAGAAGCCGATACACTATAAATGGATTTCCTCTCTAATAACCGCGTAATCCACCCGTCCAGCGTGGGTGGGGGAGGTCATCTCCGGTGTACAGGACACGCAGTGTCTGCAGCAAAATCTGGTCAGAAAAGTAATTTGTGAATCGGGGAAGATGAAGGGGAGATCATGTGACCAATCAGTGTTGGCTCTAAGCCAATGACAGGCTGTCGGTGATGTGTGAGAATTCCTGGAGACAGTTTGAGGTCCTGTGTGCTGTACCAGACCCAGAACATCCCAGAGGAGGTCTGGACCTCTTGGCCTGGGGCTCTTGGCCTGGACCTCCTTGACCTGGGGCTCTTGGCCTGGACCTCCTTGACCTGGACCTCCTTGACCTGGGGCTCTTGGCCTGGACCTCCTTGGCCTGGACCTCCTTGGCCTGGACCTCCTTGGCCTGGACCTCCTTGGCCTGGACCTCCTTGGCCTGGGGCTCTTGGCCTGGACCTCCCTTGGCCTGGGGCTCTTGGCCTGGACCTCCCTTGGCCTGGGGCTCTTGGCCTGGACCTCCCTTGGCCTGGACCTCCCTTGGCCTGGACCTCCCTTGGCCTGGGGCTCCTTGGCCTGGGGCTCCTTGGCCTGGGGCTCCTTGGCCTGGGGCTCCTTGGCCTGGGGCTCCTTGGCCTGGGGCTCCTTGGCCTGGGGCTCTTGGCCTGGGGCTCCTGGCCTGGACCTCCTTGGCCTGGACCTCCTTGGCCTGGGGCTCTTGGCCTGGGGGTCTTGGCCTGGACCTCCTTGGTCTGGACCTCCTTGGCCTGGGGCTCTTGGCCTTGGACCTTGGCCTGGGGCTCTTGGCCTGGAGTTCTTGGTCTGGGGTTCTGTCTGCAACCTGCTATCCCATCCACTTCTACCTACAGCCCAACTTGAGCTGCACAGTTAGGAGCTGCCGTACAGCATTAGATCTCTATATTACAAGAGATAGAGAGCGGGAACACCGGCTCAGGCCTACAGCCTCATAAGTACAGAGCTGTCCAGTTGGTTTGTTTGAGAACATGAAGTCCATGTATCTTAGTAGAGATAAGTAGTACAGTGATGGGGGAAGGGTACAAGCCCCACTCAAGAATTTGCCTAATCCCGGATAAATACAGACAAAACCTGCCAGATTGATTGAGAAAATGGCAAGAGACTTTTGGGTTGCAAATGAACACCTTTTTTTTTATGAGACTTCTGCTGTGCTACAGGAGACTGGTAGAGGCTGCCGCTGTGCTACAAGAGACCGGTAGAGGCTGCCGCTGTGCTACAAGAGACCGGTAGAGGCTGCCGCTGTGCTACAAGAGACCGGTAGAGGCTGCCGCTGTGCTACAAGAGACCGGTAGAGGCTGCCGCTGTGCTACAAGAGACCGGTAGAGGCTGCCGCTGTGCTACAAGAGACCGGTAGAGGCTGCCGCTGTGCTACAAGAGACCGGTAGAGGCTGCCGCTGTGCTACAAGAGACCGGTAGAGGCTGCCGCTGTGCTACAAGAGACCGGTAGAGGCTGCCGCTGTGCTGCAAGAGACCGGTAGAGGCTGCCGCTGTGCTGCAAGAGACCGGTAGAGGCTGCCGCTGTGCTGCAAGAGACCGGTAGAGGCTGCCGCTGTGCTGCAAGAGACCGGTAGAGGCTGCCGCTGTGCTGCAAGAGACCGGTAGAGGCTGCCGCTGTGCTGCAAGAGACCGGTAGAGGCTGCCGCTGTGCTGCAAGAGACCGGTAGAGGCTGCCGCTGTGCTGCAAGAGACCGGTAGAGGCTGCCGCTGTGCTGCAAGAGACCGGTAGAGGCTGCCGCTGTGCTGCAAGAGACCGGTAGAGGCTGCCGCTGTGCTGCAAGAGACCGGTAGAGGCTGCCGCTGTGCTGCAAGAGACCGGTAGAGGCTGCCGCTGTGCTGCAAGAGACCGGTAGAGGCTGCCGCTGTGCTGCAAGAGACCGGTAGAGGCTGCCGCTGTGCTGCAAGAGACCGGTAGAGGCTGCCGCTGTGCTGCAAGAGACCGGTAGAGGCTGCCGCTGTGCTGCAAGAGACCGGTAGAGGCTGCCGCTGTGCTGCAAGAGACCGGTAGAGGCTGCCGCTGTGCTGCAAGAGACCGGTAGAGGCTGCCGCTGTGCTGCAAGAGACCGGTAGAGGCTGCCGCTGTGCTGCAAGAGACCGGTAGAGGCTGCCGCTGTGCTGCAAGAGACCGGTAGAGGCTGCCGCTGTGCTGCAAGAGACCGGTAGAGGCTGCCGCTGTGCTGCAAGAGACCGGTAGAGGCTGCCGCTGTGCTGCAAGAGACCGGTAGAGGCTGCCGCTGTGCTGCAAGAGACCGGTAGAGGCTGCCGCTGTGCTGCAAGAGACAGGTAGAGGCTGCCGCTGTGCTGCAAGAGACAGGTAGAGGCTGCCGCTGTGCTGCAAGAGACAGGTAGAGGCTGCCGCTGTGCTGCAAGAGACAGGTAGAGGCTGCCGCTGTGCTGCAAGAGACAGGTAGAGGCTGCCGCTGTGCTGCAAGAGACTAGTATAAGCTTCTACCGCATTATTAAAGGTTGGTAGAGGTTGCTTCCACACTACAAGAGACTAATAGAGGCTGCTGCTGTGCGCCAGGAGACTGGTAGAAGCTGTTGCCATGCTACAAGAGTCTACTAGACACTGCTGGTGTGTTACTAGAGACCGTTGCCATGCTAAGACTGCTATAGGCTTCTACCATGTTACTAAAGATTGGGTACTAAAGAGGTTGCTTCCATGCTACGAGAGACTGGTAGTGGAGGCTGCTCCCCCCCCCCCCCCCACAGGAGACTGGTAGAGGCTACTGTTTTTTTTTACCTACAGGAGACTGGGGGAGACCACTGCTGTCACGCTACAAGAGACTGGCAGAGGCTGCTGACCTCCTGACATGCATGCTTTGTGCTTCCCGGGTACAGGAGATGCATGATAGTCACTGGGAGTTCTCTCCTCAGCACGTGACTGCGCTGCCTGGTGACTGCGCTGCCTGGTGACTGCGCTGCCCGGGGTCTGCGCTGCCCGGGGTCTTCACTGCCTGGTGACTGCGCTGCCCGGGGTCTTCACTGCCTGGTGACTGCGCTGCCCGGGGTCTGCGCTGCCTGGTGACTGCGCTGCCCGGGGTCTGTGCTGCCCGGGGTCTGCGCTGCCCGGGGTCTGCGCTGCCCGGTGACTGCGCTGGCCGGTGACTGCGCTGGCCGGGGACTGCGCTGGCCGGGGACTGCGCTGGCCGGGGACTGCGCTGGCCGGGGACTGCGCTGGCCGGGGACTGCGCTGCCCGGTGACTGCGCTGCCCGGTGACTGCGCTGCCCGGTGACTGCGCTGCCCGGGGTCTGCTCTGCCCGGTGACTGTGCTGCCCGGTTCTTCTCTGGCTCCTCATCCGGTCCTCTGTACTGGTCTGTGACTTTCCAGTACCTCCCCTCCCCCCCCAGCCTCACCCGGTGACCTCCGTACCGCAGAGAGTCCGATATATAAAACTAACCCCCTTCCTCTGATGATTCCGCTGCGTGTGATTGGTGCTCCCGGCACACAGGACCTTTGGATTGCAGCGCCTTGTATGCGGCACACTGCAGGTTAATGATTGTCAGCTCCTCTGTCCTCCTGTAGAGAGGTGATCAGCCGGGAGAAACTTTTCTGCTCTGCAGGAGAAAACCGCAGAGCAACTTTCTGCGATACTTTGTTGCGAGTGATGAAGATCCCAGAGATTGCAATGTGTGGGGTGATTGTTATCATCACTGCCCATTTCTCTCCAAATATTCTGCCAGCTGATGGAGTGTCTGTGTGTGATGTCAGAATGCTGTACTGGGGGGGGGGGGGGGGGGGCTCCAAACTGCAAGATTATGTGCGGCCCGCAGTCAGGCCCCCCCCCCCGTATACAGAGTGAGGGTTCAGGTCAGCAGAGGATGACTGTTCTCTATGCGTCTCCCTCCAACCACCCACCCCCCTCCGCCTCTCATGGGGGTCCTGATGGAATGCGGAACTCTCATGGGGACTGTAACACAAGGGGGGACTATGATGAGGGACCCTGGTGTAAGGTTGGGACCCTAACGTAAAGAGGAGGGGGACTATAATTGGGATCCTGATGGAAGGGAGGGAGGATCTGATGGGGACCCTGATGTGGGACCCTGAGGGATTGTGGGGGGGGGCGACTATGATGGGGACCATGATGTAGGCAATGGCGTCCCTGGGGGGGGGCCAGAGGGGGCCCTGACCCCCCCAAAATTATGCTGTGCCCCACCATGTGCCCCCCCAAAAAAAAATCAAAAAAAAAAATTTTTTTTTTTTTTTTTTTTTTTTTTTACAAAAAGGCAATGTCTTTTTGTTTGCATTCGTAGCGGATGTGCCACATCTTACTCAGGCCGCTGCTGGAGTAACACAGTCTCTATTGAGAGGGGGAGTATTCTTCTAGCCTGGACGCATGGGTAAGTGTGTGCACTGCAGTACACTGTAATCACTGAACTGCATTATCTCCATCTCTTCTCTCCACCATCTGTCCCTCCCCTCTCCTTCACAACCTTCACAACTTACTTTCACTTTCAGTTAGACAGGTAATAGACTAAGCAAATTTCTTTCCTGCATCCACAGAGTGCAGGAAAGAAACTTGCATGATTCCCCCATCAACACAGACATTGGTGACAAGGGGAATATCCTTCCTGCCCAGCAATTGTATTCTCCCAACAAACTATAGCAACCACTAGTGATAATCATAAGAGTATCTGGCAGGCTGGTTGTTCCCAATTTGATCGATCAACTTGGTACATTCAGCCTGCTCATTAATGGTTCAAATCTCAGCCAGTTCCCGATGAACCAGCTGAGATTTAAACTGCCTATGGCTGGTCTTAGCACTTAGGCAGCCCATACATTGATCACTTTTTTAATTTAACTAGTAGGTTGCATTAAGAAAAAAAAAGAAATGATCCAATTCTCCCATCTACACATTATAGGTGGATGGGGGAATCCTCCCAGTGTGGACCAGTGGTGGAACTACCAGAGTTGCTGTCCTGTCCCGGCTATTCACATCGCTAGTCTCTGTCTCCATGGCAGCGGCGGCACATTGGAACCCAATGCTGGTTACTTTATGGGGCTAATGTACAGGAGAGCCAGCACAATTTGTTGTTAGAGATGGGCTGGGCATGTTCAAAATCCAACATGCCCGACCCCGCCAGGAAGCCCACACTGCACAGCGCTAATCACAGGCAGTGAGACATTTCCTGGTCCTTAGCTGCACAGATCAGGAATGTCTCACTGCCTGTGATTAGCTGTGTGCAGTGTCGGCTTCCTGGTGGGATCGGGCATGTGGGGTTTCAAACACACCCAAGCCCATCTCTAATGGTTGTAGACAGTTGACCTCCCTGCAGGTTGCTTAGCAGCAGTGCAGCCTTCTCTGACATGCTGATCGTGATGCAATCCAGGTGATGCTCCTAGTCAAATCCTAGTGTTAAATATCATAGTGGTTTTATTGATCAAAGCCCACACCTTACAGGCGTAGAGCCCACACCTTACAGGCGTAGAGCCCACACCTTACAGGCGTAGAGCCCACACCTTACAGGCGTAGAGCCCACACCTTACAGGCGTAGAGCCCACACCTTACAGGTGTAGAGCCCACACCTTATAGGCTTAGAGCCCACACCTTACAGGCAAAGAGCCCACATGGCTGCTGAACATACGGTGGATATGGTTGTACTGTTGATGCTAATAAATACTGTGTTTATTAGATCTGACTGGGAGCATCACCTGGATCACATCCCGATCAGCATGTCAACAGAGAAGGTTATACAGCATTACTGCTGCTAGGTGACCAGCTGGGGCTCGGCTCTCTACAACCAATAGTGCCAGCCTTCCCCTGCATGCACCCATAATGTCACCAGCACTAGGGCCTAATAGACTGCTGCCGCTGCCAAGGAGACAGATGCCAGACCAGCACTGTCAATAGCTGGGGAACACCACAGTGGCAGAACACCAAGGCCCGGAGAAAAGACAACCTTTGCAAACCTGATAGTTCTCCCACTGCTTTGGACCCTTATATTTACTTGGTATGCCGGTGACATATATCTCTTCTGCCACCCTGGGGATTGTAGTAAAATTGCATTTTATAGTTGCCCCCCTAATTTTGTCCCTGTCCCCCCATGTGCCCCCCCCTAAATATGAAAGCTGGAGACGCCACTGGATGTAGGGGGTAGACTCTGCTGGGCACTCTGATGGGGGACCCCTGATGAAAACGGGGGACTATGATGAGGATCCTGGTCGAAAGGGGAGGTCTATGGTGGGGACCCTGATGGAAGAGGGGGGCTGTGGTGGGGACCCTGATGGAAGAGGGGGGCTGTGGTGGGGACCCTATTGCAAGGGGGGCCCTGGTGGGGCCCCTGATGAAAGGGGGGACTATGATGGGGACCCTGATGAAAAGGGGGGGCCTGATGAAAAGGGGGGTCTCTGGTGGGGACCCTGATGGAAGAGGGGGGGCTGTGGTGGGGACCCTGATGGAAGAGGGGGGGCTGTGGTGGGGACCCTGATGCAAGGGGGACTATGATGGGGACCCTGGTCGAAGAGGGGCTATGGGGGGAACCCTGATGAAAAGGGGGGGGTCTATGGTGGGGACCCTGATGGAAGAGGGGGGCTGTGGTGGGGACCCTGACGGAAAGGGGGCGAGGGGGACTGCTATGATGGGGACCCTGATGGAATGGGTAAACCCTGATGGTGGGGGGGGGGGGGGGGGACTCTGGTGGAGACCCTGATGCACCCTCCCCTATGTCCACAAGGACGTCCCATGGACTCCAAACCAGGCTCACTCCAGCTCTGCAGCTCTCATTGGCCCTCAATGACTCATTCCTCCTTCCTTGCTGGCAAACTCTCAGGAGAGTGAGAGTGAGCTGTGTATGATGTCATAATCCTAGGCTAATGACCAGACAAGAAACAGGAAGTGGGCTGTATAAGGGATTTACAGGCAGAAAAAAAAAAATGTTTTACTATCCAAAGTTAAAACAACGAAAAGGGCCGAAGATTTAATAGATGGAAAGATGCAAAAATTACTGAAGGTCCACTTTAGAACACCAACCTAATATTCAACAAAGTCAACAGATACCCAATACAGCGAACGTAAAGATTGGATCCTCGAATATACAAGTAGAAAATTTTAGTTAAATAGCCGCTTCGGCACTGCGTCGCTTTAACTGACAATTGCGCGGTCGTGCGACGTGGCTCCCAAACAAAATTGGCGTCCTTTTTCCCCCACAAATAGAGCTTTCTTTTGGTGGTATTTGATCACCTCTGCGGTTTTAATTTTTTGCGCTATAAACAAAACAAAAAAAGTGACAATTTTGAAAAAAACACATTATTTTTTTTACTTTTTGCTATAATAAATATCCCCAAAAAATGTATAAAATGTTTTTTTTTTTCCTCAGTTTAGGCCGATACGTATTCTTCTACATATTTTTGGTAAAAAAAAGTCGCAAAAAGCATTTATAAAAATTATTTTTTTCTGGCAAAAGTAGCGTCTACAAAATAGGGGATAGTTTTATGGCATTTTTATTAATATTTTTTTTTATTTTTGACTAGTAATGGCAGCGATCTGTTTTTTTTTTTTTTTTCTTTTTTTTTATCGTGACTGCGACATTATGGCGGACACATCGGACACTTTTGACACATTTTTGGGACCATTGGCATTAATACAGCAATCAGTGCTATAAAATTGCACTGATTACTGTAAAAACGTTGCTGGCAGTGAAGGGGTTAAGTGTGTCCTGGGGGAGTGTTTCTAACTGTCTGGAGGATGGGCTAGCGGTGACACCACACTGATCGCTGCTCCCGATGACAGGGAGAGCTGATCGGTGTCCTGTCACTAGGCAGAACGGGGAGATGCTGTTTACATTGGCATCTCCCCGTTCTTCAGCTCCGTGACACGATCGCGGGTATCCCCACGGGGATTGAGTCCGCAGGTCCTGCGGGCGCAGTCACGGAGCTCGCGGCACGCACGCGGGCGGCGGGAAAGTCAGAGTAACGTACCGGTATGTTACTTTGCCCAGCCGTGCCATTCTGCCGACGTATATCTGCTGACAGCGGTCGGCAAGCGGTTAAGAAGTAGAAAATTTGGGGATCTCTTGATACGATGCCAGGGTCGGGTAGATATTCATGCCAAAATTTCACAATTTCTGCCAGGGTATGCAAACTTTTGAGCATGACTGTACTTATTGGATGTTGGCATAGTGGGGCTCCTCCCCTTTTCTATATTATTATTATTATTATTATTATTATTATGATGATGATTAGATATCAGTGCCGTCAGCTGTGCGCTTCTATGATTTGTTCAAAACATTCACATTTCCGTTCCTCGATCCGTCGCTTTGTTTATAGACATCGTTTCCAGTAAAGGGAAAACCTCCTGCCTGTGCTTCACGTTGGAGGATTTCAGGAATGGGAAGTCTCGGTATGTACAGAACGGAAGCGGGTAACATTCTGTATCGAAGTTTGTGGTGGATATTCCCAACTTCAAGCCGGCTGCTTTTTTCTTTTTTAACCACTTCAATACCCGGGGGGGGGGGGGGCACTTAAACACCTTCCTGCCCAGACCAATTTTCAGCTTTCAGCGCTGACGCACTTTGAATGACAATTGCGCGGTCATGCTACACTGTACCCAAATTACATTTTTATCATTTTGTTCCCACAAATAGAGCTTTCTTTTGGTGGTATTTTGATCACCTCTGCGATTTTTTTATTTTTTTATTGTTTTTGTTTCAGTTTCAAAACTTTGTAAAAAAGCAAGTTTTCTCCTTCACTGATGGGGCGGCACTGATGGGCACCGATGAGGTGGCATTGATGGGCACTGATAGGTGGCATTGATGGGCACTGATAGGTGGCATTGATGGGCACTGATAGGTGGCATTGATGGGCACTGATAGGTGGCATTGATGGGCACTGATAGGTGGCATTTATGGGCACTGATAGGTGGCACTGATGGGTGGCACAAATTGGCACTGATAGGTGGCACGGATTGGCATAGATAGGCGGCATGGATAGGTGCCACAGATGGGCATGGATAGGCGGCACAGATGGGCATGTATAGGCGGCACGGATGAGCATTGATGGGGACTGATAGGCGGCACGGATGGGCACTGATTGGCGGCATTGTAGTGTAATGTATTTTACTGATGGATGCCAATCAGTGATGCCCATGGTGGGCACTGATTGGCATCCATTGTGGGCACTGACTGGCATCCCTGGTGGTCTAGGGTGGCATACCTGGTGCTGGGCATCCCTGGTGTTCTGGTGGCGTCCCTGGTGGTCCAGTGTGGGCATCCTCGGGGGGGGGGGGGGGGCTGCACTGATAATCGATCAGCACATCCCCCCCCCCATCAGAGGAGCAGCCGATCGGCTCTCCTCTACTCGTGTCTGACAGACGCGAATGAGGAAAAGCCGGTCAGCGGCTCTTCCTATTTACACTGTGATTGGACACGGCTGATCAAGTGGTAAAGAGTCTCCGTCTGAGACTCTTTAACGAGATCGTAGTTGCAGGGTGTCAGACTGACACACCGCAACAACGATCGGTGCAATGCCGGGGCGGGGATGCACAGCAGCTCAAAATCCTGATCACGTCATATGACGTCCGGTCACAATTTTGAAACCACTTTGTCGCCGTCATTCTGCTATATGACGGGCGGCAAGGGGTTAATAAAAGTTTGAAGTTGGCATTGCCGGCAGATGACGACCGCTACAATCCATGCGATGTCCTGCGGAGAAGAGATGAGTGGATTAGCGCGGGATTTGTAGGGAATTCAAGTCCTGTAAGGAGATGACAGCTCAGCGCCGGCGGCTCAGTTCCCTGATTACAATTTTTGATCACGGAGGAAACCGCGGCAGTGGCAGTGAAAGCGGTTTTCGGGGTGGTGGGGGGGGTCACATATCCATGTCTGGTGACCTCGTCTGATGCCGCGGCTGTGCGCAGCGATGGCGGCCTATCCAGCTCCACCAGATTCTAAGCATCTTCAGAAGAAGGTCATTAATGGCAAGTGCCAGCTGTGCCCACCCATCCCCCACTTATGTTCCCAAAACCCGACGGCCCCTGCCGCCCTAGCCCCCCCTCCCCCGCGCGCGGCCTTCCGCAGGCTTTGCCACCCCACCGGGAGACCCAAGTGACCGGCCGGTGCTTCTGCTGGCTGATCGGAGAGACGTACAGTGGTGTGAAAAAGTGTTTGCCCCCTTCCTCATTTCCTGTTCCTTTGCATGTTTGTCACACTTAAGTGTTTCGGAACATCAAACCAATTTAAACAATAGTCAAGGACAACACAAGTAAACACAAAATGCAATTTGTAAATGAAGGTGTTTATTATTAAAGGTGAAAAAAAATCCAAACCATCATGGCCCTGTGTGAAAAAGTGATTGCCCCCCTTGTTAAAAACATACTATAACTGTGGTTGTCCACACCTGAGTTCAATTTCTCTAGCCACACCCAGGCCTGATTATTGCCACACCTGTTCACAATCAAGGCATCACTTAAATAGGAGCTGCTTGACACAGTAAGGTCCACCAGAAGATCCTTAAAAGCTACACATCATGCCGAGACCCAAAGAAATTCAGGAACAATTGAGAAAGAAAGTAATTGAGATCTATCAGTCTGGAAAGGGTTATAAAGCCATTTCCAAAGCTTTGGGAATCCAGCGAACCACAGTGAGAGCCATTATCCACAAATGGCGAAGACATGGAACAGTGGTGAACCTTCCCAGGAGTGGCCGGCCGCCCAAAATTACCCCAAGAGCGCAGCGACGACTCATCCAAGAGGTCACAAAAGACCCCACAACAACGTCCAAGGAACTGCAGGCCTCACTTGCCTCAGTTAAGGTCAGCGTTCATGCCTCCACCATCAGGAAAAGACTGGGCAAAAATGGCCTGCATGGCAGAGTTCCAAGGAGAAAACCACTGCTGAGCAAAAAGAACATCAAAGCTCGTCTCAATTTCTCCACAACACATCTTGATGATCCCCAAGACTTTTGGGACAACATTCTGTGGACCGATGAGACAAAAGTGGAACTCTTTGGAAGGTGTGTGTCCAAGTATATCTGGCGTAGAAGGAACACTGCATTTCAGAAAAAGAACATTATACCAACAGTAAAATATGGTGGTGGTAGTGTGATGGTCTGGGGATGTTTTGCTGCTTCAGGACCTGGAAGACTTGCCGTGATAAAAGGAACTATGAATTCTGCTGTCTACCAAGAGATCCTGAAGGAGAATGTCCGACCATCTGTTCGTGTACTCAAGCTGAAACGAACTTGGGTTCTGCAGCAGGACAATGATCCTAAACACACCAGCAAGTCCACCACCGAATGGCTGAAGAAAAACAAAATGAAGACTTTGGAGTGGCCTAGCCAAAGTCCTGACCTGAATCCTATTGAGATGTTGTGGTATGACCTTAAAAAAGGCCGTTCATGCTCGAAAACCCTCTAATGTAACTGAATTAGGACAATTCTGCAAAGATGAGTGGGCCAAAATTCCTCCAGGACGCTGTAAAAGCCTCATTGCACGTTATCGCAAACGCTTGGTTGCAGTTGTTGCTGCTAAGGGTGGCCCAACCAGTTATTAGGTTTAGGGGGCAATCACTTTTTCACACAGGGCCATGATGGTTTGGATTTTTTAATAATAAACACCTTCATTTACAAATTGCATTTTGTGTTTACTTGTGTTGTCCTTGACTATTGTTTAAATTGGTTTGATGTTCCGAAACACTTAAGTGTGACAAACATGCAAAGGAACAGGAAATGAGGAAGGGGGCAAACACTTTTTCACACCACTGTATAAAGGTGTTACCAATGATTTGGGGTCTTCTAGATCAGTGGTTCCCAACCTCGGTCCTCAAGGACCCCCAACGGGCCATGTGTTGGGAATTTCTCTTAGATAAAATAGCTGTTCAATATATAAAGCCATTGACTCAGATTTAACCACCTGATTACTGGGCACTTAAGCCCCCCTCGTGACCAGACCAATTTTCAGCTTTCGGCGCTGACGCACTTGGAATGACAATTGCGCGGTCATACAACGCTGTACCCAAATGACATTTTTACCATTTTTTCCCCACAAATGGAACTTTCTTTTGGTGGTATTTAATCACAGCTGGGGTTTTATTTTTTTGCTAAACAAATAAATAAAAAAAGATGGAAAATTAAAAAAATAAAATCATGTTTAATAGTTTGTTATAAAATTTTGCAAACAGGTAATTTTTCTGCTTCGTTGATATGCGCTGATGAGGCGGCACTGGTGGGCACTGATAGGCTGCACTGGTGGGGACAGATAAGTCGGTACTGATGGGCACAGCAAAGATGGCACGGATGGGCACTGATAAGTGGCACGGATGGGCACTAATAGGTGGCACTGATGGGCACTGGTAGGTGCCACTGATGTGCAGCACTGGCACTGTGGGCACTGACAGATGGCACTGTGGGCACTGACAGGTGGAGCTAGTGGGCACTTTTATTAGCAAAGGTGGGCACCATGGACCCTGGGCATATTGCAGTGAGAGGGACTGATGTCCCTCTCACTGCCGCCGGTGATCGCCTTTTTTTTTTTTCTCCTCGCGCTGTCAGCGCGAGCAGGAAAAAAAGCTGATTACCGGCTCGGTTATTATCACATGATCAGCTGTCATTGGCTGACAGCTGATCACGTGGTAAGGGGTCGGGAGTCTCATAGACTCGCGGATCACAGAGCGCGCCGCACGCGCCCTTCAATGGTGTCGTCCCGGCATATCAGATCCGCGCTGTAGCCGTCATTCGGCTATAGCGCGGATCTCAGGTGGTTAAAGCACCTGTGCAAGATAAAGGAAAACCTGCGATCATGGCCTGTTGGGGGTACCTGAGGACTGAGGTTGAGAAGCACTGCTCTAGATCTCTCCATAAAGAGTACCTGTCACGTGCCTATTGCTGTCACAAAGGATGTTTACATTCCTTGTGACGGCAATAAAAGTAATAAAAAATGAATAAATAAAAAAAAAAAAAAAAGTAAAGTGCTCGCGCGCAAAGACAAGCGCGCACGTCGGTCCCCGAACGCATGCAAACATCGATGGTCCCACACATGTGAGGTATCGCCGCCAACGCCAGATCCTGGCCTGCAATTCTTGCACCAGACCTCCTGAGAAAATCTAAAGTGGTGACCTGTAATAAATAAAGAAAAATGACTGCGCTGCAAAATATAAACGAACACATCGGTGATAGAATACTGTGAAAGTGAGCATACATGTACCTGCTGATGATTAGAAATAACGGTACATAAATGAATACAATATGCAAAAAAGTGTATCATATAATAAACACACAAATAATAAGACTTGTGAAAAAATTGACAATAGGTTAAAACCATCCGATGTGAGAAAATGGTTTTTCTACAGTAAAGTCAATCATAAAAGTTGCGAAGATTATATAGGGACGCCCATCCTGATCAACTGCATGCATCGAAAATTGTCCACAAAGAGGAACTCCAAATTCAAAAGGTGACACCACTCTTTAAGCACCTATCACGTACCTTACAGCAGAGTCCGGATGCTGGGGGTGGCCTCGTGCACGGTTCCGGTCCCAACACCCCTGGTGGTAGGAACAGGGAGTGCTGGGGCACGAAAGGGTGCAAGTGCCTGCGGCTGGTAGACTGGTGCTTGGAAGTACCGGTTCTTCTGGAGAGCTGGTGTGTAGGTTGGTAACCAAGGCTGTACTCAGTGAAGGCCGAACAGGTGGGTGTAGGCACTGCGAGGTCAAGACAGGAAACAGGTCGGCAACTGGCTGGCAAACAAGGTACAAAGCGGAAGGCAAGTTCGTGGTCAAAAGCAGGCAAAAAGGTTTGCAACGGGCAGGTGATGAAGTACCAAATCGGAGAGCAGAGACGTAGTCAAGGAATCCAAGCCGAGGTCAAACCAGAGGAAACAGTCAATAAGCAGGGTCAATCCAAGAAGGGTAACAGGAAAACCGGGTGAATCAGGAACAAGGTAGCAGGTACTTCAGGCAGGTATTCAGGACATAAGACTGAAGACGATCCAGCACTGACACCATGTGAAGGCCCTGTTTATATAGGGCGCCTTGTGCTGGGATTGGTGGAGGTGAGGGTCCGTGCGTGATTGCGCACACACGTTCGTGCTGACGTGGGAGTGCGTGCCCCCGTTCGTATTTGTGGACAAGGACGCGCACATGTTTGCGTTGGTACGCGGGTACGCCCGCACGTTCGGTTCCGTTGGGAAGACTGCGCATGGGTATTGGCGCTCGCAGAGTGAGGATTCACTCCTGCTGGACGAGGACGGGCATGGAAAACGTGAGTTCTCTGACAGCACCCAAGAAGAAGGTGGCCTGACAAGAAGAGAAAACCTCCACCAACGAGAGATACGGCCTCTTACCGGAACGCAAGATCTCCTGTTAGAGAGATCTTACAGGCTTTTGGCTTATTTCCCAGCCACGGGTCTCTGTGGGAAATGAGATGGTATTCCCTAGATGCTGGACGGGGTTTCTCAAACAGATCGAGCAGGTACCATGCAGGGATAAGAACATAAAGACTCCATAGTGTATCACTCGAGATAGGATTTATTATAAAATAAAGAATTGCACTTACAAAATTGTAGTTAGTTAAAAGCGTGTAGAAATAATTAGCCGGCCGGCTCACATTTGCTGCCCGTTGCTTCCGGGTTTCGCGTGGTATTGTGGTGACGTCAGCTAGGGAGGAGCGGCGTGCTGACGCTTTCTTTATTTTATAATAAATCCTATCTCGAGTGATACACTATGGAGTCTTTATGTTCTTATCCCTGCATGGTACCTGCTCGATCTGTTTGAGAAACCCCGTCCAGCATCTAGGGAATACCATCTCATTTCCCACAGAGACCCGTGGCTGGGAAATAAGCCAAAAGCCTGTAAGATCTCTCTAACAGGAGATCTTGCGTTCCGGTAAGAGGCCGTATCTCTCGTTGGTGGAGGTTTTCTCTTCTTGTCAGGCCACCTTCTTCTTGGGTGCTTAAAGAGTGGTGTCACCTTTTGAATTTGGAGTTCCTCTTTGTGGACAATTTTCGATGCATGCAGTTGATCAGGATGGGCGTCCCTATATAATCTTCGCAACTTTTATGATTGACTTTACTGTAGAAAAACCATTTTCTCACATCGGATGGTTTTAACCTATTGTCAATTTTTTCACAAGTCTTATTATTTGTGTGTTTATTATATGATACA
This sequence comes from Lithobates sylvaticus, assembly GCA_028564925.1. Taxonomy (NCBI): domain Eukaryota; kingdom Metazoa; phylum Chordata; class Amphibia; order Anura; family Ranidae; genus Lithobates; species Lithobates sylvaticus. Next base: position 8,920,438 of record CM053028.1, on the reverse strand, counting down.
CCTTTTTTGCATATTGTATTCATTTATGTACCGTTATTTCTAATCATCAGCAGGTACATGTATGCTCACTTTCACAGTATTCTATCACCGATGTGTTCGTTTATATTTTGCAGCGCAGTCATTTTTCTTTATTTATTGTTCCAGTGTGGGTATCTCGCATACATGATTGCAGCAGCTTTAGGGTTACTTTCATTTTTTCAATTGTATATATATATTTTTTTTGACACTATTCATGTTTTGTCATCAAATTTTTGGACAGCGCAGTAATTAACACTTTATGACCTGTAATAAAGCATGGGTGCTCCAACACCTGCGGCCCTCCCAGAACTACAAGTCTCATCATGCCTCCTGCCTCTAGGAGTCACGCCCGTGATTGTCGGGGGTCTTGCAATGTCTCATGGGACTTGTAGTTTCACCACAGCTGGAGGGCCGAGGTTACCTACCCCCCTGCTGTATGTAAAAAAAAAAAAAAGAAAAGGCTTTTAAATGTAACCTATGATAGTAAAATTGACGTCATCTGTCGGTTGTACAGCGTGCGCAATTTCAGTGCGTGACATGTTTGGTGTCTGTCTATATTTTCTCGGTGTAATATCATCTTGTATATTTTTAAAAAAATAAATAAAATTTGGGTTGTGTATTGTGTTTTTGTGCATTTTAAAAAGTGTATTTTTTTTTCCCCCGAAAAAGGTTGAAAAAACTGCTGCGCAAATACTGTGTGACATAAGAATTGCACAACCCACCATTTTATTCTCTAGGGCCTCTGCTAAAAAAAAAGAAAGAAATTCAATTAAAAATAAATAAATACATTTAAAACGTGTGTGTGTGTGAGATACAATGTGTGTGTATATATGTATGTGTGATATTATTTATATATGTGTGTGTGTGTGTGTGTGTGTGTGTGTGTGTGTGTGTGTGTGTATATATATATATATATATATATATATATATATAATATGGGTTCCAAGTAATTTTGTAGCAAAAACAAACTGATACATGTAAACAAAAAGTGGCAGAAAAGGGGTCAAGTGGATATTTAGTGCTGTTTTTTTTTTTCTTTGCGGGGGGGGGGGGGGTTATTTTTTATTTTTTTTTTAAATTTTTTTTTTGCAGTGTAGTGTGACTGAGTGCTGAGACGAAACCATCCCGTTCCAGAGAGTCTGTGTGCGATGTCGCGCTTATATAACACGCCGGTCACATGGCACTATGCCGATGAACAGGATTTCTCTCTCATTGGTTGGGTGCGGTGATTGCAGTCAGGCTGGATTACATGTGACTGTCTGCTTTTCCTTTACACTAATAGACGTGTGATGATCCCCTATGTGGTCATTCTACTGCAGAAATTTGTGGCTGGCATGGCACACACCGAGCGCTTTATTAGGTCCCCCTTGCTAGTAGCGAGTTGGACCCCCTTTATTAGGTCCCCCTTGCTAGTCCCGGGTTGGACCCCCTATTAGGCCCCCCTTGCTAGTACTGGGTTGGACCCCCTTTATTAGGTCCCCCTTGCTAGTACTGGGTAGGACCCCCTTTATTAGGTCGGTGATACCCCATCCCCCACACCATTACACCCACACCACCAGCCTGAACCGGTGATATCCCATCCCCCACACCATTACACCCCCACCACCAGCCTGAACCAGTGATACCCCATCCCCCACACCATTACACCCCCACCACCAGCCTGAACCGGTGATATCCCATCCCCCATCCCCCACACCATTACACCCCCACCACCAGCCTGAACCGGTGATACCCCATCCCCCGCACCATTACACCCCCACCACCAGCCTGAACCGGTGATACCCCACCCCCCGCACCATTACACCCCCACCACCAGCCTGAACCGGTGATACCCCATCCCCCGCACCATTACACCCCCACCACCAGCCTGAACCAGTGATACCCCATCCCCCACACCATTACACCCCCACCACCAGCCTGAACCGGTGATATCCCATCCCCCACACCATTACACCCCCACCACCAGCCTGAACCAGTGATACCCCATCCCCCACACCATTACACCACCACCACCAGCCTGAACCTGGTGATACAAGGCAGGGTGGATCCATGCGCCAAATTCTGACCCCACCATCTGAATGTCGCAGCTGAAATCCAGACTCATCAGACCAGACAACGTTTTTTCCAATCTTCTATTGTCCAATTTTGGTGATCCTGTGCCAATTGTAGCCTCAGTTTCCTGTTCTTAGCTGACAGGAGTGGCACCCGGTGTGGTCTTCTGCTGCTGTAGCCCATCTGCTTCAAGGTTGGATGTGTTGTGTGTTCAGAGATGGTATTCTGCATACCTTGGGTGTAACGAGTGGTTATTTGAGTTACTGTTGTCTTTCTGCCCATTCTCCTCTGACCCCAACAAGGCATTTTCCTCCACACAACTGCCGCTCACTGGATATTTTCTCTTTTTCGCACCATTCTCTGTAAACCACAAGAGATGGTTGTGTGTGAAAATCCCAGAAATACTCAGACCGGCCCGTCTGCCACCAACAACCATGCCACGTTCAAAGTCACCGAGATCCCCTTTCTTCCCCATTCTGATGATTGGTTTGAACTTGAGCAAGTCGCCTTCACCATGTCTAGATGCCTAAATGCATTGAGTTGCTGCCGTGTGATTGGCCGATTAGCAATTTGTGTTACCAAACAATTGAACAGGTGTACCCAATAAAGTGACCGGTGAGTGTATATCCCATATGTTACAATGTGATCTCCTATAACTAGTATTAGAGAAATGCAGGCAGCAAAAACCTCCCAAAAAATGCCCCCCTCTTCTAGGCTCCTCCCCTGTGGCCCTTACACAGATCCCTAAACCTGTCAGCCAGGGCCGTCTTTAAGGTGGGGCAAATGGGGCAGCTGCCCCGGGCCCTGTCGTTGCGGGGCCCAACATCCTAACAATGGCTTCCCTGCAGCTGAAGGGAAAGGGAAGCGCGGAGGAGTGAAGATCTCATAGAGGAGAAAATAACCTTCCTAAGGCAGCAACCCAGTGGCGGCTGGTGCTCAAATTTTTTGGGGGGGGGGCGCAAACAAAGTGAAAAGTTCGAAAAAAAAAACATCAAACGCAGCCACTGTGCCATATCAAACGCAGCCGCTGTGCCATATCAAACGCAGCCGCTGTGCCGTATCAAACGCAGCCGCTGTGCCGTATCAAACGCAGCCGCTGTGCCGTATCAAACGCAGCCGCTGTGCCGTATCAAACGCAGCCGCTGTGCCGTATCAAACGCAGGCACTGTGCCCCATCAAATACAGCTACGGTGCCCCATCAAATGCAGCTCCACTGTCCCATCAAACCCCCCTCCTGCCCCCCCCCCCCCCCCCCCCCCGTTCTTCACTGGAGGTCTGAACTGGCACTTACCTTGCTGTGGTGTCCTCTCCTCCCTGCTGTGTCTCCTTCAGTGGGCACTGGCATCGGCGGTGGAGGAGTCCGCTACTCATACTTCCTCCGCTCGGGCGCAATGGGAGAGAGAAAACCGGAAGTGACATCTAATTCGGATGTCAATCAAAGAACCCGGCCGTAGTAATACGTACTTTGAGTGCCGGGCGGAAGCTGCTCGGCGATTTGGAATGCGCCGCAAGGCGGGACAAAAGCCTGAAAATGAAGCGCCTCGTCTGCAATCTCGTGATTGCATAGACGTGGCGCTTCCCATAGTGCACTGTGTCCGGCGCCCGAACACAGTGCACTTAAGGACCTTTTTTCTTTTTTTTTTTTTTAAAGGGCCATGTTTAAATATATATATATATATATATATATATATATATATATATATATATATATATATAAAATGTTCTTTTTGTGACTGTCCCTATGGACAGGCCACCACTGCAGCAACCATAAGGAAAGCCTGTGGTGTGAAATAGAACATGTACTTGGCTGAGCTGACATTTGTTTGCTATGAACATTTCTAGGAATGTCTGTACATACATCGGTCATCATGGATGAACGGACAGCTGGTATGTTCAGTGATTAGCAATCTGAATAACCTAGTTTGCTCTGCAGAGTTGAACTTTCACTTCTAGCTGCCTCTCTGCTATGCTTATTGACAGGACTGTTTTGAAGGTAATCCTTGTCGGCTTCATTAACCCCATCTTTTCTGCCACATGTTAAATTCTGCTGCAATGCAAGAATACACTTTTTTTACTCTGGCAATGGAACTGCTGTGTGAGTTTGATTGCTAGATAGGTTATGCCACAATCAGTGAGCAGTAATTTTATGTGCAGTAATCTCCAGCAACCAATCAGCGAGTGGTAATTATGTGTAGTAACCTCTAGCAACCAATCGGTGAGCAGGCCTAGTCAGGATTTGCCGTAACCTCTAGCAACCGATGGGTGAGCAATAATGATGTACTGTAACCACTAGCAACCAATCGGTGAGTGGTGATGATGTGCACTAACCTCTAGCATCCAATGGATGAGCAGTAATGATGTGCAGTAACCTCTAGCAACCAATCGGTAAACAGGAGTAGTAAGGATTTGCTGTAACCACTAGCAACCAATCAATGAGTGGTAATTGTGTGCAGTAACCTCTAGCAACCAATCAGTGAGTGGGAGCAGTAAGGATTTGCAGTAACCTCCAGCAACCAATGGGGGAGCAATAATGATGTGCATTAACCTCTAGCAACCAATCAGCATGTGGTAATGATGTGCAGTAACCTCTAGCAACCAATCGGTGAGCAGGAGTAGTAAGGATTTGCTGTAACCACTAGCAACCAATCAATGAGTGGTAATTGTGTGCAGTAACCTCTAGCAACCAATCACTGAGTGGGAGCAGTAAGGATTTGCAGTAACCTCCAGCAACCAATGGGTGAGCAATAATGATGTGCATTAACCTCTAGCAACCAATCAGCATGTGGTAATGATGTGCAATAACCTCTAGCAACCAATCAGTGAGATGAGCGGTATGGATGTGCAGTAACCTCCAGAAACCAATGGGTGAGCAGTAACAATATTCATAGTATATGCCTCAGACCAGGTGGAGGGCAAAATTGCATTTGGGGAGTAAGCGCTGGGATGGGGGGGGGGGGGGGGGGGGGCCCTAAGTAAATGTTTGCCCAGGGTCCAATAAATACTTAAGACGGCCCTGCGGCCAGCCAATCCCTCACCACCCTCTCGCCCCCCATCCCAGGACACCAGTATTTCATTCATTGGCAGAGAGGGAAAAAAAATGGTGTAGTGTTTACTCCTCTGTGCTGCCTCACAAAAGTAAGTACACCCCTCACATTTTTGTAAATATTTAATTCTATCTTTTCATGTGATAACACTGACGAAATGTCGATTTTACACGGCGCCCCAACTATTTTGGGATTGTATTCTAGAAGAATCCTAGTTTATTCTGTTATCTTTACAAGTTATAGGTTTTTTTTTTCTCTTTACTTTTTGTTATTGATACATGAGAGCACACAGTCACATGTCCAAGGAGCTGCTCGTAGCACCAGGATGGGCAAATAGCAAAATGTGACTCCAACCTCAGAGTGCTTTTATGCATCAACATACCAAATACAGAGAAACTCGGGACTTGTGTGTATGTGTATATATATATATATATATATATATATAATTTATTTATTTTCTTTAACCACCTGATTACTTTGCACTTAAACCCCCCTCGTGACCAGACCAATTTTCAGCTTTTGGCGCTGACGCACTTGGAATGACAATTGCGCGGTCATACAACACTGTACCCAAATTAAATTTATATAATTTTTTCCCCACAAATAGAGCTTTCTTTTGGTGGTATTTAATCACAGCCGGGTTTTTATTTTTTGCTAAACAAACAAAAAAAAGATGGAAAATTAAAAAAAAAAAAAAAAAAAAAAAAAAAAATCATATTTAATAGTTTGTTATAAAATTTTGCAAACAGGTAATTTTTCTGCTTCATTGATATGCGCTGATGAAGCGGCACAGGTGGGCACTGATAGGCGGCACAGGTGGGCACTGATAGGCTGCACTGGTGGGCACTGATAGGCTGCACTGGTGGGCACTGATAGGCTGCACTGGTGGGCACAGATAAGTCGGTACTGATGGGGACAGCAAAGATGGCACTGATGGGCACGGATGGGTGGCACCGATGGGCGGCACGGATGGGTGGCACCAATGGGCACTGGTAGGTGACACAGATGAGCACTGGCAGGTGACACTGATGTGCAGTACTGGCACTGTGGGCACTGACAGATGGCACTGTGGGCACTGACCAATGGCACTGTGGGCACTGGTAGGCGGCACTTTAATTGGGCAAAGGTGGGAGCCATGGATTGGGCACATTGCTGGGTACATTGCAGTGAGAGGGACTGATGTCCCTCTCACTGCCGCCGGTGATCGGCTTTTTTTCTTTTCCTCACGCTGTCAGCGCGAGCAGGAAAAAAAAGCCGATTACCGGTGTTCTATCACTATCCGTCCCCCATCACCAAGTGTCCGAGGTGTTCTGCGCATGCGCAGTACACAGGACGCCCATATTCCGAAAATTGCCGAGGATGAACGGCGCCTGCGCCGTGAGTCCACTTTCAAGCCCCACCATCCCAGTGGACATAGAGTTAGAATATAAAAGTGCCGAGCGCAGCGAGGCCGTGCCCGATGCGTGGCGAGCGAAGCGAGCCCGCGAGGGGCCCTCTCAATTTGACTAACCCTATGTCCGCTTGGATGGTGGGGGCTTCACCTCGACTCACGGCGCAGGCGCCGCTCATCTTCCGACAATTTCCGAAAATCTTCTGGATCCAGACTGCGCATGCGCTGCGCATGCGCAGTAGACTTCGGACACCTAGTGACAGCCGGACACTTGGTGATAGAACACCGGCTCTGTTATTATCACATGATCAGCTGTCATTGGCTGACAGCTGATCACGTGGTAAGGGGTCGGGATCGACCCCTTACTCGGATCTGTGATCCAGCGAGTCTCACAGACTCGCTGATCACAGAGCGCGCCGCGTGCGCCCTTCAGGGGGCGCGCAGGCAGCTCGTGTCCGGGACGACGTCAATAGACGTCGTCCCGGCATGTTAGATCCGCGCTGTAGCCGTCATTCGGCTATAGCGCGGATCTCAGGTAGTTAAGTCATGGGTTCCTCTTTTATATCTGATTTTGATACATGAAAGTACTCTGAGGGTAGAGACATCTTTCTATCGTCCCGCTTTGCATTCTTGGGGTGTGTTTTTTTGTTTCCTCCGTCTGCTCCCCTCCTGGTTTTCCCTGCTGAGCCCCTAATTCTCTGATTTTCCGATGTGTCGTCGTGGTTTGTTGTTGCGATGTACGGATCTCTTTCTGGCATAGATTGTGGTGCTACAAGTTCTGTGATCCTCTCCCCGCCTCCCCCTCCAGCACTCCGTGTACTCGCTGTGTGAACATCGAACCTTTTCTCTACAACGCCCCTCCGATCGTTCTTGGAGGAAATCATTTTGCCTTCCAATTTTTTTTTCTTTTATCTTCTTAAAGGGAAGCGCACTTGTTCTTATGGTAAATAGAAGATGCAGTCCCAAGAGCTGCAACATGTTGGTTCATATACAGTACATGCCTACGGTGCGGTGTAAGAAAGCATGTGCGTTTTTTATACATGTCCTGGTATTTATGGGCTCAGGGCCGGGCTGCAGCCACTTTTTTCAGACAACTTGAGTCCAAAATCGAAGCTCTTTGGCATCAACTCAACTCGCCGTGTTTGGAGGAGGAGGAGGAATGCTGCCTATGACCCCCAAGAACACCCTCCCCCAGCGTCCAACATGGAGGCGGAAACATTATGCTTTGGGTATGGGCGTCCGCAGAACTTTTTTCAGGGAGGGGCATCATTTTAGGGTCACCCATGCGCCGCCCCTTTTCGACAATGTCATTATCACATTATTATGGTCAGAGGCGTAGTACAGTCCCTAGGATAAGTAATGGGTAATGGCCAACAGACCCTCTTACCAGACCCAGCAAAACGACAGCAGTGATCCCTCCGGCTGGACGATCGTTCACTCTGGGTTCCCCGGGGGGCCACTCTGGTCAGTAGTGTAGCATGTCTGTACCCTGGCTCAGTGTTTCTCTCTCTGGTGGCGCTGGGCAGCGTGGCTCTCTCTGGTGGCGCTGGGCAGCGTGGCTCTCTCTCTGGTGGTGCTGGGCAGCGTGGCTCTCTCTGGGGCCGCTGGGCAGCATGGCTCTCTCTCTGGTGGTGCTGGGCAGCGTGGCTCTCTCTGGGGGCGCTGGGCAGCGTGGCTCTCTCTCTGGTGGTGCTGGGCAGCGTGGCTCTCTCTCTGGTGGTGCTGGGCAGCGTAGCTCTCTCTCTGGTGGTGCTGGGCAGCGTAGCTCTCTCTCTGGTGGTGCTGGGCAGCGTGTCTCTCTCTGGTGGTGCTGGGCAGCGTGTCTCTCTCTGGTGGTGCTGGGCAGCGTGTCTCTCTCTGGTGGTGCTGGGCAGCGTGTCTCTCTCTGGTGGTGCTGGGCAGCGTGTCTCTCTCTGGTGGTGCTGGGCAGCGTGTCTCTCTCTGGTGGTGCTGGGCAGCGTGTCTCTCTCTGGTGGTGCTGGGCAGCGTGTCTCTCTCTGGTGGTGTTGGGCAGCGTGGCTCTCTCTGGTGGTGCTGGGCAGCGTAGCTCTCTCTGGTGGTGCTGGGCAGCGTGTCTCTCTCTGGTGGTGTTGGGCAGCGTGGCTCTCTCTGGTGGTGCTGGGCAGCGTGTCTCTCTCTGGTGGTGCTGGGCAGCGTGTCTCTCTCTGGTGGTGTTGGGCAGCGTGGCTCTCTCTCTGGTGGTGCTGGGCAGCGTAGCTCTCTCTGGTGGTGCTGGGCAGCGTGTCTCTCTCTGGTGGTGTTGGGCAGCGTGTCTCTCTCTGGTGGTGTTGGGCAGCGTGGCTCTCTCTCTGGTGGTGCTGGGCAGCGTAGCTCTCTCTGGTGGTGCTGGGCAGCGTAGCTCTCTCTGGTGGTGCTGGGCAGCGTAGCTCTCTCTGGTGGTGCTGGGCAGCGTGGCTCTGTCTGGTGGTGCTGGGCAGCGTAGCTCTCTCTGGTGGTGCTGGGCAGCGTAGCTCTCTCTGGTGGTGCTGGGCAGCGTAGCTCTCTCTGGTGGTGCTGGGCAGCGTGTCTCTCTCTGGTGGTGCTGGGCAGCATGTCTCTCTCTGGTGGCGCTGGGCAGCGTGGCTCTCGCTCCCGCTTCCGCCCAGCACACTCCTCATTCTTCGTCCTGTAGCGCTCTCTCCAGGCTGCAGTCTCTCAATCTCTCTCTTGATCGAGCTGTAGCCTCCTCCCTGTGGAAAATGGGGCCGCCAATCTTCGGGACTACATGTCCCATGATGCTCTCCTCTCCTAGTCTCCTTTTGATTGGCCCTCAGTTATGGCCAATAGGGAAGGAATGGAGCGGGGCAGGAAACTTGGTAAGAGCTGCTGTCTCTTCTCCCTGACAGGAGAGGGGGAAACCTCTGACAGCCCGTAGCTCGCCTTTCTCCTGTCACAGCGCCGCCGAGTTCTCTGCTGGACTGAGCAGGGAAAAGAAGTCACACTGCACTGATGGGGGGGCTTGACAGCACCTTGATGGTGTCACCCCACTGGTGGGTGGCACCCGGGTGTGGGCTGCCTGCACCCCAATAGCGACGCAACTGTGCTGAATTTAAGGTCCAATCCCTGATTCCAGGGGGGGGGGGGGGCACTTTGGGGTTTTTTTTTCTGCTAAGGGGAGAGGACAACTTCACCGCATCAAGGGGACGATGGACGGGGCCATGTACGGTCAAATCTTGGGTGAGAACCTCCTTCCCTCAGCCAGGGCATTGACAATGAGACACGGATGGGTCTTCCAGCATGACAATGACCCAAAACACCCGGCCAAGGCAACAAAGGAGTGGCTCAAGAAGAAGCACATTAAGGTCCTGGAGTGGCCTAGCCAGTCTCCAGACCTTAATCCCATAGAAAATATGTGGAGGGAGCTGAAGGTTCGACTTGCCAAACGTCAGTCTGGAAACCGTAATGCAGGAATCCACAAACTACGGCCCTCCAGCTGTTGCAGAAATACACATCCCATGAGGCATTACAAAACCCTGACAGACATGACTCGGCATGATGGGAATTGTAGTTCCTGAACAAGTGGAGGGCCGTAGTTTGAAGACCCCCCTGCCATAACCACTTGCCGACCTCCTCTTGTACATATACGTCGGCACTTTGAAGAGGGATATCTCGGTAACGGGAGCAGCTGCTGCCACAACCGAGATATCCATCTTTACAGGAGGCGGTTCTGTTTACGATAATGGTGGTCTTTGCGGTGGGTTCGCCGCAAGATCACCGCTATCAGCGGGAGAGGTGCCACCCCCCCGCCGCTTTCCCGCGCCCTCCGCCGCTTACCGGAGCCGTCGGTAGCGGCGGAGGCGATCGGGTCCTGCACACTGCTGGGTATGGAAAGGAGTGAGGGGGGGAAGATGGCCCCCACCCGTCTCCATACCATAGGAGGGCGGAAGCGACGTCAAAATGTCACTTCCGCCCATACGTCTTAAAGGAAAATTTTTCAAATGACATTTTTTTTTTTTTTTTTTTTTATATTGCATTTTAGTCCAAATATGAGATCTGAGGACTTTTTGCCCCCGGATCTCATATTTAAGAGGACCTGTCATGCTTTTTTCTATTGCAAGGGATGTTTACATTCCTTGTAATAGGAATAAAAGTGACACAATTTTTTATTTTTTTAAAAACAGTGCAAAAATAAATAAAATCAAGTAAAATAAATAAGTTATTTTTTTTTCAAAAACCCCGTCCCGACGAGCTCGCGCGCAGAAGCCAACGCATACGTGAGTAGCACCCGCTTATTAAAACGGTATTCAAACCACACATGTGATGTATCGCCGCTATCGGTAGAGCGAGAGCAATAATTCTAGCCCTAGACCTCCTCTGTAACTCAAAACATGCAACCTGTTGAATTTTTTTTTTAAATGTCTCTTATGGAGATTTTTGAGGGTAAAAGTTTGTCGCCATTCCACGAGCGGGCGCAATTTTGAAGCGTGACATGTTGGGTATCAATTTACTCGGCGTAACATTATCTTTCACAATATAAAAAAAAAATTGGGCTAATTTTACTGTTGTCTTATTTTTTTATTCAGACCGATCGTTTCTTTGGCAGTGTACAAACGTACAAAATCGGCAGGGGATCAAATACTTTTTTTCCCTCACTGTGTATATATAGATAAGGAGGTAAAGGAATCAAAATCCAAGCAGATGAAGTGTCAGCTCAGTGGCCTCCTCTTGTCTTCTCAGGTATTGGCGAGCTCGGAGAGGAAGAGGTTCGCCAAGGACCATCCGCTGCCATTCTCCGCCTTCCTCACGGACAGCTTCGGGCGTCAGCACACTTACCTGAGGATCTCATTAACAGAGAAGTGTAACCTTCGATGTGAGTATTGGAGAGACGCAATTTATTCTGTTCTATCTTCTCCCGCTAGTTTTCCTGATCCACCATCCCCTCCCACTCCTCCCAGTGTGACAGCAGGCAGGAAATCTTCTCCCCACACCCGCTGTCATTTAAAAAAAAAAAAGCATGTCCGTGCGAGGCTCCGCCCTCACAGCCCCATCATTCATTCATCTTTTTTATGTGAATGAATGAACTACAAGTACTGCCGGCGGACGGCTTGCAGTTCTGAATGACCTGCGGGGGGAGCTGATGAGCGCTCTCGTAATTCATTCACAAGCCCGGCCATTTTAAAATGGACAGCCCTATGAAGGTACCAGAGGAAATCCGCAGGGCTTGTCTGCAGAAGCCTGACCTTGCACCGCAGATCACGGGTCATTTTAAATATTTTTTTTTCTGCAAACGTGAACTTATCCTTTTTTTACTTTTTTTTAAAAGATTATTTTTAATTTTTTTTTTGTTAAATAAAATGTGTTTCATATTTAAACCCTTAAGTAGGGACAATTCGGGTAGACTAAAGCTGGCCATACACGGTTAGAAAATCGATCGGAAAAAGCGTTCGAAAATGTGAAAATTTTCGAACGTGCATGCGAGAACGCCAACATCGTATCAATAGATGCCGAACAATATTCACCATATTATCGATCGGTAACAACATATATAGTACAATTTTCCTCGATCGATTATATAAGCAGTGTAACATGCGCATGCGCTGTCGATTTTTTTTCGAACTCTTTTCGTTCGAGAACACTACTAATCTTTCGAAAATCAATCGTTTTTCCTGAAAAAAAACCAACATGTTGGATTTTTTTTTTTTAACTCGAAATTTGAATGTCGAGAATCGAAATGTAGCCACTAACGTTTAGAAAGACGATCGATCGAGCGTTACCGACGTATTTCCGATCGATTTTCGACCCTTGTATGGCCAGCTTTAGGATTATTAACTTCTTCTTCTACCCTTCTCTCATTAGTGATTTTTCCTGATTAATAATCCTTGGTCTTCCCTAAACCGTCTCTAATTAACTCCTTCTTCCCCTTCTCCCATTAGGGTTTATCAGGGAAATAGCTAATGGGAGAAGGGGAAGAAGGAGTTAATTAGGGGAAATTACGGCAGACTAAGGATTAATAATCAGGGAAATAATAGCCAATGGGAGAAGGAGAAGAAGGAGTTAATTAGGGGAAATTACGGCAGACTAAGGATTAATAATCAGGGAAATAATAGCCAATGGGAGAAGGAGAAGAAGGAGTTAATTAGGGACAATAGGGTAGACTAAGGGTTAATCAGGGAAATAATAGCTTAGTCTACCCTAATTTCCCCTAATTGACTCCTCCTTCTCCTTCTTCCATTAGTGATTTTTTCCTGATTAATAATACTTAGTCTACCCTAATTGTCACTAATTAATGCCTTCTTCTCCTTCTCCCATTGGCTATTATTTTCCTGATTATTAATCCTTGGTCTGCCCTAATTTCCCCTAATTAACTCCTCCTTCTCCTTCTCCCATTAGCTTGTATTTTCCTGATTATTAAAGTGATTGTAAAGGCAGAAGGTGAATTCTATGCATTAAGATAAAAATACTTACCCAAACCCCTTCTCTATTCAGCAATGTCCACGAATGCCTCGGCTATCTTGGGACTCTCCCTCCTGATTTGGCTAAGACACAGCAGCGATGCCATTGGCTCCCATTGCTGTCAATCAAAGTCAGTCAGCCAATGAGGAGAGACAGGGGGTGGGGCCAAACCGCGGCTCTGTGTTTGAATGGATACACGGAGCTGTGGCTCAGCTCGGGTGCCCCTATAGCAGTGGGGGGCACTCAACAGGAGGGAGGGGCCAGGAGCTCCAGCAAGGGACCCAAGAAGAGGAGGATCCAGACTTCTCTGTGCAAAACCACTGCACAGGGCAGGTAAGTGTAACATGTTTATTATTTTTAAAGAAACTAGACCTTAGTATCACTTTAATCCTTAGCCTACCCTAATTGTCACTAATGCCTTCTTCTTCTTCTCCCATTAGCTATTATTTACCTGATTATTAATCCTTTGGTCTACTCCAAGGATATGCAATTAGCGGACCTCCAGCTGTTGCAGAACTACAAGTCCCATGAGGCATAGCGAGACTCTGACAGCCACAAGCATGACACCCAGAGGCAGACGCATGATGGGACTTGTAGTTTTGCAACAGCTGGAGGTCCGCTAATTGCATATCCCTGGTCTACCCTATTGTCCCAAATTAATGCCTCCTTCCCCTTCTGCCAATGGTTATTATTTTTCCTGATTATTAATCTATATTCCTCCCTATTGTCCCTAATTAACTCCTTCCTCCCCTAGCTATTATTTTCGTAATTATTTTTTATGTATATTTTTCTAACCATTCATTTTTTGATTTATTTAATTTTTTTTTTACTTTTTTTTTTTTTTTTTTTTTTTTTTTTTTTTTTTTCATTAAAAAAAAAAGCACAAAATGTATGTGATTTGTATGTTCTTTTGCAATGCTTTGTATCAGAAGCATACATTTTGTTATTTTTAAATGGCAAACTCCCACGGCACAAAAGTGCTCCGGATCTGCTCCAGTTCAGCAGGTGATCCGTTTTACAGGATCACCCACTGAACAGTGCGGCGCACGCCCACGTCAAAGGACCCTTTCATCCTCATAGACAAGATCTGCAGATAAATATAAAGTCATTATTGTAAAGGATGTTTCTTTGTGATAGTGTAGTTTGTTATTTTATGATTTTTTTTTTTATATATACATATATATTTTATTTATATTTTATTTTTTTAGATGGCACACTGGCTCCCACCAGAGAACCGTTAGTCCTCCTATATTTGTTGGCGTAATGATATGAGGAGATTGTTTGTTACCTTTTCTTCGGTGGCAGTGCTGTGTATGTCATCTTGTTAAGTAAAGTGTAAAGATAGCGCTGGACACGTAGGGTTATCTTACTGGTATTTATGTTGGTGTAAATGATCTGGATCCTGGGCAGGTGGCTTCTCCGCCCCCAAGGATCTCCACCGTCTCCTTGGCTTGTAGTGTGATGTAGCAAGACCCGAAATTGAAGCGCCACACCACGGCTAATAGGTACAGATACAACTTTATTCTATCAAACGTCAGGGGTTCAACCCCCAAAAAAGTATCCAACACGTTTCGGCAGTAAAAATGCCCCCTTCATCAAGAATTGACTGGCAACAATGTGAACAAACTAGAAGTGAACTGGACCTACAATTGTATTTTTTTCCAGTGTGAATTACAAGCACAGGCCTTATCGGAACCTGGCTGCACCTCCCTGGTTTTGTTCACATTGTTGGCAGTCAAGCCCGGATGAAGGGGACGCTTGGACCCTCGACAAGCATTGGATACTTTTTTCGATTGTACCCCTGACTATTAAAGGAATAAAGTTTGTATGTGGACTGTGACGGAACATCCCTACACTCCTCTTGAGTGCGTTCGTCATATATCACTTCCTCCCAGTCTGGATATAGATATCAGATATTCCAACCGCTCCCAAGCACCAAACGAGACGAGACTTGCTTAGTGCCAACATGGACTCTTTTTTTTTTATTAGAACCAAACTTACAAGTATTTATATACAATAGGAGAGGAGGTCCCCCCCTCCTGCTCATATTACTCTAACAATACACCTGTAACAACTTAACATAAACTAATTAACTAATCCCTTTAAGCAGCCGATGTGACTCAGGATTTCACTACAGGTCAGACTTGTTGTCACCGAGCTAAACACAGTTGATTATAAATTATCATAATTACAACCACACGATATTTTATCACAATAGCAGGAGACCACCAGTAACAGACGGACCGTCTACTACATTGTACAGAGGACAATGTGATCAGCTCTCTCTCAATTGACATCTTGAGTTCATGACACTAGCATCTGACAGTGTGTGTACCAACACACATTATATATACACATTTTTTTATATATATATATATATATATATATATATATATATATATATATATATATATATATATATATATATATATATATATATATATATATATATATATATATATATACAGCATTGAATCTGACTGGGGTTGGGGTTCTCCTTCACCCTGTGCCCCTTAAAATCCAGGGCCCATAATCGGTTGGCAGGAGGCTCGCATTTAGTCCTCTCAAGCAGCCTGTGTCCCAGCTAGGTCTGTCACATGGACCTATTAGCCGTGGTGGGTAAGTCACCCTGGCAGTGATGTTCTGTGTACTATGGAGATTATTCTTTGTCTTGCAGGTCAGTATTGTATGCCGGAGGAAGGAGTACCGCTGACCCCAAAGAGCGACCTTCTCAGCACTCAGGAGATCCTCACTCTGGCCCGGATCTTCGTACAGCAAGGGGTGGACAAAATCCGCCTGACCGGTGGGGAGCCTCTGATCCGACCCGACGTGGTGGACATTGTAGGTGAGGATTGTTTTTTTTTTTCTATCACAGAGATCGCTCCGTAAGTTTTAGGTTCACACCTTGGCGCGTCAGGAATGCGCCCAAAATTGCACGCTTTACCGACATGCAGAGAAATGCACTACTGTTTAGCAGATGCGCGTGGTGCTATTAATTGTTAATGGCTTCCGATGCGTTTTGGAAACGTGCCGCGTTTATGAACATATCCAACAGCATGGTGCAGGCAAAATTGGTGGTGGAAACCATAGCAGGTGCTGTCCAGCTTAGTGGTCGCAGTCCATGTTTTCTCTCTGCTGTGTAAACTTTCCCGCAATAGTCTGCATGTCTCTCTTTTATACTACCCTCCACATGACCTCAACCCCCCCCCCCCCCCCCCAATATGGGCTCTCCAGTTTCTCTGTGCATCCCTGGGGACTACACCCCCCGGTCGGTTGTGTCACAGACAGAAAGGGCCCCCCACCCCCCCGGTCAGTAGTCGGGGCCCCGCACTTCCTCCATCTCGGCGGGTGGCTTCTCTCTGGGCTGCGGGCGGCTGCTTTCTCAGTTTCCCCAGAGTCTCCTCCCTCCCTCCTCCAGGAGGCCAATCCGATTTGGATCTTCTTTCATAGAATTAGGTGACAGGTCTCATGACCTGCTTCCTGATTGGCCGAGAGGAGAATCAGTGTGACGGTAGCGAATATATTAATTTGTTATTGTTACAACTGGGTGGGCTTCGGGCGCAGTGCAGGCTGAAATTAGGAGCAATCTCAGCTTGTTGCCTGTATAGAAGACACCTGAGAGCCAGAAATCTTTCTGATTTGATAAGGGATCAAATACTTAATTCACATAAATAAAATGCAAATCAATTTATAACTTTTTTAAAATGCGTTTTTCTGGATATTTTTGTTTTTCCGTCTCCCACTGTTAAAATTGACCATTAAAATTATAGACTGATCGTTTCTTTGTCAGTGGGGCAAACGTAAAAAATCAGCAGCCGAGCAAATACTTTTTTTCCCTCACTGTATATAAGGTAATATTTGAGATTACAAAGGTATTTGGCACATTCAAAGTAGATTTATATCTTTTGTGGTTATTGAGGAATAGATTTGAATGAGACGTCTTGTCTTGTGCTCGGAGTTTGGCTTTAAATGACCGCGCCCGACATATCGGTCTTTACATTACAGTTTAGGTGTCATTTGGTAGAAATGTTAAAGGAAAATCAGATACATTTTTATTTTCCTGTCTTTGTGTCTTCCTGCAGCCCAGCTCCGGAAACTGGAAGGCCTGAAAAGCATCGCCATTACCACGAACGGGATTAACCTGGCCCGACAGCTGCCCCGGCTGAAGGACGCCGGACTGGATGTGGTGAACATCAGTCTGGACACCCTGGTGCCGGCCAAGTTCGAGTTCATTGTGAGGAGGAAAGGTGGGTACCTCTGATCTTCCTTGGAATTGCTTGCAGCAATTCTCCTTTTATATATGGCTGCATTCTCAGTGACGTCACTGCTCTCTAGTGAATGGATAGGCTGCTTTCTCAGTGATGTCATCGGTCTCTAGTGAATGGATAGGCTGCATTCTCAGTGATGTCATCGCTCTCTAGTGATTGGATAGGCTGCATTCTCAGTGATGTCACCGCTCTCTAGTGAATGGATAGGCTGCATTCTCAGTGATGTCATCGCTCTCTAGTGAATGGATAGGCTGCTTTCTCAGTGATGTCATCGCTCTCTAGTGATTGGATAGGCTGCATTCTCAGTGATGTCACCGCTCTCTAGTGAATGGATAGGCTGCATTCTCAGTGATGTCACCGCTCTCTAGTGAATGGATAGGCTGCATTCTCAGTGATGTCACTGCTCTCTAGTGAATGGATAGGCTGCATTTTCAGTGATGTCATCAGTCTCTAGTGATTGCATAGGCTGCATTCTCAGTGATGTCAGCAGCCTCTAGTGAAGGGATAGGCTGCATTCTCAGTGATGTCATCAGTCTCTAGTGAATGGATAGGCTGCATTCTCAGTGATGTCACCGGCCTCTAGTGAATGGATAGGCTGCATTCTCAGTGATGTCACTGCTCTCTAGTGAATGGATAGGCTGCATTTTCAGTGATGTCACCGCTCTCTAGTGATTGGATAGGCTGCGTTCTCAGTGATGTCACCGCTCTCTAGTGAATGGATAAGCTGCATTCTCAGTGATGTCATCGGTCTCTAGTGATTGGATAGGCTGCATTCTCAGTGATGTCATCAGTCTCTAGTGATTGCATAGGCTGCATTCTCAGTGATGTCATCGGTCTCTAGTGATTGGATAGGCTGCATTCTCAGTGATGTCATCAGTCTCTAGTGATTGCATAGGCTGCATTCTCAGTGATGTCATCAGTCTCTAGTGATTGGATAGGCTGCATTCTCAGTGATGTCAGCAGCCTCTAGTGAAGGGATAGGCTGCATTCTCAGTGATGTCATCAGTCTCTAGTGAATGGATAGGCTGCATTCTCAGTGATGTCACCGCTCTCTAGTGATTGGATAGGCTGCATTCTCAGTGATGTCACCGGTCTCTAGTGATTGAATAGGCTGCATTCTCAGTGATGTCACCGCTCTCTAGTGAATGGATAGGCTGTATTCTCAGTGATGTCACCGGCCTCTAGTGAATGGATAGGCTGTATTCTCAGTGATGTCACCGGTCTCTAGTGAAGGGATAGGCTGCATTCTCAGTGATGTCACCGGTCTCTAGTGATTGAATAGGCTGTATTCTCAGTGATGTCACCGGTCTCTAGTGAAGGGATAGGCTGCATTCTCAGTGATGTCACCACTCTCTAGGGAATAAATTTGTGAGTTGGCTCCTTTTATAACCAACTACCTAACATTCTGTCTTCTCCTCCCTGCAGGGTTCCATAAAGTCATGGAGGGGATCAGCCGTGCGGTGGAGCTGGGATACAACCCTGTCAAGGTGAGGGACACACGGGTTAATGATAATCAGGCTACTACACCAGAATCGGTTGCAGTGCGGCCCCCTTGTTTTGTGACAGCACCACCAACCGAAAGCGGCATGCGGTTTAAGTTTTTGCCGTGGCGTGTATATAGCCGTGAGCGTCTGTATGTTAGCGTTTAGGTGGGCGGTTGGGGGGCAGTTAAATCGCAGATCAATCACTTGGTTTCTTGGTTTTACTCACTCAAACCCCCCCCCTCCCCCCGGCTGCACATGTAAACTAAGCTTTATGGTACTGCAAACGTGACGCCACACCACCCTCCGTGGTTCCAGGACTCTCCTGCTCCTCTGAGTTGCCTCGGGACCAGTAAATGATGTCCCCAATCTGCTGTGAACCTGGAAGTGTGCTCGGCTATGAGCGCTTCCAGTTTCGAAGCTGTCAAAATCCAGACGTAAAAGCCAGATAACAGCCGGTCCAGCACAGTCCTTATCTCACTGTACTCTTGTTCTGGGCTGCACTCACACATCCTTACATAAGTGCCACCCAATGACCTCACCAGGCCGCAGGATTTAATATATGTATCAGGGCCAGACACAGATTTTTTGGGACTGATTGATGGACCGTCTCTCTCCTCTCTGTTCGATCCTCCAGGTGAACTGTGTGGTGATGCGCGGCCTGAATGAGGACGAGCTGCTGGATTTTGTAGCGTTGACGGAGAAGCAGCCGCTGGAGGTGCGCTTCATAGAATACATGCCCTTTGACGGTAAGTTACCCCTAAGCAAACTGTGTGCCACCGTAACCGCCGACTGAGTCAGCCGTTTTCTCTATGAATCTTACCCAACACCAGTGGATAGCCAGTGATGGAATATCAGTGCCGCCATCTTGGCCATGTGGGATCCCAGTTATAGGTTGGTAGCTTTCAGTACAGATCTGTCCGGTACCCCATTAGGTAAGTGCGGCCGAGGGGTAAGCAGAAGAGACGTCACTTTTGGTGCAGTTTTAGGCTTTATTCACACTTGGGCGACTCCAAAGTCGCAAACATTTTATTGTGCGACTTTGATCTGACTTTACACTCTCTGGACCTAAGTCGCATCAAAAGTCCTAGCAAAGTAATGGAGGTACCTTTACAAAATCGCTGTGACTTTAAGTCGTAAAGATCCGAACGGGTGCCATTGAAAAGAATAGGCTGCGACTTGTCATGTCCAAAGTGTGAATGAAACCTGAAGCAGAGTGAAGGTTTTATAGAATCCCGCTTTTTTTTTTTTTTTTCGGGGGGGGGGGGGGTGTTTTTTTTTTTTCTGGCAGCCCCACCCACCATCATTCAGGCTTAGGCACCCTGGGAACCCCTCGTCACATATCCCAGGAGGCTGCAGGAGTCCATTCACAGAATGGCCAGGAGGAGGGAGGGGAGGGGGGGGGGGGCAGCCTGCTTGAGCTCAGCTCAAGAGGCAGCCAGCTGAAGAGGACCAAGATGGCGGCATTGGGACACAGGCACAGACTGGCCAATGCTGGACCCATTGGGCAAGGAGGGTTGTCCAGCTTGGCATAGTTGGCCGCTTTTTACACCTCATTGTGAACCGGTTTTCCTCCCCCATCCAAAAGGGAGTCCATTCACAGAACGGTCAGGTGGGGGGCCAGGCTGCCTGAACCCAGAAGAGGCAGCTGGCTGAAGAGGACCAAGATGGTGGCATGGGACACAGACTGGGCCAGGGAGGGTTGTTCCAGTTTGGCATAGTTGGCCTCATTTACACCTCATTGTGAACCATTTTTCTCAAATCGCCTTTCAGGACAACCCTGGAGAGAGCGCAGCTCCGCCCACTTTTCAGGAAACACATGCTTGACCTTTAAAACCCCTCCTCTTCCACCATGGCCTCAGTTATTTGTGTTTCCTCCGCCATGTGGAAGCACTTGTGGGAACCAGCAGGGCTGCGATCTCTCCAGGGGGAGCTGAAAGGCCTTACCTCGGTGAGGTGCGATTCGCGGCAAAACGACCATCCCAGCACCTTCCTGGTACGTTCGGAGGGTGTTCCGGAGTCCCCAGCCTTGTCCAGCTTAGGGGAGCAATGGCCGAGCAGGAGGTCGAGGCGTCTTGGACCCGGGAGCCCGAGTTTGAATCTCGCGCGCTGGCGCTGAGTTGGCTTCCGGGTCCCCTCTGGAGGGCGGATAACGCAGCGGCCAGTGACGCGGCTTCCTGTTTGGGCGGGGCGACGAGTGGTTCCGGTCGCCTGACAACGCAGGGGCTAGGGGGCGGGTCCATAGACCGTGTGCAAGCTTCCGGCCAGCGTAATGACGCAACGCCCGGGAGTTTTAAAATCAGCTGTGCAGATTCAGTCCCCGCTGCGCTCTCTGCATGATGGAAGAGAGATCGTCAGCGTCGGTGGAGGCAGGCACCACAAGCACCGGTCAGGCCCAGGTAAGAGGGGCACAACGGTGCTCTTGATTCTTACCCTTATGGGCTTATGTTTTTTCCTTGTGAACTGTATTTCCCTCCCTCAGGGGAGCCTGCCCCTTCAGGTTTCTGAGGTTACTGTCACTCAGACCTGTGGGTTTATGGTGGCTGTGTCTTTTCCCCTTTGTTTGTCACAGTGGGGTGTTGTCCTTCTCCCTGTTGGTGGTCGGTGTATGTACTGTGTTTGTTTTAGTGGGCCCTCTGCAGTAGCAGTAAGACATTCCTTTTTTTTGGTTTCTTTTAGGAGACTGTCTTGGGGAAAACTAAACGATCTAACCCTCCAGGCCAGAAGAAATGCCCCTCGTGCAAAGTACCATTGCGGGAATCTTGGCAAAAAGCCCTTTGCAAAGCTTGCATTAGGGAGCTGGTGGAGGAAGAGTCCTCCCAGCAGTACAGGGACCTCTTCTCCTCTGTTAAGGAGATTGCTAGTTCCCTGAGTTCTGTAAAAACCATGTTGGCTCAGAACCCAGCAGGACAGAGCACTAGCCAGCAGCCACCACTAAGTCCTAGACAATCCACCTCCAGACAGCTGGAGATCCTGGATTCCGAGGACGAGGGGACAAGCACTCTTCCTTCCCTCAGGGATTCAGAGGATGAGGGGGAAGAGGAGGATGAGGACCGTAGGTGTAGGTACAAACTTTCCCTAGAAGAAGTAGATGACCTACTTAAAGGTATATATACTACCTTAGACATTCAGGAAGAAAAGGTCCAACTGTCAGTCCATGACAGAATGTATCAGGGCCTGGATGACACCAAAACCAGGGTTTTTCCGGTCCACCGGGTACTATCAGACACAGTCAAAAGGGAGTGGAAGGACCCTGAGAGAGGTCCTTTTCTCTCCAAAACCCTCAAACGGCGCTTCCCATTCGACGACAAAGAGTCGGAGGTTTGGAATAAAAAGCCGCGGGTGGATGCCGCTTTCTCCCAGGTCTCACGCCGCACTGATTTGGCATTTGAGGACATGGGGGTCCTCAAAGACACGATGGATAAAAGGGCTGATGGCCTCCTTAAAAAGGCATGGGATTCAGCGGCAGCTAGCCTCAAACCAGCCATGGCTTCCACGGTAGTAGCGAGGAATCTAGAATGCTGGGTGGAGAAACTAAAGAGTCATATTGAGGCAGGGACATCTCGGAAAGACCTTTTGGAATCTTTCCCATTTGATCCTGAAGGCAGTAAAATACATGGCCGACGCCTCTGCCGAGTCTATCAAGTTGGCAGCGAGGTCTTCTGCTTTAGTTAATTCAGCCCGTCGTGCTGTCTGGCTAAAGACATGGTCGGGTGACACGGCCTCAAAGATTAGGCTATGTGGCCTTCCTTTTTCTGGGGACCTACTTTTTGGGCCAGATCTGGAAACCATCTTGGACAGAACTGCTGATAAAAAGAAGGCCTTCCCTACTAAGAAGAAACAGGCACCGAAGAAAAATTTTCGTGCTGTTCAGCAGCCCCAAAAAAGTAGGGAAGATAACAGAAGCCATTGGGCTCCCCAGAGGGGTAGAGGTAGGGGAGGAGTCCTGTTTAGAGCTCCCTCCGACCATACACCCAAAAGCAAATGACGGTCTGGTTCCAGTAGGAGGAAGGCTGTCAGCTTTCCTTCCGCAATGGAACAGGATGACTCCGAGCCTGTTCGTGAGGAGTATTGTCGCCCAGGGCTACAACCTAGAGTTTCTAGAACCTCCTCCTCCCAAGGGATCAAGACAAGGCCTCTGCCATGACGAACCTGCTGCAGGATCTGATACAGCAAGAGGTGGTTGTCGAGGTCCCAAAACATCAACAAGGGCAGGGGTTTTACTCCCACATTTTTCTAGTCGGAAAACCCTCAGGAAAATTTCGGTTGATCTTAAATCTAAAGATCCTAAACCGATCGATCCGGTACAAACATTTTCGTATGGACACCATCCACTCGATAACGAAATTGTTAATGCCGAATTGTTTCCTGGCATCCCTAGATCTAAGGGATGCTTACCTACACATTCCAATTGCCCAGACCTCCCAGCAATTTTTGCGGCTGGCAGTCAATCTGGGGGAGTCCGTTTGGCACCTGCAATTCAGGGCTCTGTCCTTCGGACTTTCATCCTCCCCCAGGATCTTCACAAAGATTTTGGCGGAAGCTCTGGAGCCCCTGAGGTTGAAGGGTATCCCCGTAGTACCCTATCTAGACGACCTTCTATTTTTTGCAGACTCCAAGGAGCAGGTAGCCGTGAATTTGCAGGTTGCTCAAATCCACCTCAGAAGCCTGGGATGGCTCCTCAACTTAGAGAAGTCAAGCCTGGTACCAAGTCAGGAAATAACCTTCCTGGGTTATGTAATCAACTCAGTCCTCCAGAGAGTTTTTTTCTCCCGCAGGCAAAGCTGGAAAAGGTCCAGGCGGCAGTGAAGCAGGTCCAAACGAACTGTGCAATCTCAGTTCGTTCTGCCATGAAGGTTCTGGGGCTTCTCACAGCCGCAATACCGGCAGTACCTTGGGCTCGGTTTCACGCCAGGCCTCTTCAGGCAAATATCCTGAAGTCCTGGTCGCATCAGGTTTCTCTAGAGAAACAAATCAGGCTCACGGTAAGAGTAAAAAGGGCTCTATGGTGGTGGAGGTGTCCGACCAACCTTTCCAGAGGTCTCCCGTGGGTCTTCCCGTTGGACAAGCGCCTCACAACAGACCCGAGTGCTTGGGGTTGGGGGGCTCATCTGGACGGTTTGACGACACAAGGGACCTGGACCAAAACAGAGTCGCGAAGATCGTCAAACTGGCGGGAGCTCAGGGCCATTCTCTTAGCCCTTCGAGTTTTTCGGGAGGAAGTGAGGGGTCATCATGTCCAGATCCTCTCGGACAATACGACCGCGGTGGCTTATGTACAGCGACAGGGAGGAACCAGGAGCAGTGCTCTTACGGACCTAGCCGAGCAACTTTTCAGTTGGGCGGAACCATGGGTAGCCTCCCTCTCGGCAGTCCACCTGAAGGGTTCCTTAAACCTTTTTGCGGACATGCTCAGCAGGAAAAGGCTGTTGGAGGCAGAATGGGCTCTGAATCAAGACGTCTTTCTTATGATCACCAAAGTGTGGGGGTCTCCTCAAATAGACCTTTTTGCCAATCGGCAGAACTGCAAGGTCCGCAGTTTCTTTTCCCTGCACAGGGAGGACGGAGCCGTGGGTCTGGATGCCCTGGCTCACCCATGGCACTACCACCTGTGCTATGCCTTTCCCCCCTTCCCTTTAATTCCGTTAGTACTGAGGAAGTTCAGGGAAGAGGGGATCGGTATGATCCTGATCACACCCTACTGGCCCAAAAGGCCCTGGTTTTCAGCTCTCCTAGGCTTAGCAGTGGAGCCTCCGTGGAGGCTGCCAGTCAGGGAGGACCTGCTGTTGCAGGGATCGGTGGTTCACCCAGAAGTAGGCAGACTTCAGCTAACGGCCTGGCTTCTGAAAAAGACCTCCTAAAAGCTAGAGGCCTGTCCGATACAGTAGTCAGGACTCTTCTGTCCAGTAGAAAGGAGGTGACTAGGGCAATATACTTTAAAGTTTGGAAAAAATTTAATTCGTACTGTACCTCTAAGGGATTCCAGGTCAAAAGTGTAGTGTCCGTTCTGGAATTTCTCCAAGAGGGGATGGAAAAAGGATTAGCAGCTAGCACCCTGAAAACGCAGGTAGCAGCTTTATCTGTTTATTATGAAAAAACCCTGTCCAGGGAGACTTTAATTTCCAGATTTTTTAGAGCTCTGGCTCGAAATAGGCCAGTGGCTCCTACCTTTTTCCCTAGTTGGGATTTATCCATTGTCCTTCAGGGGCTTATGGAGGCACCTTTTGAACCCCTACAGGGGTCTTGTTTAAAAGATTTAGTATTGAAAACTATATTTTTGGTGGCTATTACGTCAGCAAGGCGTATTAGTGAGCTGCAAGCTCTAGCAGTTACGGAACCTTTCCTTAGAATTTTCCCAGACAGAGTGGTTCTTCAAACAGACCCAGCTTTCCTGCCCAAGGTCTCCTTGAAGTTTCATCGCTCCCAGCAAATTGTTTTGCCTACCTTCTCTACAGCTCCTGCCAACGCAGGTGAGGAGGCGTTCCACACGCTAGATGTAAGGAGATGTCTTCTGCAGTTCCTTTTGGTCACTAAGGAGTTCAGGAAGTCTAATGCCCTCTTTGTGATCTTCTCAGGACCCCGCAAAGGGGAAAAAGCTTAGAAGAGCACCTTGGGCAGGTGGCTTAGGGGGGCTATTGCAGAGGCCTACAAGGCCAAAGGGGAAGTGCCCCCAGCGGGGATTGCTGCCCACTCCACAAGGGCAACAGCAGTATCTTGGGCTGAAAGGGCCGGTGCTACGCCTGATCAGATCTGTAAGGCGGCCACGTGGTCAAGCTACTCGACCTTCCTTCGGCACTACAGGCTGGACTTGCAGGAAGGTACTGCAGGCAGTAGTCCCACCCTAGGTAAGCTTCTCAGTTATCCTCTCCAGGGTTGTCCTGAAAGGCGATTTGAGAAAGACTTAGTTAGACTTACCGGTGACGGTATTTCTAAGAGCCTTTCAGGACAACCCCTAGTTCCCTCCCTTGTGTTTCTGAATGCATAAAAAGGATACAAGTATCTGTCATGGTTTTTTTGTGTGGTTCTCTGTGCTTTGTTTTCCAGTATGCCGGAGGTCCCCAATAACTGAGGCCATGGTGGAAGAGGAGGGGTTTTAAAGGTCAAGCATGTGTTTCCTGAAAAGTGGGCGGAGCTGCGCTCTCTCCAGGGTTGTCCTGAAAGGCTCTTAGAAATACCGTCACCGGTAAGTCTAACTAAGTCTTTTCCCCCTGGTCCAAAAGGTGGACAGTTACCATCTGCCTTGATACATTCAATGCTATCTGGATTAGGGCAACTAAGTTACCCCAACGAGTGCAGAAACCAGAATATGTTCCCAACACATTAGAACTGAGGAATCCTCACGATGAGCAACATCTTTAACATTACTGAGGTCTACTTGAATGTGACCAACTACTACTAGCTATAATTTCTTACTTTGCTTTGTGGAAGTTTCTTTATCAATAATGGTTTCCTTTTTTCGACAGGCAACAAATGGAACTTTAAGAAGATGATGAGCTACCAGGAAATGTTGGACAGCATCCGGCAGAGGTGGCCGGAACTGGAAAAACTGCCCACCGAAACATCCAGCACTTCCAAGGTATAGAATATTGGTTGGGTATCGCAGATGTTCTGTTTGAGGCTGGGTTCACACTATTGCGAATTGGAATTGCTCGCTCGCCACCCCCAACCCCCTCCTCCCCTCCCCATCCTGTCCTCCAGGCTGAATGCTCGGATAAGGGTCTGGTATGGATTTTGGGGGGACCCCCACACCAATTTTTTATTTTGGCGTGTAGTTCCTCTTAAAGCGGTGTTTCAGCTAAAAAAAAAAACACTTACCCTCCCTGGGCGCCCGCGCTGTCGGTCGTGGAGGCCGAGATGTTCCTCGGCGCTCCGGTCCCAGCGCCGCCATCCTCAGTAAGGGAAACAGGCAGCGAAGACTACGGCTTCACTGCCCGTTTCCTACTACGCATGCGCGAGTCACGTGGCGCTTTGTGAATGGGACGCGCTGTGTTAGGGAACACACAGTTCCCAGAACACACTGCGCCCCATTACCCAGAAGATCACCGCGGCGTAGGAAGGAGGCAGATTAGGAAGACTGCCTAGCAACAGGGATTTCGGATCAGGTAAAAAAAAATATTATTATTTATTTTATTTTTTTTCCAGAATATTAATGCTTTTTTTTTATTTTTTTTTTAGGGTGTCCCCCCACTTTAAAATCCATACCAGACCCGAAGGGCCTGGTATAGACTAGGAGGGGGACCCACGCTGATTTTTTATTTTTCTTTGATTTTTATCTATATTGCTGGCAATACATTACAACTGCGAGCAATTTTAAATGAAATTTTTCCTTTAGTAATGTCATTGTGCTGCGGCACTGTAATACACATCACACAGATGCGCCACTTTACAAGCAGACTAAGGCCCTCAGGCATGATATTTAAAGGAACATTTCATTTTTATTGTTTCATTTTTATTGTTTCACTTTTTTTTGCACTGATACATGTCCCCTGGGGCAGGACCCAGGTCCCCAAAACACTTTTTATGGCAATAACTTGCATATTAGCCTTTAAAATTATCTCTTTTGATTTTTCATGTTTGTGTCCCATAGACTTTAATAGGGTTCACATGTTCGCACAAATTTATTACCTGTTCGCATGTTTTGTTGCGAACCTGGGGGGGGGGGGGGGGGGGGTGTTCGGTCCATCCCTAATTTTCACAGATACATCGATGACACTTTTATTTCAAAACTTTATGTCTTCTCCTGTAATTCCATGGCCCGGTCTGATCCTTCTCCACCTGACTTTTTCGGGTTGCCAGAAGCTGCCATGCTGGTTCTTGGTGGCACCTATGGCTAATCCCATGTCCCCTGGATGTCGGAGTGACTTGTGCCACCAACATTGGCCGGCTCTGATGTATTTTAGATAGAGAAGGGTATTGTGGTTCTGGATTGGAAAAGATTTGTCTTTTACTCTGTATGAAGTGTGCTTGGTTTGGTGGGGGGGGAGTCCATAGAGGAGGACTCCGCTGATAAAATGGAAGTATATCCATCTGACAAATTAATTTCATTGTAGCCATCTTCTTCCCTTGCTAGATCTATCGGGTGCCCAATTTCCAGGGGCAGATTGGCTTCATCACATCCATGTCTGAACATTTCTGTGGCTCCTGTAACCGGCTGAGGATCACAGCAGATGGAAACCTGAAGGTACACAGAAGATACGATGCTCCTTGTCTTGTATGGTCAGAACAGAAGTCATCCCATTGCCAAGTCCTGTCCTGCTCACTTACATTCTATGGGCCCCATTTAGGTTCTAAATTGAAGCAATGAATGGGTCTCTTATTAGACCTTCACTCCCAATGTACAGCTATCCTTCAAAAGTTTGCTTTCAGCTGGTAGGATTCTCTGGTGGAGAAGACCGGTCACCCCTACCTACGTTCTGTGAGTTGGGTGATGGTCTCTTCAACACCTACAGTACTTGTAGTATGATTTCATCAGCTAAGCCTGGACCAAATGGAAGTTCCTTGTCTCTACCCAGCTTTGCCCACAGCTGGCCCCTAACCAAATGGGTATTCCCTGTCTCTGCCCAGCTTCGCCCACAGCTGGCCCCTGACCCAAATGGGTGTTCCCTGTCTCTGCCCAGCTTCGCCCACAGCTGGCCCCTGAACCAAATGGGTGTTCCCTGTCTCTGCCTAGTTCCGCCCACAGCTGGCCCCTGAACCAAATGGGTGTTCCCATGTCTAGGGCCAGCTCGGCCCACAGTTGGTCCTTGAACTAAATGGGTGTTCCCTGTCTCTGCCCAGTTCTGCCCACAGCTGGCCCCTGAACCAAATGGGTGTTCCCATGCCTCTGCCCAGCTCCACCCACAGCTGGTCCTTGAACCAAATGGGTGTTCCCATGCCTATGGCCAGGTCCGCCCACAGCTGGTCCTTGAACCAAATGGGTGTTCCTTGTCTCTGCCCAGCTTCACCCACAGCTGGCCCCTGAACCAACTGGGCATTTCCTGTGTCTGCCCACAGCTGGTCCCTGAATCAAATGGGTGTTCACCTGTCTCTGCACACTGCAGGCCCCTGAACCTACTGGGTGTACCCCTGTCTCTGCCTCCCCCCCCCCCCCCCCCCCCACTCTCTGAACCATGCCCTCAACATGGGGAGTAATATAATATATATATATTTGGTTTACATCCACTTTAAATAAATAAGGGGCGAGGAGACCCGGTCACATCACTGGGTGACCCTGCCCCCTCATGACATAATCGATCTAGCGTCAGCAGCAGCATTTATTTATTTTTTTATTTTATTTTTGGCATGGGGTTCCCATTAAGATTTGGAGGGGACCCCCACCTTTTGTGGGCCCCATTCCCCCTTATCTATACCTACCATACAGGAAATCTGGCCAGTTACGCTACCAATAGGCAATCTATTCCCATGTGCATCATGTTCTGTATAGTGACCTGTGCCCCCCACTCTGGTGTTCTCTCCTAGGTCTGTCTATTTGGGAACGCCGAAGTGTCTCTCAGGGACTTGCTGCGGTCGGAGTCCAGCGAGGAGGAGCTTATTCAGACCATCGGAGCTGCTGTGGGCAGGAAAAAGAAACAGCACGCAGGTAAGTGTCCGGGTTCTCTGCTGGCCTTGTGTTTTTATGATGTGAACTCTTTTTTTTTGCACCCACTTGAAAGGGCCAACTCCATTTTTTTTTTTTTTTTTTGTAAAAGGGTCCCCCAGCAGGTTTGAAAAGCTGCTCCGGCTGCAATTCCTACCTCCTCTCCAGCGCTGCTAACTGCAGTACCTCTTCTCCACCACTAGATGTCTTCAGTGTTGAAGGACACCCAGCATCACTCCACCCAGGACACTGAGGACACAATGGGGGTGATTTACTAAAACTGGAGAGTGCAAAATCTGGTGCAGCTCTGCATAGAAAACCAATCAGCTTCTAGGTTCATTTTTTTTAGCTTAATTGAACAAGCTGAATTTAGAAGCTGATTGGCTCCCATGCACAGCTGCACCAGATTTTGCACTCTTCAGTTTGAGTAAATCAACCCCTGTGTTACAGGGTGCCATGGACCTGATCTCCGAGTGGGCATCACCATGGTGCCCTCTATTTATACATTGTGCTGGTAAGGATGACATCAGCATGTGGGGAGGGGCTACATAAACAAATGGCCGAGAAGGCGCATGCACCTAGTGCATCACCAAAAACATTTATTAGCGATAAAAAAAAAACTGCTACAAATGAATACTCAAAGTAGCAACTGGTAAAAGCCAATCAACCACAAGATGCCATACAGTGCAGACGCACGTACTCCAATTACATCATAGGGGTGTCGAGCTGACGCATTTCCGGGGGCACACCCCCTTCCTTTAAAGCTTCTCTGAGGGGGAGGGGCAGCGTGGTGCGGCGGCAGTAAACACACAGAGTCCAATTGCAGAAACAGAATTTGTATTGCAGTTGACTTTAAATAACTCGCAACAAGCGGGATGACACAGGATGCACAGCGATGTGTAGCGGAGCAGGTCTCCTAGAGTGCCGTCTGTCTTGGGGGGCGGAATGCGGCCTGGCCGGTCCGTGCCCTCTACTTGTCAGGAACCTCTCCCTGCCGCCAATCGCTGTCTCTGTCAGACGGGTGACCTATCCCTATGCTACACACACACGTGAAAATGCGCACCAAGCCTGGGACCCAGGGCCTTAAATAGGTTCTGCCTGAACCAAGATGGCTGCCAGTCACATGGGGCGGCTGACCAGCTTTTCGTTGAGCATGATCCATGTCAGTATATTTTTCAGAACAGCTAAATCTACCACCAGTTTCTTACAAGCCATCGCTATAGCGATTTTCGCAGCGAGAAACATAAAATAGATTAAAGTCTGAACGTGTTTGGGAATATCAACAGGTTCGTTAAGCAGAACCACCTTAGGATTTTTAACTATATTCACCATGGTCAAAGAATAGATCAAAGAATGAACTGTAATTCAAAACCGGCGAACCTTGGCACAGGTCCACCATGCGTGAAACATCGTACCAGTTTGACCACATCCCCGAAAACCGAGAGGAAGCTCCCCCGGTACATTTTGGAGAGGCGGTCAGGCACCAAGTACCATCTAGAAAGCACCTTATATCCTCCCTCTGCCAGGGCTGTGTTCATGATACCCTTATATGTACGAGGAGACCACTTCCACCAATCACTAGGGCTGTTGAAATTAATCGTAGCATCGATGCATCGCGATTCGGCCATACACGATGCAGCATTGATGCAGCCGAAATCCGCTGAAGAGCCGTGGGAGTAAGCTGCGCCGGCTCTTCCCGCCTCCTGCTGACGTCATCCCCTGCTTCGCGTTGTGTACGCACTGTGCTGGCTTTGAGTGCGAGTCAGACACATGAAGCCGGAGCATCGCGCCGAGTTAGTATCCCTGACTTCCGACGAGTCCCGGTCCCCAGAGCCTTCCTCCTCGGCTCTGTGTCTTGCTATGGGGGAGACCCGAGCCTCCGTCCTCCTACTGGGCAGCAGGACTCCGGGGGAGAGACCCAACCAAGCCAAGCCAAGTCAAAGAAGAATACTGTCCTCCTCAGAGAGAGTCCTCCCATAGGCTGCGGTGGGCAGCAGGAGATAGACCGTCCGTGTCTGTCATCATCAATCATCATCATCAGGTACACTTCTAGTAATATCAGATGTAGATCTCTGCAATGAATGCAGAAAGTGCAGGATCTGCTGGAGACGGAAATGCTCAGGTGGAGGCGCCTTCAACCGCTGCACAAAGTAGGAGACTGGACAAACTCCTTTTTGGTCAAAAAAAATTTCATCAATATTAAAAAAAAATGAAAATTTCCTATCAAATACTTACCATAATTTTCCTTTCCTAATGGACTCCATGGCAGCCTACGTGTGGGTTAATCCCACCCCCTCATAACTCATAGGACCCCACTCCCATAAATCTTTGTTCCATGTTCCATAATTTAGCCTGCTCCAGCCACTGAGAGGGAACTCCTGCAGCCATGGAGTCCATCAGGAAAGGAAAATTACGGTAAGTATTTGATAGGAAATTTTCAGTCTTCCTGACACTCTATGGCAGCCTACGTGTGGGAAATAACTAGCCATACACACCCGGGTGGGCAAAGTGCTGGACCTTTAACCACCTCACTACAGTGCATTTTCACCCCCTTCCTGACCAAGCCATTTTTCAGCTTTCAGCGCTGACGCACTTTGAATGACAATTGCGCGGTCATACAACACTGTACCCAAATGAAATTGTTATCATTTTTTCCCCCACACAAATAGAGCTTTCTTTTGGTGGTATTTGATCACCTCTGCGGTTTTTCTTTTTTGCGCAATAAACAAAAGAAGAGCGACAAATTAAAAAAAAAAAAACAATATTTTTTACTTTTTGCTATACTAAATATCCCCAAAAAATATATAAAAAAAAAAAAACATTTTTTTTCCTCAGTTTCGGCCGATACGTATTCTTCTACATATTTTTGGTAAAAAAAAAATCGCAATTAGCGATCATTGATTAGTTTGCGCAAAAGTTATAGCGTTTACAAAATAGGGGATAGTTTTATAGCATTTTTATTAAATTTTTTTTTTTTTACTAGTAATGGCGGTGATCAGCGATTTTTATTGTGACTGCGACATTATGGCGGACACATCGGACATTTTTGACACATTTTTGGCACCATTGTCATTTACACAGCAATCAATGCTATTTAAATGCATTGATTCATGTATAAATGACACTGGCAGTGAAGGGGTTAACCACTAGGTGGCGGGGAGGGGTTAATTATGTTCCCTAAGAGTGTTTCTTACTGTGGGGGGAGGGGACTCACAAGGGGAGGAGACCGATCAGTGTTTCTCTGTACAGAGAACACACCATCGGCTCCTCTCCTCTGACAGGACCGTTGATCTGTGTGTTTACACACACAGATCAACGGTCCTGCTGTGTTACCGGGCAATCGCGGGTGCCCAGCGGACATCGCGGCCGCTGGGCACGCGCATCGGGTGCCCAGTGACACGGCGAGAGCGCGCGCGTGCTCCCGGCGGCGCGCGCGCGCTCCCTGCAGTGCACAGAAGGGGAGGACGTCATATGACGCCCTCCCGGAACGAGAGCTGCGCCGCCTGGCCGTCATTTGACAGTCGGCGGTCGCAAAGCGGTTAAGAAAAGGTTTAATTAGCACCGTCAACAGACAGGATATGTAAACCAAAATTGACAGAAGACAAAGAGGCCGGTTTTACGCAGTAGTGCGCCATGAATATGTTAATTGAAGACCACGAGGCCGCCTTGCAAATCACTTCTGGAGCAGACAAATGAGCAATCACCGCCTCTGGAGGCCTCAAGCCCTTAGCTTTGTAGGCCCACTGAATGGCCTGAACAATCCACACTGCAATAGATCTGGAAGAGGCACGCAAGCCCTTGTTCTTTCCATGGAAAATAATGAATAGATGATCAAACAGACAGTATCTAGAAGCCACAGCTCCGTTTCATCAGAGTTTCGCCAACATCTAGAGGATGAAGATGGGAATTTTCAGCTGACCTGAACGTCTAAGGAGCAATCTCCTGATTTTCATGAAATACAGATGACACTTTGGGGTTTGAGCCCAGCATAGGAATCAAAACTACCCGATCAGGGAAAAAAGGTTAGGAATGACTCTTTGTATCCCAGAGAGATAATTTCGGAGACCCTCTTGGCCACCAGGAAGGCAACTTTTACAGAAAGTTCCTTGATAGAGAACTGATCTGTCTGTTCCATCTCTCTTCCTGAGAAGAAATCCAGGACAAGGGGAGATCCTACTTAGAAAATCTTGGCTTTCTCTGAGTTCTGAGCCTTATTGCTCCTCCTGAAGACCTGCAGTGTTATGCCCCGTACACACGGTCGGAAATTCCGACAACAAAATCCGTCAGATTTTTTTCTGACGGGTTTTGTCCGACACTTCATAGTTTTATAGTTAGTAAGGTTGAATAAAGACATCAGTCCATCCAGTTCAACCTGAGTGAGTTTCTACAATTGTCCCTATCCCTGTACATTGCACACTCACATCGGTCCCTACCCTCAAGGAGCCCACAATCCAAGGTCCCCATTCATATACTAGGGCCAATTTTTGGACAGAAGCCAATTAACCTACCTGCATGTCTTTGGATTGTGGGAGGAAACCGGAGTACCCGGAGGAAACCCACGCAGGCACAGTGAGAACATGCAAACTCCAGGCAGGTAGTGTCGTGGGACACTGGTGTTGCATACACACGGTCGGACACTACGGAACTACGTAGAGGTTAGTAGCCAATAGCTTTGGTCTCGTAATTTGATCTGAGCATCCGTGGCACTTTGTCCGTCGGAATTCTCTACACACGATCGGAAAAAGTCCGATCGGATTTTGTTGTTGGAAAATTTGAGAGCAGGATCTCAAATTTTTTCCGTCGGAAATTCCGACGGAAAAAGTCACATGGAGCCCACACACGGCCGGATTTTCCGACAACATGGTCCAATCGGACATTTTCCGTCTGAATTTCCGACTGTGTGTACGGGGCATAAGAGGTTGTCTAGCCCAGGATATGCCAGTGAAGGCAGAAATTGAAAAGACTTGAACCCACGGAGCTGGCTGACAAGGAAAGATCTAGGCCCATTTGTAGGAAGCCCGGGATATCCTGTATCTTCGGGTTATTGCAAGAACCTGCAGTGGCGGAAATGTAGTCTGAAAATTTTGACCAAATCCTTTGGTAGACTCTGTTGGTACCTGCTCTTCTGGCATTCATCAACGTGGAGATAGGCCTGCTTTGACAACATAGGGCCTCCAACCTTCCCCTCTCAAAAACCAAGCCATCAGGTGCAGATGGGCCAGGCATGGATGTAGAGTTGATCCAGTGTGTTAGGAGATCTGGCCTGGAGGGCAGAGGATCTGGGTCCCGGAAGCTGAGTTGCATCAGCAGGGGAAACCATGGCCTGATTGGCCAGTACGGGACTTTTGCCACTATCTCTGCTTCTTACATCCTGAGTCTCGACAGGAACCGGGGGAAATGCATAGGCCCTGTGAAATCTCCACTGGTCTGTCAGGGCATCTACCCCAAAGGCCTGGAGATGACACCTCGTGTAGTACCTCTCCAGTTTGAAATTGCATGGGGAGGCGAATAGGTCTACCTCCAGGATGACTCCCAGGGACAGGACCCATTTGAAGACTTCGGTGTGGAGAGCCCCTTTGTTGTTGTCTAGAGTTACCCTCAAAAGAAAGTCCGCCTGAACGTTCTGATTTCTGGGGAGATGGACAGCTGTCAGATTTGCCAGGTTCACTTGGGCCCAAGGACATGATAGGCTCTACTTCCTTCAACAGGGAGAGACTGCGAGTACCTCTGTGACTCTTGATGTACGAGACTGCTGTTGTGTTGTCCAGTCTCAGGAGAACTGAGGCTCCTGCCATCAAGTGGTGAAAGGCTTTTAGAGCACCCCAGCCCCTGTTGCTGGCATGTGTTGTGATCGTGATCCAAAAAACAGACGCGATGGAGTGACAGTTGAGGAGGTTCCTCCGTTGTAGACACCAGGGTAGGCTCTCCCGCATGGACGAGGTTATTCAGATGGAATGGTCTTGGAGCCTTGGGTTTCGTTACAAAGCCTCGGTTTCACTTGCGGTCTGCAGACAGGACCTGGAAACCCCTGAAGTGGAGCGCAGAGGTGTTCCAGCCACCATGGCAATATCCACCGAAGCCAGGGAGAAATACAGACACAGATACGGCTGCCACTTTTTTTTTTTTACTACCACGGCACGATCCCGACCAGACCTGGGACTGGAAGCTGCTGCTCGACCAACTAATAGCTGGGACACTTGGCCACCAATGGCCAGGCTAGTAAGCTCTTCTTGGCATTGCATTCATCGCCCATGTCCAACTGCTAATAGCTGCGATTTCTGGGCTCAAGAGAGGATCACCGCCTGAAACCACAGTATATCGCCGTCCAACACCGCCAGGCCCCGATCAAAGACTTCATCTTGGTCCTAGGAGGAGGAGAAAAAAGGGACACGGCTTCTGGCTCGAGAACAAAGATTTATGGGAGAGGGGGTCCTATGAGGTATGAGGGGGGCAGGATTAACCCACACGTAGGCTGCCATGGAGACTGTCAGGAAAATGTTGTATTTTTCTTAATAAAAAAAAAGAAAAGGATAATTGTTTGTGCAAATACCGCGTGAAATAAAAAAAATGCACAAAAGAACACCCACAAATTTTTATTCTCTAGGGCTTCTACTTAAAAAAAAAAAAAAAAAAAAAATTATATATATATATATATATATATATATATATATATATATATATATATATATATATATATATATATATATATACACACACACACACACACACACACACACACACACACACACACACACACACACAAATAAATATATATATATATATATATACATACATACATACATACATACATACACATACATACATACCGTATTTATCGGCGTATAACACGCACCCCAAGTTTAGGAGGGCATTTTAAGGAAAAAAAGTTTTAGGAGGGAAGTTTAGGGGAAAAAGAAAAACTTACATTTAAGCGTCATTTGCAGCTTGCCCAGCGCCATTTGCAGCCTTGCCCAGCGTCATTTGCAGCCTTGCCCAGCGTCATTGCAGCCTTGCCCAGCGTCATTGCAGCCTTGCCCAGCGTCATTTGCAGCCTTGCCCAGTGTCATTGCAGCCTTGCCCAGTGTCATTGTAGCTTTGCCCAGCGTCATTTGCAGTCTTGTCCGGGTTTAAATTTCCCGCCGCCGAGACGCTCTGTCGCATGCGCCGCCGAAAAAGACCGAAGCGGCCCCGGAAAAGACCGAGCCGACTGTTCGGCTCCGCTCGCGGTCCTGCCTCCCTGCTGTTTCCGGAGCGAGCGCAGGGAGGCGGGACTACGAGTGGAGCCGAACACTCGGCTCGGTCTTTTCCGGAGCAGCTTCGTTTTTTTTCGGCCGCGATTTGGTCTTTTTTGGCAGCGCTCGCTATTTTTCGTTTTTGTCACTTTTGTGGGGGGTATCGGCGTATAACACGCACCCACGACTTTCCCCCGATTTTAAGGGGGAAAAAGTGCGTGTTATACGCCGATTAAATACGGTACATACATACATACATACATACATACATACATACATACATACATTATAATTTAAAAAAAATTATATTATATTTTAAAAAAAAATGTGTGTGTTTTGGAGTTCTGATTTTCTAGCAAAAAATACTGATTGTTACATGTAAGCAAAAGTGTAAAAATAAATAAAAAAGGGTTTTAGCTGAAGTTGATATGTGAAGCCCAGTATGAAAACATTTGATATGTGATGGATCCCGGTCCATTTTCATGTGTGCACTGACACGTGTTTATTTACACGCAGGTATGTTCAACATATCGCAGATGAAGAACCGTCCGATGATCCTGATTGGTGGGTGACACGGCCTGTACGTATGGGGTGGGAGGGTTATTATTTTTTTTATTTTTTTTGTGGTTCAAACGCTCAGGGAGGTCACTTTTTCAGTTAATGCAAAGTGTTCTCTGATTGGATGAGGTGGAAATTGTGATGTCACCTCCTTACCTCTCCTCATCCAATCAGAAAACGCTTTGCATTCATTGAGATGGTGCAAGGTGTTCCCTGAATGATAAAGAGAGATTAGCGTTGCTCTAGAACAGGGGTCTTCAAACTATGGCCCTCCAGTTGTTCAGGAACTACAATTCCCATCATGCCTAGTCATGTCTGTGAATGTCAGAGTTTTGCTATGCCTCATGGGATGTGTAGTTCTGCAACAGCTGGAGGGCCGTAGTTTGAGGATCCCTGCTCTAGAATGTAGACATGTGCAATTTGTTTTGTCACAAATTCATTTAACGAATTTCGACAAATTTTGTTAATTTGGAAATATCCAAATGAACGAAAACCCATTTTTCCGAATATTCAGAAATTAGAGAATCTGAAATAATAAACTATTAAATTATAGTTTATTGGAATTTCCCTTCAAATTTGGCTGTTGGTGAACGTAAAGAAATCAAATTTATCCAAAGTTACGAATTATCCGAAATAACGAATGCTGCATCTAAACTAATGGAACGCAACACATTCATAATAATAAATAACAATAATAACTTTTTATTATATTTATTTATTAATTCGTTCTGTCCCATTTTGTTTAGATGTGGCATTCGTAAATTATAAAATTTGAAAATTAGAAAGAAAATCCGAAGATTCGAAAGAATCTAAAATACGAAAATAAGAATGAAATCCCGAAAATTCTAAATATTAACTAATAATAACGAACAATTAAATTACAGGTATTTGGAATTTCCTTTCAAATTTGTCTGTTGGAGAACGTAACAAATACGAATTTATCCGAAGTTAGGAATTATCTGAAATAATGCATCTAAACAAATGAAACGGATCAAATTAATAATAAAAAAGTTTTTATTTATTATTATTATTATTATTATTGTTGTTGTTGTTATTCATTATTATTTGTTATGTTCCATTTGTTTAGATGCGACATTCGCTATTTCGGATAAATTTGTACTCGTTATGTTCACTAACAGCCAAATTTGAAAGGAAATTCCAATACCTATAATTTAATAGTTATTTAGAATTTTCTTTCTTATTTTCGGATTTTCGAATTTTATGAATTGTGATCATAACAAATGACCCGAAAAACATGAAAAAAAGAAAGAAAACAAAATTTTTCGGCAGTGCACATGTCTACTAGAATGGCAAAACCGTTCTCTTTTTTTTTTTTTTTTTTCCTTTTTTAAATCGAGAAATGAGAAGGTTATTGTTATAACCCTTGTCAGTTTTATTTATTTATTTTTCTTTGTCCCATTAGTGAAACAAAACAGGAAATGAGGAAATAAATCCCTCTAAACTGAGGGAATCACCAGAACTTGTGTCCCCATTGGAAGATTTCCCTCCTATTCCTGTTCTGGTGACTACCTAAAATTTTAGGATTTTCTTTTGACTGCGGTCACCAGAACACAGAGAGGGGTGAGGGGGCACAGACAGCAATAAAAAAAACTGACAGGGGTTCTAATCCCTCTCCACTCCATCCAAAACTAGACTCTTTTTTTTTTTTTTTTTTTTTCCTTAAGTCCCAGAATTTTATTTTTCATTTAAGTGATGTCTCCGTTCAGCTCATTATAGCTGTTATATATTGTAGTTTATCGGTATGTATTTTACATTCTTTTTATTTTAGGAGATTGATAGGACTTTAATTTAACATTTTATTAAAATACGAGATGCCTCTCTATTATCCTCATCTGACAATTGTTTCCAGGAAGAGAACTGCTGCTCATTGTGGTCTGTCCCTTTAAGAGCACAGAGTCTCTGGAACTGTTATGCCCGCCCCGCCCCTCCCCTCCTTCTGCCCATTCAAAGAAGCCCTTGTATTATGTGAACGCCTTCACAAAATACAAAGGCTTCTGTGAATGGGCAGCAGACTGTAGGGGGGGTGGGCATAGCTGCTCTGTGTGTTTTCTCTTCTCTCTCGCAGCCACGGTGTGTCCTCCCCAGGAGTGCAATAAACTTATATATATTCCATATATGTGATAGAGAGGAGTCCCGGAGGTGACATGCACCTAATTAGACTTGACTCATAGTGTGTCTGCACAGCTGCGGAATTCCTGGAATTCAGCTATAAGGGGGAAGTTTGCCTTTTTCGTAAAAAAGTAAACCAATTCAAAATATCCTAGCTACCCCTCTGGACCTCAATGCCGCTGTGATTCTCCCATGCTGTCTGTGTATTGGACTGTACACTGTCTTGGAGTGAGCATCAAAATGCTCTCATTGGTCAGTGCCAGGGCTTTTTTTTTCCCCTCTGAGAATAGTTGCATGTACTCCCCCCCCCCCCCCCTTCAGGGTCACCCTTTGTCTCCGCCCCCTACCCACCTCCGAACACAATCTTGTGCAGCTAGTAACAATAAATCCCCTCCAGCAATAATAGAGCCCCAATATAACAATACCATAGATCTCCCAGCAGCCAGCATCAACTGACCCTTCCCTCAATAGTAAATCCCTCCCAGCAACAATAGACCCCCAATATAAAGATACAGTAGATCTCCCAGCAGCCAACACTGACCCTTCCCTCGATCCCTACCAGCAACAATAGATCCCCAATATAAAGATACAGTAGATCTCCCAGCAGCCAACACTGACCCTTCCCTCAATAGTAAATCCCTCCCAGCAACGATTGATCCCTACCAGCAACAATAGATCCCCAATATAACAATACAGTAGATCTCCCAGCAGCCAACATCCGCAGACCCTTCCCTCAATAGGTGGTCAATTGTTACTGGGAAGGATTTACTATTGAAGGGTCTGCAGATGTTGGCTGCTGGGAGATCTAATGTATGGTTATATTGGGGATCTATTGTTGCCGGGGATCCAATGTTGTTGGTGCAGATCTTATGTTGTTTAGGGGTTAATTGTTGCTGGGAGGGATATTCTGTTTATGTTGGCTACTGGGAGATCTACAGTACTGTTATATTGGGGGTCTATTTTTGGTGGGGGGGGGGGGTCTGTTGTTGAGGGGATCTTTTGTTGGTGGGGATCTTTTTGATAGTAAATCCTTCCCAGCAACAACTGACCTCCTATCAAAAAGATCCCCACCAACAATAGATCCCCCCCAACAACAGACCCCCCCCCCCCCCAACAAAAATAGACCCTCAATATAACCATACAGTACTGTAGATCTCCCAGTAGCCAACATCAACAGACTCTTTCCTCAACAGAATATCCCTCCCAGCAACAATAGATCTGCACCAGTAACAATTGATCTCCCTGGCAACAATAGATCCCCAGTATAACCATACAGTAGATCTCCCAGCAGCCAACATCAACAGACCCTTCCCTCCACCAGAAATACCTCCTAGCAACAAATGATCCCCAAGCAACATGAGATCTCCCCAGCAACAGTAAACCACTGCCAGTAACAATACAAAGGATCTCCTGGCAGCCAGCAACAATAGACCGCTCTCTCAACAGTAGATCCCTGCCACCCACAATTGACCCTCTAGCAACATAAGATCCCCGCCTGCAACAATAAATTCCAGTAATAATAGACCTCTGTCAGTACATCCCTCCAAGTAATAATTAAACCCCTGCCAACATAAATCCCCCCCCCCAAGCAAAAATAGACCTCCCCAGCAACAAATAACCCCTCCCAGTGACAGTAGATCCCACAACAGTTGGCATCAGTAGACCCTCCAGCACCTCATTGGGTGCTGCAGGTGCCAGAACTACATTCCCCCTGAAGAGAAGCCGTGGTCAGCGTGGCCACGATGAACAATGAGGTTCCTCTCCGACTCGCATGGGTGCTCAATCTGCGGCCCTCCAACTGTTGCAGAACTACAAGTCCCATCATGCCTCTGCCTTTGTGCTTGTGCCTGTCAGCCTTGCAATGCCTCATGGGACTTGTAGTTCTGCAACAGCTGGTTGAGCGCCCATAAGGCTTCTTCCGGTGTGGCGTCTCAGAAGAAGGAACGGCTTTTCAATGGCCATGTGGTAGAACTGACCAATGAGCAATTACCATTATGATGGATACTCACTCCGGGGCTGTGTATTGTGGATCAAGGGAATCGCGGCCACCATGTGGAGGGATCGCGGCCACCATGTGGAGGGATCGCGGCCCCCATGTGGAGGGGTCGCGGCCCCCATGTGGAGGGGTCGCGGCCCCCATGTGGAGGGGTCGCGGCCCCCATGTGGAGGGATCGCGGCCCCCATGTGGAGGGATCGTGGCCCCCATGTCGTGGCCCCCATGTGGAGGGGTCGTGGCCCCCATGGGCAGGGATCGTGGCCCCCATGTGGAGGGATCGTGGCCCCCATGTGGAGGGATCGTGGCCCCCATGTGGAGGGATCGTGGCCCCCATGTCGTGGCCCCCATGTGGAGGGGTCGTGGCCCCCATGTGGAGGGATCGCGGCCCCCATGTGGAGGGATCGCGGCCCCCATGTGGAGGGATCGCGGCCCCCATGTGGAGGGATCGCGCCCACCATGTGGAGGGGTAGACGGGATATTTGTGAAAAGGTGAACCTACCCTTTAATTTCTACATCGTCTCGGTCAGTGTCTCTGCAGGCAAGGTGACCAATCAACTAGCATTTTTAGAAGAGGCGTCCCACCCATTATTGTGATGACTGTCTCCATTTCCAGTTGTGCTCATAAGTTTACACACCCCGGCAGAATTTAGGATTTCTTGGCCATTTTGCTGGGAATATGAATAACACAAAAACTTTTCTTTCACTCATGGTTAGTGTTTGGCTGAAGCCATTTATTATCTGTGTACTCTTTTTTTATATCATAAGAAACAGAAACTACCCAAATGACCCCGATCAAAAGTTTACATACCCTGTGGTTTTTGGCCTGATAACATGCACACAAGTGGACACAAAGGGGTTGGGATGGCTATTAAAGGTCACCCTCCTCACCTGTGATCCGTTTGCTTGTAATTAGTGTGTGTGTATAAAAGGTCAATGAGTTTCTGGACTCCTGACAGACCCTTGCATCTTCCATCCAGTGCTGCACTGACGTTTCTGGATTCTGAGTCATGGGGAAAGCAAAAAGAATTGTCAAAGGATCTGCAGGAAAAAGGTATAAAACAGGAAAGGGATGTAAAAGGAAATCCAAGGAATTGAGAATGCCAATCAGCAGTGTTCAAACTCTAATCAAGAAGTGGAAAATGAGGGGTTCTGTGGAAACCAAACCACGGTCAGGTAGACCAACTAAAATTTCAGCCACAACTGCCAGGAAAATTGTTCGGGTTACAAAAGAAAAACCCACAAATAACTTCAGGTGAAATACAGGACTCTTTGAAAACATGTGGTGTGGCTGTTTCAAGATGCACAATAAGGAGGCACTTGAAGAAAGATGGGCTGCATGGCCGAGTCGCCAGAAGAAAGTCATTACTACACAAATGCCACAAAGTATCCCGCTTACAATACGCCAAACAGCACAGAGACAAACCTCAAACCTTCTGCCACAAAGTCATTTGGAGTGATGAGACCAAAATTTAGCTTTTTGGCCACAACCATAAACACTACATTTGGAGAGGAGTCAACAAGGCCTATGATGAAAGGTCCACCATCCCTACTGTGAAACACGGCGGTGGATCTCTGATGTTTTGGGGATGTGGGAGCTACAAAGGCACAGGAAATTTGGTCTAAAATTGATGGCGAGATGAATGCAGTATGTTATCAAAAAATACTAGAGGAACATTTCATTCATCAGCCAGGAAGCTGCGCATGGGACGTACTTGGACGTTCCAACATGACAATGATCCAAAACACAAGGCCAAGTCCACCTGTCATTGGCTACAGCAGAATAAAGTGAAGGTTCTGGAGTGGCCAATCTCAGTCTCCTGACCTCATTGAGCCCCTCTGGGGAGATCTCAAACATGCCGTTAATGCGAGACAGCCCAAGAATTTACAGGAACTGGAGGCTTTGTGCCAAGAGGAATGGGCAGCTTTACCATCTGAGAAGATAAAGAGCCTCATCCACAAACACCACAAAAGACTTCAAGCTGCCATTGATGTCAAAGGGGGCAAAACACGGTATTAACCACTTCAGCCCCGGACCAATTTGCAGCCAAAGGACCAGGCCCCTTTTTGCGATTCAGCACTGCGTCGCTTTAACTGACAATGGCGCGGTCGTGCGACGTGGCTCCCAAACAAAATTGACTGCCTTTTTTTTTCCCCACAAATAGAGCTTTCTTTTGGTGGTATTTGATCGCCCCTGCGGTTTTTATTTTTTGCGCTATAAACTAAAATATAGCGACAATTTTTAAAAAAATGCAATATGTTTTACTTTTTGCTATAATAAATATCCCCAAAAATATAAATAAAAAAAAAAACATTTTTTTCCCTCAGTTTAGGCCGATACGTATTATTCTACATACTTTTGTTAAAAAAAAAATCGCAATAAGCTTTTTTTTGATTGGTTCGCGCAAAAGTTATAGCATCTACAAAATTGGGGATAGTTTTATAGCATTTTTATTAATATTTTTTTTTTTTTTTACTAGCAATGGCGGTGATCAGCGATTTTTTTTATTTATTGTGACTGCGACATTATGGCGGACACATGGGACATTTTTGACACATTTTTGGGACCATTGTCATTTATACAGCAATCAGTGCAATTTAAATGCACTGATTCCTGTGTAAATGACACTGGCAGTGAAGGGGTTAACCACTAGGGGGCATGGAGGGGTTAAGTGTGACGTGTGTGTGGTTTTGGTTTTACTGTAGGGGGGCGTGGCTTGGCGTTCGACATAACTGATTGGCTGTTCCCTGTCATAGGGAAAGCCGATCAGTGACAGCCTCACTAGGAAGCACGGGGAGAGGTTTGTTTACACATACCTCTCCCCGTTCTTCAGCTCTGTGACCCGATCGCGGGACACCAGCGGCGATCGTGTCCGCGGGTCCCACGGCCACGGTCACAGAGCTCAGGACCGGGTCGCGAGCGACCCACGGCTGGGC
This sequence comes from Lithobates sylvaticus, assembly GCA_028564925.1. NCBI lineage: Eukaryota > Metazoa > Chordata > Amphibia > Anura > Ranidae > Lithobates > Lithobates sylvaticus. Next base: position 8,876,366 of record CM053028.1, on the reverse strand, counting down.
ACTTAACTGGTTCCCGACCGGCGCACACCGATATACGTCAACAGAATGGCACGGCAGGCAGGAGGGCGTATATATAAGTCCCTCCTTTAAGCCGTCCGTGCCATCGGGAGCACGCCGGGAGCGGCGCGCTCCCGCGCCGGTCAGGACCCCTGTGAGGCCGCTCGCGGGTCCCGTGGACTCGATCGCCGCGGGGACACCCGCGATCGTCTCATGGGAAGGCAGAACGGGGAGATGCGGAAATAGACAGCATCTCCCCGTTCTGCCTAGCAACTAGTGACACCGATCTCTGCTCCCTGTGATTGGAGCAGAGATCAGCATTCACTAGCTGACAGCCACGCCCCCCCCACAGTAAGAAACACACCCCTAGGCATACTTAACCCTTACACTGCCCCCTTGTGGTTAACCCCTTCACTGCCAGTGTCATTTATACAGGAATCAATGCATTTAAATAGCATTGATTGCTGTATAAATGACAATGGTCCCAAAAATGTGTCAAAAATGTCCGATGTGTCCGCCATAATGTCGCAGTCACAAAAAAAAATCGCTGATCGTCGCCATTACTAGTAAAAAAATTTTTTTTATAAAAATGCTATAAAACTATCCCCTATCTTGTAAACGCTATAACTTCTGCGCAAACCAATCAATAATCACTTTTTTTTTTTACCAAAAATATGTAGAAGAATACGTATCGGCCTAAACTGAGGAAAAAAAAAGTTTTTTTTATATATTTTTGGGGGATATTTATTATAGCAAAAAATAAAAAAGAATGCGTTTTTTTTTTTCAAAATTGTCGCTCTTTTTTGTTTATAGCGCAAAAAATAAAAACCGCAGGGGCGATCAAATACCACCAAAAGAAAGCTCTATTTGTGGGGAAAAAAGGACGTCAATTTTGTTTGGGAGCCACGTCGCACGACCGCGCAATTGTCAGTTAAGGCGACGCAGTGCCGAATCGCAAAAAGGGGCCTGGTCCTTTGGCTGCCAATTGGTCCGGGGCTGAAGTGGTTAAGGCGACGCAGTGCCGAATCGCAAAAAGAGGCCTGGTCCTTTTGGCTGCAAATTGGTCCGGGGCTGAAAGTGGTTAAAGAGCAACGTACCTGTACGTTGATGTGCCCAGCCGTGCCATTCTGCCGACGTAAATGTGCAGGAGGCGGTCCTTAAGTGGTTAAGAACCGGGGTATGTAAACTTTTGATCAGGGTCATTTGGGTAGTTCCTGTTGTCATTATGATTTTAAAAATAGTAAACACAGTTGGTTGATAATAAATGGCTTCAGCCAAACACCAACCACGAGTGAGAGAAAAGCTTTTGTGTTATCATTCAAATTCTCTGAAATATGGCCAAGAAATCATCAAATCTGCCGGGGTATGCAAACTTTTGAGCACAACTGTATGTGAAACATCCACAAGGCTAGTTGCAGATAATGTGATCTTTGCCTAGGCTTTAGGTCAGGTGAGGGTAGCCATTTTTTTTTTCCCCCCTCCACATTGATGCAATTGATAGTTGATCAGCCCCCTATTGATCCACATGGGATTTGATGGATAAGTAGCTGATTTTGGCCGTGTTTTTTTTTTTTTTGCAGGTGACGGGAAGCTTCCGCAGAAAACGACGCAGGGACCTTTAAACGAACAGATTAAAAGACTCTTTTCTAAAACTGGATCAAACACGCACACTACACTGTTACGAAGTAATGGACGCTTCTACCTACCACTACCTGATTTTATAGAGACTAGGCCGAAAATCCTGGTGCTTCCACTGCGGGGTTTCTGCAGCGACCCGAAAAACTTGAATCCTGACCCAATGTGCCTTAATAAACAGGAGTCTTCCTCCGAAACGACCACTGACCGCCAATCCGATACGCACAATCCTGAAACCTCTGAATGCTTGACGCACGTTGACCCAGAGGGGAAGGTTTTCATGGTGGACGTAGGGGCCAAATTAGAGACGAGGCGCACGGCCGTCGCTACGGCTGTTGTCCGCCTGGGGCCAAAACTCTTCTGCATGGTCCGGGCCAACCAACTCAAGAAGGGCGACGTCCTCACAGTGGCGCACGTTGCCGGCGTTCAGGGTGCCAAACTGACCAGCCAGCTCATCCCCCTTTGCCACAACATCCCCTTAAGCCAGGTCAACGTTTCCTTCAAACTGGACGACGCTCGGTTTGCCGTGACGATCAGCGCCGAGTGTAGCACTCACGGTAAAACGGGCGTGGAGATGGAAGCACTGACCGCGGCCAGCGTGGCTGCTTTAACCGTCTACGACATGTGCAAAGCCGTCACTCACGACATCGTCATTGAAGAAGTGAAGCTGGAGAGCAAAACCGGAGGGCAGAGAGGAGACTTCCACCGTCAACCAAAACCGTTGAATTAAAAGGGCGTGACCCTTCAATGTTCAAAAATGGACATCTGTAGCCCAGGGCTTCCTGCATCTCTTGAAGGCTTCACCAGAGCTCTTCACCAGAGTTTACGGCTCCTCCACCCATCACCAAGGCAGCCAACAAAGGGGTCCTACTCCTCGTTGTCCATTCATCAGAATAATGATGCGCCAAACAAGAGCTACAGCCTTCATTGCTGCCTTTGGGAGGTGGTGGAGGAGTTGGAAACTCTGTGGAGAAATATTTTGCAACTAGAGCAGTTCGAGAATCTGTTTTTTTAAATTTTTAGCTGCCTGAGGCTTTCTACAGATCCAGTCACTGCTATACTGATCTTATAAATCGGTCATAATAATGTGTTTTATTACATTTTGTCATTGGTGCCATGTATATGCTTAATGTCAACTGGATAACATGTTTATATTGCTTTGGAATTACGCGTTCTTCTTTAAAAGGCCACTCCAGCCAGAACTGATATATGTCAGGATTTGGTGGACCTGATAGTTTCTTATACACTATATGGCCAAAGGGTTGTGGACACCTGACCATTGCACCTATATGGGCTTGTTGGAGATCCCATTCCAAAACCATGGCCATCAATATGGAGTTGATCTGCCTCCCCCATGGCCATCAATATGGAGTTGATCTGCCTCCCCCATGGCCATCAATATGGAGTTGATCTGCCTCCCCCATGGCCATCAATATGGAGTTGATCTGCCTCCCCCATGGCCATCAATATGGAGTTGATCTGCCTCCCCCATGGCCATTAATATGGAGTTGATCTGCCTCCCCCATGGCCATCAATATGGAGTTGATCTGCCTCCCCCATGGCCATCAATATGGAGTTGATCTGCCTCCCCCATGGCCATCAATATGGAGTTGATCTGCCTCCCCCATGGCCATTAATATGGAGTTGATCTGCCTCCCCCATGGCCATTAATATGGAGTGCCCCTCTTTGTGGCTATAACCTCCTCTACTCTTCAGTGAAGGCTTTCCACAAGATGCAAAGGGTGTCTGTGGGAATTTATACCATGTGTGAGGTCAGGTACTGATGTTGAAGGTGAAGACCTGGCTCACAATTGGTTTTCCAATCCTCCCCCGACATCAGTACCTGACCCTACTGAACAGCAAGGGCGAGCCAAGTCTTCTCCCCCAACATCAATACCTAACCACTTCTGAACACCTTTGGGATGAAGATCTGACTCACCATTGGTGTTCTAATCCATCCCAAAGGTGTGTAGTAGGGTTGAGGTCAGGTACTGATGTTGGGGAGAAGACCTGACTCACCATTGGCGTTTCAATCCATCCCAAAGGTGTTTAGTAGGGTTGAGGTCAGGGCTCTGTACAGGACATTCGAGTTCCACACCAAACTGGTCAAGCCATGTCTTTATGGAGCTGGCTTTGTAAACGTGTACAGTCATGGTGGAACAGAAAAGGGTCTTCACCAAACTGTTAAAAGGTTGGAAGAGTACAATTGCCTACGATGTCTTTGATGTAGTATGAACAATACCCTTCACTGGAGACATCTGAAGAAGTGTCCACATACCTTTGGCCCTATGATGTATTTCTTAGGGTCTCCATTGAGATTCATGTGCTAATTATGAGGGATCCCCCCCCCCCATCCCTGTGCCGAGTTCCTGGATCTGTAGACCTGCTGTGCCCATTATGAGGGGTTCTCACCATCCCTGTGCTGAGTTCCCTGGTCTGTACACCTTCTGTGCCCATTATGAGGGGTTCCCCCCATCCCTGTGCTGAGTTCCCGGGTCTGTACACCTGCTGTGCCCATTATGAGGGGTTCTCACCATCCCTGTGCTGAGTTCCCGGGTCTGTACACCTGCTGTGCCCATTATGAGGGGCTCCCACCATCCCTGTGCTGAGTTCCTGGGTCTGTACACCCGCTGTGCCCATTATGAGGGGTTCCCCCCATCCCTGTGCTGAGTTCCCGGGTCTGTACACCCGCTGTGCCCATTATGAGGGGTTCCCACCATCCCTGTGCTGAGTTCCTGGGTCTGTATACCTGCTGTGCCCATTATGAGGGGTTCCCCCATGTCTGTGCTGAGTTCCCGGTCTGTACACCCGCTGTGCCCATTATGAGGGGTTCCCCCCATCCCTGTGCTGAGTTCCCGGGTCTGTACACCCGCTGTGCCCATTATGAGGGGTTCCCACCATCCCTGTGCTGAGTTCCTGGGTCTGTATACCTGCTGTGCCCATTATGAGAGGGTTTCCACCATCCCTACCAAGCAAAAACTCCTGTGGCCATGAGGGGTCCTTGCCATTATTGTGCCAAGTTTTCATTTCTGTTACACCTACTGTGCCACTTATAAGTCCCCACATCGCTGTACACCTGTCCATTATGAGGGGGTTCTCTCCATCCCTGCACTTAATTGACAGTGGGTGTGCAGACCCAGAAATTACGAGGGGGTTCCCACCATCCCTGCTAAATGTATACTTTGGTCTATACCGGAGGTGGGCAAACGCCAGCCTTCCAGCTGTTGTGGAAATACAAGTCACATAATGCCTCTTCTTCTGGAAGTGATGCTCTCAGAGTCTTGCAATGGAATTTGCAGTTCTGAAACTGGAGGGCAGATCCCCCCCCCCCTCTGGGTTTATACTATGGAAAATGCAGCAGGTTGATTTGGAACACCTTGGAGGTGGACATGACAGGAACTTTTGTAGAAAGATCTTGAAACAGAAGGTGAAATTATATTATAAACCAGATAGTGAATCGGCCACCGTATGCCAAGTGTCACTGAGATATCACTTTTGGTGGGACGTAGCTTTTAAAAGGGGGTGTCCACTTTTGAGCGACCTTTAGGTTATTGGTCTATACATTACTACATTTGCTGTTGTCTTTTTTTAGTCCCTTTTACATAATCTATTTTTTTGTGTTGTTCTGAGATTGCCGACCTCTATTCTGTACACAGTGGAGAGGACCTGTTGTATCTCTAATTGATAAATTTAAATTTTCTGACTTTTCCACCCGTCAGATTAAAGCGACTCTCTTATGCCGCGTACACACGATTGGAATTCTGTCCAGAAAAAGACCGATGAGAGCTTTTCATCGGAAAATGCGACCGTGTGTAGGCTCCATCGGAATTTTGCTGGCCGAATTTCCGACAGCAAAGAATTGAGAGCATGTTCTCAATTTTTCCAACGGAAAAGGTTTCTATCGGAAATTCCGATCGTCTGTAGCAATACTGACGCGCAAAATTCCTACGCATGCTCGGAAACAATTCGACGCACGCTCGGAAGCATTGAACTCGGCTCGTCGTAGTGTTGTACGTCACCGCGTTCTTGACGGTCGGAATTTGGTGTGACCGTGTGTAGGCAAGACAGTTTGAGCGGAATTCCGTCGGGAAAACCATCAGAGCTTTTTCCGACGAGAATTCCGATCGTGTGTACGCGGCATTAGTTAAAGCGGAAGTAAACCCATCGATTTAACAGTTTAGAAAAAAAAGGCATGCCGTGAATGCTAACTGCACATTGGCTGTGCTCTCAACCAAACAGTCAAACCATCCAATGGCTGGTGTCATAACGGATCACATGTGCAGCACCGTGGAAGTTGAAGATTAAATAGAGGCAAAGATGGCAGCTTCCTTGGCTGAAAACGATAGGGGGGTTTACCTCCACTTTAAAAAAAAAAAAAAAACCCTGGTCTGTAACGAGATGGGTCAGTACTGTACCTGTCCTACTGTACCTGTCCCAGCACCTGCAGTTCTGATCTTTGCTTTCCTAAACGGTTGGACGCCGTGCACATTGGGCGTCGGGCATGGGTGTCACATTGAGTCTTGTTGCCTGAAGGCTGCCAAAGCTGGTCTGTGCACCTAGTGGGTACTTACATTTAGGGCAGCACATGGCCTGGAACAGCCTTTTTGTGTTCTGGGCATTTGTTCCTTGGGTGCCTACCATCCCAAAATGTTTGTCCAGTCCCAACAGCTGTCCACTGGGCTGGACGTGGCACCTATGCCCCCCCCCCCCCATGTACCAGGGCTATAACTACCCAGTGTGCATGAGGCCTTATGCTGAAATTCTGGGTTTCTTTGGTTTCTATGACACTTTGGTTCCATCCGCCATCCAATGCTGTAGAGGCCGAAACACAAGAGAGTGATCGGGAAGCCGACACTACAGGAAGTGTCAGATATTGAAGACTCTTCCACCACTTTGGCTTTCCAACCCAAGTAAGACCGATATTCCTTACAGACAAGGAATAAAAGCTTTTATTTTATTTTTTATATAAAAAGACTTTTTAAAACAATGTTCTGCTTTTAGGCCTTACCAAGAATTCACAGCATCATTCATCGCGTATCGTCATCATCGTCATCAAAGCACAAAATGAATTAATCAATAACAGCCAATAAAAATTCAAATAAACCAGATCTGTAGGCGACCGATTGCTTCTTGTTTTTTTCGTGTTGTTTTAATGAGTGGGTTATATGGACTATTGCTTTATGCAATAAAGGGGTTGTAAAGGTTCGTTTTTTATTTTCTAAATACCGTATATACTCGAGTATAAGCCGAGTTTTTCAGCACATTTTTTTGTGCTGAAAATGCCCCCCTCGGCTTATACACGAGTCAAGCACTTTTCTGCAGCCGAGAATGACATTTTCCAAACCGACTTTGGGGCCCCCGTATCTGGGTCTAGGAACCCCAAACTATCACTACAACATATCCAAAGATGGGGTTCCTAGCTCTAAGTGGCCCTGAGATACAGGGCCCCAAAGTCGGTTCCGAAAATGTCATTCTCTGCTGCAGAAAAGTGCTTGACATTTTCCGAACAGATTTGGGGCCCCCGTATCTCAGGGCCACTTGGTGCCAGGAACCCCATCTTTGCATATGTTATAGTGCTGGGTTTGCAAACCAAATTTGGGGTTCCTAGCACCAAGTGGCCCCGAGATACGGGGGCCCCAAAGTCGGGTCGGAAAATGTCAAGCACTTTTGTGCAGCAGAGAATGACATTTTCGGAACCGACTTTGAGGCCCCCGTATCTAGTGCTAGGAACCCCAAATTTGGTATGCCAACCCAGTGGACCTAGCACTACAACATATCCAAAGATGGGGTTCCTAGCACCAAGTGGCCCCGAGATACGGGGCCCCAAAGTCAGTTCGGAAAATGTCATTCTCTGCTGCAGAAAAGTGCTTGGCATTTTCCGACCCGACTTTGGGGCCCCGTATCTCAGGGTCACTTGGTGCTAGGAACCTCAAATTTGGTATTCAAAACCAGTGGACAACTACAACATATCCAAAGATGGGGTTCCTAGCACCAAGTGGCCCCGAGATACGGGGCCCCAAAGTCGGTCAACTGTATCCATCTGCAGCAATATCATTTCGGGACCCTTTAGGTTCAGAGACCCCAATTTTTGGCTGCAGATAGGGGGCATCTAGGAACCCTTAACTACTGAGTTTGAAGTTTGGGGGACCTATGGCTGCAAATGGGCATTGTTTACCCTCTTTTCCACTTACAGTAGCTACACATTTCTTACCCTAGGCTTATAATCGAGTCAATACGTTTTCCCCATTTTTTTTTTTTTTTTTTTTCTTTTTGTGGTAAAATTAGGTGCCTCGGCTTATACGCGAGTATATACGGTAGGTTCCTTTAAGCTAGTGCATTGTTGGTTCACTTACCTTTTCTTTGGATTTCCCTTTTGTTTTCTTTGTCTGAATTTCTCACTTCCTGTTCCTCCTCAGTAAGACTAAACACCGCTCGGATGATGGTGTGAAGTTTACTGGGAGGAGAAACAGGAAGTGAAAAATTCAGACAAAGAAAAAAAAAAAATATTTAGAAGGCAAAATCGAAGGAAAAGGTAAGTGAACCAACAATGCACTAGCTTAAAGGAACCTATTTAGAAAATAAAACACGAACCTTTACAACCCCTTTTAAAGCGGAGGTCGGCTGAATTCTTTTATTTTTTTTAAAGTCAGCAGCTACAAATACTGCAGCTGCTGACTTTTAAATTAAGGACACTTACCTGTCCCAGGGCGCCCGCGATTTGGGCACCTAAGGCCGAAACCGTCCCTCGGTCCTCGGGTGCTGCCGCCGCCATCTTCAGTAAAAGGAATCGGGAAGTGAAGCCTTGCGGCTCCACTTCCTGTTCCCCTACTGCGCGTGCGCAAGTCGCGCTGCGCAATCCGAATGGTCCCTGCTGTCTCTGAGACCCGTGTGTCTCCCAGCAGAAGGTATCTGCACCCCCCCTCCCCCCTGAAAGGTGCCAAACGTGACACCAGAGGGGGCGGAGGGTTCCGAAAAGCGGAAGTTCCATTTTTGTGTGGACCTCGGCTTAAAGTGATTGTAAAGGCAGAAGTTTTTTGTTTTGTTTTTTAGATACAAAGCTCCCCCCCCCCCCAACACTTACCTGAGGTCCCTCTCTGTCCACGAGTGTCTCAGCCATCCGAAATGCTCCCTCCTGATTGGCTGAGACACGGCAGCGGTACCAAAGTCAGCTAGCCAATCAGGAGAGAGAGGGGCGGGAACAGGTCAGGGGCTTCGTGTCTGAATGGACACAGGGAGCAGTGACTCGGGTACCCCCTCCCCATAGCAAGCTGAGGGAGGGGCCAGCATCACAGAAGAGGGACCCGAGAAGAGGAGGATCGGGGCTGCTCTGTGCAAATCTACTGAAACAGAGGTGGCAAGTATAACATGTTTCGTTCCCCCCCCCCCCCCCCCCCCCTTATAAAAATAACAAACTTTACAATCACTTTAATGGGGTATATTCCCAGGTCAACACAGTGATCACATGATCAGTAAGCTCTGATCATGTGATCACTGATGACCTGGGAATATACCCCATTAACCTGTAGCTGACCGCCCACTGTCAAATGACGGCGGGACGGTGCAGCTCTTGTGGCAGGCCGCCGTCATATGACGGCGCTCGCTTTTTGAGCGCTAGAGGGCGCGCGTGTCCGCCGCATCGCTGGGGACCCGATGCGCGTGCCCGGCGGCCGCGATGTCCGCCAGGCACCCGCGATTGCCCGGTAACTGAGCAGGACATGGATCTGTGTGTGTAAACACACAGATCCACGTCCTGTCACTGGAGAGGAGACCGATGGTGTGTCCCTTGTACATAGGGACACCGATCGGTCCCCTCCCCCCACAGTTAGAATCACTCATATAGGGAACATATTAACCCCTGCAGCGCCCCCTAGTGTTAACCCCTTCCCTGCCAGTCACATTTACACAGTAATCAATGCATTTGTATAGCAACGATCCCTGTATAAATGTGAATGGTCCCAAAAATGTGTCAAAAGTGTCCGATATGTCCGCCGCAATGTTGCAGCCACGATAAAAATCGCAGATCGCCGTCATTACTAGTAAAAAAAAAAAATAATAATAAAAATGCTATAAATCTATCCCCTATTTTGTAGACGCTATAACTTTTGCGCAAACCAATCAATAGACGCTTATTGCGATTTTTTTTTTACCAAAAATATGTAGAATACGTATCGGCCTAAACTGAGGAAAAAATTTGTTTAAAAAAAAAAAATGGATATTTATTATAATAAAAAGTAAAAAATATTGTGTTTTTTTCAAACTTGTCCCTCTTATTTTGTTTATAGCGCAAGAAATAAAAACCGCAGAGGTGATCAAATACCACCAAAATAAAGCTCTATTTGTGGGGAAAAATTATAAAAATGTTATTTGGGTACAGCGTTGTATGACCGCGCAATTGTCATTCAAAATGCGACAGCGCTGAAAGCTGAAAAATGGCCTGGTCAGGAAGGGGGTGTTTGTGCCTGGGAGGCAAGGGGTTAAAGTGTTTTTATAGGGGAAAACATGTTATAGTTGCCTCCTCTATTGCAGTAGATTTGCACAGAGCAGCCCCGATCCTCCTCTTCTTGGGTCCCTCTTCTGTATGACCCCCCCCCCCCCCAATGCTGAATCTGAATAACCCGAATCTCCCCCACAGTCAGACTGACAAACAGACAACAATTAATTTTCAAAGAAGATTTTATTGGTATTTACAGACTAAGCGGTTTGATCGTATGAGTGCGGTCACATGATTGCGGGTTGAACACTAAGGCGGCTTCCGATAAGGCACAAAATCTGGAATTACTTTCCTCTAATACTGCAGCTACGCTTGCCATACACCCCCCCCGACACCCCCAAAAAGGATTTCTCAGCTACTCTGTGTCCCTAAAAAGGGGCTTGTTCATACTGGCGGCGCCCACTACCGCACAGTCACCACCAGTGTGCCATGTAAGCAGCTCTTCGCACTGCAACCTTTATTAAAATGTCACAAATTCTAGTCCATTGGCCGCAACGCGTTCGGGCGGAGTTTTAAAACCCGGCTGTTGGGCCACTAATACAACCACTAACCACTACCCCTCCCCCCCCCCCCCCTCATCTGCTAAGGGTGTACATAAATATGGCACACCAGGAATTATCGGCACCTGTTGCTTTTGGCGGGTGAAGCACTTGCCGAACGTGACCCATTCAAGTGAATAGGGCTGCTCTGCAAGCGTCCTACAACTGCGTGAAATCTGGGGGGTGCTAGTGCGGCAATCAAAGCAGGTGGTGAGGAGGCGATACGAGGCCTACCTCGCTGCCTGTCAAATGCTCTCTGAAGAGTGATCTGAATGTGGATCGCTCTTCAAAGACCAAAAGCAAGTGTGAACGAGCTTTACACTGGCAGGAGAGGGCGCTTTAAAAAAACGCTGACTGCGATATCCGGGACTGGTAGGAGGGGCCTCTGATCATGCTGCACTTTGGCTGAAAAATGCTGAGGTCATCAAGATCCCGTCCTACTGACGGTCCACTACCGAGGATTGGGATTGGCTGAACAATGCTGATGTCATCCTGAGCATGTCCTACTGACAGTAAAGCCAATCCTAATCCTCGGTAGTGGACTGTCAGTAGGACATGCTCAGGATGACATCAGCATTGTTCAGCCAATCCCAATCCTCGGTAGTGAACAATGCTGAGGTCATCATGATCCCATCCTACTGAGGATTAGGATTGGCCGATACGTGCTGATGTCATCCTGAGCATGTCCTACTGACCATCCACTACCAAGGATTGGGATTGGCTGATAAATGCTGATGTCATCATGATCCCGTCCCTATGGCTCACAGTCCACTACTGAGGATTGTGAGCCAGTAGGACAGGCTCATGATGACATCAGCATTAATCAGCCAATCCCAATCCTCGGTAGTGGACTGTCAGTAGGATGGGCTCATGATGACATCAGCATTAATCAGCCAATCCCAATCCTCGGTAGTGGACTGTCAGTAGGACTGGATCCTGATGACATCAGCATTTATCAGCCAATCCCAATCCTCGGTAGTGGACCGTCAGTAGGACGGGATCCTGATGACATCAGCATTGTTCAGCCAATCCCAATCCTCGGTAGTGGACCGTCAGTAGGATGGGCTCATGATGACATCACTGTCCAGCCAATACTAATCCTTGCTAGTTGACCGTGAGCCATCCATGACAGTTCGGTCCGTTTTGGGGGGGGCCCGATGAAGCGCGCCTCAAGACGGTGACGCATAAATGCGGTGGCTGGGCATTAAGCCACACCCACCCTGACATCAGATATATACAGATTGCTGTCATAACGGGGCAAGAATGATAAAGGCTTTAAACACAAGGTTGGTAGAACCCCCGACCTCCACCGTGACTGGTTCACTTTAATCCATATTCACCAATTGTGGCCTGAAATAAGTCCCATCATCCACAATGCTGGGCGTTGTAGTTCTTCCTGATGTGATCATTCCGGATTTTTGATAATTTTTCATAAGAAAGACGTTTTTTTTTGGGGGGACAGAAAGTATTTGGCATAACGGTGGCGGGAGTTCGGCGACGTGTTGGGGGTGACGGGTGAGCCGGCTGTGCGACCAGCAGAGGGCGTCTGATGGTTAGACGATGGACATCATGGTGTTGGGGCTGAGAATTTCTATCCAGTAGCCATCGGGGTCCTGAATGAACGCCAATCCTTTCATCTTCCCTGCAAGTGAGAAAACAGCCGCGTCACCCGAAGAACCATCAAAATCTCAACATTCATACAAACCAAATAAATATCCCCCCAATAAAGCTGCTGGCGCTCCCTCAGTGCCACTTCCCTGAACTTCCAAATGACAAGGTCAAGGTTGGGAGCTCAGCGCTAGAGAAGGGGGCTGGAGATTTTTAGGCTGCACCTTTAAAATGTTATCTTCCCCATTGCCCTTTCTCCTCATCAACATGGGCGGAACAAGGGGGTAGTGGCCCCGGGCACAGCGAAGCATCCCTGTACCCTTCCCCCCCTCATCAACAGGCTGATGCCCAGGGGTGGGACAAGGGGTTGGCACAGCAGGGGGAGTGGCCCGGGCACAGCGAAGCAAATGGGTAAAAATGAACGCAGGGAGGTACACCCAATTCTATGGTATTAGTGGGGGAGGGAGGGGGGGCAATTCTGGATACTTACCCTGGGCGCTGGACAGCGCTGTCCTGGTACTGCTGATGAAGTTTCTGTTTTCATTACACACCTTATTATTAGATCCAGTGATATCATCTCTGTGCTCCTCTATGCAATGCAGGCAGATTATGGCTGGTAGGAGGGGCCAGCAGGGTGCTGTAAGTAGCTTCCTGGAAATATCCCAGCCCCCACCCTCAGTACTCCTCCCCAGTCCTCATGCAAGTAGTAGGAGGAGTTATGCAAATATCAAATGTATATGGAGTATGGTGTCAGAACACTATTTGAATGGTTGCAGCTTAATTAGTTATTTTCTATTCACTTTATTTAAAGCGGTATTCCACCCTAAAGTGGAACTTCCGCTCATCGGAAATAGCCCCACCCCCCCCCCCCCCGGGTCAGATTTGGCACCTTTCAGGGGGAGGGGGGTGCAGATACCCGTCGTGGGCCGTCGTGTGCCGGGACACACACGGGTCCCAGAGACAGCGCGGAGCATTCTCATTGCGCTGCGCGACTCGTAGTAAAGAACCGGGAAGTGAAGCCGCAAGGCTTAATTTCCTGACTCCCATACCCAAGATGGCGGTGGCAGCATCCGAGGACCGAGGGACGGTTCGGCTTCGGATGCCGACATCGCTGGATCCCGGGACAGGTGAGCGTCCTTATTTTAAAAGTCAGCAGCTGCATTATTTGTAGCAGCTGACTTTAAAAAAAAAAAAAAAAAAAAATTAAGACATTTTCGCCGGACTCCCTGTTTAAAGTGGTGTTGCACACAACAAATAAAAATATCATTAACATTCCTAAAAAAATAAATAAAAATTTTTTTTTTTTAACTCGCCTCTAAATGCCTGTTGCTAGGGGGTCCCTCGTAGTCTGCCTCCTTCAGTGCCCGGGCTGGTGACATCACTTCGCCTCGGCGCAGTCAGTCATCTGGGACACGAGACAGGTCCCAGATGACTGTGCGGCCAATCATGGTGCGCAGTGCCGCTCGCGCATGCGCAGTGGGTGCATAGCCGGGTGCCCACAGTTAGAATGCCGGCGCCGCTGAGCGGAGGGGGTGGGGTTGGGGGCGAGCGGAGATTCAACCCCTCGCATCACTGGACCCCGGGACAGGTAAGTGTCCGATTATTAAAAGTCAGCAGCTGCATTATTTGTAGCGGCTGACTTAACATTTTTTTTAATTTTTTTCAGGGGAACTCTTCTTTAAATATTAAATTTCAGCACTTTAGTAAACTTTTAGACCTCTTTCACACTGGGGCGTTTTTCAGGCGCTTTAGCGTTAAAAAAAAGCGCCTGTAAAGCGCCTGGAAGAAGCCGCAACTGCAAACCCAATGTGAAAGCCCCGAGTGCTCTCACACCGAGGCACAAAGAGTCTGGAGGTTACTGGAAACCCTCTCCAGACTCTCCTATAGAAAAAAAAAAAGGCAAAAATGAAGCCAGGCGGGTCTAATAAAGCTGAGGGATGAGAATGACGATTACCATCATCGGGTTTCTTTACAAAGGTGACGCCGAGTTCTTCAAACCTCTTACAAGCAGCGTAAACATCGGGGACAGCGATTCCTATGTGACCTGCAGAGAGGAGATAAGACACCGATTATTGGGGTCACACAGACGGGGGATCACCC